>JAMJFZ010003266.1:4052500-4652500 GCA_026225945.1 Cricetomys ansorgei | reverse complement strand
GAGTGAAAGAATTTTTTTTCACCGTTCTTTAAATATCTGGGTTGGTGGAAGAGAGAGAAAGGGGGAAATGCATAGGTAATTAAGAGAAGTCAGAAGTCTTACTGTCAGAGTTTGGGGGAGCTGGTAGAAACAATTGAAATCAAGCCAAAATAAGCCACAATTATCTGTAAGCGCAAAGACCACAAGTACTTCATAATCCTGCCAGTGTGCGATGATGGGCACATGTGTTTGGGAAAGCTGAGAGCCTCATAAGCATCTCCTGCAGACGGAACAGCAGAGAGAGCAAGGCATTTTTTTTTGTCTTATTTAGAACAAGAGTCCTAAGTCTATAGAGCAAGCTGAGTGTCATCTTCAGCTACACATTTGATGGTAGAAGGATGGATTCTTAGAAAACAGAGAGCATTGGTCCTTCTTCCTTGAAGAATGAAAGGAAAGAAGAAACTACTCTGAAAGCACATTATCAAGGGCTGAATCTTTTCTGTCGATCCTCATGAAAATCAAATCATTATGAAGGATTGTTCATAAGAGTTACAGATTTCAATAAGAACAGTGCATAACTAGAAATGGCAAAAGCTGCTGAGGGTCATTAAAAATGGTAACTTTCAGACTAGAAAGAAGGAATAGTTGATAAAGTGCTTGCCATGTAAGAATGAGGACCTGAGTTTTATCCCCAGTACCCATGTGAAAAAGCCATGCATGAGGGCATGTTTTTATAATTCCAGTGCTAAGGAAGTGAAGATAGTTCAGGTCTGTGGTTCCCTGGCCACCAGCCCTGCCTAATTGCTTCATTTTAAGCCAATGACGTACTCTGTCTCAGAAATCAAAGTGGATCACCCCTGCTGAAGAATGACACCTGTGTCTATCTTCTGTCCACCATATGCATGCCTTGACATGAACCCACATATACACCCACCCAAATATGCAACATGCACTCACATTTTAGCCCAGATATATACCGATAACACACAATGTTAACTTTTCTCAATAAAAAGCTGAGTTATCCCATTGTAAAATACATGCAGTACATATTGTTTTAAAATAACCACTCCCCTAAAAATATTAACCCTGAAGATCTATAGCAGCCTTTTTGATGCTTTGAAGGAATTTCACTTTGCTGTAAAGGAGGAAAGAGAAGATCTGCCCAGTATTGAATTACCTTGTGTTTAATTTCACATTAACTCTCTAATATCACACAAGACAGAGCCAGCTGCAGGAAGCAAACACATTATAAGCCAGTATAGTGAGCACCAAGGGAGGAAGGACCCAGCAGGCAACCATGCAACCTGTGCTAATGCCCCTGCTTTGCAGGCTTCCTAAGCTAGGGAGACAGAAATGGGATCTTTTCCGCTTCTCATTTCAAACACTAACATTATTGTAACTACAGAACATTTAGGGTTTTTCTTAGATCCAGCATGGTGTGTCAAAGGAAACAGGGATGGAGACACAGCTCTACACTCCTGCACCACATTCTGGTGTTTCTTATACTGTATTGACCTGGATTCCAATAAAACTGAATGCCTAGCTTTGGCACAGGAAAGAATTTCCGGCTAGTCAGTATGAAGAAAATTGGAGCTTATTGAAAAGACTTTTTAAAACATAGATTTTAAGCTCCAGAATTAAGAGAAGGAAAGAGGCACTTCTTGGGAAAGAATGTAAAACAAGAGTGTAGTTTGTGGGCATTGGGAAGAAAAATCCACTTCACTGTCTTATAACAGGTAAATACAGGATTTGGGTGGATTTGGAAGGCACTCTCTTCAAAGGTTGATAAGGACCCTAAATGAGTCTGCAGGAGGCTTCTCAAGGGGCACCCAGTTGAAATCCATAAGGTGGAAGGCTAGATGCTAAGGAAACCAGGAGGTAGGAAATTTTTATGTCCATGAAAAGAATGAGGCTTTAAACATGGATTGTTGCTATTTTAACATAAAGAACCTAATGTAAAATGAATACTATCTCTTCATCTGCAGCCTTCAGAGCAAATGCTAACTGTGCTGATGACTTGCTTCCCAACTGGCATAAGGCTTCAGTAGGACTCCATGATGAGGGGCTTATTTCCCTTCTCATGCCTCTGGGTCTTTTCTGGTCTTTCTAGTCCTATTTCAGTGCTGTTACCGGAGCCTGGATCAGGACTCTGTGGAGGCCCGTTAAGGAAAGCTTAGGTGGAGACCTAACATTCTAAACTTCCCGAAACATGAAAGAGTTAATTCAGCTGGGGTGCTTAATAAGAGAATCCCTTAGCCACCTTAAAGCACACATGCCAGAGGTACTAGCAATGAGATGATGTCCTTTTCTTTCCCCGGAGTTTCTGTCTCTTAGGGCAGCGGTTTGAGAGCTACAGTGAAGTTCTGCTTGGTCAGCCTGACTCAGAAGGTCCTGGTTTGTTTTTTTGTTTGTTTTTTATTTTTTGTTTTTTTCCTTTCCTCCTTTTCTTTCAGATGGTAAGGATTTTCTAAACACTTTGGGATTCACTAAAGCTTCCCCAAAGACACCCTCCTGCCATGTAACTTCCTGTCTGCCTTGTTGCTGATCCCCATACCAGCTCTCTGCAAACAATACAGATGGTCTTGTTTCTGTCTTCCACACCAAGGATCTGCCAAGATTTAAAGATTGCCTGCCATAGGGTTTTTTCTTTTAAACACTAACAAAATTCTTCTTGAGGTTCTGTTTGGATCCATTCTTAAATTCTTCTATTAACAAGACTAAGAACCACAAGAGGGGACTCTGATTCCCTTGTAGCCATAATGTAATAAAACATTTGCCTAGGTTTTTCTCTGGGTTCCTGGCAGAGACGTCATACAACTCTTTAATCACCTAAGTGGTAGAAATTTTTGACATTTGCAAGCCCCTTTTGTCACCTTTGGCTGTATACTAATGAGATTCTTGGTCGACCGTAAAAAAATTCAGATTAGCCAGAAGAAAGGCTGAGACTTTGGTCAAGCCTGAGCTCTGGAAACAGGAAAGGGCTGGAGATTAACCTCAATTTGCCACATCCACTTAATGAAACCTCAGTATGGAATCCAGGTGCAGAGGCTTGGTGGAGCTTCATTGCTGACGAGCACTCTAATGTAGTAGAAGGGTGTTGTCCTGAGACTCCACAGGGAGAAGACACAGAGCCAACCCATATACTTCCCTATATGCCTTTCCATCTGACCAGTCTTGACTTACATCTTTTACAACAAAACTCTAATTATAAACATAACACTTTTTCAAGTTCTCCGTTGTTTTAGATCGGATTGTCAAACCTAAGTGAGTCCCAGGAAGCCTGATATTTGTAGTTAGTCAGAAGTATCAGTGGCCTTGGGACCCTCAGTGGATATCTAGCATCTAAAATGAAGGTAGCCCTGTTGTCAGGCATGTCCTTCAACTTGTACAGTCCGTTGACAACTCTGAGTGTTTAGTGCCAGAATTAAATCGCAGCATAACAGTTATTAGAATAAACATTATTTGCCCTGCAAAGTGTGAAGTAATTAAGGCAAAGAAGGGAGAACTATTCTTTCATTTGTCTTTGAAGGGAGGTATGGTTGGCATGAGGCTAGTCATTTTTAATAAGTTTGGGTTACAGATAAATCTTATAAATTCAGTAATTGTGCTGAATGCACGAATTTTAAGGGAACAAAATACCTCAGCAGCCTTGAGATCCTGTTACTATTATAGTTCTTCCTTCTTTTTTTGTTTCCTTTTTCTTTTTCTTTCTTTCTTTTTTTTTTTTTTTTTGTCCCTGAGACAGGGTTTCTCTGGCTGTAACTGGTAACTCTGGCTGTTCTGTCGACTAGGTTGGCCTTGAACTCACAGAGATCTGCCTGCCTCTACCTCCTGAGTGCTGGGATTAAAGGCATACACCACCACTGCTTGCTGCTATTAAAGTTCTTAAGTGGTTGTCATTAGAACCCTCCATAGAATTAAGTTGAACAGATTCTTGATCAGAGCATATCCCATATAACATCACATTGGTGCCTCACAAAGAAGCTAAGACCTATGCCGTGAACCTATGTTTCTTACCTAAAGCTTGCTTCTGTCTTGTCTCTCACACAAAACCTGCTGAATTCTACTCCCCAGTCACATGGCCTGATTCTCATTCTTCTCAGTGAGTATGGTGGGAGGGGTAAGGGGAAAAGGGAGGGTGCGGTGGTGGTGTTAGGTTCCTGGTCTCTCCTCTCAAAAGGCTCACAGATCAAACAGTAGTGTGATGAGAGACAAAAAACAAAAAAAGAGAAAAAAATGCCACCAGGTCTTTCTCTTACCAAAGGAGTTTAGACTTTCAACATGATGAATTCGCTTTGATAAAAGAATAAAGAGACATGTTGTCTCCAGAGGAAACTCCTGGGGTTCCCATACTCATCACAATAGGAACAGTGTCAGCCTTCTGTATGTCCTGTCTCCTCCTTGTTTCTTCTCTTCCACATGCTAAAATGAAAGACTCGGAGGGCCAATTCTACTCAAATATTTTCTTTTATACTACAGAGAAAGACTGCTACTTTTCTCCATTTGAAGAACTGAACACGGTGAGCGAGGGCATCACAGGAAGACAGTTTCATCAGACAGTACTGCATAATGAGGCTGTGCCTTATGAATGACACTATGGTCCTTTAAGCCGTGTCGGGGTTACAGTTGTCCAGCCATTTGCCCCAGATCATATCCCATGTTCTCAGGCTGCTCCATATTCTTTGTCCCGTTGCCTTCTCTAGAGTTCTGATTAAATATGTAATCTAAACGGGATACTAGGAACTTTAGAAATCTTAATCTGATCATCGAGTATCCCTTATCTGAAATGCTTAGGACCAGAGTGTTTTCGATATTGATTTTTTTTAATATGGGGATATTTTCATATGAATTTTGGAATACTTACATGCAATAAGCTATGTTGGAAATGGAATCCACATCCACAAGATTTGTTTTTGCTTCATACTTAACTTATACATTAGGTGATCTTATTTGCGGTTTTTAGTTCACCTGTGTTGTAGCATGTGACCCATAACATTAGGTTTGATGTAGAACTGATTTTTCTACTTGTAATGCCTTATTATGTTTGGAACTTTGGATTTTTGGGGCATTGTTAGATGGAGAAGCACAACTGGGATTCACATTCCTAGAGAAGAATGGATTCTTCTCTATGCTCCTCTACCTCTTCATCCTGCCAAGATTATGCATGGCTCCACAGGGAGCTGGTACCGTTGCTGGTACTCTAGGATTAAATTATTCTTGGAATCTCAGTCAATACCAATTAAGCCTAAATTCACGCTTAAACAGAAATTCAGAATTTGAGTAATTCATCTGCCTGTCACTCAAAATATATGGCTATCATTTGGAACATTTTATCTATTTCAGTTTGCCAGTTCTGTCTTCAATGGCTTTTTGTGGAAAGAAACAGTTGCAGATGCACACAGAAAAATTCACACATTGCATCCAGCCATGATCCATACCCAGCTACTCCTCACTGTACTTCTTGGCTTATTAAGTATCAGAACATTTAGAGCATTAATGAAGTCTCAGTTCTTAGATCTTATTTGCACCAGAAACCCTAATTCCTAGTTTCTCTCTCTCCTTCTCTCTTTCTCTCACATATATATATATATATATATATATATATATATATATATATATATATATATATATGTGGCCTGAAGCAATATATATTGCTTCAGGCCATATCAGTTTATTGGGTGACCAGTTAAATTGACTATGATTCCCAGTATAACAGAGGACCAGATGGAAATGGAAAGTTATTTGCACAATATGGAGAAGGTGTCTGTGCATGCCAGGTAATGGTCTGCTTCCCATTCCCTTTGTCGACTGCATTTATCTATGCACCTTTGAACAGCATCCACATGGGCACGGACAGTCACTAAAACAGACCTGACAACCTCAGCTGTGCTCAAACACCAGCTCACATACAGATGACGGTCACTCTTTAGATTCCACCCTGGGAACATCTGGCTCTTACTAGTAACAGTCATACATAATTCAAAATCAAACAGATCTGGCCCTACCAGCAGACTTTCTAGCCAGTGATCTTGCATAGGGCAATGGAAACTATCTAACAACGCATTTCAATTTCAGAATGTATTAAAATGAGGCCCTTTGGAAGATTACCTGATGGATTAAAGTTATTTAGAAGCTCAGTACCAAGGTTGGGCCATGACAAATATGAAAAGCATCTATGAGCCTCCACACTACTGTGGGGGGGAAAAGTCACACAAGTACGTGCATCATTTGAACAGAAAACAATTGGGAATGCTTCAACCTAGGGCAGGAATGTCTTCTTCCCAAGCAGGAGAAGTGGAGCCAGGTAAGTGTGTATTTTCCTTTCTCTTCAGTTTCTTTACCAAAGTATAAAATATTTCACAGATAGCCAAGGAAAAGAAAAAAAAAAAAAGGTGGGAGGAAAAGAGAGAATAAATATGTGTCTCCTCCTTCTACTACACTGTCAATTTAAATATCGTCATTTGCATATTTTTTCTCTGAACTGAGAAAGGCCACCCTCTCACACCTAATCACCAGGAAGCAGCAGGCAGTAGCCTTGGAAGCTTTTATCAATATGCCAATTTTTATTTTATTTTAGAATTTAAAAAGCGAGAGCAAAGTGGCAGAGATGTATCATTTCAAAGGATTTTTTAAAATGTATTAAAAAGCTCTCTGGGTCATTTTTTCTTTGACACTAGTAGGAGGAGGGAAAACATGGAAATGAAGTGGAAAAATAAAATGAGAAGTAATCAGGGCCCATAGAAAGAAAAATTAGTGATATGAGCCAGCCCCTCTTCCTGCAGAAACACAAACCATCAGAATGATTAAGGCTCATAAGGTGAGAAGGAGCAAAATTGAATAGAGGAACAGCATGGATCTAGGAAAATAGAATAATATCACCAGCCCATTGCTGCAGTTTGAACCATCATTGCGTAAAAAGCTTGCAAAGTGGACTGCTGAAATAAATTACACGGGAAGTTAGAACAATCTGACTTTTAGAAGCAAAATTTTCCAAAACAAACATAATAACGTATTTCTTTTTATTGAAAATATAATGTGGTTTTAATATTCTCTTGAAACAGAAGGTGAAGCAGGTACCTGGAAATTAAATGAAGTTGGGAAGAGTATGATAACCCCTGTGAGCTCTGTCACTGGTGTGTGTATAAAAGGGAAGATCTGGGGACAGAGAGATGGCTCAACCGTTACAAAGACTTGTTCTTCCGGGGGATCCAGGATCAGTTCCCGGAACTCTCATAGTGGTTCACCATTGTTTGTAACATCAGTACTAGGAGATCGCAGGCCTTTGTCTGGACTTCACAGCACCAGGCATGCAGTGGTACACAGATACACATGTAGGCAAAACACCCATACACATGAAATGGAAAGTAAAGATAAATGAAAAATAAATGAATATAAAGGGACTTCTAACTAAAAAATCCACCCACTCTACACTTTTATGTACCTAGAATGACAGAAAAACTTCATCTTCTCTTCCTTTTTTCCTTCTGTTTCACTCCTGATATGGAAGGTCTGATATCGGGCAAGGTAGAGGATACAGCCAAACAATTGCTTCTTTGTTGTTTTTTTTTTTACATTCTTTGGCTTAATAACTCCTCAGAGTGATGCTATGTGCGTTGGCCAATATTAAAAGAGAAAGGTGCATTTTCATTCCTGTACTCACTGCTCTGAGGATTCATTTTGCAGAAACGTCTTTCACAGATGTAAAATGAAGAGTTGCCACTCCTACTCTCTTCGGAAAGATCTCATCATCGTCTCAAGGACCTTGGGATATACGTCCCTGGATGAACCCTCCACTACTGGCACAGTGAGTTAAAAGCAATGACTAAGGAAAACAAGAAGCTTGAACAAGGAAAGGATGAGCCTTGGCTCAATGGAAAGAGGAAGAAAAGCTTTCAACTTTTCGAGTCCTTTCAGCAATTTGTGTAGCACGTTGCCTTCTTACCTGGCTTCAAGTCTGAGACTGACCGTCTATCAGGCATTGCTACCCCTATCCTTTATGCTTCTCTCCCTTACTTAATGTCCCCTAAGGCCTTGGCCTCTGCTTCTTGTGCTTTTTTTCCTTAAATAGTCTTGTTTCTCATGGTTCTGTTTTTCTTACTCTTGGGAGAGGGGAAGTGGTATGGTGGACTGTGAGGAAGGGAAGGAGGGAGAACTGTCCTTGGGATGTGTTATATAAGAGAAGAGTAAATAAACAAAAATGAAATTCCACAAGGAAGTTCTTTCTCATTTCATATGTCAACTAATCAAATATATGCATATCTCTAAAACACACACACACACACACACACACACACACAGAGTCCAGATGTTAATTGAGCTTCATGAGTATATAATTGCCCAATTGAATGCATGCACACAGGAGGCAGTTCTGTAAATTAGCATAACCAGGGTAAAATTCTCTCTCATTCTTATCACCATCAGAATAGCTGCACCTCTAGTATTTAATTTTCGGTCTTCTTGGCCCCTTTTACTCTGCATCCCCTTAAGGCCAATCTATAACTAAATCCAGTGGAATGTCATCTGGAAATCTTTTGGTTCCTTTTCTCTCCATATTACTGTCACCTCTGTCATTCGAAACATAATAATTTCTTACTGGAGTGCAACAATACACTGATTGCCTACTCTCCTCAAATGCATTTCCTACTTTGCAGCCAGAGCAGTGTTTAATCACACAAGTGTACATGGCATTCTCTTCTGAAAATCTTCAATGACATCTTTTATCATTTCTAATGTTCTCCAATCTCTTTGACTTCTCTTGCTTGCATGCACACATTTGTGAACAAGAACACACAAACACACACATGCAAACACACACAACTTTTACCTTGATCACTTATCTAACTTCATCTTTTGAATGGAATTAGGTATCCTTAGGAAGGGGTTGATTAAGAGATTTCATTCTTGTTGTCCCTCCATTTTATGACATTTGAGAGAGAATTTCCATCTCTCATGGACCCAACATTCGAGATGTCACCTCGTAAGTAGACAGCAGTTCTCCACAGAAAACTGATTCTGCCAGTGTCCATGGGGTAAGGATGGGGTGGGGACATATTATTGATACAGTGTTACAATGTTCACTTATTCAGCCAGTAAAATAAAATATAAAGTGCAAAACACAAATTAGGAATAAGACTGAACATCAATTCATACATATAAGAGACATATACAGAAAAATGTATACCATAATTAAGGAAAATTTTTGTTTGAATCGTTATCAGTTCTTCAAAACTTAGATGTAATGTAAAACTGAAACAGAATAAAAATACTTGCAAAAATGAAAAAGAAGTCCAGTAAATGATACTACTAAAAAACAAGGTAAAATAGCAATTCATATGGAGCTGAAGAGATGTCTTAGCAGTTAAGGGAATTTGCTGTTCTTGAAGAAGAACCAAGTTCAGTTGCAAGGATCCAAGTTTGGTTCCTTGCCCCAGGATGGGTGACTCAAAAATGCCTGTAACTCCACCTAGAGGGAGGTACAAAGCTCTCTTCTGGCTTCCACAGGCATTTCCACACACAGTCTTCAGCACACATGTGTGAGCACAAACACACACATACATACACATACACACACACACACACAAAGAAAGAATAAATCTTAATAACTACAATGCAGTTACTGGAAGATTGCAGCCATAAAAACCATAAGAAACCTTCAGAAGTCATAATAAACCAGCATGAAAAGACAATTCAATACAAAACTAGGCTGCAATTTTAAGGAGATTTATTTGGTTGGTTATGCCTTTCTTTAGCATATTTTTTTGGGAAAAATGTTTTCATCTAGACGTTCATACACATTTACACACTTCACTAATATCTATCCTCATTATCTCTTCTCCCTTCTCCTTCCTACTTCAAAGAAGTGCCTTTGTAGTCCCCCTCCCCTGTGTGTGTGTGTGTGTGTGCGCGCGCGTGTGTGCATGCTATGTGCATGCTGTATGTTCTGTGTATGCAAGTGGAAGACCAAGTACAGTAACAAAACTTAATACAGAACAATCAATACATATATAGACCCAGTGATATGAGTAGATTAGTGTTTCCTGGGTTCTCATTCTTTGATTTGTAGACTGCTATCATTTTGCCCATCCTCCCATGATCTCTGCTATATATTTTCACATTCCTGGTATCTTTTCTTCTTGTAAGAACACAATTAATATTGGATTAAGCCATACTATCATAGCTATATTTAACCTTTTAAAAATATTTTATTTTATATTTAATCGTGTATGAATATGTGTGCGTGTGTGTACATTTATGTGAGTGTGAGGGCCCTCAGTAACTAGTAGAGGGTATTGGATATTCTAGAGCTGAAATTACCAGTGGTTGTCAGCTGCCCAACATGGGGACTGGGAAACAAACTTGGTTCATCTAAATACCCTTAACCACTGAGGAATTTCTCTATTTCCACCCTCATATAATCTTAATTGTAACCTTAAATGCTTTAATCTTTAAATGCAGTAGTATGAGGAGTTGAGGGATTTAGCATTCAAACTAAAGAAGAGAACTAAGTTCATAACAACAATCATTCTAGCTTTGGGAGTGCTTGCATGGAGTTGGAAATAATGGGGCAAGGTTAATACTAGGCTTAACTTGTTCAAGAAAGGTCCAGTTGTTTTTGACAGTGCTCACAGCATTTTCCATTTCTAGCATCACCGGATGAAGATTTCAGTTCCCCCACATACTCCCTGATACCTATCAGTGTTTAGTTTATATTTTCTTCAATTTTAGCCATCTTGTCAGTGTGAAATGACATCTGATTGTGCTATTCACTAGGATTTCTTTAATGGCTAATAATGATGAGAAATTTTTTATGTCTTTTGGACATTTATGCATTATTTTTGGCAGAATATTTACTGAAGATCTCTGGTCATTTTAAATTAGGTTGATTGCCTGTTGTTATGTGTTATGTTAAACAAAGTAGAATAGAATAATTGATGCATATTATACATATATATATATATCTTTATCTTACAAACACATGGATAATAATATAGAATAATAAACTTCCTCAAACTAACGTAGAAACATGTGAAATGTGTAAATGTAATAGCTCTGAATGTAATAGTTACCACAAATAGCAATAGCAAGAATGGAAATGACACTCTCACTGTTAAGTGGTGGCATGTTTGCATGCCTGAAAAACCTGAAACAAAACAAAACAGAGGAAACCATCAGTTCCTGTAAGAGAATTACAACAGGAATCTGGGCAGAAGCTAGCATGTAAACAAACAATAGCTGTTCTACATATAACCAAATGTCAGCAACAATATAGACATCCCAGCTACAGAGATATTATCTTACACATAACAACACTACAAGTAGGATTTTCTTTAAATGCAATTAGCAAGATCTGGGAGGATATCTCACTGCTAGAGCATTTGACTATCATGCACAAGGCCCTGGTTTTGATCCGCAATGTGAGCAAGTACACACATATTTATACATACATACACATACACACACACACACACACACTACCAGCACTACCACCATACAATGTATTGTGCACACACAGAAATACACAAAAGAATAAGGAACAAAAAGAAGAAAGGAAGGAAAAGGAAGGACCCTAATAGTTTTTTAGCTTTTGTCCACTTGACACAATTAGAGTCAGCTGGGAATAGGGAATCTCATATCAGCAATTGGTTCCACCAGATTGGCCTGTGTGCATGCCAAACCCTTCGTACATTTTCTTAATGACTGATGTAGAAGGGCCTAGTCCACCGCGGGTGGCGACACATTGGACATAGAGTCCTAGGTTGGACAAAAAAACAAGCCATGCAAACCATTGAGAGCAAGCCAAGAAGCATCATTCCTCTTTTTTTTGCTGCAGTTCCTATCTCTCTTGCAGACTGGAGGTGTTTTTATGGTTCCCGTGACTACAGACTGTAATCTCTGAGCCAACTTCTATAATAGTTTTGAGTCTCAGAGTGGTTGCTAAAGAGAGGAAAGGCACAAGGGCAAAATGTATAATGACTAATTATTATATACACATTAATGGCAAGAATCCCCAGAGGATATGGCTATGAATGGTTTAGTTAAGTTTAATTTCTGTCCAATTTAAAATATGATAGTTGCAGGGTGGTGGTGGTACACGCCTTTAATCCCAGAACTCAGGAGGCAGAGGCAGATGGATCACTGTGTGTTCAAGACCAGCCTGGTCTAGAGAGTGAGTTCCAGGACAGTCAAATTTACAACAGAGAAACCCTGTCTTGAAAAATAAAAAGAAATAAAAAAAGATAGTGTCTTTTCTGTGTCTAATATAGTAGTATAGGAATTACAACATTATACTTGTTATGGAGCCACTTAAAATAGGGCTTTTAAGATTATACTTGATTCTAATCATTTGGTAAAATTACATCCAAAAAATATTATATAATGTCAGGAAGTCAAAGAGACTCCCTAAACAATATAGGCAATACCACTGCTTGTGGTTGCCTCTTAGAACATGAAGGTAAGTCTCTATTGCTAAAGACACTAAGTACTTCAAGCCCGGGACTTCAATAATAAAGCTGGAACTGACTAGAAAGACCCTTTTCTAAAGCCTAGCATGCATACTGTAGGAAGGTGCTATGCAATTTGCCAAGGGAAGAAAAAATAATCAATAGCCCTAACCAGCAATAAAGCCTGTGAACCACGACAATGACAAGCTCTGCAAAGATATCTCTAATGGCGCCACAGTGGCAGTTTTATTTTGTGTGTAACTGTCTTAGTTATTGTTCTGTTGCCATGAAGAGACACAATGACCAAGGCAACTTATAAAAAAAAGCATTTAATTGGGGGCTTGCTTACAGTTTCAGAGGTTGAGCTCATGATCATTATGATGGAGAGCACTGCAACAGGTAGGCACACATGGCACTGGAGCAGTAGCTTGGAGCTTACATCACAAAATGGAGGATTCACAAATTAGAAACACAGACTGGCCCTGGCATGGGTTTCTGAAACTTCAACGCCTACCCCTAATGGCATACCTCCTTCAACAAAGCCATACCCCTAATTCCTTCTTACTTAGTCTACCAGGAAACCAAAAATTCAAATATATGAGCCAATGTGGTACATTCTACTTCAAACCGCCACAGTAACTAATAGCTGTCTGGCAATGTAATGCTAGCCAGCTACCAGTGGTGGAAAGGCCATACCCTAGAGAGGAACTATTGCTGCTGTTTTTTCTAAACCACTACAAATTATAATTGCATTATAAATAATTACCTTTATGCCCAGATATAAGCGTAGCTCTCACTCCTCATTAAAAAGCTTATTTTTTCGGCAAATGGAGGCTATGACATAGATCCACAACTGGTAAAATCCAGAGACTGATTGTAGGATGCCCAATGCTCACTGATAAATCTATAAGTACCACCTACACCTAAGGCCTAGAGTAAATGGCAGAAGCCAGAGCGGGAAAAAAATTGTAAGAGCCAGTGGCCAAATCACCTGCTGTGAAATAGTCTTTTAAACATGACAAGGCACTTGTATCCAGGAAATACAAACGTTAGGGTTGCCTAAATAAGCCATAACAACACCAGATGACACGTAAATGTGAATGGAGAGAATTTTATAAAGCCCCACCCCTACACAAAGAGTTATAGGCAATCAATGGCTACTTAGGGAGGGAGAATCCTTTTTCTCCAAGGGTAATCTCCCTGATGATAAGCCAATTGCAACACATGTAAATAATGGCAAACTAAATGGATTCAGCAGTGTGTGTGTGTATGTGTGTGTGTGTGTGTGTGTGTGTGTGTGTGTGTATAAATAATAATTCAAATAAAAGTTATGAAGTTGAGTGGTAGTTTGGGGTTCACAAGGGAGAAATTAGGGTAGGCAGATGAAGGTGTTGAAATTAATGTACTCATATATGACATACTCAAAAATACTTAAAACTTAAATTAAAAACAATACCAGTGCTCACTGGTCTCAACTGTTTGTTATTTTTAATGATTATCTTATTTTAGTGGACATCCAAATATTTGAGCCATGTCATCATAGGGAACCTTAAATGGCATACCTGTCTATGCTTCTCTATTTAGTTTCTCTTTACTTCAAGTCTATTTATTGTACTTTTTTGCATTTTGAAATAAATGATGAGGACTTAAGTAGCATCCTTAAACCAGGTGGCTCAAATATATTTCATTTTAGATATTTTTAAATTATAAAAATAAGCTATATTTCTTAGGGCCTAGATATGATGAGTAATCATGAAGATCCTTTCATTTCTCCTCAAATAGGTACCAGCAATGCTTACCAACAGTGGCAGACACCACCCAGAAGAGGGTAAAACTCTGTTTAGATAAAATCCTGGTAAGAATTTAGAGAAGCTGTCAACAATTTATTTCTATTGCAATTGAACAAGATGTCACAAACTAGACTTAAAAGTTATATAGAAATTGACCTTTAATATTGTCAAGCCTAAATCTGAATCTAAGCTTTATGTATTATCCAAAAATCGTCACATTCTTTTTTTATTCTTCTCTCTTAGCCATTACTTCTCTCTGTATCTATTTCCCCTCCCTCCTTTCTGTCAAGTCCCCCTCCCACCACTTTGTCTCTCCCCCAGCTCCACTCCCTATCTGCTTCCCTGTAGAAAGAGCAGGCTTCCCAGAGATAATAGCCAAATATGGTACATCAAGACACAATGAGACTAGGCACAAACCTTCATGTCAAGATTGGACTTTGCAACCCAATAGGAAGTAAAGGGTCCCATGAACAGGCAAAGGAGAAGGAGGGAGCCCAAGCCTGACACTACTTAGATAACCAGGATCTGGAGACTGGACATCTCTAAGACCCAGGGTAGTACCAAATACTGGCAGAAAAAGTAATTGAAATGATTCCTAAAGATTTCATAATCTTCAAAGGGAACTTGACTCAAGCTATTAACTGGCTTTCAGATAGCAATCTGTCAGGGATTATATGAGAGTGTCCCCTATAGCTTTATATATTTGAGCACTTGGCCATCAGTTGGGGATGCTTTTTAGGGAGTTTATGGAATTTTTAAGAGGTATAGATTTAGATTTGTGGTACATCACTAGGGGAGGGCTTTGAGGGTTCAGGGTTCATTGCTTTGACAAACTTGTTCTCTGTGCTTCTTGTATTTAGACCAAATGTGATCAGCAAGCTTATTCCTCCTTTTGGCATGCTACTATTATGAACTCTATGAGCTCTAGACCTCTGGAACATTAATCCAAGACAGATCTGCCTTTCTTAAATTGTTTTGGTCATAGTATTGTATTGGAGCTACAGAAAAGCCATTAATATACAACCTGATTCAAAATATACTGCCTTTGTAGTGTCACTGAAAGGTAGACATTTTGTAGGACAAGGAGAGCCCACAGATATCAGATCATCTAAAACTATCCCCAGGAATCATTCCAGTGATGACTACCTTTGACTCCAGATCTCCCCCTAGTGAGGGTGCAGTTTTATTGAAAAGCTAAGGATGGCAGACTTCTTGAGGGCAGAATGCAGATTTATGAGACCTCCTTTGGTCTCACCAGTGAGCCCTTGCCTTCATTTGTTCATTTTACTGTTCTGACAGCAGACCAAATCTATTTTAAATCTCTTCTTACTAGGATTCCAAGGAAAAGAGAATCCTGGGGAGTTAGAAAGAGGTTTTGCATTAATCAGATTGTCTGAACTACAAAAAGAAAAAAATTGTCTTGCTGTACTTTAGAGAGAACAACTTTAGTGCGAGTCCTTTGAGTGGGTTGCAGGCATAACTCAGGAAACACAGACAGCCTGGGATCTGACTTGAAGATACGTTTTTAATTTTTTTTTGTCTATAGGTCAATGAAATTTCCCATGGACCCCAGAAGACTACACTTGTGATCAGATACTCTGCTCTTTCTGCATTCCTAAAATACTACACAGCTATTTACCCAAAACTACTAAATAATTTGTCCAAATTATTTTTTAAAAAAAGAGTCTTGGTAGTATCTATTTAATGTCTTTGTCAATCCATATTGTTTTCTTAAAAATTGATGGCAAGACACTGAAAAGAATATTGTTCTTGAGTTCTTTTTACCTACAGAAAAGATTTTATTTTTGTACTGGGAAAATTAGCATAAGATTGAGAAGAATGTGGAAACATTCCTGGTTTTACTAAGAGACAATAGCAGCTATAACAAAGCATGACCCTTGGGAGCCTAAAATCTCAAGTTGTATCTGGGCTTTCTGTCCTAGCATTTGCATGGCCTTGGGCTTCATTCTTACATGGATAAGAGTAGAAATAGAGAGTTGCAAAAAATTAAACAAATGACAGAAGTAACTCTACTCTACAGTGATCCTATGTGACTTTAATAGAATTCAGAAAGAAAGAGAGAAGATAATAGAAACTAGTAAGAAAAGAATAGAGCTAGGGGAAATTTCAATGAGAAAAAGGATGAGTTCATTCAGAGAATGGATGCCACAAAGCAGAGGCTGATAGTGTGGGAAGATCTGGCACACTGGAGAATGTCAACAGGTCTGCTAGGATTGGACCAGAATGCCGCATTCTGATTCCGATTCAAACTGGAGAATACATGACTTAGAGACCATCTCAGGAAGAAGAAGATAGCTGATGGCAGATTCTGCACTGTGATTATTCACCAAGGAGATGAGATTGCATGCTACGCCAGCGATAGAAATATCACCTTAACAAGCATGGACAGCCCCCGATCGACTATAAAATTCATTTGGTGTCTGCAATAATTCAAAGAAGCCAGGTGGTACATCAGTAACAAGGGGAGACATAAATTTTAATTCAAGAGACTCATCAGTGTCCTAGTCTGAAAGGGACAAACTCTACACTCTCTGGCTCAGTAATCTAATCTAATGGAAAACGAAAGCATTTGGAAGTGACAGTCATCAGTTCTACGGAATATCTCTAAAAAATTAGTTCATGTGGCTGTGTGCATGTATGCGCACATATATCTTCAATTCCTGGCTAAATTCTTTAAGAAGTAGTGCAGGTAGGAAACAATCAGTAAATGTCTGAATTATATATAAGCTCACACTTCTCATCATCAAGGCAATTGTTTCTTTAGCAGAGGTCTGATGACTTTATTAATGCCTTCAGTAAAAGTAAGGCTGGCCAGACTTAGCTGCCTGTGGGGAACAGAAAACTAACTTATGTAATACAAACATGACTCTAAAATGAAAACACATTTTCCTTTGCTAACATCCTCTAAAAGGTAATTATCTTTTTTTTTTTTTCTTTTTTGAGAAGATATATAAAATGTGGCAGGGTCAGTTCATAAATTTTAGTCTCTGCAGCAGAGCAGGCCAAGCTATTTTATACCCTGCAGACCTTCCAGTGTGGCATCCTGTGCCCTTATACACAGCTGCTGTGTCTGCGTGTCCAGTTAACTGCCTGCACAAGCCACCTCTCGATAAACATTTAAAGAGAAGATGAGTCTTACCGTTCATTATATCTTTGAAAAGCCTGACTCATCTCTCTTCTGCTTTCCTTTTCTACTTCTTTCTCCTCGTTTTTGTTTCTTTCTCCCTTTCCTTTTTCTCCATTGCTCTTCTTTATGGCTCCCTTCCTCTCTATATTCCTCCTTCTCCTCCTCTTCCTCTTCAACCTTCTCCTCTATCCCTCTCTCTTCCTCTCTTTCTCTCCCTTCCTTTCACTTTCATTTATCTCTCTCCCATTCATTTACTTTATATGGATATACAACATGTAGAGAGTATACATTATATAAGATATAAATACATACATGTGTTTTTATATGAATGCTCTCTCCTCAGAAGACCTAAGCATATATGTGTTCATATATGTATATGTGTGTATATATACACACTGTACTCTTCTCTGTCCTAGTGCTATCACCTTAGCTGTCTGTTGCCATCACAATACAACCTCCCTATACCACTTCAATGATACCTAACCATCAGGGCTAGATTTACATCCATCTCATATTTTTCAAGTTTAAAAATACTAAAAGCCATCACCTCAGAATCATCTAGGAACTCTCACTGCTTGTGCCATTTCCTCTAATCTTTATTCTTCAACATAGTACTTAGAAGTGTCTGAATATGTGTTATATGGATTAGTTTGCCTGGTTTGGTTTTATCTTCATTTTTTTTTAATCATTATTCCCCTTGTCATAGAATACTAGCAGGGACTTTGATGGTTCCTATCTCCATCATAAAAGCTTCGAAAAGGGCCTGGAACTGGTAAGAGAACACTTTTAAAATTGTGAATCAACCCCTCTTCACCCAGGTAGGACACAGAAGCTGAACGAAATAAGCAATTAAAAATGTCCATTGGACAATTCAAATGTGGTCCATTGGTTTGCCAGCTTCGACCAAAGAACGGAAATAGCATTTTGCAATTAGGAAAAATCCTATTGGGATTATTAACAACATACTCTTGTTAGTTTTTAATTCAGTCATAAAATATCTAATAAGAATGCAACTTCATGGTAAAGGCTGTTTTTCAATTTTGTTTTCTGATTTCTTGGAATCTAAGAGGCTGACCCTAGTGAGGACCTCTAGTAATGGGGGATAGGGAGCCTGAACAGGCCATCTACTGTAACCAGGCAAGGCTTTCTTGTGGTGGGACTGGGACAGGAACCTAGCTACAAATCCTTCAACCTATACCCTATTCTGCCTGTAGGATCTGCTGGGTAAATGGAAGGGTAGAACCCTGTTCTAAGAGAGGGGTCCTCTACCTGAAGTGCTAGCCAGGAACCAGAGACAAGAAAGCGAAGAGATGAGTCCTAATGAAATTCTGCTGTTCACAGATTGGAGCCTAGCCCAATCGTCATCAAAGAGGCTTCCTCAGGCAGGTGCTGGGAGCAGATGCAGAAAGCCAGAGCCAAACATGGAGCAGACAGTGCTCAGGGAACCACATACCAGAGTGGAAAGAGGGATTGTTGAGGTGCAAAAGGCTTAAGGACAAAAGGAGACCAAGCCCCATGGAGTCAACTGATCAGGACTCTTGGGGACTCACAGAGACTGAAGCAGCAGAAACTGACCCTGCAGGATCCCTAATATATATCTTACATTTGTCTGGCTTGATGTTTTGTAGAACTCCTATAAGTTGGAGTAGGGGTATCTCTCACCCTTTGACCTGCCCTCAGGACCCTTTCTCTCCTGCCCTGCTTCCTGTCCCTGTTGTAGGGGCGGAGCCTGACACAGTCCATCATGATAAGTCCTGCTCCCTGATAAGCCTGCAAGGACTGAGGACTGTGCTTCCCTGGGTGGGAGCAGAGAGGGTGGTGGATCTGGAGGAGGTGAGAGATGAAAGGGGAGCTGGGATAAGTGGAAGAAGTGGAGAAATGGGGTTAAGATATATTTTTCGAAAGAAAATAAATTATAAAATGAAATAAAATTTGTTTCCTGTTTTTTGTTTGTTTGTTTGTTTTTGTTTTGAAACTGGCTTTGATATCACACTCCTCTGGCCTCTGCTTCCTAGGGGATGGATAAGTATCACCAAACCAGATTTTCAAATAAATTAGATATAAAATGTACCTCATGGTAGCTTAATTAGTAGACTTCCTGTCAAAACTATCCAAATAACTATTAATAAATTATATGCAATTTTTCTGTTGAATTCAAAATGCTTTAATTATAAAAATGTTAATATATTCTTCTTTATACATTTTAGCATGTTTTTAATTTATTTTATTCTCAAGTGGGTGTTTTTTATTATTTCTCTTATTTTTGAGATTATAATATAATTAATTACATCATTTCTCCATTCCCTTTCCTCACCCCAAACCCTCCCATATTCTTCTCCTTACTCTCTTTTAAATTAACTGCCTCTTTTATTCATTAATTGTTGTTACATACATATATGATTATGAGTACACACATACATACATACATACACACACACACCTAAATACATAAGTATAACCTGGTCTGTCTCTATAATGTTGGTTTCATGTGTGTTTTGGGGGCTGGCAAAACATTTAGTAGTAGACAACAAATCAGTGTGCTCTTCTCTGGAGAAGACAATTTCTCCCAGTGTCAGCATTCCTTAGTTGCCTGTAGTTCTTTGTGTAGGACTGAGGTCTTGTGGGTTTTCCCCAACTCGCTTTTTCCATTTTTGTTGTTCTTGTTCAGCTTGTGTTTAGCCAAGCTGTTGAGAGTTTATGGGTATAATTTCTGTTATTATTAGAAGACAGTCTCTTCAAACTTAGCTCTTAGAATTGTTCTGCTCCTCTTCTGAATGCTACCTGAGCCTTAGGTACGGGGCTGGCTCTACAACACTAAATTTTAATGTTGTGGTTTTATGTACTGGTCTTTATCTGTTGCACAGTAAAGCTTTGACAGCTAAGAACTAAACTTTCCTGTGAGTATAAGATTAAATATTTACAGTATCGTTAGGAATTATGCTGGTTTAGCAAATTGGTGGTTGTAGGTTCTCCTCCAAGATCTATGACTTCACTAGCCCTAGGTAGCTAGCAAGTTTACAATACCAGACATGATTCCCTCTGATTCAGCAGATCTTAAGGACAATTAGAAAAATATTGGTTACTGCTAAGGTCTGTGTTAGATCATTTCTGTGGTTCATAGGTATCAAAGCTATGTGGGACTGTTGGAAGTGTAAACACGATGTCTTCTCATATCATGAAATCTAATTCTCAGGAGGAAGCATTCAAGTTAGTTTCATTTCAGGGGCATTTGGACCATGTGGCTAAAATGCATGATGTCTTCAGCAATAAGATTTTCCTTCAACCATTGGGGAGTAACCAAGGGCAATAGCAATACTCTGTAATATTTTGGTAGTCTCTTGTACAAAATTGATCAAAAACTTAAATTGGGCTTCTCATGCCTGATGTTCAGGTTTATGATAGATTGTCTTTGGCTCTTGGAGCTCTCTCTACTAGCAGCCCAGCTGAGAAAATTTTATTCAGTTTACACAGAGACTGCATTAGTTTAGTTTGCTTTTAGGTAGAGAGGTGATAGTATGATTTCCTATGATGTTTTCAGATATCCTTACTATTACGTGACCCCTCTCCTTCTTCTGTGTTTATCTCCCTTTCTCTCCCTAACTACAGTCCCCCCCTTTCCATTTCCTGGATCAAATCTCTCATACCCTGTTATTCTTCTCTCTTCATTTTTTTCAAATGCCTGTTGTGTAGATGAATGAACACACAAATATGTTAAAGTTGAAAGTAGGCTTCAGAGTTCTCAGATTTGTTATAAAAATTAAGCTAGTCTTTGATTCTCTGAATCCGTGCTCTGTTATCTCTCCTCCCCTCATCCAAGCATACAAGTTTTCAGTTAGTGGTAAAATAGTATGAATAGATTTCAAGGTTCAGAAGGAAGTGGCGAGATGAAGAGGGACTGGTAGCATATGGAGACTCTTCAAACTGCCTAATAACTTCATCCTGTTAGTTGTTAATAAAAGGAATGAAAGTATTCCTTTATCCCTCATTTCTTTAAAACCTGGTAATGTAACAGAAAAAAATAAATTAATCCTTTTCTACTTATGTATGCAATCAATTAACCCTGCCTCGTAATTCATTTTCTTTTTCTGGACTTTCTCCAAAATTTTTGAATCTCTTAAATCATGGTGAACAACTGTGAGACTATTAGACAACCAATTAAAGTGAGAATAAAAATCTTCGAACAACAAGAGAAAACTGCTTATTTGATTTCCCTTCTCATTTTCTGTCATTGTAGGTGCACTGTCACTGTCACAGCAAAATTCAAGAGAAAACTTGATTAAGAAAAAAAAAAAATTAAAATCATTTTAAAGCCAGGAATTATAAAAGAGTTATTTTAAATCTACACTATTAAAAAATTGTGTGTTTGTGCGTGTGTGTGTGTGCGTGTGAGTATGTGAGTGTGTGAGTGTGTGTGTGTGTGTGTGTGTGTGTGTGTGTGAAGAAGCAATAGTGGAGAATCTCCAGGATCAAATAGACACTTGTTTCTCATCATCTTTGTTACTATAATATTCCTTCCAATCACATATATTACTCATTATTTTTAGTACAATTTTTAATTTTTAATTTTTAACTATTGTTTTTTTCTCTCTTATAAAACATACCCTGAACTTATCCTCCCCTGCTTCCAGTTGGAAGAACTCCCCCTCCCATTTCCTGTCTCCCCCAGATTGTATGCCCCCCACTTCCTCTCAGAACAGAACAGGCCTTCCTGGGAATAAAAATGATGAAACATAAATTTCCTAAAAACTGTTAACATACGCAGATAGCTCCAAAGCGATTGAGCACTGGCTACTTTAGCTTCTGTGTCAACTATACATTTACAGGCACTACATGTTCATCGCTGTTTTAGGGATGTAGATGTGATTCCTTCCCTCATTGCAGATAGCAGTACTATATAGCATTCTCTTCACTTCTGTAATCCATGACTGTAAATATATGCATGCTACCTAGGCATGTTGATTTAGGAATAGACAAAAATCGCCTATGATGTGTAAAGACTTAAGTGAATTTAAATATTTTCGAGCCGAATAAAGCAAAGAAAAGAGGGGCACTGGGAGTATTGAATTAAAGGTATTAAATAAGCTGACCCCAGAAACTTAACTAAAACTGCTTTGTAAATGAAATCAACACAAAGGATATATGGAAAAGAGACTTGTGCACCACATTCGAGTTCAAATCTCATCAGTGAGGGCATCTGTGCATACTGCGATTCATGGTAGGGAAGGACTGTGTTTCACTTGGAGAAGAAGTTCTCCTTATGTTGCTCACACTCGTTTCAAACCACTAGACAAACACAGTCTTCGCGGTGAGGTATTTTTCCTGGAAATGAAATGATTTCCTACAACATCTCAAGTTGTACATCTCTTCTCCAACTTGTTGCCCTCTTCGTCCATGTGTTTCCACACAAACCACTTCTGTATTTTATCACAATTACTCCTACTTTTATAAAATTGAGGAAATTAAAGTACGTGGATAGTTCTGTTATAAAGTTGTTTCCCTTGTGTAATGATCAAAGCATATTTTGCATAATTTTTAGAAAATCATCAGTATCAGCATATTTGGAAGTGCTCAAATTATTCAGAACCCAGAAAGTTATGATAAGCCTGATCAAAAGCTGCTCTCCCCCAGTGCCGCCCCTCCCCACCAGAAAGCTCACTGGATTCAGGATGAAATACATAGGTCAAATTCAGAGTTCGTTACGAGCAGCGGACTCGGGTTTAAATAGTCCCATGTGAGACTCTCCAAAAATGAGCTTGAAAGTAAGCAAACCATGCAGAATTATTTACAAGAAAAAAATGTCTGCCCCTCCAGATGCAGAAGATTGTTGGGATTGCAAAAGACCATAGGTGATCTCTACTGATAAAATATAGCCTTGTAACACAGGTGGGAATAATCAGACATAAGCAGTAGTTGGCATGCGTGTAATGAAAAAAAAAGGCAGTAAATGTAACAAAAAGGTTTAAGGAAGGGTTATAATGGAAAGTGCAAGCCATGGGCAGAGTTAGAGTAGAACAGAGGAAGCAGAATGTCCTTAGAAGAAATGACAGGGAGTGGCTTGTTCAGAGAAAAGAAGCCATGTGCTGTTTAAGCCCACGGTCATCATGTCACTACCATGCTCCATCCTCCTCCTGTTCTCAAGCTTCTGCTCTCACCCCCTTTCCAAGAACCACTTCCCCACAACTCCCTTTCCTGCTAAGTGCCTTTTCGTCCACTGAGCTGCCCAAGCAGGAAACTAAAGCTAGTTCAGCTTCTCCCTTTCCCTGGAATCTCACTTGTTCATAAGCTCAGCTTTAGAAACTTACCTATCCCTTGGATTTAAAAACATTTGTCACTGATCCCTCATCTTTTCAATTTTGCATTGTTCCTCAGAGTCAATTTACTTTCTGTAATATCAGAGTCATTGTTTTAAGCCCATATTACCTCACCCTCTGTTAAACTCTGTATAAAAAACAGTTACTAGACTCACAATATGGAATGATATGCATTCCATGACTGTTCTTGCACTCTGCTTTAAAAATGAACTGTTACGGTGTGGTGGTGGCACTCGCCTTTAATCTCAACACTCAGAAGGCAAAGGCCAGCCTGGTCTACAGAGTGAGTTCCAGGACCACCAGAGTTAGAACAGAGAAATCCTGTCTCCAAACAAACAAGCAACCAAAACAAAACCCCTAACTTTTGCATTTCTGCTCCATCAGGAAAATGAACCATCTATCGCTAAACCTTCTTACTTCTCAGAATTGTCATCCCAATCCAGGAGCCCTTCCTTTCAAAGCTCCACTCAAGGGTTCTCTCTTCTAAGTCTCCAGTCATTCATCCTCTATACATGATGACATAACTGTCCTTTATCAGTCCATAACACTTATTACCCAATCTCTTCTCCAGAGAGGGACCTGTGTTGCTTCTGTAGTTGTTGAAGGATATATATATATTTTTTTAAATCTCAAAACATATTCAGGAACATAGCAAGGATAAATTTATATTTGTTGAATGAAAAATAATTTCATGACAGGAAGATAACTGACTAGGTGAAAAAGAATAAAATGCTGGCTCTACCCACTCTCTTCAAAGAGGGAACACTTCATTATGCTTAGTTGTGAGTTTCCAAATAGTTTATGAAATAATGTGAGCTCTCTGAATTCAGAGGATCTTGAATGTTCCTAATGTTTAATTTGTACCTTAATTTCTAAAAGTTTGGGTATTTCGGAGTTGAATTTGAACTCCATCTTATTCTTTATTACCAGATACAAACTATCTAACCCTCCTTTCAATTAAGCAAAGAAGCAATGACTTACAGGAACTATAAATGTATTAAAAGTGTCACAATTGCTTTATTTATAGAGCAACATAAAAATCTAATTCAGGTACTTAAAAAAAATTGACACAGACTAAGCAGAGCAGATGAGCCAGCGGGTATTACTCAGTGATCTGAAA
The DNA here is from genome assembly GCA_026225945.1 of Cricetomys ansorgei. Taxonomy (NCBI): domain Eukaryota; kingdom Metazoa; phylum Chordata; class Mammalia; order Rodentia; family Nesomyidae; genus Cricetomys; species Cricetomys ansorgei. The sequence continues at coordinate 4,627,712 of JAMJFZ010003266.1, read as the reverse complement.
CTTCACTCTGCAGTATCTTGAACTGCAGCTTCAAATCCAGCCTGGGTCAAGACAACCTGTCATTCTCAGGAGACAGAGCACTGACTATCTCGCAGCTCACTGTGTGTGTGTTTTTCATATTGCTCGAGGATTCTGTGTACTTAAAAAAGCTTCTTGGAGTTTTCTCATAAATGATAATGCTGCCCTTAATAAGCTGAGCCAAATTCAGAGAACTCCCTGATTTATGACTGTCAGCACTGGATAATGCCCTTGGGTTGTTAGCCATCCCACAAAAATCAAATGCAGCCAGCAGTTCTGAATTTGAGCTTTCCAGAAAGTTAGCTCATGCTACTTTCTTCCCCTCATCCAGTGTCCCATAATGAACTGGGTGTCTATGAATAAAAAAAACTTTTGCAGATGTTTCAAATGACTGCCTAAAACATTATTCATTTTATTTTTTCTCTCTCTTGTATAATACACCCTGACCACATCCTCCCCTCCCTCTACTCCTCGCAGCTCCCCCTCATCTCCCCTCTCTCCCAGATCCCATAAGCTCACTTCTCCTCAGACCAGAGCAGGCCTATGTCTACTAACATGGGAGAAGTGATCCATCATGTTTTCCCTTTTCTGCTAGAACTTCTGTTTGTCAGTCTTCACAGAGGCAAAGGCAAATGAATAGGAGGCATTTGCATAACTGGGAAATTGTATGAGTGACAAAGTTTTATCTTATCACTTGGAGACATTTGCATGACAAATATTTGTGAGAGAAGACAGATTCTTATACAGAAACATAGGATTGGGTTTCAAGGACTTTCAGGATTCCCAACATTCCTGTCAGGGAAAGAGTATCAGTGCTGATATTTAGAACACTACTACACCTTGAATGAGTTATCAGTGGAGGAAGCACCCCCACCTCACCTCCTCTTCTCCACGCATATTCATATGCTCCCTACACTCCTTCCTCATACATATGCATATACTCTGTACACACCCTTGGAGATGAATGGGTTCTGAGAACAGTTGATGAATAGGTTTAGAGCAAGATTTTAGCTCTTAAGAAAACAGAAACAGAAAAATTAAATAATGGTTCCCCTGATTCACAAGTGTCTATCTTTCAAGGGAACGAAGGTCTGCTTCACCCTCGAAGGAGCTTTCATCCACGCACAAACAACATTGCATTTAGAATGATAGCAAACAGCATGTGACCTTCGAAGGGAGATGGAAAATCTGAAAAGGAGGCAATATCAATGGGAAAATTGAATTTCAGGCCAGGAGGGTACTCAGAATCAATCTGACAGTTTTTCTCAGGCTTTTTCAAAGGAATAACAATGCGAGCAACAATTAGAAAACAGAACTTAGCCAAGGATACTCATATTCTTTGCTCAAGTGCTGCAACCAATTTCAGAAGGTGCCCTTCCTTTGTGGAAATCTTAGCATCACTCACCATGAAACAGAGCCTCTTCCAACTAGGGTGTGTTTGGGCACAAAGTTGCTGAGTCAAAGCACTATGCCTTCCTTTGGCACTATGGTGCATGAAATCCAGACAAGGTTCAATTTCAGAAGAAAGTGTTTCTTATAAAACACAAAATGAGTGAAGCCCAGAAAGTGTGGCAGAATGTTGTGGCCTGGAAAAGCATCAAGGAAAGACCACATATGCATTCAGGAATGTGGACATACATTCTGTGGGCAGACACACCAGTGTGTGAACTTTACTACAACCCTGAGATAATGATTTTGGTTTGTAATGTTTTTTATAATAATGACTTATTATGAGCAATGAGCTCTCTGCAAGGTGTCTTTCCATCTTTCTTTAAATGCAAGGGGCCTGGCCAGGATGAAAGAGACAACTTGATCTCAGGCCAGGAAGCAGAAAACAGCTTTCCAGAGATGTTCACATAGTATTTCATGGAACCTGAGAATATGTTCATATGCATGTCATTGGAGATTTTTTTCAGATTAAGTAAGGCTGCAGCTAAAATAGCGCCATATCCTTAACTACATTACTTGACCCAACTTATCACAACGGTCTTAAACATTGAAAGAGGATAGTATCTGAGATAGAACAGGTTTATGGTAGGCAAGGTAGAGGATTTACAGGAAAACCTTCAGAAGGAATGTACTTTTGCTGACTAGTTTAAGATGTAATATTTTAATATCTGTATTAATGGAAAGTACAAAGTTGGTAACAGTTTATTGTAAAACGATGGGAAATTAACATACAGGCTTGTGGTTCATCTTAGATATTGCTTTACAAAAGAATGATCATTCATTGTCTTCATATTCTTTTATTCCATTCATCCCCTTGTTTGTCTTACAGTTAGCATCTGGTGTATTCTACTCTTGCTATGTGAAGCTGGAGAATATGATTGCCCGGAATCATGCCTTTGACAAGCTGACAATTCAATGGTTGTTGATAAAGTATCCTAATCACAAGAATGGACAAATACCCCGTTTATACAATGATTCCCAAGGAGGGAGACTCCAACCAAATTCAGGAAGGTGGTTTGTAGAAACTTATTTAGATAGAAACTAAAATGGTGTTTTTCTTGTAGTCAACTGAAAAGAACAGGGACAGAGAGATTGGCATGAGAATAACTACAGACTGAAAGAGCTGAATGTGTCCTGGTGTGGTTGAAATAAGGAAATAACCATCTCTGTGGACAGAGGCAAAATCAGACCTAGTTCTATAAGAAAAGGTTTGGACATTTTGTTATGAGTACTTGAGAAAATTAATAACCATGGTTTTAAAATCTGGCTAGTAGAAATTTGGAGTTAGGGAGACAAATAAAAAGCCAGAAGGATATTGAAGTACCTGACCCTTTAAAAGAGGGCAATTGAAAGGAAGCACAGAACCCATTTACTTACTCTAAGTGCTTTGCCTGTTTCTACATTTCCAATTTGACTGCTGCACATTTACAGAAACGTTTCCCTGACCAAGAATGAGAGCAGCCCATCTATGGATATATGTATTCATCTTTAGAAAGCAATTTGACAACATGACCATTTAGCCAAATAACAACAGGTGATCCTGCCCTAGGGCCTATGACTTCCCAAGCAATGGAAATTTAGACCAAGATTACTGATCACATATGAAATTTGCTCTTATAGAGAAGGTCTTAAATTGACTCAATTCTCAGTTCTAAACGGGGGAGGGGGGTATATTTAACACTGCTCCCCCTCAATCTCGCTGCCCCAGTGAAAGCTTAGGGGACATCACAGAAAAGGAGCCAGAAAATAATAATAATAGCCATATGTGAGTTGAGGGTGTGAGATGCTATATTCCAGATATGACATGTCTATTCAAGGCAAGAATATTAAGCAGCTGTGATTGGATGCACAGGACCAGTATCAAGTCAGTCAAAGTTCTGGCATAAAAGAGGTAGAGAACACCCAGGTTCTGCCCTTTATTGAAAAGATATTGGGTGTTGATAATTTCTAGGCAAGAAAGAATCCTCCTTCTTCAATGATGTGGCAACTGATTGGATTCCTATTTCCTGTAGATAACCCTACATCTATGCACAGAAGGGCAGCACTAACTGTATTTAGTGGGTCCTTAGGGGAAAAGGACATGATGTTATTTGGGGGACATATTACAATGGGGCATTAGAGGACCTAGAGGAGAGAATGATGGATGTGTATAATATTTCATTGTATACATGTGTGAAATTCTTAAGAGTAAAGAACAATATTTAAGGAAGGAAGTGCAAGAGAGAAGGAGAGAAAGAATCCAAGAAATATGAAGGAAGGAGACCCACCTGGAATTGACTCCTGACTGGATACAACAGGAAGAGAAAAAGAAAAGTTAGAGTGAACCACTTTCTAGAAGAAAAGCTATTATGAAGGTGATCCAGCTTGGAGAATACAAAGATTTCATGTACATGTGCCACGTTCTGTTTTCATACTCTTAGAGAGTCAATTTCCTGAAGGCAGGCACTGCATTTTCTATAATTTTAGCATTTCTCTTAACTATAATAATTCTGGGCGTATGATAAATTCTTGTTGTGCTGAAAAGAATATTGTTCTCGGTTAAGAATGATGTGTATTTTGATTTCAATTCAAAGTGGCTTGGGGTTTAAAGTTACCCTGAGGGTCAATCAACATAGCTCTAGGCAAAGGAGTATCTCTTAGAAATGGATTAAAGAATCATTGATGTTGGGATTATTTTCTTCAAGCATGATGTATTATCTTCGATAATAGAGAAAAGAAACAAATCCCTTTGTGGTCTATTCTTTTGATTGTAGGCATAATAGCTAAGCATGGTAGAATTTCGATCTTTGTTGATAAACTAAGACACAGAGCAAGTTCTTTTGATCACCTACTATGTTCCTGGCATTTTCTTGACACAGAGTTGGAGGCTTTTTTTTTTTTTTTTTTTTTTTATTCCATAAATTCCAAATCAGGGCTAACAATATAGTTCATTAGTAGAGTTCCTGTCTAGCATGTGCAAGGGCCTGAGTTTGACCCTCAGCATTGTAAAGTCAACATAAATAAAATTTCCACAACATTGATTACTGCAGAGTTCATGACTAAACGTTAAAAATACTGAATTAAGGGTGATCTATTTAGTCATGTTGGTAGGAATAGCAAAATGAAAGAAATTTCATTACTGTCTGAGTTGAATCTACTCAGCTACAGTGATTTTTTTTTTATTTTGACTTTCATCATACACTCTTCCAAATCACCAGTTAAAATACGTGATTATACAGAAGAACAAGCACATGAAGTTTTCTCCTACTATAATATCAAATGAGTATAAAACCCTCAATAAACAAATCGTAGTATGTTTTTTACTGCTACTGATATATAGAAAGACCTTCACATCAGAGCAACATCCTTGGAAGACAAACATGTTTGAGTCTTAGTTATGTGGAAACAGAAAACAAACAAGAGTCATGGCTCTTAATAACAGCGGGTGAGTATTTTTCTAGATGCTTTCATGGTTTCTTGGCATAAAACAAAAACAATAAGTCAGATTGTAGGGGTGCATTATTAACCCATGGTAACTGGCAAAGAAAATGTTGATATTAACAGCAAAATTCCAGATTTAATCTGGTAGCCAGGGTCAGTAATTGCTTCAGTATAGCTTGAACATGAAGAACTCAGAGGAAATGAGTCCTTCATCTTGAAAGAAATGTAGAGCAAATTTTAACATTTTGAAGAGGGGGTGGGGGAGAAAGGAGGGAGAGAAAAGGAAAGTGGGAGGGAAAGAAAGGGAGAGAGGGTGAGCTGTTAAATCTTGACATGCATTACTCTTAAAACTGAGGTTATGGAGAAACATTGATTTAATTTATGACTTGCAAAAATAAAATTGTGTATTAAACACAGACTACCCAGCAGCTCCCCTGCCTGCCCCTAGAGATCGTTACCCTGACACCAGGATTGTGTTTTGCTAGCTAAATACAAATCCTCTCTGTGGAGTTAGGCAATTCATTACAAACAGGCAGGCTTGATCCAGTGGTTGAGAAATCAGATCAGAATTCTGTGTAAAGACATACTGAAATAAAAGGGAAGGCAAGACAAAGGGGCAGAAACAGCACAGCCAGAGAGAGTCAGGACAGAAGAGGCAGCATGAATTGCCTTGGGCAGTGCCAGGCAGTCACTTGGGAGCTTGTCAAGTGCAGATTATGATTCAGTAGGTCCAGGTAGGACTGAAAAGTCTGCATTTCTAACAAGCTCTCAGGAGGAGCTTTGCATCCCAGAAAACAAGAGTTCCAAAGAGTCCTATGAGAAATACGAGTAGTACCTCTTCTGTTTAAGGAAGTTCTACACACAAAATTGGTCCTTGCAGGGTACATGTGCTCTGACTTTCCTTCATGTTCTCTTGTGGGACCCAGGCTTCTTTCTGTTCGATGTCTTTCCCTTTGTACAAGTTTCAGGAACTGCTTTACTTCAGCTGTATAACACAGTGATCTGGTTTTGAGTGAAGTATGATCTCTCTACCTTGAAAGAATCATTTCCTTGAACACCAGTTCTTCCCCAGATTTTGGGGCAAGCACATCATCTTTATGCCACTGTTGGTAATCAACTATATCTTGCATAGTAACCTAGAACAAGAGTTCGCACTTAGCCTCCAGAAATGACCAGGACACTTTGACCAGAGGGGGGGGGGGAATAGGAGGGAGGGAGAAGGGGAGAGAGGGAGGAGAGAGGGAGAGAGGGAGAGAGGGAGATTGATTGCAATGCTAGTCTCTGAGGAAGAGAGTATTATGATTATTTTAAAAAATTGAAAACTTTTTAAAAACACCCTTCATGCTTCAGTTGTCTCATGTGAGAAACTGAATCAGACCAGAAGGTCTGGTGTGGGTGGGAATTCGAGTCTGTCTCTGCTGCTGTCTAAATATTTCTTCAGTAAAGAAAAAAACATTTCCTGTAATTCGTATGCATAAGAGCCAGACTCTCTTGCCAACTGGAAGGCAGGGAAATGATAAGGCGAGGTAGGGCAAAAGATGAGGGATAGAAGCCACCCTTTAACACCTGCTTCCTCCCTTAAGGGTACTCTTCCTACTAAGGGAATCACATCCAAGACTGCACTTTTCCTAACCAGAGAAATGCAGAGGATTAAAACCAGAGTAGAGGAATTAATAGAATCTATCATATTGCACAGAAGGCAGAGTGGCGTAACACGACCGCACTGAGCTTGCCAGTTTTGTAAAGTGATGAGCATTTTTGACTTTAGCATCTAAAATTTAATTTTCTCTTGCATAAATAGTGCAACAGCTGACCTGGCTTAGTTCACATTCAGAAGCTAGACGTGGTGGGATGCATTCTAGAAGGGTTAGAGGTCATGTCATTCTTTGTTATCAGGCTAATGCTAACATCTGTGAAATGGACTCTAAACAGTAATCATACCTGTAGCCCTTTTGTAGCAATTCCGATGATGGTTATTTGGACTTAAAATACTATCACCACCGTCATCAAAACTATCACATGCCTGTCTTTTGAGACATGGAAATTGATATGTAATTTGTTAAGATGTATTTCTTTTCTAGGTCAATCAAAGGCATTTACCTAAAATATGTATGACAATAATATTTAGAAACTCAATGAGAATTAGACAAACGGAAGCAATTCATGTCCACATGTCCTACATTACATTGGACTGAAGAAGCTAATGTATATGAAATGGAATCTGATGTAATTCTAGAATAGCTTACAGGATATATAATTAAAAATAAATTACAGATTCAGTTATAACAATTGAAATCTACCAATGAGGAGAAAGATCACTACAAGCTGAGAGGGAGAACAGCTATACACACAGGATATATTACTGGGAGCCAGAGAGTGTCACACAGCTCCATGTCCTGCTGAGTTTGATGTTTTCTCCTGTGAAATGGGAATGACAAAAGTGTGTACATCGCAGCTTTGGTTCCAGAACTGTATAAACTGTGAACACGGACAGAAACAGTATCCTTTAAGAAACAATTTCTGTTTTATTAGGATAGATAAGTGCAACATTTCATGAAATGAGTGAGATTCATTCAGTTCCTAACAGGAGGAGAGCAGGCAGGACGGGTACAGAGAAAAGGCAAGGGTTGTAGAGAAACCAAGAACACTGAGAGCTAATTACAACAAAGAAGGACTAGGACAATGAAACTACAGGTAATGGTCTATGTTTCTGAGGGAGACTGAAGTAAACTACTGAGATGGAGGAGCACCAGTCCTTTGCAGGAAGGCAGCCAGTCTCCCATTCTCACCCACACCCTTGATATTCCCCAGCTTTCATATTATCAGGCGTTCTCATCACACACTGCTGTGTCTCAGCCCTCCGCCAGCTGACAGAGAGCAAAACAAAATAAAGCAAGGCAGGAGAAAGAGCTCCATGAAGAGGAAGATTGCCCGACTTAGTCCTTTGATATGAGAGAAAACAGAGGAGGGGCACTGGGAGACAGACATTAGAAGCTGCATTAAGTCCTCGACTCGCCCCAGGGAGGGTGTTCTGCACAGTGCTAAGCCTTCTTTCCAGCCAGAAAATATAGTTTACCCATGGCCACAAGCAAGGTGGGCTGGATGGTAAGGTTACTAAAAGATGCCAATTCTCTGTTTGTAAAGGGAACAAAGCCAAAAGAAGGAATGAGAGAAAATAGAGACACAGAGAATAAACTAAAGCCAGAGAGGTATAAAGAGAAAGGACAAAAGAAAATGACTCATCTGAAAAGCAAATGCTTTGGGGATACTCTAAAACAGGTTTCACAGACTTCAAGGAGATTTCCAAAGATAATGTACTTTCCTGAAATATAAGTAACAGGCTAAATTGAGCACTAGGCATGATAAGATGCATAATTTCTTAGACTCTGTGTCATAAATCTATGTAGATTTTCATTAATTAAATAGCCTTATTCTGAGCAGACATGCTTCTCAGAAAGTTTGAAGTCTCTGAAAATACTTGCTCCTTCTTCCCATAAAATTGAACTTCTCTAACCTTAAAGCTACTGAACGTTGTAAGAATACAAAATACAATACAACATTACTGAAAACTCATCTACCAGCTGAAAGAAAGTGGGGGGAATAGGGGAAGGATAGCGAAAACAGTTGCCAGGAAGTCAGCATCGTGGTAATAGGCCAAAGTCAGAGTAGAGCCATTTCCTTGTGATTAATCAGAAGGTTTCCAGACTACAAAAGGATCAGGTAAATACAGCAAAACTAAATTCTCTCACTCCCCCCCCCCCCCGCCGCCCCCTCTCTCACATGCACGCACCTTGGGATTCCTGAATTTTTAAACTTCAAAGATGTTACTGTTTGTATGTTTCAACCTCATTCCATTTTATAAGTAAAGAAACTAAAGCCACAAAGGAAGGAGTGATTTGTCCAGCTCAGCTCCCTCTGAGGCCTGAAAAAATATATGATGAAAATGATGAATGAATGATGAATATGATGAAAAAATATATGCCTCAATATTGTCTTCAGAATATCGTGAGGCTATCTCAGGGAAGTGTCACTGGATCAAATAGTTCTACATAATACCAAAGAGAATATATTTTGTGTTGAAATGAAACAACTTCAGAACACTTTCACTATCATGCAAAAGTGGCTATTGGGAAGTGCCAGCTATAATCCAGTAAGAAAGCATGGACTAGCTACAAAGGTAAGGGCCAAGTATGCATAAACACAAACTGCCTATATCATCTTCTTTTCTATTTTTTCATTGTTTATGTTTTTTAGTATTGGGTTGTAGGCTGTAAGATGTACAAGACATAAAGGAAATAGCTAATATGAAGTAAAGAGCAATGTTGGTTCTAATCACATCCCATCCCATAACTACCCACAGATCTTTTTCTTTGGAAAAAGGAAAAAGCAAAGATTCTCTTGCCCATCTTTCTGAGTGCCTTCAAAGTTTTTTCAGTGCAGCCTAATTTCTGCTACTTTCTCCTCCCCTTCAGAGCCAATGATCAAAAGATGATGCTAAGACTTTTCTTAATTAATCACCCACTGAAACTTTGACTGCCAAGAAACAGAAGCTTAGATGAGTAAGACTATTATTTCAGTGAGAAAGTAAAGACAAGACAAATATTTGGATTCTGTTCCAGGGGTCAGAAAAATCTCTTGTATACACATAATACAGAACTGGCTGCTCTATTTTACAAAGAATGAGTGGTGTTTATTTGGGGAAGGTATGTGAGGAAGGGTACGTGGGTGTTGATATATTTTTTAAGTTAGAGAATTTTGGTTTGGGAATATGAAAATTAATATTTCCTATTTGCAATAATTATTTTTTAAAATGCCACAAGGCATATGCCTCTGATACTTACAGTAAAACTTGTTATCAAAGATTCTCTTGAATCTCTTTTATTGCATGTGTGAATGTGAGTACGCATGTTTATATGTGAGTGGGTGTATGCAAGCGTGTGTATGCATCCATTTGTGTGTTCATGTGTGTAGAGAAACGTCAATGGCTTTTTTGACTACTCTCTATTTACTGACGCAGGGTTTCTTTCTGAAGGTGTAGCTCATCACGTTGGCTAGTCTAACTAGCTAGATTGCCAGATATCTCCACTCCCCACCTCTCCCATTACCATGATTACAGTCTGGCTACCAAAACTGTCCAGCTTTTTTGTGGGTGCTGAGGTTCAGAGATATTAAATTTCTTAGTCATGGTATTCAAATTAAACATCAGACCAGCCTAAAAGTAAACTGGAGGTGACTACATTCACTATTGGGGATCTGTTCTCTCTATTCTGTTGGCATGCAGAAAAGAATGATGAATTAAACACATTTTATAAACTCTTGCGCTCTGAAGAGGAGGAGGTGAAACATTCTATAGAAATGAAAATTATGTTAGATTGTCCTTAACCCATGACATGGTTGTACTTAGTGCATTGACCAGCTTAAGATTTATCACAAAATAATATTAGCATATATTTCAGACTGATAACATAAGGGACCAAGTCCAATTCCAATTTCTGAGATGGTTTTTAGATATTAAGGCAAGAACATTTCTTGTCTGATTCCAGCCTTGTAGTTCTCTCACAGTACACAGTTCTCCGGTCACTCAGCTCCGCAGTTTCATCACATGTTTAGGATGAATGAGAAGTTAAAGTTGGGTAGGAACCACCATATCTCTTGTATGCTGTGATTCTTTCCCCCTTCAAACATACACAGATAGCTAACATTTTATGAATTGGTAAATCCGTCAATTTCCCTTTATTTTCTCTCTCCTCAAGAATCCAATCCTGTTTTCATAGCTTCTGTATGGTTACTTTTGCATGCAGTTCCAGGACATTGGAAGTTCAGAATGGGATATGCTATGTTCTGAACTTGGTACATGCAAACTTAATATTGATATCAGTGCTGAGCATCTAACCAAATATATCTTCCTGCATCTTTGCCCCTAGCTTATAATTGCCTTTTTGATCAGATTAATTTTCCAAGTTTTACTTCATTGTGAATTGCTTATTGTGAATGAAAACTAGCATAGTAAACATAAATATAAGCTGTAGTTACTGATAATGAGTGGGCTTGAAAGTTAGTGATTTTGATCAGATTCTACAAAGGACAGGCAAATAAGATAGATAAGTGAGTCAAGAAAGAGGAGAGCAATGTGTTGATAACTAATTACACTCTGACCCCATATTGAGAGAACAATAGAGACTGGTGTGTACAGTGTCCCAGTAAAACCTTGGACCCATAATAAAGAAGGGGTCTCCTATTTACTTTAGCCACATTTTACAATGTAACATAATAGACCTAGAAGAATCTCTATGATGTTTTTGAAAAAAGTAAAAAATATGGATTTCCACATGAAATGCATTAGTGTTCCATGTTGGAGCAATTTCTCAAAAGCAAAATCTCTGTGAGCCAGATAAAATATGCCTGTGGGCTAAATTTGGCCAGGAGATTACTTGCCTGAGAGCACTTCAGGAATGTCTGCCTTTGACAAAGTGTTTCCTTCTTGAGCAAACAGAACGTATATCTCTGTGGGCATGTTTCTACGCATGTGATACCATAATCAGCTACTAGATGATTAAAAAAAAGAAAACAAAGCAGTAGACATGTATTTACAAATTGACTGTGACATCTTGGGGAAAAATAAATGGAGCCCTGATACCTAGATTGTCCAGTTAGATAAAAAAGTACCACTCTGATCTGCCCAGAAAACAAGATTCTGAACTGCTCAAAATTAAACAGTTGGGAAATTATTCTGCTAATGGTAGGAAGATCATATGTTCTACTCATATGTGACCTGTAATGTGGATGTACTTGACACTGCTTCAAAGAAGAAAGCCTTCTTCCATGAGGAGGTGAAAGAAAATGTGAACAATGTTAAAAATCATTGTGCATTCAAATATTAGGACAAAGAGAGCAAATTTTTCTTAGAGTAAAATCTTCACAATTCTAACTTTAAATTAGTTTTCCAAATGTTATTTTTCAGATGATCATATAACATTTTTCTTTTCTTCTTAAAATTATTTTTATTTTTAAGTGTGTGTGTGTGTGTGTGTGTGTGTGTGTGTGTGTGTGTGTGTGCTCACATGTGGGCAAGTGGCCACAGAGGCCTTCCGGAGGTGTCAGATCCCTTGAAGCTGGAGCTGCTCATAGTTTTAAGCCTCCCTATGGGTGCTTGGAATTAAATTCAAGTCATCTGCAAGAGTGGTGCATGCTTTTAACTGCTAAGATATCGCTTCACCTCCAGTCATATAATTTCTTGGAGGACTCTTCCCCCAAAGCAAATTGAAGTAAGGCCTACCATGAATTCTTGCTGGGGGATCCCTTTAGAGAGTCTCAGCTTTGTAGAAACGGGTTGGCAACCCAGTCTGCTGACCTGCTGACAGCAAGTATGCAGAACCAAGAATGAGAAGAAGAGGAGACACTATGCAGAAGAGTCAAAATGAAAACATGAAGACAAATGAAGACAAAATGAAGGGCAGTGGGTCAAGCCAATTTACAGTCACCATATTGTAAGAGAGTGGCCAGAAAGGTGATGGTCACCACACACTTGGATTGTGGCCTTAAGATAACACTGCTAGAATAACTTCATACTTCTTAGTTTTCTACTAAAACTTGAACATCCCAAACCATGAAATATAACATGAAAGAAAATACTTATATAAACCCTATGTTTTACGTATAAGTCATCTTCTCATTCTTTCTTTTGAAACTTATTAGTGAAAGTAAAACGTTTTCAGAAATGTGACTTTAGTAACCTAACTGTTTGGAAAGAAGGCACACAGTGAAGAGGGAAGAGATATAAAGTGACACGGGGTTGCCTTTTACACATGCAGACATCTGAGAAAGAAGTTGCCAGGCTTTTCACTGTAGCAGTTCATTCAGGTTTTATAGTTTAGCATCCCAGCGATTTCCAACTGTGTGGGAGCAAGAAGGGCACGGACTACTCCATTTCCAAATCTAAAGGTTGCACCATTTCACGCTGATGAGCTATGATCCTTCAGAGTTCAGTCACATAGCTTTATTGGTTATGCCTATAACTCTGGACTTACTTTCCTATCTTGAGAATGCAATTTTTGTTTTTGTTTTTTTGTTTTTCGAGACAGGGTTTCTTAGTGGTAACCCTGGCTGTTCTTGAACTCACTCTGTAGACCAGGCTGGCCACGAGAACTCTCAGAGATCTGCCTGCCTCTGACTCCCAAGTGCTGGGATTAAAGGTGTGCACCACCACTGGCCCAAATAAAAATGTACATTTTTAAGTTAAGTAGCAATGAGAAGATATGAATGCATAGTTAAACATAGCACTCTGACTAAGCTTCTACCTGAGATTTACAACTGATGTAAGTGTGGGAAGGATGCAACCCAATAGAAGACACGAGACGTTCTTGTGCTTCTAAGGAATAAGGGTCCATGTACTTATTCTCTCTGGCAGCTTTCACACTAGAAAATGCGTGCATTGTAGTGACTAGCTCTTTCTTTTTCCTTCTTACAGCACAGAGTAACAGATGGGAGATCTCAACTAAAAATGTCACCATTTTCTTGACTGAGCTTTTGTTGGATTCCATAATAGCAACACAATGAATTATGATCTCTCTTTTCAGGAGCTAGGGTGTGTGATTATTATTCAGAAAAACCTAGCCTGTTTGTTTGCTTTTCCTTCTCTTATTTCAAGTGCTATTTCATTTCTGAGATACTTATACTCTTATCATCCCACAATGTAGTTCCATGTAAGAAATATTTTCTTTCTGACTCATAACTCAATGCTCAGACTCTTAGACCGTACCACCTGCTGGAGGGTGACATACATCTCATTAACGATAGCTGCTGTTATTAATGATCGAGCACAGTTCAATGAGTACAGTGAAACTTTAAACATAAGCATAAAGCAAAACGCTAAAGATAAATTAGGGCTGCAATGAAACTCAGCTTCAATAAAGCATCAGGGTAAAATATCTATATTCAGTCTCACTCTAGTACACTAGAAAATTCTGGCTTCTGATATTAACCATGGGCACCCTACATAACAAATAGCAGTACTTTGATCTCTCATTCATCCTGCAAGTACATGGAAACCTAATCTTAAAATACAACCTAAAAACCTTTAGGGGAAGCCCGACATAAATATAAATTCACACAAAGCATCCCTTTCACACACCACACTTTATGAATTGTGAATTATCTGGGTATAAGAAATGTGCTAAATGTTTTAAATTACTCAATCCAAATTTTTCTTCTGTTTTCATCCTGAGTAAAATAAGAGAGCAGTTATCGGGATAATATTGCTCATAGTTTAGAACTGCTTTCCCCAAATGTGAAGAAGGCTCTGATCTATTTCATTGTGCTCGTGTTTCCTTATCTTATTAAATAGGGCAATTTTCTGTCCTTCTTACCCAAGTAGCATCTGCTTGCTAACAAGAAAGCTAGAAATTCATCTTTTAATTAAATGCTTATTTTATTTCCCCTGGGGACAATGAATTGTAGAATTCCTTGCTCAAGATTTACCATTTCTTTCCTCTATCTCAGCCCACACTTTACATCCCATGTGCCTTCTGAAGTAACAACCATCCCATCTGGCTGAGAAGTGATGGACACGGCTCTTTAATCACACTGTACGCTCCATTCTTGGCACCTCCCCACCAGGAAGATATCAACAAATTGGATGGATTTCAGAGAACAGCAAGAAAAAAAAAATGATTAAAGAGATGGAGGCAGTGACTTATGAAAAAAGATGAAAAGGGCCAATTCTGAATAGCCTGGCATTGCAGCAGTTCAGGTGGCATGTGATAACTGTCTTCAAGCGTCTGAGGAATGTAAACAAGAAGCAGATAGGGGGAACTTTTGGGAATGATGTGCGAAGTAACAGTGCAATGAGATGGGTTTGAAGAAGAAAGGGAAGGGAGTGTCTGCTCATCAGTGCAGGTTCTGCTGGGTAACAGTGGAATTAAAAAGGAAGAGTTGCAGCCTATGCAGTTAGGGGCCTTGACCTACATTGACAGTTGGTACATGAAACAATAAACTACTGTGTCTCCATGTTTACATGCCATATTTGGGGCATTCTCACCTCACCTAATGTGGTTCACTTTAAATAAGTTTAAAATAAGCTAAATCTAAACAGTGAGGCAAACAGAGAAGCTACAAGAATTCCCTAACTCTGATTTATAACTCTTTATTCTTATTAATGACATTTAGACTGCATGATCCATAGTGACTAGGAACACACATAGGTTCTGGTTTATGTAATGCTGTGTTTTCTTTCTGCCTGTCTTCTTTCCGGAACAGTTTAGACATGAAATGCCTTCCAAGGAAAATTCTAGACAGTTCTTCCTCCAGTTCTTTGATTACCACGTTCTTCTTGGTGACATGTTCCATCACATCTTCCTTCCTTAACCCATGCAAACTGCTGCCCTCAGATTCCTCTCCAAGGCAAGGTGCTGGGAACCACTTGATAAGATACTCTGCCATGTACAAGAATATTCACTACACAATCTAAATCAAAGCATTAAGATATGGAACTTAGGTATGCTAAGAGATACAAATTGTTCTTGCCAGCTTTCTGGCCTCTAAATCCTTCCACCCACTTTCCCGGTAGAAGTATCCAATTAATAACTTTATGGGAGATGAACCATGTGTAAGCAATGGTTTTCCTCACTGGAGATTTTGGCCCAAATTCTTTGAAGATTTCTAACCTCAGTGAACTTATGAATCGTATAGTTTCTCTGGTTTTCCTTCTTCGCTTAGCAACATGCATTTAAGACTTCTCAGCACCTTTTATGTTTTCATAGTTCATTTAATTTTAGCACTGATTAAACCTTACCAGGATGCATCTCAAAGTCTCTTCATACATTCTCCAAGTGAAGAACAACTTGCTGACTACTAAGTTTGGGCAATAATGAATAAAGCTACCACCGTACAACCTTGATGTACAGGTTCTTTGTTAACATAAGCTTTTCATTCTTTAGGGTCAGTACCATTAAGCATCATAGGAATAGTCTGAGAGGCACAATGGTATGGTAAAACGCATTCGGTTTTGAAAGATAGTGCCAGTTGTTTTCAAAAGAGGCCTTTTTATGTCACAATATGTTTCTGTTGCTCCATATAGGCTCACCATTTTGTCATTTGAGTACTCACGTGTGGATATTCTAATAGAGGACTCCCAGGCTCTCATTTCTATTGTAGGGTACATTTCCTTAATAAGGTATTTCATGCCTTCTCACAGGCTTACAGACCATCCATGTATGTTCTTCAGCAGGTGTTTGTTGAAGCGTTTTGGCCCATGTCTTCACTAGATTATTTCTAAACAGTTGACTTTTAAGTATTTTTCCTATATTTTGGAATGCACAGTCCTGTAGCAGATGTTAACTTTCAAGGAATTTTCTCCCAGTCTTTGCCTTGTGCTCTATTTTCTGAACAAACAAACTAATTTTACATTTGATTTAAAACCTCTATTTTACATGGCAATAGTAGAATCCATTTAAGTGATAAAGCAGTCCCATCTATTTATAGTTTTACTTACAGTAATATTCTATAACATTTTCTTTTCTTCAACTTAACTATGATTTTTGTAAGTGTGTTTTAAAATCTAGGCCTTTAGAACAATCCTATTTTGGGGAAGGGTCCTGTAGAGTTATGTACAACCAGAAACATCAATTTGCCATATCCTTCACATAGTAAAAGTTATAAATGTAGGCAGTAATGATTTATAAACTGAAATTAATATAAAACTAAATAATGATATAATTGATTTCCAATATATTTATGTAAATAGGAAGGAAGAATAGAAATGAAGTTGGCTCAGGGCTGTTTTAAGATCAGAGAGGTATGTTTTCCAATAAATATTTAAGTTTGGAGCCCCAGAGTGGTCTTTTGTCCTTTGTAGAGGACAAAATGCAAACAGAACACAGAGAACTTGAGACTGTTTGCAAAGGTGGAGGAGGGACTACCCAGATGCAGAGTATCACCAAGGAAACAGGAGGCCCATTTCTCTGTGAAGCTAAACTTCAAACACCACAAGCTAAGAGATGCAAAGGGAAAAGTGTGACTGCTCTGACAGCAAAAACAAGCAAATATCTCCAGAGGGGATTAATCCCTCTGCTTCAAAGTAACCAAAGTAAAGGAAGTGGAGCCAGCTTCGCTAGAAACACCACCTGTCCATCAGACAAGGATGAGCTAATCACAGAGACAACAGAGCATATGCACAATTGTGCGCCTAGACAGCTGATACTGAGAAACACGGTGTTTGCCCTAAAGATGCAACTTTACAACTCCATCTTTCCTGTGGAGTCACAGGATGGAAGGACCTGGGCATTATGGGCACCACTCCCAGCCACACTGAACACCAGGGTGCTCTGCACATCCTAATGCCTGGGACAGGCATATATGTTTCCTGATGCACAATGCATCGTTCATTCTTGAACAACTTTAAGGTTTTTTTTTTAAAAAAAGAGATTTATTTATTTCATTTTATATGTCTGAGTGTTTTGCCTACATGTATGTATGTGCACCACCTGGATGCCTGGTGCCATCAGAGATCAGAAGAGAATGTCCAGTTTCCTGGAAGTGATTTTACAGACAGTTGCGAGTGATCATGTGGGTATTGGGAACCATACCTAGGTCCTCTTCAAGAGTAATGAGTTAAGACTCAGCTATCTCCCCAGTCCCTCTTAAATAGCTCTAGTTGTTGAAAATATTTCATCCTGAATTTAGGTCCAATGTGTGAAGCAAATAAAATGCCAAAGTGAAAGAAAGCGCTTATTATTCCCATGAAATAATCTTTTTTTATTTTTTCATCTCAATCTTATCTTCCAGGTATCCAGATGTTTTTGCCATCTGATTATCAACTACTTTTCAATGATTCTTTTAAAATAGCTCAGCCATTGCTGAGTACAAGACTCCAGACGTCTCTAGCCATTACATTGTATGTATTGGAATTTTGCCCCCCCAATACCATGGAACCTACATTTCTTGCAAATCATTCTGGCATCACTCTGTTTCCTCACCAAGTGTAACCGCAATCAGTTTGGGTTTCCATGAACTACAAATAACTTGCATTTTCCTAACCTGCCTTGCAAATGGCAGCCTCAAGTGAGGACTTGAGATATCTAAGGACTGGTGAACAGCTGACTGTTCAGCTCCTGTGTAAACTGACAGCCTTGGTCTTTCATCTTGCTATCAGAATATGAGCTGTCCTCCACAAAAGGGTTATTTCCTTTTCAAAAATTGGTAGGTAAGTCCTGTACTTCGTTATCTGAGTCACTGCTAAAAATACTAAATAGAACGTGGCCCAAAGCAAATATAAATGCTACTTTAAAAGGAGCCTTCCAAGTCTTTCATTGCTAAATATAGATTTGCTTAAATGCTGGATCTTTTTCCCACTCTTCCATTTATGGGGCTACAGTGAGTCTCTTGTGTCTGGGAGAATGCACCAGAGTTAAAAGAACCCCTAAACTCTGAATATTGGCTTCTCACACTTCCTTGTAGCTTCCTTCCTTCACAGACAAGATTGTACTCTGAACAGAAGAAGACTATACTCCGATTAAGCCCAGGCTATGTGAAACTCACTCACAAACCCTGGGTCTCAAGGACCACCCTCTTCTGCTTCCTGGAATCTTGATGCCTAGAAATGAAGGTCAGGCTACAGAATTCGAGGACTCACATTCTGGGAGGTTTAAAAAACAATTCAAGATCAGCAATTGCAGGAAAATCACTCCTCTGGATGGACTTCTAGTCCTGTCCTTACCGGATGAAAAATCACAAATCAAACTTTGAGAGCTTGTAACTTAAGAGAAAATATTGTCTCACAGTAACTCAGCAGTTTAATCTTTGAGTCTGCCCACAGAGTTAGACTTTGTGGAAGGCGAGATGCCCAGCGTGGTAAGCAATCAGCACTCTCCAAACATTGCAGCCTTTATTTTCAGTTGCTTGTTACTTCAATTTACACCGATTTATCCCCTCGCACAACTCAACCCACAACTTTCTCATTGCCTGACCTGAGGCATGGATAGCAATTTTCTGTGTAATCAGCCAGAGGATGTAATCAGTGCAATTAACAGATGGATTGGGAATACTATGTGAAGCCCGATTTAAAATCCCACTAAAATTACTGTACTGGATCTGTAAATACTCACACTAAACAAATATTTCTTGGGATTAGTTTATAGCAGTGCAATGGTAATTTTAACACAATTTTTGTAAGGGAGCTCAGCTTCTATAACTACCTCCAGTTCACTGATTTGGGTGCTTATCAATAAACCCTCAGTATGTCTATACTTAAGATGAAAATGTGAACTGATTAAAAAAGAAGAAAAAAAACATACCTATGTTAAAGACATTACAAGCTTGATTTGTGATTTTGTGATTGTGGAGATTCAAATTATCATGGATTATAATATTAATATTTACTTCTCTTATTGGTGAGAAAAAATCCTTGAAAATGGAAAACAACTCAAGGAAGCCTTTATTTTGGCTTACAGTTTGAGGGTACAGATCTTCATAACACAGAAGTCATAACAAGTGCTTGAGTAGCTGGTTACACTGTGCCTACAGTCAGAAGACAGAGAGCAAAAACCACTTCTGCTCAGCTAGCTTGCTTTTTCTTTACTGGGCCCAAGATCCATGGATTGGTACTGCCCACAATTAAGGTGGATAGTCCTACCTTGATAAACTATTTCAGATAGTCATTCACAGGCATATTCAGAGGCTTGTCTCCTAGGCCATTTTGTGAAAATAACACTTCAACCACCGTATTGAATATCCTCAGCTCCCTCTCAATAGCCGTTCAGTCCAGTCCTCTGTCTCTAACCTAGCATCCTTATGACTACTGCACAATCATTTGGAGATGTAGTGACACTTATCAGTACAGAAGCTAAGCATGACATCAAATCATATCTGAGCTCTATGGCTGAGTTTTCTCTGCTTTGCTGGCACTCATCCATATGACTGATGTTTCCATCATGATACATTTGAAAAACACTTTCAATTTATGAACTTGTTTTGGTTTTGTTTTGTTTTCTTTGCTTCGCTTGTTTGTTTGTTTGTTTTAAAGAAAAAAAAAAACTTAATGAAACTACTATCACACAGGAAAGTGGTGCTTGGGTCATGATAGATTTGTTTTACTTAACTATGTTCACTGATACTTGGCTCCCAAGTAAACGAACTCTTATTTCCTTTAAGGTGAATAAGGGTTTTGCATCGGCAAAGCAACAATGAAACAGGACTTGGAAGTCTTTCTCAAGAAAGAAAACTGTGTTAGAGAAATAAGTCTCCAGATCATAAATGGAT
The DNA here is from genome assembly GCA_026225945.1 of Cricetomys ansorgei. Taxonomy (NCBI): domain Eukaryota; kingdom Metazoa; phylum Chordata; class Mammalia; order Rodentia; family Nesomyidae; genus Cricetomys; species Cricetomys ansorgei. Next base: position 4,607,573 of record JAMJFZ010003266.1, on the reverse strand, counting down.
TCCTCAGTAAAAGATAGTGCTGAACTAAAGCCAAATATGGACAGCTTAGGTTGAGAAGGAGATAAGCTGGATTTTACATTTGCCTAGATTAGTAATCTGCCTTGAATCCCGTGGGTTGTCAGTGCACACTCTTGTAAATCCTGCCCATTTCTTTGTCTCCATTACGGTTACTCCATCCCTCCTCTCCTGCCTTACCTAGTTAGGCAAAAGCAGCATGTCAATGGTGATGTGCAAGGAGAGAGAGGACTGAGGAAAACATACAACCAGCATGCCTGATTTTACTTGAATTTATGACACTAAACACACATTGGCCCCCATCACACTAAATGTAGAGTAATTTTCTTCAATATATTTTTTCTTCTCTGCTCTCTAAATATGTGATTTTATACTTCAACTTTGCTGCAATCTCCTATCCCTAATCCTTTCATGATTGTACATCTTAGAGAATGAACATTCTTATGCTGAATTAAGGAGCCCAAAGATATGGGTTGCTGTTTCCAAAGTTATATAGAGAGTGTAAAACAATTCCCTCTAAGAGAGTATTTTATTAGCATAGTATAAGGAGTAAAAATGAAAACACCTCTTTATGTATACTGACTTCCATTCTAAATGGGATTTTTTTCAAGGACATTTGTCCCTTCGTGTTTTCCTCTCTCTACTACACGATTAATCAGTCTCTCTGGCACTGCTACATCATTTATAATCTCGTAAAAATCTCAAGCATACCCTGTAGCTTTCATCTTTAAAGATAAATGTAAAAAAGAAAGGAAAGAAGAAAGGAGAGAAGAAGAGAGAGAGGGAATGAGGAAGGGAGGGAGGGGGGAGGGAGGGAGGGAGGAAGGAAGGAAGGAAGGAAGGAAGGAAGGAAGGAAGGAAGGAAGGAAGGAAAGTAAGTCAACAAAAGGAAGGGAAAACAGAGAGGGGGCTGAGGGAGAGAGAAGTAGAAAGAGGCATTTTCTGGAATTTTTAATTATTTCCTTTTCTCCCTTTATAGTTTAACTTCCTCAACTTTTAGTCACTTGTCTATTTCAGTCTGGCTTTCAACGTTAAGTTTTACAAGAGTAGTTTTTCGCTAATAATTTCCATATCACCACATCTTATTTTATGAGCAACAGCATTCCTTCCAGGAAACTGTGTTCTGTGGAGCTGTCCAAGGACTACGAGTGTGGCAAAGCTGGCTTTTGAACCCAGCATTGTCCCTAGGGTTTGAAAAAGGAAGGAGCAGCCGCTCCTCACCTTAGTTCGGGCCAGAACCCAGCGAGATTATTAAATAGTTCTTGCTTCACAGAAGCAAAAGAATGTGGCTTGGTTGGTGCCTATCTGAGCTGTAGCTGGAAGTCTAGGGATGAGTTCATTTACTGATAAAGTGTCTTCCTCTCTTTCCCTGTGAGACCACACTTCATGTAGAAGGTGCCCTTGAAGGACCTTGACCCTTAGACTTGAGCCCCACATGCAAATGAGGCTACTCCAATATCTTTGTCTTAAACAATGGGTCCCAACCCTGGGTACCAAAGACCTTCCCCTGCTTGTGGCCCTATATATGAGATGATCCTGAAGCACGTCTGTACTCATCCAACTCACCTGAGGTGCACCAAGGACAAGGCAGGATTCCATAAACCCATGGCCTTGGCCGGGAGCCAGTTCCCCAGGCAGCCCAGACTCTGGGCAAGGGGCCAGTGGTGGGGACACGCACGTAGTGGGCGGATTCCACCCAGGGCTACAGTGTTCTTCCTCAAACACTGGTTTTGAAGATACGAAATCTGTCCTGGTTGTTCACAACCGATTCACTACTTCTGAAATATTCTTCCTAGATTCTTCTCTGCCACACTGACACATAAAGACGTAGTTCAGTACTCCTGTTATATTTTGACTGTGAACAAGTTCGGTTCATGCATTAAGGATTTCTCCTCAGCTTGGGAAACTATTTTAGGAGGTTGTGAAAACTTCAGGAGGTGGGGTATATTTGGAGAAAGTGAGTCACTGGAGGTGAAACCAGCTCCCAGTAACAGGCTATATTTCCTATCCACTAAAATGTGGACAATCTCTTCCTCCATAAACCTCTTCACATGTTTTTATTATTACCATAATGTTCTTCCCAATTGTATTCAGCCAAGCAAGCATAGACCCTAACCCTCAGAAATCATGAGCTGACTCCATATTTCCTTCTTTAATTTACTCTCGAAGGCATTTGGACACAGTGATGCACAAGTAACCAACACCCATTTGAAGTTTTCCATCCCTATCAATAACGTCTGCCCACTGAGCTCATACAGCTGTGTCTTTACATGAAATACCATTGCTAAGTATGCCAAATTTATGTCTCTCGCCCAAATCCAGATGTTCCCATTCTCAATCCATTTCCTCTCTCTCAGGAAATTTATCAATTGTGATGTATTCCCATTGATATTTTAAAAAATTTCTTTACCATCACTATCCCCTCACAAACAGAAGAGAGCTATGGAGAGAAGTAGAGCTTCTAAAGGATCAGCAGGTAAAATGTATTAGGAACTTAAAGGTGGTCAGACAAGGAGAATGAAAATATTGATAGAATGTAAGGGTTGCTGCATTTAGAAAATGAAATTCTAACATTTAACAGAGGAGTAAAGCACAAAGGAAGAGCTAAAGTGATGATCACATTGAAAACTAATAATATAAGCACTGAAAAGAAAACTAAGTTAAAAGGTCCGTCGAGGAAACCAAACTATCATGAAGCCACAATGCTAGAAGGGTGGTGCCACGGCATGCCGTCGCACGTGCAGTCCATGTGAATGGCACGTGAAGTCCAATGGCATGACGTTAGGGTGCGCAGTGCCACAGTAGAGAAAGAAATGGGTGGTGTGAGCTTTGAAATAAGATTTGTTTTGGTTCATTTCTTTATGAAATCAGAGCACTTGTCGAGAACAAAGAATGGCGACCAGAACTAATCTTTACGTAGTGATTTTGTTCTACTTGTTTATTGGTTTTCTCACATTTTCCTGAAATAATTCATCTTCAAAGAAGATACATGGTAGAGAAAAATTGACTTATGTGAGCGACAAAGTATCGTTGGTCAGACATTCCAGAGTCCACACAGGGAAGAAAAGAACTGAGAAGGAAAGCACAGTAGATTAGAAGAGAGGAGTTAGGTCAGTGGGCAGCAATGAGAACATGGAGCGAGAAGATGGCCTGAGGACCTAAATAACGATGAAAAGCACATGAGACAGGAGCGTGGATTCACATAGAGTTAACAAACAAAACTTTAAAGTTACCATGCCATCTGATGTAAGGATATACCTTTCAAGTGGCTTTATGATTCCAGCTTGAATGTGAGCAATGAAAATCATGTTGTCCTTCTAATACCTTGTTTAATAGTATAAACTATTTTAAGCACTGAGAACTTAATGAAAATAAATTGTTGGGAGAACCTAGCCTTGTCTTTTCTTCTTTCCTCTGTTTCTCTCTTCTTACTTCCCTTTTCTCTTTCTTTTCTTTCTTTCTTTCTTTCTTTCTTTCTTTCTTTCTTTCTTTCTTTCTTTCTTTCTTTTTTTCAACATGGTTTATCTTGTGGTATCTGTAAATATTCCATAGTCTCATGAGAATTATATGTTCAAAGTATACATATAGTGCAGGTAGCTCCTTATTCATTATTTGTAAATCCAGAATAACAATCAAGCTAATTTAAAAGTGTGTATCAGTATTCCAGGACATACTCGTTCTAAATCCAAGGCTATTTATCTTTAAATAATCAGTATAAACACAAAATCAAGCATTCCTGAGTGTAATAGATTTGGAATATATGTAATACACTTTCAGCTCTTAAAAATTAACTATTCTATGATTTATTTTAGAACAACCTTTTGTGAAGGTTATACACTTAATGTTTTGAAAGTCATCTAAAATCAACTGTCCTTAGAGTGGGATGAAAGAGACAACATATACATACACAAATAGAGGCACCATCCTTCATTCCTTTATTTTTCATAATGCCTGTATGTCATGACTTACTTATAATTCTATCTCTCAACCAAGACCCAAATAGCCAGACGTACAGGGCCAAAGTAGGGTCTCTAGCTCCCTGCCTCCTAATTTCTCAGACTTTCCTTTTATTAAGAATATCAAAGATGCATTAGTTTATAAATTTTTCTTGTCCAGTATTTTTGTGATCTGTAACATTATTTTTTTTCTTTTTGTAACATTATAGAAAAAAAAAATCCAGATTTGGAGCATATTGTACAGTAGTTTTTTATGCCTGTGCTGGAAATATTAATTAGGAATATGGAAACACTGAAGCCAAATTTCACTAGGAAAAATGCCAATGTCCATCATGATTCTTTCAATGGAAATTTCTTTTCAATTTAAAACTGGTATCATCAATTTGGGAGAATAATATATTGGTCATTGGCAGGCTAAGGTGATATAACAAAGACACGAAACATTACCATAATGTAAACAGAATAGTGTATTTCTCTCATGCACGAAAGTCTCGAATTGAGTATGACTATAAGGTTGTATCAAGTCTTCTTGGTTTTTTGTTTTCAGTGTGTCACATCCATGTCTTGATGCAAAAGTTCTGTCTGTCCTTCTGGTTATACATTCAGACAGAAGGAAAAAAGAAAGAAGGAAAGGGAAGGCTAAACTCACTCCTTTATAAAAGCAGCTCCAAAAAAGCACAAGCTTCCTGCTCATGTCAGCCTGCAGTCTGTCAGTGGGTTGTAACTTTCTGCAAGAGGAGTTTCAAAACTCATTTTATATCTGGGCAGCCATGTGCCAATAGAAAGCTCTGTTACTGAAAGAGAGAAGAAGCCTAGAAATGAAGGAAAACTAGCAGGCAGTACTGCAGACATCCATTTTTGTTCTAAAAGATTACAACCTAGGCAATACCTAGAAGTTTTCTACAGCACCTTAAAAATCATAGTATTGGATAGCTGTTGCAAATTCATGCTCTGTGCAGTTACTTAATATAGTTGATAGTTGTGTATTTAATTTAGGTGTTGATTTGCACCATTTATTTCTTCCAGTAATCTGAAGCACCAAAAGGGTAGGGCTTATGCCTTCTTTCTGAACTATTTTGTAACTCCCTTTCCACTCCAAAGAGTTTCTTGTTGAATAAATGCAATCAGGAAGGATTCTGCATTGAATATGTTGACTCCTCACTTCATGGAAATTCATAGACTCAAAGTCAGTGCTTACTAAAAGAAACAAATCAGTAAAGTCATTAGAACAGTTTTACTCCTAAACTTGTCACTAACCAAGAGCACTAAGCCCTCATTCCACTCACTGGAACAGGGGTTCAGGGAGATGCCATGGAGGGCATTTGTTTCAACAAAAATATGTCCATTTGTCCAAGTATCATGTCACTAATGGGGATTTCTCTGTGCACAGATAAGCAAGCTGCAACTTTTCTTGTAAGAGTTCTTTAAAACAAAAAATAAACTAGACATTTGTATATATTGCAAATCCCTAAAACACCTGAGAACATATGTTGTGGGGTCACGGTTTGTAGAATGGCTTTTGCAAATTTTAAGATGTTATCAGTTGTTCTTTGCATAACTGGGTGAAAGGTAGAAGGCAGTGGCCTAGGATGCTTGCTTTCTCACCTCTAGTCACATGATGATCTGATTAGTCTGGAAACAATTCTGTGATGCCATGCAAGAAGACGATGAAACATGGCACCTGGAAGAATAGAAGGGACATTGCCTCACTGCAACTGGCCAGGGTCAGACCAAGCCTGCCTATTTACCAGGACACCATGCCTCCTCATCAGTGCAGTAGGACACAGCAAGATACACTGGCAAGACACCGAACACAGGGAACAAGGTTTCAGTACTCTTTCTTTGATCTTTTCAATTCATTAATGTATTAATTACTATTACTATTGTTATTATTATCATTTCTCTTATTCTTCAGTGAGGATGAGGCTGGGTGCATTCAACCATTCATATCATCCATTTGGATCCTTCTCTCAAGGCTCAGGTAAGATGCAGAAGCATCATATATCCATAGCCAAAGCTGCAGCTGGCAGCTTGGTTTCTGGACCCATAATCATGACAATCAGCATTTCCTACATAAAACCTTTTCAGCAACCCTAGAGCCAAAGGCCCCAGTTGATGCCACCAGATTTCTCTTTCAATTCAAATCTTACAATTAGTCAGCTTTGTGTTTTGTTCACATTTACGCATTATGATGGTTATTTAAGCTGTGCACAATAGTCTCCAAGAATATGCTTCCTTAATCCATGCCTTCTTCCTACTCAGCAATGTTGCTAAAAAATGCAGAGACATTCAGTGAAGGTCATGAACAACACTGGTTGTTAAGGCAACAGGCAAGGGTTTCTTTTCCTTCTGCTCTCAACTGGAAGAAGAACCATACAGAAATCTCATAAAGATCCCTTCTTTCCCTGATCATGGAGCCTGTCTCTCATCCTGATAGACTAAAATTCTGCACAGATTGTTCAAACGGCAGTTCATAGAAGTCATTTGACCCAACCTACTCATACAAGACATGAAGCTTATGTACCTCATATGGCTAAATAATTGCATTCTTCAAAGGAAATGCTCATTTTTATCACAATTGTGAAAAGTCATTTCATTATATCATCTTACAGCTATACAGTTAATGAGTAAGATTTTTTTTTAAAACTTGAAAGATGTGGTCATCTCTTATACAAAGGAGTTTTTTTTTTTTTTTTTTTTTCAAGACTGAGTTTCTCTGTGGTAACATTGCCTGTCCTAGAACTCACTCTGTATACGACCAGACTGGACTTGAACTTGCAGAGATCCACCTTCCTCTGCCAACTGAGTGCTGGGACTAAAGGCATGCACCACCACTGCCCAGCTAAACATTATTTATTTAGGTATACTAGTGCTCTATCTGCATATTTGCTTGTATGCCAGAAGAGGTCATCAGATCCCATTATAGATGGGTGTGAGCCGTCATATGGTTACTGGGAACTGAACTCAGGACCTCTGGAAAAGCAGCCAGTGCTCTTAACTTTTAAGTGGTCACTCCAGCCCCAAAGCAGTTCTTAAAATACCAAATATCCAGTAGTCACAGAAAAATAAAATACTCAAAATTCAGCATTAAATTATAAATCACTAATTCTTTTTGTTGTTATTTTTTATATTGTAATTGAATCACATTATTTCCTCTCCTTTATTATCTCCAAACCTTTCCATATATTCCTTTGTTCTTTAAATTCATGGCATCTTTTTCATTATTTATTGTTAAATACATATGTATATTTGGATACATGTATATATTCTTAAATATAATCTATTGGGCCCATATAGTGTTAATAGTATGTATGTTTTCAGGGATGACCATTTGGCAATGACAACAAATTGCTGTATACTTTCCTGGCAAGGACCACTTCTCCCACTCCTAGCTTTCCTCAGTTGACCATAGATCTTTGTGAAGGATTGAGGCCTAAAATCACTTACACTTGGTGGAGGGATGATTTAATGCTGAATTTATCCACATGGATTGGCATAAGCAAGGATTTTCTTACAGAGACTCCATTGTTCAGAAAATAATGCCAATTATTGACAAGGGTCCAAGAAGAAGGTGCACCAGAGTGATAACTCAGTGATTATGAGCACTGGTTGTTCTTTCAAAAGACCCGGATTCAATTTCTAGTACCCATGTGGTACATCACAATCATCTGTAACTCCAGTTCCAGAAGATCTAATGCCCACTTCTGACCTCCTCAAGCACCACACATTTGTAAGGTGTATAGACATGCACGCAGGCAAAACACTCCTAAAATAAAACAAGCAGAAGAAACACACACACACACACACACACACACACGAATTTACAAAGAGGTGGCCTGAAGTGAAACCCTTCCATATATCAATGGAAATCAAGTAACAAGACAACCTACAGAATGGAGAACAAAACCTTTACTAATTACACAATTGTCAAGGGATTACTATATAGACAATGCAAAGAATTCAACAAACAAATAAACAAAACAACAACTATAGACCTTTCCTGGTGTCTGGATTACCATTTGGTATCAGCACTGTCACCTGGTTCTCATTGTCAGCTACACCTGTGCAAAGCTGGAAGGATGGGCAGAAATATTTCCTGTAAGGATGCACATGAATACTGACATGGTAAGCTATCTCTCTATGTGCCTGTCTGTTCTGTCTTAGGAAACTGACACTAAGAATTAAAAGTATCTATGAACATTCAAAAATATCCTTGCTATTTCTTCTGGGATTGCTTATAAATGACCAATTCTGACTCTGCTGATGTACATGCTTATTGGCTAAGACTGATTTCACAACTGTCTAGTGGAGAGAAAGAAGTAATGTAAATATCTCTAAGAACATGGAAATGGGTTTACCGAGTGGGAGAGTGATTAGAAATAAGTAACACAAAATACAAGAGATTGACCTTCTGTAGAAGTTCCAAGGTTTTATAAAATGTGAAGCTAAGTAGATTAGGAAAAAAATTCAAATTTCTGTAAGATGACTTGAACAAAACTTACAGCTGTAGGGCTGGCCAATGGAAACTGACATGTGATCATGTTATTATGACTAATCTCAATAAAGAAGAGAATGGTTTGTGAAAGTCAACAAGGAAGCCAAGGGGAGAGGGCATGGCAGCAATGCAGGTTCAGCAGACCACAGACTAATGGTTTCCTGATAAACCTGGATCTTCTGTTTCAGGATTTATCCTACAAAATGGAGTGCTGATTATATCACTCTATTTCAGTAGATTTCACTACCAACAAAATCTACTTATAATGCCTTGCTCTTGCTCCATGCTAATGATTCAATGTTTTGAACAAGATAAATTCATCCCAGTGCAGATTATCTACCAGGGGAGATACTGTAATAGAGGGCCAATACAGAATTTTGTTTTTCCCTGTGATTCCCATTAACTTCTTTAGGCTTTGGTTCCCACATATGAGAAGTGTAGTTAATGAAGCATGTGGGGAAACCAAATAAATAAAAATAAATAAATAAATAAATAGCGTTAGCTAGGACAGTAGAAACAATCCACTTTTAAAATTATGTCTTAAATATTATCACCATCTTTGCAGATTATGGTCCTGGCAAGTCTTGAAGCTCAATCATTTCCTACTACAGAGGTAAGGAGATGGAAACTATATTCACAGAAGTCAGTTGTTGATGTGTATTTGGTCATTGGGCTTATTGTTTGTTATTGTCTGCTACCCGTAAAAAGACAATGAAAAGGTACTGGGTCAATCGTAGCAAATATTGAGGTGATTTATTTTAAATAAGATTAACTGATATTTATAGCAGTACACTTATCTATATAAGGGAATGTGAGTACTGACTGGCTATCTGATATTAAGTAATTATTGTTTTGGCAGAATAACATGGTATCGTGGTTATTTTAAGACAGTCCTATCTTTTAGGAACATATAATAAAATATTTTCAAATAAAATGATTGAAAGTTTGAGTTTTATTTCAAAATTGTTGAATGGCGACATGAAGTAGGAAACCGATAAACCCAAGTTAGTCATGAATTGGAAACTATTAAGTCTTGCTGAGTAGTTTTTATAATGCTATTGGACCTAATTTTACACATTTGAATTTTTTCTTAATAACATTTTTTTGCTGTTGTTGTTAAAGTGAAACAGGGTGTCTCTGTCCCTTTTTTTTCTCTGTTCTTTCTCATGGCATCATATCTTAATATAATATCACAGATAGGTCCAAGAAAAGAGTCAAAATAATATAACATAACATAAAATAACATAAGTGGACATACCATGTGATGACCATTATATTAAACACAAAATTATAATTTAATTAGAGGTGAAGTAGAATATATTTTTACTAAATGGTGGCAATTCTGGTCATAAACTTAATGAATCGGATGCTGCATTGCAAAAGAATAAAAGAATTCTCCAGAAGACAGTCACAATAAGCATATTTTCCTCTCAGTGAAGGTATAGATGTGCATGTATGGGTTGATTTAACAATTATTACTCTCGTGGGTTCATGCAGACAGAGGGCAGTTTATTCCTTGCTAAATCAGTCCCCAGTACTAGAAGATTTCAGCCTCTGAGACTTCTGACTGGGTTCACTCTGGCTACCTTCTGTCTTCTGAACTCAGAGCTGCACTGAACTCAACTGAGTGTTCTGGTTGGCTGATTCATCTCACTTGCTGTTCTGACTCAAACTCTTCTCCAATCTGACAGGTTCAAATTGACCTTCTGAGCTTATTGACTCTTTCTGACTGAACTCTTCTGACTCTGGCTGACTCTGACTCTTAAGACTTCTCTGACCGATCTGCTCTGCTTGGCTTCTAACTGACTATCACTGTTAGCTGACTCTTTCTCCCAAACTCGTTCTTCCTGTCTGACACTGACTCCTTCTGATGAACTGCCTCTATGTCTTATCAGACTGATTCTCTGACTGACTACTTCTTTTACATCCAGAAAGCAGGGATTAAAAATGTGTGCCACAATTGCCTTCTGAGTTGGCTTTAAAGGTGTGTGCTACATTCCAGCTGAATCACACAGGCCTTGAATATGACCCTTTCCCAGAACAGCCATGCTGTTGTATTAAAGAATTAAATACCCCTCTACATCTCAAATTTCTGGTGAAAACCAGCTCATATTACAGAAAAACAAATGTGGCCTTTGGTTATTGGCTAAACAATACATAAATTCACAGTTTACCAAGTAAACCATAGCTCCCATTTTATGCTCACCTTGGATTGTTGGACTTTAGTTGTCAAATGTATGCTTAACAATTTAAGCCTTGTTCAAATGTCAACCTCTAGCTAAAATGTGTTCTCACACAATACTTGACTGTTCCTACTACAGTTTATGTTAACCAGTCTAACATTCTGTTCAGCTATGCTTGGAACCCCTTGAAACATATTGTCCCTTCCTCATTTCCTTGTCTAGAGCAGTGGTTCTCAGCCTTCCTAATGCTGTAATCATTTAATACAGTTCCTCATGTTGTGTTGAACCCCCAATCATAAAATTATTTCTTTGCTACTTCAAAGCTGTAATTTTGTTACTGTCATGAATCTTAATGTAAATAATTGATATGTGGATGGATCATCTTTGAAGACTCCTGTGAGAGAGTCCTTTGACTGCTAGAAGGATCATGACCCACAGGTTGAGAACCACTGGGCTAGAGCATCTTGTACAGAGCCTAATTCACTATCCACATCTAAAGTATCTTGAATAACTATATTGTCTTAGCTGAAGAACTAGAAGGAATCTATCTATGCCTATCCACAGGATCAGATCAGATTTTCAATGGATCACACTAAATTTCTCTCTTCTCTCTGAAGAATTATGAACATGCAGCTATAATCTAATGTACACAAACCACTTAGTTTTTCCCAACACCCTCTGCGTATGTTAGGGAAATTCTAACAGCAGTTCAGGGTCCCCACAAAACAAAGATCTGTCACATATCCGAAGCATCACCTTTGCAGGCTAGAAGTTATGCCTTTTACAGTGTCTTATATGTAATTAGTTCCAAAACCAATTTGCTTGAATGGTTAAATGAATAGAGTAAAATAATTTTTTCTATATGTCTCGGAATTCAAATTTATATCAAGATTTTCTCAGAAAGGCTTTTAATCCATTTACCAGGTCTCCTTTCCATTCCCGGCTTGGTCTAGAACAAGCTCTGTAAGTACCTTTCCCTTTTCAAAACATTTGAAATTGACCTGCTTTTGGCATTTACGTTTTCTCAGTGCTGCCTCAACAAAATAAAAAAAAAATAGTTTATTGTTCATGTTGCTCATCCTTCTGCTTTTCTAATAAATGAGTTAATTCTCTATGTATCTCTGTCTCTGTCTCAATGCTCTCTCTCTGTTTCTTCTCTTTGTCTATCTCTCTGTCTCTGTCTCTCTTTCTGTCTCTTGGTTTCCCTATCTATCAATCTATTTATCTATCTCTCTGAGCAAACATCTGGACTGAAACTACGGCCCTGGATAATACCATTTTACCGTGACCCAGTGGATATTAGTATGCCCTTGAAATTGGGTGTGATGAGTTAGAATATTTGCTAAGAGCAAATTGGCAAGAACCAAGTTCAATTTGAATAACAATGTTTTTATTTTCCTAGTACAGATGGATTTTTTTTTTAATTAAAAAAAAAAGCCACATTTATTTCTAGTCTCTCAGTTCTCACAATCTGGCTTTATTTTCTCCAGTAGTTATTTTTCTGTTCTAGGATTTCTGTAATACTTGTACACCAAATTTATTTTCAAGCCTTTTAAAGTAATTTGCTACCTTTCAGTTTAAGATTGCTGGAGCCAAAAGTTCCTTAATAGCTACAGTGCGACCCCTTAGTTGTTAACCTGGCTAAGGTTAATGCTTTTTACTTTATTTTATTCAAAAAAGAATTCAAAGATAATGGTAAAGAAGGCAAAAGAAAAAGTAGGATATTGGCAGAGCCAAATGTAGAAAGCTGCACTACCTGTAGTCATCTGATAGTCTGTATATGAAGATTCCATTGCATTCCTCGAACAGGAGCTCAGCCCTGCTCTGCCACAAAACTTAAGGGTTCTAGCAGTCTCAGGCTGTGTGGAATCAAGTCTGGAAGCTCAAAGAGCCTCTTGCTCAACTCTTGTACAAACGAGCCTTGTACAAAAGTTTTATCACAAAGAATGGCTTCGGAGAATTAATGCAGTTGAGATAATAGCATGTGATTGAAATCAGTAATTCCTTAGACTCTAATGGAAGGTTTTTATCATGCCATACAGTGCCACCTTTTTGAGAAGCCAGTTCTCCAACTTAGTAACCATGACCTCAGTTACTTCTGGATTCTGTGCTCAGTCCCTTTATCTCTGAGATGAAGTGATGATAGTTACGTACCACACAGGGTAAGGATTAGCAATTAGTGTCTGTAAAATACTTAGAATGGTGCTTACTTTGTAGTAAATTTTAGAAAATATTCTCATGTCATATGAATATATGCATATTCACATATATGTATCATATACAAACATAGGTTGTCAGGTAGCTTACTGCCTGAGATAATTTCCATCTGAAGCATGGAAGGGTGCCTACTACAGTCAGCAATTATAGTGTTTGCAAGTCTTATTATTAAATTATTTCTTCCAAGGCAAGATTCTATATAATTTATTGTAAAGCAGTTTCATGACATTCTCTCCCTAGCCAGCTATTGTTCTCAAATTATTCTCATATTGGTTTAGAATAATCCGATTTGACCCATATTTACTGTTGCCAGGAAGATTAAACTGAAGTCTTTGGCAGTCAAAAAGATGCAAGAGCTCAGCCCAATAGTCTTGGAGTAATCCTTGTCATTCACAGTCTCAGGATCAATTTGCACCCTACCCTACGAACACCTTGGGAAACATTTGGTTCAATCCCTTGACTGCTCTGGGGTGATGTTGTTAAAGGTCTTATTCTGGAAGACAGAAGCTCAAAGTATCAGTAAAGCCTAACTCTAAGCAATCACTTGGCAGGATATGCTTATTTCCCTTTTAACCCCCAGGAGTGTGTGAATGCTAAGACTCGAGAGATCATAACCATTAAAATATTTTCCTGGCCATTAAAATAGAGTGGGATCTCCAATGAAAGCGGAAAGATATGGTAGTTCAAATAAAATGTGGAGTTAGGGAAGGTTGGATTTTATTGTAGAAAATGGAGAAATACAAATGCTAGCAAGCTTGCAGTTTGCTACTTTAGGGCAAGCGTTTGAAAAACATGCACACCTGTGAACTCTGAAACATTCCATACCACACATAATGTTTGATTAATCATCAAAGTGATTACACTAAGTGGCATCCACAGTAATTTAAACAGATATATAAATGGTTTGTAATTACAGGATATTGGGTTCTATAATTCATTGCTTAGCAAAGAGGTATTTGTTGTGTAATTATAGCATCTTTGTGAGATATTTACTCTGCATTTATGGTGCACTTTATCCTAAGCTTGAATGCTAGTGACTATCATTGGTCCCCTCATGTCTAAACTCAAGAAGTCTTTAATAAAGGGGAAAGCAACAATTACCTTGGCAGATGATTCACTCTATCACATCGATGAAGGCCAAGAATGTGGGAAGATTTATTGTAACAATATTCAAAAGCAAACACAGTTAACATTTGATTTTTCCACACCATTGAAGGACTGCACGGGTGTGACTAATAATGCAGCTCAAGAACTATGTGTGCTATAACTCAAATCATGGCCCACAATAGACTCATCCTGTGAACCCCAGGAGTGCATCGCTAATAGAGTTTGGTACCAAAATACCATGCATATGTTCAATGGAAAAAAACATAGTTGAACCCTCACTTAGATATTAAGGTAGAATGCAGGACATACTGAAATTTAAAAAAAAAAATGACAAAATTTTTCATGTACTTTCTGAATGTAATGTAATGATAGATTTAGTTATACCTATGAAGCTTATTGTTATGTAATTGTCCAACTGTCCAATTATCCATTTTGCCGAAATAGATATTTAAAAAACTAAATACTTTTCATGTGCATGAGAGAAACAGAGACAAAACAGAAAGAGATAGGGAGAACCAACTGACTTGAATTTACACTCATTGTAATATCAGTTTAAGAAGAATACTTTAGAGTTGCTTTGTTTTAAGATTATGAACAAAAATATTTTATGTGTATATCTTAAGAGTCAGCTAGTGGAACAAATATAGAAATAAACAAAAAGTTTACATCTAATACCAAATGGAAATCTTGAGATTCTGTATTTTCCTAGTAATGGTAGCACTATAAATAACACAGTGGGCTTCAGGTAGCACAGTTGGCAGGGAATACTTTGGAAACATTTGGTATGTTCCTGAGGATCAGCAAACACTGAGAAAGGAGTTTCTTTGACATTTGAGAATGAAGTATACCTACTCATAGTTCATGTATTGCTTACATTGAATATTTTGAGAGAAAATTGATCCCTGATGTTATAATAGTTTATATACATAAAAGGGAAGCAATGCAAGCTGGGCAATGGTGGCACACACATTTAATCCTGGCACCCAGGAGGCAGAGGCAGGCAGATCACTTTGAGCTCAAGGCCAGCCTGGTCTCCACAATGAGTTCCAGGATAGCCAGAGTGACTAAAGAGAAACTCCGCCTGAAAAAAGGAAGAAATGCAATTTATGAGAATGAATAACACATAATGAGTGCATTACAGGAAGAAAGACACATATTAGAACAGATTTCTCTCACATCGAGGCACATGTTTATATGGTTATGACAGGAGGGCAGATTTGGGCTTCTGAAAATAATACTATTCTACTTATGAGAACTCATGCCACAAAAAAAGAAAGGAAGGAAAGAAGGAAAGAAGGAAGGGAGGAAGGAAGAAAGGAAGGAAGGAAGGAAGGAAGAAAAAGGAAAACACAGACGGGACAATGTTTAGCAAATGTATCTGTATCTGCTGGACATGGAATAACTATTGCACTCATGAACTCAGTGTAGCTGTGGCTCTCTGTAAAAAGCTTTAAAATATGGGCCTGCCAGCATCTTACCACAGAGGGAGATGAGACACCTGAGGCCCTACCAGTCCCTAGGGAACAATTGGTTAGCAGTGGTCACTGGGAGAGGGAGTCATTTGTTTACAGTGGTGTAGCCGCCAGTAGGTTGTCCTTGTTCTAGTAAATAATTTCCCAGACACCTTTAGGCAAGAAACCCTAACTAAACCTATTGGACTGCCCACAAAAAGGGAGATGTGTAAGTAGGAGTGGAGTGCTTGCTGGGAAGGAGGACTTCAGTGCAAGAGAGAAGAGGAAGAAAGAAAAGAATATATGGCAAAAGTGACTAAAACCCATTACCTAAATGAATAAAACTCTCAAACAATATCTCTAAATGAAAAAAAAAAAGACATAGACACTTCATCCTAGCAATATAAAAATCAATCATGAGAAATTTCTTTCTTGTTTGTCACTGGAAGAATATATTAAACTGTGTTAGATATAAACATAAAGTCGGTGAATTTTGTGGTAAGCCACACTGAGCTAAATAAGGAATGGGAAAGGACGATTTTCAAGTCTCCAGGCATCACTTTGAAGATCTCTCCATCTCAGTACATATTATGTGGAGTTAAGCATGAGTACAAAGAGTTACTGTGCAGCTGTTTCCAGATGGATATTATAAACATCGAGACATTTTTCAGGGCTGGTAGCATAGCTCAATGGTTAAGGCTAGTCTAGAATTGCAAGGACTTAGCTCAATTCTCAGTACAAGAGAAGAAACAAAAGCCATTATTCAAAGTTACTTGAAGTACTCAAATGGAAAGAAAACCTATTTAGACATATAGCTAGCAACCATTAACTAGAATGATGTTTGAAAACACCTCAGTTTGATATATTTGTCATTTTTGATTCAATGTGTATATATCCAATTTCATGCATTTCTCTGGCAATTGATCTGTATTGTGCACTAAAACCATAAAAATGCTTTGCAAGTGCATTTCAAATTCAGAATATTACCAAACACATAATTACCTTAAACTTTCTTGAACTATTTTTTTAAGCAAAAGAGATGTGAAAGCTTACAGTATCATTAAAAAATTGTCATACTGTCAACCTAACCCATTATATCCCTGACTGCAATAATAACCCCCTTCACTTTGATTAAGCACTGCCCACTTAAGAGGGTCTCTATTTTAAAAATTGCAAATCTTGCACCTTTACCGTGTATCCCTATTTCCCTGCATATAACTGTCAAGAATTGCTATTCTTGTACACCTTGCCATACATCTTTATGTATTGTGAAAAAATGCAAATTCTGAGTGACTAGCGATGTGTTGAATTTTGTTCAATTTTAAGTCTTTAGCATCTAAGGGACTATGATATTACTCAGCTTCCACTAGATATTTGCTGAATAAAAGCATTCATTCACTACTTTAATTTTGACTGACATTTTAATATAAGCTGCAAACTTATTTTATAGTTTAGATCTCTCTCCTCGGTTTAAAATTTGCATATTCAACTGAGTTTGAATCACACCAAGAAATCTCTAATTTCAATATGTGAGACTGAACTAATTATTTTGCTTCCAAGGTTCTTTGTGGCACTCTCTCCCTCTTCTGTAATCTCATGTAATCTTTGTGGTGAATACTAAGGACTTACTCAAGCATCAAATGGTAGAGCTTTGAGCTATGTCACAACTCTTCTTGCTAGTGTCTTATCTTCACTCTTCTCCTGTGTGTAGCTTGTCTTGGTGCTCTTGTTCAGGTACTCTTGTCCAAATGAATACCACATCATCTTAATTTCTCTTATTTTACACAATGCTTCATTTCCAAATCTAGATATGTCACTTTTTCTCTGGCAAGTGTTCAGTGGAGACTCTGGTTTCAAACTATTAATGCTAATGAAGAGATGCCATCACATAGCTTCTATACACTTTCAGGGCCTAATTTTTCATGTGTTTTCAGCTCCGTCTTGACATATTTCTCAGTGCTTTCAATAGCATCATTTACACAAAATATTCTTCAGCTTTCAGCCTCCAGCTTGCACTGAGAAACTTAACTTATTCTCTCTCTTCTAACAGGTATATTCTCCTTTGGGTGGATGAGCACAAGCCATTTTTTCATTAATATTATATTCTATTTGCACACCATTCCACTTGTATCATTACATAGCCATTATTTTCATTTTATATATTTCTATCTAGTGTTATTAAAGCAAGAGCTTTAATATTTAATATTAAAGCAAGAGCTTAGAGGCTAGAGATTCTATGTACCTTATCTTTGTAACCCATCAGGACCCATCATAGACAGAAGTGCAAATATGGGAAAAAAAGACAGAAAAACGAAAGAGAGAAAGAAAGAAAGAAAGAAGAAAGAAGAAAAAAGGAAGGATGAAAGGAAGGAAAGAAGAAAGGAAGAATGAAAGAAAGGAAGGAAGGAAGAAAGAAAGGAAGAAAGAAAGAAAGAAAGAAAGAAAGAAAGAAAGAAAGAAAGAAAGAAAGAAAGAAAGAAAGAAAGAAAGAAAGAAAAAAAAGAAAGAAAGAGGACTATAAGTTCAGGTATAAGTATGAAATACTAAAAATGTGAAAGACCTTAACTTTTAGAATGTATAAAACAAATACTGAGTCACTGTAAGTTCATCAACAAAGTAGAATGATTTTTTTTTCTGAGAATTTAAAACTAACACCATCATTATGATATTATGGAAAGAGAGAAGTTAAGACTAACAACTGGGAGAATAGTAAGGGAATTTAGAAATAAGGTAGGAAAAGTCTCCACCCATTGCTGTTCACTAGTCTGGATGTCTTCTCACAATGCCTCTTTGTACACCATTATACCAGCACACCTAGCATGTGAAATCCTCCTGTTTTCTCTCTGTAATCATCTCACTACAATAATCTTCAAGACTTTGTACAATTTCCACTGTGATCCAAATAAATGCCACAGCCATAACATCTGATAAATGACCGATTCCCATAAAATTGGCATGAATCAGTTACACAGAAAGAAAACAGCAGGTCACATGAAGGTAATGGTGTTGGGAAAGAAAAGAGACAGAATGAGGAAGGCTTTCTGCTAGGGTGGCTGAGTCTTGCCTCTTGCAGTTCTAGGAAGGGCCCAATGCTCATTTATTACACATTGATTTCTTTCTTCCTGTCATTGCTATGTCATCCCTTTTCTTGCTCTCAATTATTATATCTACTCTTCGGCGTCTTAGTAAATACACATTCAACATACTATGATTGAATTTATATTCTAAACTGTTTCTTTTTACAGACACTCTTCTTGCTAAGTAATTTAAAAAAACAAATTCTTAAAATTCCGTAAGCCCCTTATGATAGCATGGCCATCTGCAATGCTTCTTGCTGCTCACCTATGACCCGATCTTTTGCAACCATGTTGAGAAAGACACTGGGCACCACAGTCTTAATTCATTCAAGTTGTACATCAACACTGAGACTCTGGGTCTTCCTCTCTTAGGGCTCTTGCTTACCCTGAAAATATGGGACTTCAGTATATGAGCACTTAAACCCTACCTGTCCCTTTGGAGAAGAATCTATTTTTACTTAAGGTCCAGTAGTTGCCACAAGGCCATAAGAAGCAAAGGCTCAAGTGTTCATCCGTGAAAGCTTTTCCCTCATGTGTTTTTTTGACTGTTCTAGCGTGCTCCAAGGCAATGAAATATATTGAAGGAGGCCTTAGCATACATTTTATGTATACATATATTAACATACATGATTGCTTTGTAGTTACAGTGTACTTTCATGCTCCTGAAAGTGATACTAGGAAAAAACAAAACTGTGAGGATGAAATAGAACAAGAAAATTCAATATATTTGGAAATTTTTGCCTACCAGACCTATTTTACAAGCTCCACACATATTCAAACACGCACATACATATGAATAACAGATATCTATATTCCCTAGTTATACTATAATACAATTCAATCTTAGAAACTTAAAATTTCCATTTAACAGCATTTTATATGACTGTGTGCCTCATGATTGTTTAATGCATGGAATTCTTAGCACGGAGTTACATAAACATTTAGCTTATTAGTGCCTAATAGCTTAGCAGATTTTGTGTTTCCCACTCATTGCAGGCTATACTATGACACTTACTTCTGCATGTATATCTTGGTACTTTTGTCTGATGTTTAATGACAAAACATCATTTAATAAAAAAAAACTACTTTTGTACATACATTATATACTACATACATTATAATAGAGCATAGGCTAATGTTTGTTGTTTGCAGTATTTCTGTCTTAGACTTAATGCACATTAGACAAGCATTCTATATCTGAGCTATATGATCTCTCTCTCTCTCTCTCTCTCTCTCTCTTCTCTGACCTTCTACCTTAGCCTCTAAAGTAGTGGAGATTATATAAACAGGAATATTTAATGAAAGGAAATTATCTACCATTAAAAAAATAGTTAAGCTCCATCTTGGAGCTCAAGCATCTGGGAAATTAGGAAACAGGAAACTGAAGGACCTGGGAACTGGATGCAATTCCTCAATTATACCAGCATTGAATTGGATCTTATAAATACACACCCCCTTGCTCAGAAGGAAATATCTGTTTAATCATATACAGAATTATGAGTTTGAAATTACAGACAGCATTTGTAGTTTTAAAAAAGAATTCTAGAATCTAATATAAACGAAAGGAAGAAAAGACAAGCACTACGGAAATTTAAATTCCCAAGTATATAAACATCAAGAATTTTGAAATTCTGGTGCTCCTGAGGACTGTAATTTGGGCCCACTGTGAATATATCATACTGGAGAGTTAAGTGTGCGTTTGGTAAGAGGAAACATTACCCATGTTCAAGGCGAGCAGTGTTACTATTGCTTTGTGAAACAAAACTCTGAACTTTCTGAGTTTTCTGTTGTTTAGAAACCTCAGCCATCATGCCACAATAGCCTCATTTTCTGCATTTCACAGTGGATTGCTCCACTGTTGCTTTTGAGGGAGGAAGGCTCCCTCTTCTCCTAATATGTTTAAAGTGATGGGTGTTTTTTTTTTTTTAAATTAAATTAATCAGAAAACACAGGTTCTTTGTCAGATATAAGTGACAAGTAATAAGCCCACATTCTGCCTCCAACTAGACAATTTAATCAACACAGTAGTTAGGAGAATCTTAATTTTTAAATGTGATACATTTGCCAGGGTTGGCAGACGTCACACCTATAAATTTCCTTATTCCAAATATGTTTTAACCACATCATTTTAAAATTCTTTCCCTTAAAACCCCTCTCTCTGAAGGCTATCTATAATATCACAGAATTTGTAACATAAGTAGCCATTGTCTGATTTTTTTAAAATTAAGAAACTTCTGTGATCGTGATTATATTTCTTCTAACATTTCCAACATATTCATCTGTATTTTCACCACAGATATATAAGTTGGGGAACAGAAACATCAAGGGTAAGCAAAATCCTCACAAGGATCAACTGCTGACCCCAAAGCCTCGCCATTGCATTTTATCCTGTAGCTCCTGCTAGGTACAGTCTTATTCAAGTTACCCCACAAAGAAGAGATAATACCATTTATGTCTGCCTTGTCATCATATGTGCCAGCATTAGGAGCATGGATGAAGATGAATTAGCAACAGCATCTCTGTGTAGGAATGATGACTGCAGTTGCACTAGACCGAGAAAGAGTTAGTCCGACTTACAGGGCAGTTTGTTCACAAAGAGTGGGCACAGCTCACCTCACTAAAAATTTAGTGTGTTCAGATGCTAGGTGACATTTTAAATATTTTCTAGTATTAATGTGTCTGTTTCTCGTGCCAACACAATTCTGCAGTTTCTCAAATTATTAATACTTTACAAATTAGATCTCGGAGGCACAGAGAGTTTTTGTTCCATGCCTTGATCCTCATAGATTTTACTTGGTAGAACCAAGACATGATTCAGGTTGTTTGGTTTTAAGTTGTCACTCGTAACCACTGAGAAGGAAAGTAGACACTTTGTGAAAGACAGAGACAGGGTTAGTTAGATAAATATGTAGTTGTCCTCTGTCTTTGCCCAGTCATACATGTGTTTTTTCTGCCCTAAAATCTGTTCCTTCTTAAGATAATAGAATGATAAAAAGAACAAGGAAACAAAGAGGATTTTGAGCAGTATATCTATCTTTAACAAGTAGCCTTTAAGCTGATGCTTAAGACCTTCTGTTGATGGGAATTTTACATGGTGCTCTTGAGCCATCTAAACACACCATTTTTTTTCATAGCTTCAGCTGATCACTGACCTATTTCTCTCCTTTCTATTCTCTTCTTTTCCTTTTTTTTTCTTTTTAAATCATGACCATCTGGTTTTCTCACCTTAAAATAACCTAAACAGTCCTTTATCGAATTATTTAACTGGACTTCTTTTCTGCAAGTTTAAATGCCACCATAGATGTTATTCCCCATTCCAGTCTCCCACCAACTACACAAATATGACAAAGTTTGAGAAAGACAAAAGAAAAGAATATGGCTTAACTTATGAAAATGCTAATAGTTCTGTAACATCACCATGATCCTATGGTCAAGGGAGCCATAGTACCTACTTTAGTTTTACCAAATGGTCATGTTGTCAAACTGCCTTAGAAATACCCATGATTAGGCCCATAGATTAGTGTTCTGATCAGCACTCATCAGACACGCTTCTGACTGTGTTGATGAAAAAAGTAACTGGCAGGAGTACTTAGATTAAGTGATGGCAGAATAATTTGTCCTAAAGGGAGAGATGCATCATCCCTTTCAAAGCTCAGGGAACATCAAGGAAGAACAAGCAGAAAGATGCAGAGAAAGAGGAGATGTGCAGCCATAAATGTCTTCTACATATAATATGGCCACTGCTCTCATGAACTTACTGCAGCTATGGCTCCTGCATAAGACCTGTACAATATTTTATCATGGATAGGAGAGAGGCCTATGGTTTTATACCCTTCCCTGAGGGACTATTAACAATTAATTGTTGTCAAGGGAGGGGATGTCATTTTAGTCCCTGGCATAGCCATTAACTATTTTCTAGTAAATTGCCTTCCAACCAGGCTCACTCAAGAAACCCTAAATACTCAATGTGCTACCCAGAAAACAAAGACATTGAAGTAGGGGAGGGGACTTATTAAAAACAGTTACAGTGGGAAAGGGTGTGAGATGAGACAGGGGAATGGGGGTAAACAGAGTAGGAGGCAAGAAAGTCTTTGTGCTCACAGATTCTAGGGGACCTGGAATATTGTAGAGGACCTGGGATATTAATCATAGAGGATTGTTCTTCCAAGAAAATGAATGCAAATCTGTTATCTACCCAGAAGGCTGGGAGTGGACATGTTTACCAGCTTGGCGACTTTGCACTATCTATGTTGCTAGAGACTTTTCTTGCACCAGATTCTCTCCCAGACACTTATTGTAAATTTGTTTTTCTCAGTTAAGTTGTAGGCTCTATCTTTATGGACTTAACAAAGAATTTCAAAGTAGTCACGTCTGTTCTGTATTTAGCTTACTTTGTTCCTCAAGGCCATTTATATATGCTTTGCTGTACAAGCAGGTTTGAGTTAATTATCACTGGAATAGTTTTCACTAAATTGTGTTGTGCTTAAATATGCCTAAAATAAACTGCTTGGGTTCAAACTCCTGAAGTTTGAACCAAAACAGGCTACTGAGTATGTTGAACTGAATTGCCTTATTGCCCCCTGTGGCTCATTACTCTGCTTGTTGTGAAGAAGGACTAAAATTCATTATATATGAAAATACCTAACAGTAAAGTAAATTTAAAAACCTACCCAGCAGCCCCTATTTCTAGTCCCTTCTTTCAAGTTTTCTAACTCATCACTTGAATTAACCTCCTAAGCACTGAAGCCATCAGATAACTGAGACCATATCTGGTCAATCAGCGGAGGCTGGCTGCTCTGAAGAGGCAGCACCAAGCAGCGCATACAGGACTTCCGCTGTGTGGGCTTTGATAAGCCCAGTCAGAGTCGCACACACGCACTGCAAAGCAATTAAAACCACACAAGGGCTTCTCACCCTGTGCTTTCTACTTCTTCCTCCAAAGTTAAATTAAATGATTTGATAAATTTTCCTTTTCAAAAGTAACCACTCAGGAGAGAGAGAGAGAGAGAGAGAGGAGAAGAGAGAGAGAGACAGAGACAGAGACAGAGACAGACTGACTCTTGAGAATGCATTACTAGCATGAATTCCCAGCATTCAGGCAATCAGCTCAGGTCCACACAAGAAAGAAGGCAATGGAATAAAGGAGGAGTTTTATCCCAAGACATGCAGGAAAGAGGGAAATGTGTTCCACAGACCTGGAGCCTGGGAGAAATTGCAGGCTGGTTAGGACTCATCTCTTTTAAAGACAAACCCAATTCTACTAGTTGATGTAAACTACGAATGGAAAGAAGAGGGCTCTGTACTGTGGGATGATGTACTGTGGGAATGTGCCCTGCATCCTGAAAAGGGCAATAGCATTATAGATGCTCAGTGCTATAGGCAACATGTTAAACAATCAACATTCATTGTGCGAATAAAAAGACATCTAGAGACTTTAGTAGAAACTCTAAACAGAGCTATGGATAGACAGTGAAAACATGTAGGGAACAAATTGAGTAAAGACATTGCTATTAAAGCTGATGACCTGAATTTGATCCCTGGGACAGGACTCTTGAAAGAATTCCTCTGATCTCTACAGGTACACTGTAGCTTGCATTCACACATCAAACACAATAAGGAAAAAAATATATGTATATGTATATATATACATATTTTTTTTTTTTTGACACAAAGTTTCTCTGTTGTAACTCTGCCTGTCCTGGAATTCACTCTGTAGACCAGACTGGTTTTGAACTCACAGAGCTGTCTGCCTCTACCTCTTGAATGCTGGGATTAAAGATTACCTCGCAAAAAAATTAAATGTAAGGAAATCCCCTGCCCCAAATAAGGAAGAAGATATCAATAACTTAAATGCAAACACAAAGAGTGTGCAACACCAAATAAGCTACGCAAATAAATAAGTCTTTTTGCTAACATTAATCCATAAAATAATTAAATTTTGCAGTCTCTTTGGTGGGAACTATGAGTAAAAATGCCTTACTTCAAATTACTGAAGCGAGCACAGTAACCACAAAACTTACACACTGAGTACCTGAAAATATCTAAAGATCACAAGTCTCTTGTCTGTGATGGAGAATGTAAGGGGGAGGCTTTAGAATCTGATCTTACTTCATTGAGCAAGAAGACTGAGTGATTACTAATGAAATGAATCACTTAGTCATCCAGGATGTTGATCCACTAAATGTTTTATATAAAAGTTTGACAGTTTTGATATGCCATTATAGCATTGTGTCATAGACAAAAGTAAATCTGCCCCAACCACTTCTCTTTTATCTCCGACTACACTTGACCTGACCACTCCTTTGTAATGAATCAAATAATGATTAGAAAGATGCTGCTTTCTCTGGCCCTGATAGAATGGTAAAACTTTATGGTAGGATCATAAGGAAATATGTTTCATATATTTTCGTTTGAAGTCTGAGGTTGGCACACTCTGAGGAGTAGAGGAGAGAACAAGAGACCATAGTTAAAGAGCAAGGGAGAAGTAAGAAACCAAAGGAGAGATTGTAGCTGAGGAGATGGACTTCCAAAAGAAACAGAAATGTATAATCAAAGACATTTCTACTTTACAAATGAAACTAACTTACTCTACCTCTAAGTTAAATATATGGCCACTATCTCTTGGACAATTCTATTCTATTGTATCCAGTTTTCTACCATACATACTTACTCACTTATGATACTTTAATGTCTACCATCAACTGTATATTTATTTCAGGGTCAAAATAAGAAATGGTTCGGTTTAGAATGGAGCAAGTGCCAAACTACTTGCTGAACATTAAAGTTATAAGTGCAAATACAGTGCATGACCTTCTCGGGAAGTGTGCCACCTAACTGATAAATTACATATATAAATACTTCACTTAAATATGACTGTCATAGCGGAATGTTAGCAGGATGTCATCAAATCCACACTAAAATAAAACTAGAAGACAAAGAAGTCTTAGAGGAGAGGAAGTTCTAAAAATTGAAGGTAAAGAATGACATATTTAATTGTGGCTCAGTAATAAGTAGAAGGGTATGATGGGGTAGTAATAAAACAACACAGAGCAAACTATTGATGATCATTGGAGAATAAAGGTTCAGAACTGCAATGTATAACAGAGAGGGAAACAAGTGCCAGATGATGGGATGATGTTTCTCTACTTGGAGAAGTCAACATTTACTTGGCTTCCATTTGTCATACAGCCTTGAACTTGATGAAGGAACCAGCTTGAGAGGAGTCTGGGGGATACAATCTGCGATTAAGTACCACAGAATCTGGGAAAAGATGTGTAGGCACTCAGGACAAACTGGAATGTGATAGTGTTTTGTCATATTGACAATAGGTAGCCATCACCAGATATGAAACAAGAAGTGTCCCAACTATCCTGGGAACCCAGGGAAAGTGGTTGTATAGAAAAATATATAATTTGGAGATGTAGAATAATAGATTGTGGCTGTGAGCCAGCAGCATGACTGGAATAATGATAGAATTCTGGTCCACCTGGCAGTTAAGGTTCATTCAAGTATAAAAATCTGATCAACCATCATAGGCTTTGTTGACAACAGTTTATGTATATAGCTCCAGCATTTCTAATTCTTTTTTTTTTCCAACCAAAACAGCTCTCTGTATGGTTCCAGGCAAAGAAATAGGTTCAACAATCCTTGGACAAAAACAAAGAGAATGGTTGCTATTAAAAACTGAATTTATTATGATCTGCTATTGATACTAGTGAGAAGAGAAGACAGGAGTAGAAGAGAGGTTACTGATTACACATCTTCCAAGTTACTCTAAAATCTCAGACTGTTACCAGGTATTGTGAAGTTCCACAACATAAAAACAGGACATTTGGACCATGAACACTGTTGTTGAAAGACCATCTAGACAATGTACTTGAATTGGAATGGATGTGAAGGTAGGTGACACTAGCAACTGGGAGGACCAGTTAGCAAGCCACTAAACTGGAAGTTAATGATAGATTTTAGAGTCCAAATAATAAAAATGATCTGTATAATGTTCAAAAACTGGAAACTTGGCAAAATTCAAGACCCTGTGTGTAATTTGAAATCCATGTGGGAAGGAGGGTAAAGGTTAAACAAAGAAAGAAGATGCTGTGCACTGATTTTTCTGTGGAGTCACTGAACTCAGGCACTGGAGGATTTTACTCACTCTGAAGAAGAAATCTCTTCTAGTGCTTGGGTTTTGACAGATCATGTTCTTTTGTGTTTCAAACACACACACACACACACACACACACACACACACACACACACCTTTTAAAAATATATATATAAAGCTACATTGATTACAAGCAAAGTACAAAAAGCAAGAGGCCTAGAATTCTCTTTTGCTGCTTTATTTTTGTTAAGCATCTACTTACCTATACATTTCATTTTCAGCATTCATGGTACCCACTGAGGCTGCCCTAGACACTGCAATTGCAAGCTAAATAAGATAGGATCTTTTCTAAACCATCATTGAATTTAAAATCATAAGATACCAACCCTGAAGACAGACCTGAGAGGTTGGTACCATATTCATTTCTAGATCATGAATAAAATGGCTTCCCACCACCATACTAATCATGTGGGGTGACTGGGCTACCATTTTCTAGTTGATTAGAGGCCTTAAAAAAGCAGAAATCTAGTTTCTAAATTTTATGAAGCAAATTATTTTAACATTTAGAACTAAAAAGAATAAATTTAAATCTCATTTTGCAATTTTTAAAATGTTTGAAGTCTCTTTTACTGCTACCCCATATCCAATTCTAACTTTTAAGTTAGATGATCAGGAATAATTTGAATATTCCATCATAGATCATGAATTTTTGACAATCTATCACTTTATGTACTTCTAAATGTATCACATATTTGTTATAGTCGTTTTTAAATTACATAAACAAAACTGAATGCAGTACTTCAGATGTAGCCAGAATCAGTGAGTTATTCTTTTGCCTCTGTCATTCATTGAATTTTATTCCTAGGACAGTCATTTGGGAAGCATGATAAATCAGACATCTTCCAAGACCCATCAATTATGAAGCAAGTGCAGTACCATATAAGAATACTCTTTAAAGTGTTAACTAAATTTCAGGTAGATGTTTAAGAAAATTACACTCAAATTATATTAGGTTTGGGGAATCGTCTACGCTGATAAAATGCTTGCTCTACAAGCATGCAGTCCTGAATTCAAACGCCCTACACCCATGTAAAAGCTGCTGGTCAGTGGGTAGTGCCCACCTGTAATCCCAGTGTTGGGCTGTCAAAGGCAGGAGTGTCCCTGGAACTCACTGCCGCCAAAATCAACCAATCAGGGAGCTCCAAGTTCAGAGAGAAAGTCAGTCTCAATAAGTAAATGGGAGAGTAATTGAAGAAGACACCCAAAATTGATCTCAGCCTCCATTGTGAATGGGCACACTTTACACACACACACACACACACACACACACACACACACACACACACAGACAAAATTCAGCGTTTTCTTTAAAATTATAAATAATTCATATTAGATATTTGCCGAACAATAGTACACACCACAAAACAAATAATTTATCATTTTTCTTGGTAAGTGTGTCATCTTCTGGATGAGCCAAGCATGGTGGCTCTGCACTCAGGAGGATCTCCATCAATTTCCTGGAGACTAGCCCAGGATACAGAGAGAAATTTGCCTCATAAAAACCAAACAAGATATATCAGAATTTTAGCAAGTTTATTTAGAGCATTTTGGAGCTCATGCATTGGATACCAACTTAGACTACAAGTGTCTCCGAACTACACTAGCAAAGAGATGGAGGCCTCAGACAGGGAAGAAGGGAGGTACTGGTAGAAGCATGCCAATGGAAACAAATTCCAGAGGCTAAAGCAGAAAGACCAAGTTATCTTTGAATTGGTGAATTCTGTTGGAAAAATCTCTAGTTGGTGGTTAGTGGTGAAGCTTCAGTTCTGGTTTAGTTTCCATTTGGCTGTACTTTGCTTATTTAGGGAACCAAGGCACTGGAGCCATGTCAGCATACTAGTCGTCCAATTAAAAAAATAAAACATCTCCAATGTGGGAAAAGAAACGAATAAAAAAGATCTGTAAGTAAAACTGCTTGCCTTCATCCCTTCATCGCCTTTTAAGCTGACATAAATGAACCCCTGCCCTCCACGTATAAAAGGAAACCTTCAAGTATTCAAATTATCCTTCTCTGGTCGAGGTGCCTCCACCCTACTGTCCTATATGGAAAATCCTGTGTCCTTTTTGAGATCTCTTTCAATGTGCACTTAATTTGAGCAGTTAGCAAATCTTTCCCAATCTCCACTCATGCTTCCCTGATTTGACCACTCTCCCCAGTGACCACAGCCCTCATACATGTTGAAGTTCATATGTGGATTTTTGACATCCCCTACTTCTTTGTTCTGCCTCAGGTCTCTCTGTATGTCAACATCTGATTAACATATGGAGAGCCAAAAATTAATGTTGTTTAATATACATGTCTCAAAGCCAATCTATGAGCTTTCCCACAGTCTTAGTTGTAAACCCTTGTGGCAGAGGAGTCTCTCTCCCGGCCAGAGTCATCTGCCATTGGTCCGTTGATCTTACTCTTAAAATGACTCATTTTATTTCAGAAACAGTCTCTCAGCTGCTTGGTCCTCTTGAATTGTCAGCTCTCATATCTGTTCCTTCCCTCTTCATGAAATCACCTTCTCTACCTTAACCACATTGTTTCATTTACATTACATTCATATCCATGGAGCTCAGTTTGTGCCAGTGAACTCATTTCTGTCTTATCCAATTTGTGTGTGTGTGTGTGTATAGTTATAATTATATATAGTATATAAATATATGCCTATATAAATTTTTATACACACACATGTACACACACACACACACACACACACACATATATATACACGCCAACTACTTTCCTCATATGGCATTGTAATTTCTCTAGTCACTTCATTCAGGTCGTGCCTGGGTTTTTTGTTGCTGTTGTTGGTGCTTCTTTGTTTTTCAAAATCTTCATTAACATATCTTTTTTAAACATTTGAAAAATCTTTTGTTAACAGTTTTTTTTTTTTTAGAAATCTCACTCAATAAAAACTTAATGCTAAGGTGGGTAGTTGGTAAAATAGACATAATACTCATGATTGAATAAAATCTCAGCAGGATGGAAAAATGGCAAGGCTTTTGATAGACAAAATTTATGGGTATCAGTGAAAGTAGCAGAAAGAGACTGGTGGTGCTACCAATCCATACCATGTTCACAATGTCTATTTGACTGGACCTCGGGTTTCTATACCTAGGGTGGAAAGAGACTGGACCAGTGGTCCCTAATAGTTTTCTCAGCTCTAACTTTCTATGTAAAGTTAAGAAAGTGATGTTTTTGGTAGGAACTTATTGTGGTCCTCAGTGAGATTCCACATTGCAACCTCCAAGATTGTAGCTATATTATTCTATATGACAAAAAAATGATTTAAGGAATGTAACTAACAGTATTCATAAGCTGATCTGAAATAGATACATTATCTTAAATTATCTGGCTAGGCCCCGAGCCATCTTGTGAAGTCTTAAATACAAAAAGAAAACAGAAGTTAAAAAAGAATGAAAGTTTGTGAACTTCTCCACTCCCAGGAATCTTGAGGCCCCTGATGAGCAGCACAGCCAAGTGTGTCTCGACTATAGTCTGGTATGACTCTGAAGATGGTTCAAGCATAGTGTGAAGAATTGCTTATATACAGAATTGTGAGATAATAGATTTGCTTTGCTTTGATCTACTAAGCTTTCTGTAACTGCACTGGGGAAAAAAAAAAAAAAAACACATTCTTTAAGAACACAGTAATGAAGACCACTGCTTCCAGAACTGTGCTGCAACCAACACATGGCAATCTAGACATGTTCACTGAACAAATAACATCAAAAACTAGAGCTTAGCAGGTGGTGAGATAGTAAGATAGAGACAGTGATTTGAAGTCATTTGTAGAAAGTTATTTGACTTATAAGAATGGGCACCACAGAGAAGGTTTTTCCTATATCTTTAGGAACATCCACACAAAGATCACAAAGAAGAAATGCCAAGCATTTGGGCCTGAATAAAAAGGTAACCAAAGAGGAGGGTTTATAAAGCAGTCATCAGATGGCTTCCATTATTTCAGTGGAATGAAGAGCAACTTTGATAAAGAATGGGCGAATTGCCAGATATAGGAGGGTTTCAGCAGTCTTTGCAATGAGAGTTCTAGAGCATTCACTTTAGACAGCTAAGGCTGGCGTTTTGGTGGTGAGACCAGTATGATGTTAAGGAAAACCATGACAACCTATGCATCTTCTCTGAGCATAATTGGAGACTCAAAGCCAAGAAGCATTTCTTTTTATTACTATGTTTTGAAAGTCGGTTGCACTCCAAGGTTGTGAACTGGCACACGGCACATGGCAAAACCTCAGTTGAGCGATATTAACCTAGTCCATATCTAAGACAAAATGAGATCAGGAGATCTGTCATAATCAAGAGCAGGATGCCCTTCTAGCTGAATTTATTAGAGATAAAAATATCGAATCTTACATGGCAGAGGGGAAGGTCTTAATGGTTATTAGGAGAATAGGAGAGATGGAGTCCATCTTCCTGACTGTATCACTTCCCCACCTATATCCTCATATTCAGTTCTGTTGCCTTTGGGAAAAAAAAAAAAAAAACTACTTATCTTCTTCTGAGTACATAAGTAAAAATTCAGAAGGTCTCACAGCTTACCAAAGATCACGCAGCAGATTGGAAGCATGTCTTAGATGTGTAAACGTGTCATCTTCCATTACATTCTGTTGGAGGTCAGGTATCTGGGAAGGGCTATGGCATGTATCAGAACTTCTGGTTTCAGAGACCATTCCCTCTCAACACCGTTATACCACCTTACACTAGGCTTATTTGGGTGTAAGTTCTTTAATCTCTATATGGAGGGATCATCTTACTTTCAAGGCTGTTCTCATGGGGTTGATATTTTATTCCCATTAACGGGATGAGGAAACTGAGGATTGGGGTACATGGAAAATAAATCACTGTAACACAACTAATCAAGAGTTAACAATGTTAGATTAGCTTTAAGCCGTCCACTAGCATTTTCTTCTACTAAATATCATAGCCACATTGATTCTTTTGTCACTTCAGTGGCTTTAATGTGTCTTCATGTCCTGGTTCACCTGCACGTGATCCCAGAATCAATGTTTCTGTTTCCAACTTTGGATCATCAGAAGCAAGAACTACACCATCAACATTTTTCTCTTACCTGATCCAGAAGCCTCTGAACCGGTTACAGAGATCACCTGCTTTAGGAGGAGGAGTTTAGGTGTGGGGTTTCAGCAAGTCTTTACTATAGAGGATGCCCCGAGGGAATATGAAGCTCTAAGAAAAAGAAGACAAGAAATAATATGTGCCATAGACAAGAAAGTAAAAGAAAAAGGAAGAGAGGAGAATGAAGGATAAAGACTGGAGAGAAAATAGAAAAAAGTGAGATGAAAAAATTGGAAATTATAATAAAGAAATAAATTCTACAATAATACAGGAATAACCAGACATCTTCCAATTGGATTTAAAGCTTGCTCCACAAGATCAAATCCATACCTGACACCATTAACGTATAGATAGGTCATATGCCCCAGGGAAAAACATGCTATTATTATTCTGTTAAAAAGGAATAATATTAAACTTACTCCTAATGACTTACCCATTGATCATTGCATCTCCCCACCATCATTGGGTAAATTCCTTTTTCCTAATTTTATTTTATTGAAAACATTTTTTTCTTATACAATATATTCAGATTATGGTTTCCCCTCCCCCTACTCCTCTTCAATGTTCCCTACATCCTCTCCCATCTGAATCTACAACTTTTATATCTGTCCTTAGAAAAGGAACAGACATATAAATATTCTTTGTGCAGTAGACGGTGATTAACACAGAGATCCCCCTCTGGACAGCATGTAGAGCATAAAAGACTCCAGAGTGACCAGGATAACATAGGGTATCTATATCACACACCTGCTTCCAAGGCTCAGGAATCATCTTGGAAGAAGTGCAGAACGATTACAAGACCCATGTACAAGATCTGCAGAATCAGGATGCTGACAAAGTCCCAGAATGAAAGGGAGACAATGAGCACAAAGTTCTATTCCATTCTAGAAAGTACTGTCATTTGATAGCTATGGGAAGAGGGAGGGTCAGTTTTCCTTAAGGGTGTGATCGCTGACGGGTTGCCTATGTTCCAGGGGAACATTCCATACCCAAGAGAATTTGGGCAGTACAAATTGGACCCCATGAGGGGAAAATACAGGTCAGAAAGTTGGGTGGGTAGGAAGATGAGGGCCGATCACAGAAGAGTTGGGGAGCGGATGTGACCAAAACATGTTACATGAAATTCTTTTGAAAAATTAATAAAAATGTCACTTAAAAGGAGAACTATTAAAAATTAATAGTATACAGATCTCCTAATTTCTTTTATCAGAGAATTTGTTAAATAGAACACATCTAAAAATTAAAAGTTGCTTCTACCTGACCTTCAGATATTACTCTTTTATGCTATTTTTTTGCAGAATAAAGATGTAACTATGTGAGTATGCATGCCTGCTATTTCCTTTTATCCCCTTGCCTGATGTATTCTACCCTCATCTTCAGAGTCTGATGAAATAAGAAAAGGGAAGGAGGAGACCAAGTGAAGGTTAGAGGGTTCCATTTGTCTACATTAGCAAGGCTGGGAGATGCGGCGGCCCTGTCTGGGGAATAAGATGCTCCAATAATATCCAGGACAACAATGGCCCCATCTGGCCTTTGAAAATGACTAAGAATCAGAGGTTATACCTAACACTCCGCAGGATTATAATACGGTGAATCAGAGGTAATATCTAATACTTCACAGGATTGTAATACCTGTAATTTAAGTGATGAGCAACTAATTTCATGCATCCCTTCTTGCATATACGCAGAGAAACTAAAACATGAGCAGTCATTTCTTTAAACACTGCACTTCTTGGATTTCTCAAAGCTCCCTTCAAAAGCAGTTCACAGGGTTACCGTAGCAGCCTCAACTGTGAGATGGAGGCTCCCTCTACTGGGCCAATGTTTCATTGCAGTAGACGTGAGTTCCAACCCAGTTTGGGTTGCTAATTCCTTGTGACACGTTTGATTATAGCTAATGAAGTAAGTGCCGAGGACAATACCTAATTAACATACACACACCTGCAGTCACACATTCACTGTCTCATACACAAATACATACTGTCAAACTCACTCTGTGGCATACTCCAAACCACACATACAACCATGCACACAGCCATCAAAGACAACCACGCACACAGCCATCAAAGGCAGCTACCCACACACGACTGAGTCTTTTCTGAAACTTCACATGCAGTGGTCTACTAAGAGTGGCAGGAGCTAGAGAGAGATGGCTCAGCAGCTAAAAGTTCTTGCTTTCTTTCAAAGGACCCAGGTTTGACTTCCAGCACCCACCCGGAGGCTCACAAAACACCTGTATTTCCACTTCCAGGATCTCTCACCCCCTCTTCTGATCTCTGCAGGTACTTTATGCACAGATGCATGAATCTACATGCCAGCAAAACACCAATACACATTTAAAAAAGGAATGGCACTATTTATTTTTTCTATGTACTCTCTCACTGCAGATGTGATGCATCATTTGCTTGTTTCTATAACTAAACTAAAGATTAAGCCTTGATTTTTATGTCACACCAACCAACATCTATATTACATTTCTCCAGTTATTGGTGTAAAAGCATGGTTTCTCTTCTTAGGTTAGTTAGTTAACTTCTCAGAATCTTGGATTCTTCGTCTTAGAAAACAAGGTTTCCTATGTTTGTAGGAATGAACATTGAAAATATCTGTTAGTTATACAGAATTATTTCTGGTACAATAGAGTGCTACTAAAGAAATGGTAATTTTGTCTTTGTCTCTGAACTTCATTGGTGGCCAGGTCAATTAATTTAACTAGAAATATGAGACTTGCGATAACTAAAACAGGGAGAGTTGAATTATTTTAGTTACAAACTCCCCTAGAAAATTAATAACCATCTGTCTAGCATGCTCTGTGAGCAAGCACTGGATTGGAGGATAGGCTACAGAAGTAAATATGATGACATTGCTGGCTGAGTCTCTCCACCCCTGCAAGGCATATGGAGAACAGAAAGTGTGCCTCTTCCTCTGTCCCTATTCTTTGGCACTCATACTTCTACTGATTGCCAATAGGCACATTCTCAAATAACCTTTAGTTGTCATGCTCTTCAATCGTTCCCTTGTAAAGCATAAGATGCATCTGCTTTAGTCCAGGACAGCTGCTGCCAAGCCCCTACTTGTTTCTCCACCTGCTTT
Source organism: Cricetomys ansorgei (assembly GCA_026225945.1). Lineage (NCBI taxonomy): Eukaryota > Metazoa > Chordata > Mammalia > Rodentia > Nesomyidae > Cricetomys > Cricetomys ansorgei. The sequence goes on along the minus strand of JAMJFZ010003266.1, from coordinate 4,572,738 downwards.
CTCTTTTCTACAATCCTGTCAGTGTATTTTGGTAGTACTTATCTGTCAGTGATTATATATATTATTTTGTGTCGGGAACACACCACATGAGAGATGAAGGGAGTGTTCTGTTTCGTATAATCACTATGGTCAAAGCTTCTAATTTTGAAATATCCTATGTATCATAATATATGACAAAGAACAATCAATTTACACCAAAACAGAGATAAATAAAATCGTGCAACTCACCCAGACAAACCTAGAGAATAGAATCAATTCTCTTAATTTCTACATTACACAACTTAATTTGTGAGAAAGAGAGAGGAGTCTGAGGACCAGTATGTTGTCCTCTGGACTCAGCAGTTTGTAATAGCTGTAGATACTCGAAGAATTGTGTCAAAGTCTGAGGCATATTATTCCTGGGAACTTATTTAAAGCATAAGCTGCCCCATAGTAATGCATTTTAGATTAACATGATAGAAAACAGTAGCAAGTGTGACTTCCACATGCCAGAATTTTTATTCCACAGAAGCATTTGCCAAATGGAATATTTCTCTTCTTAGTGATACAACATAATGATCTACAAAATGATATCCTAGACCATGGCAAAAAGAAAAAAAAAAAAAAGAAAAAAAAAGTATCTTAAATTTCATCTTGCTTGAGTGGAATTTTTGTCCCTGATTCCTTAAATATCTATAGAAATGCCACCTTAGGTGCCACCTTAAGGGTCAGACTACACATCCCACAGAGGCTAGGATCATTGTTTTTGACCTCCAGAGGCACCCCAGCACTCACCACAATTGCCTAGCATAACGCAGTAAATATTTGTTGAATTCAAAGGGAGCATCCTGAAAGTACTTAATTCTGATATATTCTTGTGATCTTACTACTAGCAAGACTCTGAACAAAATGAACAAAGATCCCTAGGATTCAATACATTTTGAATACCTACAATATCCCAAAAGTGTGATTTAAAATGGTAGCAGCGAGAGTGAGGTTGCACCGTCCTAGTGATTTTCTGTCATTCTGTTCCTAAAGTCTTTCTCCTTGCGGCTCTTTGAGTGTTGATACTTGTTTTTCTTAGTCACATGCAATAAATAAAAGAGAGCAATTGAGTCAGACATCCTCTGCCACAGTTAGAATTTCAGTGTCGATGTGCTTTATATATGGATCCTGATGAAGAGGGAAGCAAGTCAAGCCCACAGTCACTTTCAATATCCATCTCCGTCTTCGGAGAGCTGTACTTCTCAGATTGACTATGTGTCTGTTCTGATGTATCTACCCAGTAACCTTGCCTGCCCAGAAACGATTTTGTTTTCTTACATCTTAGCACTGCAAAGAAGTCAAAAGCATCCTTCCCACTTCTCCCTCCCCCCTAGAAAGGATAACATTAGGGACAAGAAGGATTGGGAAGACGTCTAAGCACCCCATAAGACTATCTGCCATGATAAATAGTAAATCAAACAGGAACGAGATTCAGAGGCTAGATAATGCTGACAACCGTCTTGGGAGTTCACAGCCAGTCCACATCCCTTCTAAGAACCAAGGTCATACTAATAAGTTAGGATGGGTGCAGGAACTATACATGCAGGGAGAATTGGGTAAGACCTGTTCTTAGACCAGTGAGCAACGCTGGAGCACAGACGCCAGCTTTAGGAGAATGGCAGCTCATCATCACTTTCTGTGCCCTTTGATATCTCTGTCTTCCATTGGTAAGCCAAACCTCATGAGGCTTTCGTACTTCACACATATTTCTCCCTCTTCACCTGGCTCCTTTCTCCATCTTCATGTCTCCACCTCTGTGTCCTCATTCACCGTCCTTTCTTTTTCACCCTCTTCTGTCTGCTCCACCTTCCCTCTCCTCTCTTCTTCTTTCTGCTCCACTTCTCCCTCCTCTTTCTCTTCTTCTTTGCCCACTTCTCTTTGGTTTATTCGATAATACAAAGATTGATGAGAACTTTGCTTTCTACTACTGCAATATCTTTTCTATCACTCAGAAAAAAATGAACACTGATGACAAGGGCCTTTATTGGTTGACCCATGAATTATAAAATGCATAGAATCATGCTTAGAATCATAGGAGAATATTATGAAAATACCCTCCTCTATTATCAAAGAAATCTATAATTGCCCAAAGCATTCACACTGAGACTCATATTGTCCAAGTATTGGCGATAGAAGCAGATTCAGGGTTTGTTTGTTAGTTTTTATCTGTAATCAATTGCTCCCAAATGGAAATGCTATTAAAAAAAAACAAACTAGAAATTGAAATCTGAGACTAAGAGGAAAATGTCAATGTTAGCTGTATAGGTGGCACATGAAAAAGAGGCATGTCTGAAATGATCTAATAAAACGCTAATTTGAAAAGAGACTGAATTGACCAATGAGGAATGGCAACATTGGAAGTTGTGAGGGGATAAAGAAGTTAGCAAAGGAAGCTGAAGAATACAGAGGAAAATATGGTGATAAAATGACAAAAATATGATTATATAAATGGACTCAAGGAAAAGGCCATGGGAATATAGGCAAACAAAACAAAACAAAACAAAAGCTGATGAAATCTGCTTAGATCTAAAATAAAATGAAAAATGTTTGTTGAAGCTGGCAATATGTTAGCCACCAGTAAACTTGAAAGAAAAACGTGTCAATGGATTGAGGATGGGTGTATGCCAAATTGGGCAGGAACAAATAAATGAAGTGTGGAAATATTTTATAATTCAAATTTAAAATGATATAAAGGAGCATGCATGCTACTGAATGGAAAATGAGAGAGGTTGGCAATGTTGGCTTTTTGTCAAAGCACATTACAATGTTAGAACTAAAGCCTACAAACACTGCAGAATCTGGGATTGTGCCATTTGCCTTGCTTGCTACTTCTTCAAATGCTGATGTCAAGGGTACAACAAAAAAGAGACTAAATGAAGATATAAATTTTGTCTCTATGCATAATAACACATTGAACTATGTTGAGTTGGAAGGAGGAGGAATGATGCCTCTACAGTAAGCAGAGGGAAGAAAATACATAATTTCAAAATACAGGAAAATTAATGGATTCAGTAATACAAAGGTAGATAAGGAGATCTAAGCTGATTGCTTAGTTGCATTTTCTTGTTGGGAGAAAATTGTTAGCAGTAGCAGTGTGTTGTTCTTCAAAAGCAAATGCTGACCTATCTATCTAGTCCATGTCACAGTGATCCACAATAAATAAAATAAATGTATTGAACTTTTCAATTGACTATGATATATGCAACTTCAGATTTTTGCACTTACCATGTTAATAAAGACTGTAATGCCAGAAATGGAGGTAAAACAAATACAAAGAAATACTTAGCAGGCACAATGGAGGGCGTTCTTCTGAACATTTAAAGAATGTTTATCTTGGTTCCATTTTGGATTGTTTTAAAGTACTGAAAAGTCTCTCCAGATGGGATTATCAAGTTTTCTAGTAGGTAATAATTGGTTCAAGCAAAATAAGACATTACTGTATGAGTATGTATATACATATCATAAACAAGTGATGTTATACCAGAAAAAATGGTATCTGAAAGAATAACATACCATGATAGTGCCTGTTCAAAACTATATCACAGACAGAATTTATGTTTTTTTAAAATTTTCGATATTGTAAAGTTTGAGAGTAAAATCGATTTACTAAAAACATATTTGTATTATTGTTTGTAACACAAGATACAGACATAAAGTTAGTTACTGTTAACATTTTTATATATTTGATGATGTTATCTTAAAAGTTCTAGGGGACATGGTATTAGTAATATGATCTAGCATTTCATCCTCCTAAAGGTATTTTATGTGCATGGGTGTTTTGTCTGCATGTATGTCTGTGAACCACATAAAGGAAGTACCTGAAGAGGAAAAATTATTGGATACCCTTGGACTGAAGTTACAGAGAGCTGTAAAGCACCACATGCTGGGAATAGAACCAGGTCTCCTGGAAGAACAGCCAGTTTTACTAACCACTAAGCCATCTCTCCATTCTCATCTATTGTTTTTCCTAACACTTTGAAGATGCAAGAGTTGTTACTGAGAAATCAACATTTCATGTGTAATTTCTGTTCTGTTCCAAGATGTAAAGGAAAGAAAATCTAAGAAATCATCATACTTACAGATAATTCTCTCTAAGGAGGTAATACTAATGACACTGGAGATGGTACTGCTAGAGACAATTATGAAAATATGTATATATGTGTTTATAGATATATATGTTGTAAGATAGAATGTCCTTTCTTTGATTCATTGTCCTGAAAATAGCCATCCAAGGAAGGGTTTTTGTATTCGTATTCAATCAGTAACCTAAAACCAAGTGAGAGAGTGAAAGGAACTGAAGCCCCTCCTTGTTTGCTAGATACATAGATGTATTGAAATTATTGACATTTTATTTACAAAAGACTATTAGTCATGCACTAATAAAGAAAAAAATATTTTTTTTTTCTAAATCACACCGATAATGTCTCTTTTAAGAAAAAATACTTAAGACATGCAATTTAATGTATCATTCACCAGGAGGGTTGTCCAGAGTAGCGCATCAGAGGATGCCAAACAGCTGAGAAAAGATCTTTAGAAAAGAAATAAGTTAGAGCATTGGGTCAATTCTAAGATGAATTATCAACATTTCTATTTATAGTGAAGTACATTCAGAGTTTAGAAACTATAATTTTTGAAGGATGAGAATGAGATTATAAATTATTGGCAAAAGTTAGTTAAGTGGCTTTTATAATTTATACAGTGGAAACCATATAATTCAATTATCCACTAACAAAAAATTATATATACAAATGTGTTTGGCTGTGTGTTGTGGGATATTCATCCAATGATCATCAGTATGCATTACTATACTAATAGAATAGAAATATTAGAATGCTAAATGCATTTAATGCTATTTTATAAAGCTTAAAAATAAGTAACTTACTACTTAAATTTAGACGATACATCTCTGCTATTATTATAAAGCAAGTCAATCATAAAATTAATCTTAGAATAACAGTTCTCTCTTTCAAGAGAAAAGTGGATAAGAATGCTCTCAGGTAGATGCAAATTTAGGCTCACTCCTTACCTTGCATTAGATCTTCATTATGAAATTTTGATTTTATAGCTTATATGACATACTGTATATGTGTCAACATAAATATGTATTCATTGTAATTTGATATTTTGGCAAAAAATTTATAACAAATGGAAAGCCACACTATTAATAGCCATTATTCTCCTGATGCATGGAAAACAAGCTACATTTAGAAACTTCAGTCACAATTCTCAATAACTGAGGTTTTATTTTATAGGAAGCAATCAATAAGCACATAACATCTGGAAGATAGCATTTATGTCCTAAATTAACATCTTTTCCTAAATGTCCTTATACGCTGCATGTGGCACTTACTACTAACATAGCAGTGCCAAAGAAATAACCATTACATTGGTGTTCTAATTAAAGATCAGACAATCTAGATGATGATACAGAATGCTCCTACCAGTTCATATTATATGCCATTGCGTATAAAAGTATTGTTACAGATTCCAGACTAAGCTGTGGCATTGTTTCAAGACAACTAACTTTTTAAACTGTTTTCTGAACACATAGCATTCTGGGTTCTCATAATTAAAAAGTTAGCAAAGCATAAAGCATATCGCTGTAGTCTAAATTAAAAGTTAAGCCAAACTGAACTCTGTTACTACTGCATTGTACCTCCGAAATCTCAGTAACTCTGGATTATATCCAGAGATACCAATGGAATGAAAATTGCTCATTTTTCAGCACCTCCTCACTTCTACCACCAAAAGACCATTTCTCTAAAATTTTATGAATTGCTGCTGAAATTCTTCTGGGAGAATCATGATAATTACTGCTGCTTCTGCAGAGTTACAAATCTACTACATCGATTTCAGCCAAAAGATACATGCCTCAAAAACTCATTCCTCTTCTGTGTGTAGCCTGCATGCAATTATCCAGGCAGACAGAATTTCCTAGGTGGGGAGTTAGACACCAAGGGTACCGCCTCAACTCTTGTAGACTTTTGCTGCAGTTGCTGTTAAAATGTAGGAGTGTCACAACTCTGAAGGTATAATGTGTCTGTCTCATGAGAAATAAAAAGAGCCACGAGGACCAGATGTGTTCCATGTTCAGAGTTGTGTGTGTTCTTAAAGCTTATTATCAGAGTAGATACATGTGGATTTACAGAGCTGTGAATTAAATGTCAGATGCGCACATTTCCTGGGATCATCATAAGTCTCATGAGGTTTAGAGTCAATGGATACTATCACTTTTTTAATTACTATCATCTTCTTTTTAGTTCCCCAAATTTCTGCTACTGTGATATTACAGTAACTAAATCTCTAAAGTTTTGATCATTTAATACATATATTCTCCCATAAAACTCTACTGGAAAACTTTCAAATGCTCTTTATCGCTGACAACAACAACAAAAAAATCTTCACAGGGCATCTGATAGCCTTAAGATTTATCCCCTTTACATTCTGAAACTCATCTTTCAGTATGCTCATCATAAATGATGTCCCATGCAATTTCCCAATCAATCTCATACTCTCAGGCTGCCCAATTGTTCCTACTATCTGTAATATCCTGCTATGCCTGTATGTTTATGAGAGTAATAAGCATTTGCCTGCTGTTTTAAAGATTCAGATTGGATTCTACCTTTTGTATTTTGTTCAGGAAGAATTTCTAGCCCTCCTCTGTAGAAAACAGCCTGGCAATCCATGCATGAATGAATTCATGAATGGACAGATAAACCAATGTATAACTTAGCTGCCAGAAATTAAATGTGGTAACAGAAAAAAAAAAAAGAAAAAGAAATGGGTTGTCGAATAAACTCTTATCTAGAAACTACTGTTAATTTGCTGAAAACACAAAGTTATTTTTCTCTGAATTTTGTTTTCTTTTGCAGGGGAAAAAAAAGGTGGCTGAGCAACATTCTTTCAAGTGTCCAACAAACTCTAATTTCATTTTTTTTATAAAGCTTTCTACCTCATTTTGTCACCTTCCCAAGATGGGCAACGTTGGTGTGTTACACAGATGGAAGAGGGGTAAATAATGAAGAGAAGTTGTGTGTGAACGTGCCTGCTGCCCTGTAATATCTGTGGGTGACACTGATGATGAAATTTCGTTATAGTTACCTTTTCCTGCAGCTAAGTAAAGCAAAATATATATATATATATATATATCATTACATTGTTTTCTGGCAACTTATTAAAAGAATGTAACAGTGAGGAATATGTTGCTTAGCAGCTAACAATCTTCAGTTCTTAAAATATTTTTTCAGGTCCTTAAAATAGTATCCATGACAGAAAATACAATGGAAAGGCCATATTTCTACCCTAAAGACAAAAAATGAGGACAAACACTTGGCTTGGTTTAGCCCACTCCTGCTAACCTTGCATCAAAAATATTCTGGGTGCTTGGTGAGTAGCATGGAATGACATTCCCCATCATGGCACTGTTCGAATATGTTCCTGTGAGGCGACAACTCCATTGGGACCGATCATGCGGAAAATTTTCATTAATTTGATGTCTAATCTTACAGAATAGTGGTTTTTCATGTCGAAAGCTTTAAGCTTACTTAGCTGCTAGTAGGAAGCTTCAGAATACAAGTATAAAAGGAATAAATAGAAATCAATTGTTATTTTCAAAGTACCTACTTATTCCAGTGATCAATATACTAATCATGTTTGATTCTAACTTCACTTAAGCAGTTTTCCCAAAGCACAGTCACCAGCACTCTCTAAAACTTGCCTCCATAGGAGATTCTGGTAGATTTTTCTTTAAGCAAAATGTTTAGATGAAACTCTTGATTTTCACAGACCAAAAAACATAGATATTTGTTTTATAAATGATTTTTTCAATGATAATATATTTATAAATTTCTAAAAAAATACTGCATACATATATATATATATATATATATATATATATATATAACTTTTGATGTTCTTATTAGACTATAAAGATGGTTGAGTTAAGATTTCTGCCATTAAGCAGTACACAATACAGCAAAATAAATGTCATGAATGCACATGGATAAAATACACCTTTTATAAAGCATGACAAATATTATTGCTTTGTGTATAGAAGCCTGCATGAAGTTAGCCTGAGATATTTTTTCCTGGCCTTGTGATCAGAGAAGTTATTCCAGATGAATTAGGGTACAAGCTTTTCACAAAAAGATGCATGTGTTTTCCACCATGAACAGGGAGAATATACTCTTGCTTAAAGGCAAGAAGAGCATGGGAAATAGATACAATTTGGCAGTTGAAAGACAAGCACACTCTTCATGTATTCAGTGGGGCCTTGGGGCAGGAACAATGAGAACAAGTGCTACACCCTCTGTGGCTTGACATGGAGAGCCTTGTCAAAGATATGACTGCCACTCAGTACTCAGTGCCAAGGCAGAGTGTGGACTGAAGAGAGACGGCATGCAAAGCTTGAGTGGTGTGCTGCTTCATATTGATGAACACAGGATTGTGGCCCTGATAATATGACTGCAAAAACAATAGAAGAAGGACATTTTGAGAACATCAATATAATTCACAGATCTGCATTGAAAAAGCTGCAGGAAATAAAGAAACGTTTTTCAAAAGGTACTGTCACAGAGAAAGGAGACAAGTCACTATGGAGACACATTGCCTTTCTAGTCCTTCACCTTCTTAATATTAAATTTTGAATGGTGAAGTTCAGATAATATGGGGTCAATAGAAGACGATGCCCTGTGGAGGCTGAGTTTGAGTTAAAAGCTCAAGAATGAACAGATGGCTGTTCAGAGATTGGCAATATGCTGGTAAGTGCATCCCCCCAATGAAATACACCATATTCCAGAAGTATTCTCCTGGATAGAGGCATGTCTTTAATTTGGGACCTCTCAATGTCTTATATCTGCTACTACCTTTCTCCTGACATTCAATAATATTTTGCCAATGAGCCTAAATTAATGTACCATGATCTCAGAAAAAAATTTCAGAGAAACATTTGAAACATAAATCTGCAGATGATTTGAATGTTCTTTGTGCACAATAGATTATTTGGTGGGATTGCTAAAGTTTGAATGTCCAGCTTCTCTTAATTACAGCCCAGTCATATCCAACACACTCATGATGGAAATTTCCCCTGCTCTCTTCCTTATCTGAGGTTGCAAGCAGGGCTTTGCTTTCTGCAATTGTTACGGCATCCTCTGGTCTTTTTAATTTTTTTTTTTAACAGCTCCTTTTAATGGAAGGAGCTGATCATGTTTCTTGGGTGCTTAGGCTACTGGTAAGATTCTATCTCTCTTTATCTCCTATTCTGGAGCTCACATACCTCCCTGCTTTGTGTGAAAGTACCTCCTTTCTTCTTTTAGTTCTTTCTTTGAGTTTGGAAAATACTAAAGCAGTTGAATGTTCATTTCCTTGTTAAAAAAATGCAAACAGATGAATTAGAGAGATGAAGTGGAAATAGATATGCATCACTTACTCATTCTTTCTAGAGATTTCTTGTCACAGACCTGCAGTGTGCCTATTAAGAACTTAAACCTTTGTCGACTCCATTTAGCTAGCAATCCAGAAAATGCCAGGAAAGAGTATTCCTCCAGGAGCTCAGTCTGTATACTTCTCTTAGTTGGTAATTCCAGAAATGTCACGAATTTTGGGATAATAACTGCAGTAATGAGTGTGCTTTGGGAAATCGCTAAACTTTAGAGTTCTCAAGAAAGTACATCTTTATATCACAAAATAGATTCTGAACCTATGCTCAGGGAATCCCAGATGCAATCATTTCATTGGCCAGCTGAGGGCAGAATTGCCCCATTTTTGAGCATACATGCGTCCTAAAACCTTTTGTAAGGAGGGATCACAGAATCTTTAGCAGGAAGAGGGCAAGGAGCTCAAAGAATCTGGAAGAGTGGGAAGGCAAATCTAAAAGCTGCACCACAGACAGCAGCCACAAACAGTTTATGCAGAATAAAATATAGATTTATGCATAACAGTCACAAGCTGTGCTGTGATGGGGTACATTCATTTTGCAGGGTAAACAGGAGGTCTTTCAATTTTGTCTCTGTGTGGGTGGGTTTGATAAATACTCTTTTAGATGACTTATAATCGTTAACTTCCCCAAATCCCCAAACCACTATATGAGACAACATACAAAGCAGACTCTGGCTTTCTCCTCTTAACTCCTCATTGAGCTGCAATGTTCAATAATTGGCTATACAATAACTTGAAATGATAGGAGTTATTTTCTGGAAATACATACATTTTCTCATGTTGGTTGTATGTCTTGACTAGATATAAATCAATCCATCAACCTCTTGGGTCTGATAATAACTTTGCGGTGTAAGACATTAATAGAATTCACATACTGAACTTCTTTCTTATGGGAGTGTTTAGGTTATGTGTAGGAAGTCAGTGTTCATTCAGCACACATTCTCAATGTCTTCCTTTCTCAAACTCAACACGAGACTACGAGCTGAAGCAACTCAGGAAGTTAATTCTGTCATTATGTGTTGAAAAATCCATGGTATATCTTTCTGAGTCATAAAAGATAAATAGACAAAAATTTATTTTAAGGTAGTAGAGATAGATCAGTACGTAAAATGCCTAGCACACAAGTGCGACTACCAGAATTCAGAGTCTCCATCCTATGTAAACCTGGCTGCTTTATTGAGTACCTGTCATCATAGGCCTCACAAAGCAGCATGGAAAGCAAAGACAGGGACAACCTTTAGAAACTCGTAGAACAACTAGAATGGAATCCTGGCATTTGTATCAATGAGCAACAAGAAACTCTTTCTCAGACAAGATAGAAGGTGAGGACTGATAACCAAGGTTATTCTTTCTCTGATCCCCATGTGCTGGAACACCACACACACACACACACACACACCATACCACACATAATAAAATATTTTTAAACAACAATAAAGGAAACCCATAGCTGGGCTTGGCATGAACCCAATGGTTTACTTAGAATCTATTAGGTCCTAGATTAATCCTCAGCTCTATAAAACCAAAAATAAATAAATAAATAAATACTTAGATAGATAAATAAAGTCCTGATAATGGAATGATAGTATGATAGTCTTCTTTCCAAAAGCTTTGTCCATTTCTCTTGTGATACTTTAGACAATTACTTTAAGATGTCCAAGTTTCTCCAATCCTAGTCTTATAAGGGAAAGAAACACTATGCAAGAAGTTTCTGAAAGTCTCAGTGTAGAAAACTGAGGAAGCCCCCAGAGAGATAAAGATCAATTAATCAAAGTCAAAGATGTGAGGGACAAGGGTGGAGCTCAGTAGTGGAGCACTTGTTAGCACACAAGTCCAGATCTGTGGCAGAGCTGTACAAAACCAAACCAAAGATGGCATAGAAGTGAGACAATTAGACAAATATGGGAGATCATAGACAATGAGCAATACTGTGCTGCAGCACTAGCTTAATAAAAGAATCAGTCGATTCATTTCACTTCCCTCTCCATGATATATATATATATATATATATATATATATATATCATGTCAATTTAATCATATCATTTCAATATATATATATGTTGAAACCCACCATTCCATAGCCTGATGTTGACTGTTGACACTTCTCTTGAGTAACCCCAGCTGGTCTTGGAGCCTTAATCTGCTGATCCTCAAGCTTCAGTCATACTAAATCCCAGGGGTTCCAGAGTTTGATCCATCCATCCCAACTTCTATACATATCTCTTTCTAATTCAATTGGTATCATGAGCAGAACAGCTAGGTTTAGTGGGAAGAGCTCACTTCTGCAGCTAAACATGGTTGTACATATCCTTAATCTATCACCAAACCTAAACACAGCTTCTGGTGTGAAGTCTCACCTGTGGCTAGTTAGATAGTGGGTCCCATTGCTTTTCAACATGCATATCCTCTCTAGGACAATTAATTCCTTCAACCTCAAACTATAATTCTTTATGTACACACATTTCCTACTAGTTAAACTAACAGAAGATAGAATGTGCCTCTACCACATCTTAAAATGTTTAAAGCACCCAGAATGCTTAGTTCAATGCCTCGTACACATAGACAATCCAATAAATGTTTAATAAGTGAAGTAAAAATGAATTAATTTCACTAAACCAAAGTTATATCGCACAGACATATTTGGATAAATGTAGTAGGATTCAAACAATTTCATTTTACATGAAATTAACTACAAATCAACTACATAAACTCTGGAGATCTGTCACTTCACTGAAGAGCTGTTTCTCAACCCACTGAGTATTCACTCACTCATGTCTGCTTTGAAAGAAGATGAGAGAGAAAAAACAAAAAGCCCATATTTAGTAGAAAGCCATCCTCATTGAAGAATTAAGAACTGCTTTATGAAATACAGTGCGGTGCCCAGAAACTCTCAACGGACTATAGTTGCCAATGATGGAAACAGCAACAGTGAGCTACTGTCTCCAGTCTCTGTGCCTCACTTGGTAGAACCTTGCACACAGGGTTCTGGATAGTTAGTAAGGTCTAGTCCGGATTTACAGGAAGTAAAACAAGCCTGTACAAAACTTACCTTATATGGAACTATATCACATACAACATGTATTTATGCTAATATCTATAATGGTGACCAGAGTTTCAGAAATGGGTGAAGGGTCTCATAGTCACACTCCTCCTTCATGAAAGGAAACATGAAAAGGGCACATTTTAATTTGGCAGTAGAGTCTACAAATTAACAATTGAATTTTTTCTAAGTTGCCTTTGATAACTTAAGAGGAATTGAATAGGATTTAATCTCACGAACTACTTTGTTACCCGGCATATTTATTGATTTTTTTTCTTTCTTGATTTAGTTTCTGAAGCCATCAGAATAAATGTATTTCAACTATGTTAAAATCAAATGATGTAGGAGCTGCGGATGTGGCTCAGTGGTAGTGTGATAGGCTGGCATGTATGAGTTCCTGTGTTCAAGCACCAGCATTGGAAACAAAAAACAGTATTAATGTGCATTTATAACATGTATAATTCAAAGGCCAATGAATATCAAGGATCAGCATGTATTTAGAAGAGAAAGAGCAAATTTAAAGAAAAAAAATAAGGTACACTTTTACCTGAGTCAAATAAATAAAAATAGGAAAGCTAATGTAAGAAGAAAACATTTATAGTGTGAGAACAGCTAATCAGTATAGGGTCACCATGGCAGTTTAATGGGAGGCAGGGATGTTGACACGTGGCAAGCATTTATTGAGCAATTACAATGTGTCAATCATTAGCTGTGCATTGTTGTTAAGTTTATTTGAAAGAACAGTTTTTAAAGTGGGGTCATCGGAAACACTTTCCACAAATGCAGTTTGCTGAGTCTATCCAAGACTGTTGCAATGTCGAATCAGTACTTCTGAGCCTGGTGACTAGGATTCTTTATTTTAACAAAAAAGTTTTGAGAACCTGACCGGGTGGTACAAGAATAATTAATTAGTTGTACTAGAAAGAAGAAACCACAGACATCTTTTAGCAATACATTGTTATCAAGAAAGTACTGCTCGTTTACTTCTAGTTAGGAGACAAAAACAATAGGGGCTGGATATCTGAGAACATGTACTATGCAGATGACCAGAGTTTTTAGAAAGTACATTTAAAGCATACAGCTTCTAAAAAACCGCATTTTTTTTAAACTTACCTTTTCAGTTCTGATTCCTAAATCTGGGGCATTAGGCATGTATGGCAAGCAGTCTACCATTGTTCTACAACAGGCTCAACAATTATATGCATTCATAAAAATAAGTTACTCTACTTAAAAATAACAACAAAAAAGGAAATTCAATATGATAACTTTCCAATTTCTTCTCTCTATGCAGCCTCTGTTTTCCCTGGAGACTCACTTAGAAGAGTGACAAACTTTCCTCGAAACAGTAAACCTTCTAATGTGCTTTCCTAGTAAAATATTGTGCAGTTCGTATTCATCATCTCTTTCATTTTTGATTTTTTTTTTATCAACAAAAGCTATTTTAAGAAGAGAGTTGAGTTAGATTTACCTGAATTTAAAAATACTGCACATTTTCAAAGACTTCAGGAAGAATGCAGTTCTGCATTCAACACATTCATGTGCTGGGGCACTGAAGACAGAACCCCCACTCTCTCTGGACAGCCACAGAAGGTTAGACGGTAACTGGCTATTCAGGGAAAAGAACTGCAGAGCTTAAGATGATGATAAATAAAGGTGAAAATGTAAGAAAATGAAAAATTTTAGAAAGGTACAAAACAGGATATTTACAAAGCTAAAAGCTGACTATGAGAAGCACTTGTTCAAATCAAGATCAACCAGCGAAATCTAGAGAGTACAGCTGCCCTTTTGTTTGCTATGTAGTAGATTTTATTAACCGAGAGCTCTCTAAAGATGTCTCTGCACCTTATGGTTTTCTGGAAGATAAAAAGACTTATCAGATCATAGAGATCTGTAGCATAGAGATTGTTTCCTCTTGTAGAATCTTCTATATATTCTGGTCCTGGAGTCTAAACTACAAATTAAAGCTATCGCTGTGTGTAAATCCTATTTACCAAAATGTATTTGAAATGTACATGCCAGCCATCACTGCACTTCTGTGGGTATTATATGTGCACACTCATAGCCTACTGCACTGATCCTAGATTCAGCCCCCTTTGTTGAAAGCAGTCTTTTTGTCAGCCTGTGTGTTGCAACTCCTTTAGGGGATCAAACAACCCTTTCACAGGGGTCATCTAAGACTATCTGCAAATCAGTTATTTACACTCTGATTCATTGCAGTAGCAAAATTACAGTTATGAAGTTACAATGAAAATAATTTTATAGTTGGGGGTCACCACAACATGAAGAACTGTATCAAAGGGTGGCAGCATTAGGAAGGTTGGGAACCACTGGTTTAGTGGATGTTTTGCAGTCTTGATGTGGAACATGGACCTCAAACATGTTAATGAAAAGCTCCCTTGCACTCCTAAGAGCAAGGAAGACTACCAGAATCTGAACAAAACAAAACTACATTTGTTAGAAAAGCTTCAAAGCTTCATTTTGTCCTGACTGGTAGAAGAAGCTCAATGTCAAAAGATCAAAAACACAGATGGAGAAAAGAGTCTTGAGACAGATACACGTAGAAAACAAAGCTTTGCATCAACTGACTGACAAAATATATTGTGAGCAGAAGTTTGCAAGAAATCTAAAACTGTTTACTCTAGGATCAATGTCTCCATATCTGCTAACTGTTTTTAAATGGTGGCTTAATGGACTGTAAGCACTAAAGGATACGGTTTACTATTATGGTTAGGGTGGTCATGGATGGCCAAACTATGATTTCAAGTATGTTACATTTTAAAGCTTTAATCAAATACCAGTAAAGAGGAACCCAGGATATTTTCCAATAATGAAAGAATACACATCTTTAACAGCTAATTGCCTATACAATAAAATGAATCTTAATATCTTAAGAATTCACCATCCAAAGTCTACTCAGAGTGATTGGTAGCACAGTAAAAGCAAGAGATGAGCCTCTAGCATCTTACAGGCTGGCATTTGTATATAAGAAACGCAGATGGTTATAACTACTGTCCAATATGAGTAACTACATTTGGTCAATGAACTCATCCTTATAGACAAAACCTTATAGACAAAACATTCCCCCTGCGGTTTGTTCTCATCAATAATGAGCAACATAGAGTATGGCAAGCATATATAGAGGGAAGCAAGCTCATAAATGAAGGTGATGGTCTGTCTCCAAGTTAAGGTCTCTCAAAGCAGATCAAAGGAAGGAGGTTAGAGGGTCCCAGGACCACAGGAAAAAGAAAGCAAAACTCTGCAATATTGGTCACTCATATCTGTGAATTCAGCAGCAAGTGACACTGTAAAAAATCCCATAATTTCCCAATAATATTTTGGTGTTCACATCTATATTTCTAAATGTCTAGAGAACTGAAAATTATAACTCAGATATGTGAGGGTGTGTATAATGTTTGTGAATGCTCCTCCTCACACCCGCCCCCCTTTTCTGTTTTCCTCCTCTGGCCTCTCATTTCAGATGGTATTTACAATAAGATCTTAGATCTATAAACCAGCATGATAACATTAAGAGTATTTTAATACTTTAGCTTAGAGCATCTGTGTGTAATTCTGTTGCCCTTTCTCCTTCACTCATGAAGAAACTTATGACTTGTAGACAAATGAAGCCATAAAATCAGAGGGCTCCATCATAGGAAGAAAGTAAAGGATGCTGATGAGGGAGAGGCAGAGTTACTGATGCCCTGCCTCCTGTTACTCCATTCAGCATTAAGAACAATGAGATAAAGGACCGTAGGGCTCATTCTGTGTATTGATGATCCAGTGTCAGGGGGATTAGAAGAAGGGCATGCTAAGTGTACAAGGCTTTCAGCATTTGTTTCAGCAGCTAGGTCATTTCGTGTTGGGCTGAAACTGTTAAGATGAAAATAGACTTTTGGACATGATTAAAGAGGGTGATTTTCACTGTAAGAGCTGATTCTCAGGGCACTGGCAAGCTCTGCTGCTTGCACTTCTGACACCTGATGTGCCACTGGAATCTTACAAGCCAAAAAGTCACCCCGTCGGTTAGCAGAAGAAGCAAGGGGAAGGATTTCTGTTTCCTACGGGCAGTGGCACACGGTGAGGTCCAGTGCCCAGGACACAGCTGCTGTTCCCTCAGACACAGAGACTGAGCCATACAAACTGACAGAATGCAAATTACTCAGAGAGTAATTAGTCACCACAGAAGACAGAAGTGCTATCTCTAATGGAAAATAAATAATAGCCAGAAAAAACAATCCCATGATTGTTCAGGGGCAGTAAGAATTTGAGGTGTCTCAGATAAAGGGAAGAATCAGCTCATTAAATGAAGGTTGGGGAGAGAAGAAGCACTAAAGGGTCTTCTGGCCCTTGGGAAAGAAGCTAGACTGCCTCTTGAGCCATGTAGGCTTGTTAAGAGGGATGTATCTCATCTGAGGGCTTGATCACCTATGTCAGGTTCAAAACTTAGAAAAATGTTTTGAAACAATAGTAAATGATCTGTACTCTTTCTTTCTCTTTCTTTCTTTCTTTCGCTTTCTTTCTTTCTTTCTTTCTTTCTTTCTTTCTTTCTTTCTTTCTTTCTTTCTTTCTTTCTTTCTTTCTTTCTTTCTTTCTTTCTTTCTTTCTTTCTTTCTTTCTTTCTTTCTCTCTCTCTCTCTCTCTAAATTTGGAAGCTTTTAACAATGAACAATGTAGCAATTGAATGCAATGATGCTTCATTCTACTCCAAAAACTGTCTTTATATTTTAGGATATTATTACTATATAATCATAGTAATAATTGATATGCAAATAATCATAAACTATGAGGGTTTTTATTTTTAAATAATTTTTTATTTAATTTTATGTGTGTGGATGTTTGTCTACATGTATGTCTGAACCATGTGCATACCTCCTGCCCACTGAGGCCAGAGAGAAAAAACATTGGATCTCCTGGGACTGAAGTTATAAGCAGTTATGAGCTACCATATAATTTTTGGGTATCAAACAAGAGTCCTTTGGAAAAGGAGCCAATGCTCTTAATTCCTAAGCTATCTCTACAGCTCAAGGTTTTTATTTTATAGTAAAACCAGTGCAGCAAAAGGCACTAGATGCAAATAACTGAGAGTTTATTTTAAGTTGTATTTTACTCTCAGGTCATCTCTGACTCGAGATCAAGGTCCTCCAAGCTCTTGTAGCTTAAATATGTTTTGAGATATATAAAACGTGTGTGTGTGTGTTATTATTTCCTATATGCTTCATGAAACACTTAAAGTAGCTATCAGTGCTAGAGAGATGGCTCAGTGAATAAAGTGCATGCTACAAAACATGAGGACCTGAGGTGAGATCCTCTATACGTATGTAGATGCTAGTGGTCTTTCTGTAATCCTACCACTTGGGAGATATAGAAAGACATCCCCGGAGGAAAACAGCTCAGATAGATGAGTTGTTTAAGTATGTTCTCAGTTCATCAAGAAAATCTGTCACAGTATATAAAGTGAGGTGTGATTGACAAAGGCACTTGGCATCAACCTCTGGCCTCTACATACACGTACACACTTGCCAACATGCACCAGCAGAAACATACAGAACCACATACATGTGAGCATGCATATGCACCACACACATACAATATTTCAAAAATTTGAAAAAATAGCTATCAATAAAAATCTCCCTAAAAGGGGCTTGTATTCTTGACTACTAAGGTCTAATAATAGGTACATTCCTTTCAATAAAAATAAAAATGTCTAAAGATATATGCATACATTTTATAGCATCTGTTATGACATGTATTTTTGCTTATGAGCAAAATAAAAATAAAGTAATATTGTCCTTTTGCTAGTCAGAGTTGATTTCATAGGCCATGCATATTTCATATAGTATTTTAAAACAAAAAATAAACATAATAAGGTAAAAATGGATCAGTTTCCATATTGAAGAGACTAGGAAATAAAGGAGGTTGTAGTGATATTGAATATTGAAGGACAGACATCGAGCAGTTCAGTGGTACAGCTACTCCTGTTTCAGGCTGTTAAAATGAGGGTAAGGGAGCTCTTCTTAAAAAATTAAGCCTAGGGAACTAATAGTGGCCCTCAAAAATGCAGGGCTCCTAATAGCAAAGTGTTGGATAAAGCATGAAATTTTGACTAGTGTTCCAAATAAAAGAACAAAAAAGAGGTATCTTAAGCCCAGCTTCACAGCTCACATCCATAATCACAGTACTTTGGAGGCTGAAGCAAGAGAATCAACAAGGGTTCAATTCCAACTGGGACTATGTACTGAGTTTTGGGCTAACATGAACTACAGAGTGGGAATCTGGAGATTTCATGGAAGGATAGTGGGAGAGAAGGGGTTTGAACACAAAGAGAGATTGATTGATTGATTTGGAAAGCATACACAACTTTGGAAAAATAAGTCTGTTATACTACTAGTAAATTGATTGCATATTTTTTTTTGTTTTGTTTTGTTTTGAGAAAAATAATGTGGAAATTTTTTCTTTCCATTCCTGTTATTTTCAATGAGTTTGATATAGTCAGTCACTTGCTCATTCTGATGATTCTAAAATGTGTTTAGTGTGTATTAGGCTAGACCTAAGCCAGGTGCTTAAGAAATAAAATCACATAAAAGGCCTCCCTGTCATCAGGAGTGTCACAGTGAAACACACTGTAATATAGGATACCAAAGCATGGTTCAGCTCAGAGAGGAGATTTTATGGTGGTATGTGGAGAAAACAAAATTTTCTTGGAGAAGGTGATACTTGGATAAAGATTTGAAGCATATAAGGATAGTTAACTGTTCAAGGACGAAGGAACGTTCTAGAGAGCCAAGAAAGGAAGTGTTAAGCTTTGAATTCAGGGGAACCCAGAGCTTTGAGGGAGCATGCACATAGCACTGAAGCCCATGTGTGACCTGGAATACAATACACAGACCCTAAACCTTCATTAGTGAGCCATTCATGAGATGATATTAAGTAATTAAACTTGAGCATGCCTTGACCCACTTTCTTCCTTACAATTTGGAGAATAACAATCTCCCAATTGCTCTGGGAGACCACTGGCCAGATTTTCCCTCCAAATAACCTCTCTCTCATAATGAGATGTGATTATTAAAACTACAAAATGAAGTTATTTTAAATGTACAGATTGGCACAAACAAGAACTTTATGTGCAAAAGAGTAAACATTTGGCAAGTGTTGAAATACGTTGAACAGCCTCTATCAGGCCTGGTGATCTTTTCTGATTTGAGCATCATTCAAAAACTGATTGGACTGTTTGTCTTAGAAATGTATCTCATAGATGTGTTCATATATTGGATATATATAGGATCAATGACTTGATTTTAGTCTGTTACATTGGTGATACCATCATGTTGTTTGATAGTGCATTCCACTGAATCTAAAAATGGCACTAGAACACCATTTGACTAATGTTTGTCTCTTGGTGTCCTCGGCATTTCAACTCCTTCCTCACAACAGAGAACTCCAAACAGTCCTAGAGTTTAAGATTAGAAATTAGTGATAAGCCGGGTTAAGTGCTTCACGTGGCAGATATTATTGTTTTGTTATTAGATGCGTGATAAAACCTTAGGACGCACTTGGAGACGTTAAGCTGAAAGTGATCTAGCACAATCGGGGGGTTCAAATAATCACTTTGATGGAACAAGGGGGAGAGAGGCCAAGCAGGGGGTAAGTTATTAAAATTGTCTGAGTAAAAAATTACAGGCTTGAAATAAAACAACTGAGGACTGCACAGAGACAAGAGACTAGAAGATGCTGAAGATAAAAATTTTTCAATATTTACACTTAACAGAATGAGAAAGTAAATATTAAATTGTATTTATTAAATTATTAAATTCTGCTGGTAATTTTATTATTAAAGGAAAATATGGGGAATTTTGAATACAACTGATTCAAGCCAGTGCGGGGATATTTCCACTAGCATTTTGTGCAGGAAATGATTTTTACTTAGACTTCTGCTCAGTCAATTTTTAAGAAACTATGAAGCAAGCATGTGTACATGCATGCATCCCCACAGTCATACTCCCAACCCCACACAGGCGTACATATTCATCACTCACTAACAGGATATTTGGTATTCTCATCACCAAAAAGGCCCTCATGTAAAAGCGCCTGATGGGGCAGAACCCTTGTCATCTCTTCCTTCCTCACACCGATCCCATGACAGTTTTAAAACATTCAACACATGTGACTTAACATAGCAATTCAGTTTATATACTTCTTCAAATGAGTCCCAATAACCAGGAAGCTGTATTGATGATTTCTTTGAGAAAAATAATGATTCAGATTTTTTCTATTCTCAGTTATAATTTTAATACAATTTTCAGAAGATGTACTATTGATTGCTCTTACATTTCCATATGCTTCTTCAAGCAGATTTTCTGGTCTTTAACTGCCTCCAAATAGAGTATGTGTAACAAGAAAGCAGTGCTGGCCTCCCACCCAGATTACCCACAGGACACTTACACAAGTCTTTAACCCATAAACATAGCATTCAAAATGAAAAACCTCCCTGAGCTCAGTCATCTCAGAATGGCTCACAGAAAAGTGGAAGTGGCTACCAGACTAGACCCCAAGGGCTCAATGTACTCTGGGGTGCTTAAGGGAAACTTGTCAATTGACTGACTGCTGCCTAGTTTCCAGTAGTGCTGTCATCCTTGTGCACATAAATAAGAGGAAATACACAGCACCTGGATCTCTGAGCAAGCGGGGTTTTCTAGAGACAAGGACCAGACATGCAGCCTTACTGTTTGATAGGAGGGAGACTTCTCAAAAGGCCACTTCATCCAAATGGCATGCCTTTTGGTCTGTCCCCTCCATCTCTCACCACAAGGAACATTTTTTAGTTCAGTGAGCTGTGCTCATGGAGTCTTCTGCTCAGTTTGGACATGGAGTCTTCTGCCCTAGACACATTACAAATACTCCTCAGTATTTTTGCCCCAGGGTACTCTGTAATGATACTGTTGTTTGGATAGAGTTAAGACACCGAACATACAAATTTCTTAGTGGAGGAGGGTAAAAGATGCAGAATGAATGATAGACACTTCCCCAGAAAATACAAACTATCCCAGACAGAGCAGGACGCATACTGTTCCTAGAATTATAATCTGTTTCATCATTTTGCTTTTGTGGTGTTGTTTGAACAAATGTACCCATTTGCAAACACATTTAGTATACTAATGTTTATATTATATTAAGTAGAAGACATTTTTTCCTCCTGCTATCTTTCCAGAGCAATAGGGCAGCATTTTTATGTACCAGATGTAGGTGTTATTGGAGAAATTGCATACTTTTTCTTTCATCTAATGTCATATAATTTGGGAATACTATTTATAACAAAATCGACTCAAGGAAAATGAACACCTATATTCCTCTTTCCAAATGTTATCCCTGATAGTTATAACCAAGTGAGTTTTTTTCTTTGTTTGTTTGTTTGTTTTGTTGTTTGTCTGAAATACAAAACAAAACAATGGGGTCTGCCATTAATGGAAATCAAGCACAGGGTGCACTCTGCCAGAGACAGCAAGGTGAGAGGCAGCTGTACATTAATTTTATCCTGTCCTGGTGAAGGGGTTCTGCTCAATGACAGGCAGACTACAGTGTAATAACAAGTGCCCTGGATGCTTTCTTCATCATTAGGTACATATGTGAGGAATCTCCTTATGCAGACTCCATCACAAACAAATCCTTGAAAGTTCATCCTCACTTATCTTGGCCACTGCATAACTCTATTTCGAGTCTGGACACAAAGGAAATACTTTTCAATGTCATACTTACCACCATCTTTCCTTTAGTCATCAGAAGCAAGCTACTAAATATGTAAATCAGGCTATGCCATTCTCTGACTTTAAACCTCCTGAAGGTTCCTTACAAGTGTTAAGTAAGATCTCATTTCTCTGCAATGGATATGGTGGCCTAGCACAACAGACGGTTCAAACATTCCCTTTACATGCAGGACTCCAGAAACTTTATCCCTTACACATTTTATGCAAAGTTACCTTTTTTGTTTGTTTTGTATTTCTCTTTTTGAGATTATATTTAATCATATTTGTCCCTTCCCTTTCCTCCTTCCAAACCCTCCCATATATCACTCCCTGTTCTCCTTCAAATTCATCGCCAATTTTGTCATCAACTGTTTTACATGCATATATGTATTTGTATATTCATATATTCCCAAATATGACTGTTGAGTCTATATAATGTTATTTTGTATATACATGTTCACTACTTAGCATTTGATACTTGACAATCAGTTGGCGTGCTCTCCCATGGGGAAGACCACCTCTTGTGCTCCCAGCTTCACTTGGTTGCTATAGTTTTTGTATAAAGCTGAGGCCGTGTGGGCTTTTACCATCCAGTTTGATATGTTCATTGGTGTCATACTTGTTGAGCTCACATTTGGGTAATCATGTTGATCAGACTTCAAAATCACAGCTTCCAATGTTACTAGAAAACACAATCTCATAGCAAGCTCCCTGATCCTTTTGCTCTTACATTCTTCTCCCCTTCCAAGTGTTCCCTGGGCTGTAGGTATGGAAGCGTTTTGTATATGAATCCACTGGGACTGAGCTCTACAAGTCTGCATTTTATCTGTTTGTGGATTTCTGAGTCATCTCTCTCTGCTGCAAAGAAAAGTTTCTTTGATGATGTGTAAAGACTACACTTATCTGTGGGAATAAGAACAATATTTACAGCTTGTAGTCAGGGATTATGATGGTTTAGTAAAGTAGTAGCTGAAGATTCTTCTCCAATAACCATGACTTCACTAGCACTGAGTGGTTGGTTAACTTGATTTGCAATACCAGGAATTGTATTCCTCTTGCTGCGGGTATTAAGCCCAATGTGAGAGCTGTTGGTTACCAGCAAGGTGAGAGTGCCTATGGTGTGCTTATGGTTTATGGTGCCATGTTGGTAGTTGATACAATTCATAGACATTATATCTGCTTCTTTGTTCCTTTAGGCTATGAATCTTTTTCTTTCTCATGCCAAGTTCTCACTCAAAATTAGTTTATACTCATAGAAGTACCTTAACTCTTCCTTGTACTATCACCACTCTTACTCTCTATCAAGGGACCCTGGCCCATTAATATTAAAACATTTATTTAAAAATTAAATATGTCTTTATTTACCTGTTTCTTATTTAGTCTTTATCATTTTATCTAGACTATATCCCTTTCATGCAATATTATTGTTGAATTAATATACTGGCATATTGTCAGTGCCTAGAAAATGCTCAACATGGTTTATTTGCTGTGATGGCTAATTCTGATTGTCAAATTGAGTGGCTGGAGAGCTACAGAGCTTTCTGTGTTTGTGAGAGTGATTCTTGTGAAGTTTAGCATGTGGGACAGCAATTAAGGAGAGAGACTCACCCAGAATATGAGAAGTGTCATCTAATAGGCTGGGGAACTCCCTGGAAGACAACTAGAAGGAGAGCATAACCCACTTGTGCAGGAACACGTTCACATTCTGCTTCCAGAATTCTCAGAGCTGAGCACCTCCCCACAGTCATGCCCGCCTACCATGACGCTCTTGTCTTGCCATGGGTACAAATGCAAAAGAACCCACAGTTCATTGCTCAAAGCTTCTGAGCATTGAAGAAAATAAATCCTTTTTCCTTTCAAGTTGTAGGTCCATGTCACACTAAGCAAAATCTGACTCACACTTGTATTATTTTCCACATGAATACTTCAACTATACCTTACAAACAACTATTGTTCGTGTTGCATTGTTAGGACACAAGGAGTTAAGGAAACCCAAGCGCAGTCTCTTGCTTTCCCCAGACTGCACAATGAAAAGAAATGCTGGGATTATTTTTTCCCCAAATTTGCATGTTATAGTCAATTTAAGACAGATTCTTATTAGCTTAGACCCTACACCGAAGCATGGTAATTTATATTCCACTCCTTTGTTCAGAGTTTTGATCTGTGACAGTTTTAGATACAGGAAAATGAAATTAATAGAACAAAAGAGGCCTGGTAAGGAAATTTTAAAAAAGAATCATCCATCCATACCAGGAAGCAGTTCATAGATACCATAAAAATGCATTTTTCAGTGTTCATGATTTAAAATGTTTAAAATGTGAAAGTAAATTATAAAATTTTCTATATAAATCTAATAAAATTGCTTTATAAGTATATATGTATGCCCTAATCTTTTTTAATGTCATTGTTATTTCATCTAATGTATAGCAAGAAGGCATCCATGTGCAGATTATTTTTATGTTTGAAAGTAAAGTGATATTTGGAATTTAACTCAAGCATATCCGGCATGGCGCTGTTCTGCCACTTGACAGTTGTGTGATCTTCAGCAAGTTCTGAAGGTCTACATTGACTTTCCAGTTACTGAGCTGTAAACATTCCCCTCTCCCTCACAGAGTGACTGTGAGGCTTAGATATATGATAACGTGAAAATACTTGGACCAATATCTGGTGAAGAATGTGTGCTTAATAAAAGTTAATTCAATTTAAATATAAATCTTTTCCAGCTTTCCAAGCAGTTTTAATTGGTCCCTCTGCTACAAACTACCTCTATCTCTCAGTAAATCCAATCATGTAGCTGGCTTCAAGTGAGTCTCTATAATCTTAATTGGATAGTTCAGCTCATGGCTTGTGATAAAAAAGGCTGGTTTCTACAATCACATTATAAATCCATCAACCATTTCCAGAAGAACAATTAATGGCTGACAACGGTTTTGAATAATACAATTTCAGCCACATTTTCTTTACATTCTCTGATACCAAATTTCCCTAATGAAAAGTCTACCAGTGCTCAAGATGTTTTGAGTAGTTCCTTGTCTTAGCTACTTTTCCAGTGCCATGAAAAACCATGAAGCTGGCTGTGAAATTAGTTGGCTTGCTAAAACTATGTTAATTTATAATGGGATAGAACTTTCATACTGCAAGAGGGACAAGGAGACCGTGGTAGCAACAAGCATGATAAGACCCAGCAGTTGCAAAGGACATTCAGAAGACAATCCCTCAGGAGGTCAAGGAAAGAGCCTACTGTTGCTTTGATAAACAATAAGCTGTCTTTCTGATGCTCCAATGCTGGCTGCTGTCCCCTGCCCTGTTCCTAGCAACCAAGCAATCAAAATATGAGCCTATGTAGACCATTCTCATTCAAACTACCACATCCCCTTCCACACTAAATCAATCCACAGATCCACTGTGGATTTTCATCTATGAGGTTCTTTCATAATATATTTATTTAATCTACTTGTTAAGCAGGAATGAAACAAGTCTTTTATTTATGCTGAGAGGCATTGAATAAACTGAATGGGGAAAAAAGGAAATAAAAAATAGGAAATGGAGGACATGATTTCTCCTATGGTGTTGAAGTTTTTATTATAGACATAAAGGAGAGCACAGGCAGAAGCATCTGGAAGTGTACAGAGTGAACAAGACCAGCTGGCTGAACTGGACCATGTAAGGAGAAGGGGAAGGGAAAAGCAAGAAAGGAAAAGAGGGGAACCAGGAGCCAGGAGAGCACCAGGAGATAAGGAGATCAAGAGGCAAAAAGACAAAGAGGAATACAAAGGTGTCTTAAATAGAATGGCTGGGCTCTATAGGGAAAAGTGGTTGGGCAAGTGGCAGTGAAGCTCAGGGCTCGGAGATGTTTAAGGTAGGGATGAGAGGTGCTGAGGGTCCGGTCTCTGTAGCAGGTAGACACTGAGGGAGAGGCCAGAGTCAGCTTTGCTATGTTATATAGGAACCTCAGAAATTTGTCCTGAGTTTGAGGTCTAATAGAAAAGAATGCCTTAAAATGTACTATGTCTTTAAGATCATACATTCTTTTTCTCCAGGGACAGTAAAGTTTCTATGGGATGTGAGATATTTACATATTACAATGATTTGTGGTCACCTATTGGACCATAGCATAAAAAATGCTGCACCATGAAATACTGTTTAAAACATTCATGAGGTATGGAGAAAGCAGGAAAAAAAGATATTTCAAAGGCTCTTGAGGACTGATATTGTTTGAAAAACCAAAAAATAACATTACTTCGAAGGAAACCACATTTTCTCTTGTGATTCTCTTTTTTTTTTTCATGAAGAGAGGAGTTTCTTACAGGGTGAAAAGTCATCAAAGACTATAGGTTGGTTCACTGGATTTAGGGTGACCTACACCCTAAGGTGCTGAGTCTATAGACATCTTCCTGTGCAACATGCTAATTTAGTGTCTCCATAGATTGAGAGGACTTATACCAATTTTGTCAAGCTAAAAGACTGTTTGAAGTATTAGTGTCCTGTGCATGCCACATGATAGGTACTTGGTAAAAGTCTAACATTATTTTAATGATCATTGTGGCCAGGAGATAATGAGGTGGCTAAGCGCCAGCAGCTCTAATTCCTCTGTAGAGAGCAGTCTTAAGAAATGCACATTGGAGGAAAATCTGGAAAACTACTCCCTGTGTTTTAGTGTTACTGCAATTCTACAACCTTTGGCTATAGAAATTATTTCATTATTCACAAATAATAATGCTTTACCATTTCTCTTCTGGGTTTTTAGTATTACCACTCTGTAGTTGTATAATCTTGGTATGTTGTTTCTACCCAAGGAGCAGTAAAAACAGCATGTTAAACAGAGAAAAGTCTCAATAGTAAATGAAGGAGCTCCTGAAAACTCTCCCTAAGCTGTTACCTGAGGATTGGAACAACATGGACTCCCAAATGTCTTCCACAGAAAGATTTACAGAGGACAGGCATAACACAGCAAATAGCTGTATTTCATGCTTAAAAGGATAATTCTTGATTTGATTTGCTTTAGTTCTAGAGGTTTGGTGGTGGACAAAAAAGACAAGATTTATAGGGTCTGAGATTTTCAAAGAGAATAATGGGCAGGGAGAAAGAAATTCATCAAAGGAAATACTTAGTGTTCATTGTAATTTACTTGTTTAATTTTCCTAGTATTCTTCCAATACAGCCATGCTTTGCATGCCTTTTGTGTCGGGTGATGGGTTCCCTGCTTCCTATTGTCCTTACATTAAAAAAGAGGCCATTTTTGTAAGAGAATCATGTAAATGGGGGGAAAAAGATTATGGTAGGAACAGGAAAGTAGGAAAAAGTGATTTTTAATATATTAAAAAACTTACTCTACCATGTAAAAGAAATGCAATTCAAATGTTTTCTTCAAGACTCAATTAAGGCTGATGAGTAGACATTTCCTGCAGAAGGAGGTGCACAGAGATGCCTTTGTTGGCTTTCAGGATCCTTCAGCTACTTTAAAGTGATAAAAAAAATGTACTACAATTACCGCTGATATTTTATTTATGTGTTTACTTCCTTGTGTTGGAAGTAATGCTAGCACTGGGGAATTTGATTATAGAAAGAACACCTTTTCTCTTAAAGGGCAAAGATTGGGTTATGGATTTTCACAGAAATATGGCAACAACCTCACATATCTATAGAGTCGTTCAACCTTTGGCTGTCAAACATATTTCTCCAGAAGTACATTTATGCCTCCATGAATCCAAATGAAGACAGTAAGGCATACAGGCATACTTTCTTAGAGTGGGGCAGAAGAAGAATCTGTTACTTAATTGAAAATGTTGGAGAAATCCATTTGAGAACCCTAATAGAATTTCCTGGTTTGGATTTGTGCCAAGATACTGGATTGGAGCAGCCATTTTCCCTTACCATAACTCTTAGATAGAGGACTACTGGGAGAAGCAAGGCAGGGTGGAACTGTGCATCATCCTTGAAAGCCCCATCAAGTATGCCCTTAAAACAGAGGTGCACTTAAAAATTCAGTTTCCACTCTAGTGAATCTGAGACTCAAGAAAAGAAGAGATTTATCAGGTTGCAGGCACCAACTACAGAAAACCTTAGTGAGGAAAGGTGACACAGTCAGATTCATTGCCAGGATGGGAGTGAGGCCTACAGAAATGAACTGTCGGTGTGAGTCCCATGAGCATGGTTGCCTCTGGGGACTGCAGAATCACAATTTGCAGTATTGTAATTGCTTTACCCAGATCAACCCTGAACACAACTTAGTTCCTGACTATTCAGGAAACATCGAAGAACTTGAATGACTGTGTGCTTTAGTAGCTTCCCAAACAAAACTTTTGCCATCACCACTTCAATGGTGATGTCTCTTTTCAGCATATCAATCAATGTTACTATATTTCCATGAATTGTGTATTTTACTGCTTAGAGTAATTCATTTTCCCAAATCTATCTTGTGAGTTAATTCTTTAATAATCCATCCATGTGTTTGGATCTCTGGAGAAATGTCAGCATTTGTAGACGGACACAGTCAAGATCTCTGCTCTGCATTGATAGCACTTGAACTGAGCTCTGTTGTTATATAGAGATTATTATCACATTGTTTATAAGGCCCCAAAAAGGCTGAAGAGTATTGAAAATTAAATATATATATGCTCAATATTGTCTGTGGTATGGATGAAAAAAAAAATGAAAAGATGGATTGGCACAATTAATTCTCCTACCATTTCAATATTCCCTTCCCTGTCTAGTATTTTTTTTTATGTTGCCTTCCCTACAAACCATCATGATTTAGAATATATTTTACTTGACCAAACTCATAAAGCAAGCCAATGTGTTTCCATAACAACTAGGCTACCTGCCTCAGTGTCTGCCAGAAGGGAGGGCTAATGGATGAGCTGATTAGCTGAAATCCAGGCATTTAGATAGATCAAGAACATCCTTCTTCCCATCAACACAGTCAAACAGCAAGGCAGTTACAGCACAGCTTGTTAAATGTTTTAGTGGCACATTCTGGTTTCTAAAAGACGTAAAAGCTAGGTCACTTGTCCTAAATAAGCCAATTAAAAACACAATTAGTAGTGAATTGAAAAAAAAAATTTGTTTGTGACCACATAGGGACAGGAACAAGAGTTCTCGGGATTCCCCCATATCTATCGTCTACATTTGGTATTCTGACATGATATTTAGGATTAAACCCAGGGCCACAGGTATGGATATCTAAGCAGTTCTTATCAAAAATGTCTGTGATGGTCTGATTGATGAATGTTCCCCACTTTCTCAGGCAATAATATACTTGGTCCTCAGGGACTGACTTTGAGAGAAAAAAAAAACCTCGTCCTGATTTTTTCTTTGTTTATGTGCTTATGATTGAAATTCCCAACCCTCAGCTCTTGCCTCCATGTCTGCCATCTCCTTTCTGTACTCCACCATGATGGACTCTTATACTCTAGAGCAGTGGTTTTCAACCTTCCTAAAGTTTGGACCCGTTAATATAGTTCCTCATGTTGTGATGACCCCCAAACATCTAATTATTTTCATTGCTACTTCATAACTCTAATTTTGCTACTGTTATAAATATTTGATATATAGATGTAAATATTTGATATATAGATGGTCTTACGCAATGCCTTAGAAGGAGTCATTTGACCTCCGAAAGGGTTGCAACTCACAGGTTGAGAATCTCTGCTTTAGAACATTCAGTCCAAGTTAATCATTTTTTTTCTGTAAATTTTCCTTGGTCATGTGTGTCTCATTGTAACAACAGAAAAGTAAGACAGTACCCTACTTATCATCACTATCTGGTTTCATGTTCTGCCAGGTGTTCTGACAAGCTGCCCTATCAATGTGAAATATCTTTTCAGAAGACAAGCATCTTGTCTACGTAAAATCATGTTTTAACCTTTTCCTTCTCCCAGATTAGATTTCTGGGAAAATTCCAAGTCTTTGGAATTTGGAGGGGCACAAATTTCTCTTTAGAATGTTTTCATTCCTGTCAGGAAAATTAGCACTCGTGTCTGCTAAGATTACTTTTTCTGCCTTTGGGAAATGTAAAGAAGGATGAACCCAAGGCCTATACTATGTACAATATTTCAAAGACAGATGATAAAGTATTTGTTAGAGCAATGGGAAGCCTTGAAAAATGGAGAAAACAAGCTGGCTGAAATAATCTGAACTCAATGCTAAACTAGTTTCTCTCCTCCTGATGAGCACTGAGCTAGGCTGGAGGAGAAACATGGAGGACAGCAAACACTGCTTGGTAGACAATCATCTGAGGCTTCATTTCCTTCTCTTTCACCATGGCAGTAAATCACAATGGGTGGAGCCTACTGTCAACCTTGAATGCTTGACTTCCTGTACAATCCCAATCCCAATCACTCCAATTTGTTACTAAACATATTCAGATTTAGATCAGAAAATAGTATTCATCCAAAGAGCAATTCAAAGCAAGAGATGTTTCTCCCTCACTCCTGACCTTTTGGAGTTTTGGTGCTCCTCAGAAGCTAATGAAGAATAGTGTCTGCTTTAGTATGATTTTAGTTTTAGGTGCTAGGGTAAAAGGTTGATAAAAGTGAGGGAAGATCATGAGGCAAGATGGTAATGCTTTTTTTGAAATTTTAAACCTGTGGAGGTCTTCAACCTGTGCACATGAACATTGTACTATCATGTTGGGCAGATACTACAGGAATTGACCAGATGTGGGCCACCCAGAAAAGAAATGCTAAGGACTGTAGGTCTCTAAAAGTGTTGTAAGTGGTATAGACACATGGATGAGCAAACATGATGCAAGCTACAGGGACAAAGATGCAGCAAAAGAGTGTGTGAGTTCATGCTTCTTGCCTTCTTAGTATATAATATTGAGAAAGTCAGTTAACTTCTCTAATGTTTAAGAGTTCCCAGTCTATAAAAAAAAAAAAGACATTTATATCACTCCTGTTTTCCACACATGGCTACTGTGAGGGATAGCTAAGAATGTGCATATCAATGGTATATTTAAAATTTAAGAAACATAATTATCAAGGTGTCTGTGTGTGTGTCTGTGTGTGATCTTTCTCTACTATTTCTTACCATTCAATATTAATTGATGTTTCAGTGTTAGAGGAGACCTAGGAAACCACCTAGCCAGCTACATACACACTCACACACACACTCTACTGCACATTACTTCCACTATCGTGGGTAAACAATGACACCAGTCTTTCCAGTCTCTACCATTGATGATTAGGGAATTCACTGCCTTGAGAAACAGCAGGCCTTTGTTAGATAGCTTTGAGAATAGCAAAGTAGCTCAGTGTCTTTCATTTATTGAGGAATATGTCCATTTTCTTATGTTTACGATGTAACAGGAAAAGACTCTACAAAGCAGTTTATAAGTAGGCACTAATTTCTGTCCTTGGAACAATGCTAATAAAATCATTTATGCATTTTCACCTATGAAGAAGCTGAGGTCTGGTGATTAGCAATCATGCACAAAAGATTGTACATTACTGAGTATTGTGATCTGATTGAGTGACAGTTTTATACTGTGACGAGTTCAGAAAAAGCAAGACTTTTGCTGTTCTCATGAGATATCAGAAAGAAACTGTAATTTCTTTCTTCTTGACTTCCTCTTAGCAGAGTGAATTTGAGAAAATGTACCATGGTTTCTCAGCCTCCCCCCACATACTGAGAAAAGCAGTGCATTTTAAGAGACACAGATGGATGTCTAAGAAAATGAATGAGCTAATATTTGTAAAGAACATTATGACTGCTTAATAAAGCCATATACTAACTGAAAAGTCAAGTATTCCACAACCTGTGTGGGTAGGCACAGTTCAATAATAAGAACAGAGCCTGGTTTTAAGTTTTTTTTTAATAATAGCATTGAATTAGGTTAGCAAAGAACACAGCACCCACAAGAAGAAAATCAAACCAATTAGTTAATATAGATCTTTGAAAAACTGAAATAATAGAACCACAGGATGCTCTGTGATTTGTGTTGTTCATGGACTGCTGATACCTAGACCATAGATGGCTTTTAAAACATGTTAACACCTTGAGCTATGTGAGTTGTGTAGTAACTGGACAGTTGGGAGAACACATGTGGTCATGTATGTTTGGCCTGACCTTTCACTGACAGACTAGACCAAATGGCTCTGTCTCCTCAGTTTCCTCCTGCCCTATGATGTCATGAAATCAACTTACTACAGAAATGTGTCAGAAAACTGAAATGTATGGATAACTGGGAAATGAATTATATTCAAGAAGAATGCTTATAGTTCACTTCAAACTGACATGAAACCATCTTCTAAATTTTGACATGCACCAAGTAGAAAAGTGTCCTTCTGCTATTCATGTCCTTTATACTTGCTACAGCCTTTAAAATCAGAACAATGGTCTGACCAGTGGCAAATTATGCCAAAAGGGGTTGGTCCTATGTGCAGTTCACTATGATACTTCCTACTTTGCTAAATTGGATATAGAAAATTCACTCCAAGATTACATACCCCCTGTCTTGCAAAAACTTAATATTATCTAATTGAATAATTTAGCAATATCCAATTGAATAAGATATTACTAAGGTAACCCAGACTTATATCTAGCTCAGACTCTTACAGTTTCTCCTCCGTTTCCATAAATGGAAGGGAGGAGGGTTACGTAAGTAAAGGTACTATGAATGAGGTAAACACCTTATCTCTCACAACTCTTTATTTTGTTTTAATTTAACCTTTGACAATTTCATACATCTATACCATACTTTTTAGTCACATTTGACACTCCTGTCCTCTCTCAACACCTTCTCATCAGCAGTCCACCCCTCTTCCCAACGTGTCCTCCTCTCATTATTCACTCGTTTTCTTAATTAACCCAGGTCTGCCACATGAGTTTGGTCCTGGAGCTACCCAGGGGAGAAGTAACTCACCGGTGACAATTCCATTGAGGACATCCCCCCCACCATTGTAGAAGTTTATGTTTAGTTATGTATAAAATAATTGTTTTGTGCACTGTTTGGGGAAGGGCTCCCTAGGCATTGGCATTTTGTTTTATCTGCAGGGGTTGGATTTATGTGGGGGATGTGTGATTGCTCATGATCTGAACATGCTATCTGTGGAACATCTGTGGAGTTCTGGATCAATACAAACACCTAAGCTGAGATGCTCAGGGTTACACTGCCCAGTATGGCTCCTGCCATGATAGTGCAGAGGTCTGGCTGGGTTTACACCTATGAGAGTACTTACGTCTCTTCCTTGCTGAGCCACACTAGGTGTACCATCACACACACACCCACACACCCTAAAGCCACCAATCGTCCTATGATTCACACCCTCACTTAAAATTGAATGTTGACAGGTCCATTCTTGGGAATACACTGTACTTTATTTTCCAGGTTTCTCTAATCTCTACATTTTTTGATGACAGAATATTCTGAATATTAAAAGTTAGATAAGGAAAAAAGAACTCTAGATAGAACTCAAAATGTTGTAATTTTTAAGTACTAAGAATTAACATGGTCTTTCATATCAGTGTTAAGAAGTTTATTCAATATCTATTGTGAACTCAACACATTTCTAGAAACAAAAAAAAATTGAGGCTACAAAAAGAATTATTGAAAGTAGAGTGGGAAAGAAAAATTTACCTCTATATGTTATGCTTCCTATATCAAATTAAACATGGCAGTGTTTGAAACTGGTGGCATAAATTTGGCAATATATAACTAAAGATACATAACTTGGGTTCATTTGGAGTTAAGTGAGATAAAGATTGTAGAGCTGCCATTCCATTTCTCATGATCCTAATTTCTCGTTCAAAGCAGTGCTTATCCGACATAATTTTTGGGGAGTTTAAGGCCAATTAAATGACTGTTTACAATTACTAGTCACAAATTTTGTCTACCTTTGAGTTTCCTCATCACTCCACATGGTTGCCATACAATTCCAATGTTCTCCTTGCACTGCTCTTTCAGAAAATTTAAATTCATGTATTTTTTAATTAAAATAGAATTCTATAATTTTTGTCCTTCTCTTTCTCCCTGTACCCCTTGCCATGTGCTCCTTCTGTTTTCTATCTCAAATTTACGACCTCTAGTTCTTTAATTATATGTATACATATACATAGACATACATGCATGTGTACATATATATGTGTATATTTCTAAATATATAAATATCATGTGCTTAGTCTGTATAAAGTGACATGTACACTATGGTTTCAGGGTTCACTGCTTGGCATCCCTGCAACAGATAGAGATTTTTACAGAAGACCATAGCCAATTGAAATGCAGAGAACAAACTGACCACTTGTTAGTCCCCAACCCCAACTAATGCATCTATACAGCAACTTCTGAATCTAAGGCTCAGAGATCATAGAAAAAGAGGGGGAGGAAAGAGTGTAAGAGCTCAAGGCTATAAAATATGCTGTGAGGTTGTTGTCTCCTAGAAATGTGAGAGAAGCTACCTACACCCATGAAGTCTCATCACTGTGGCTGACATACTTTTTCCAATAGGCAATTTTGAAGAGGATAGATTCAGATTCCTACCAGGGAGCCCAGAGACAAAAGACCATTACATTGGGTAACATAGCTTCTCCTTTGTATTCATATAGTTTTTCATTTGCTGTACTATATATAAAATTTTCTTACAAGAGAAAAAGGCATGACTCATCAAAGTTTGGGACAAATAGAAACAGAATGATTAATACTATTACAATATTTCTCTGATTGAAATACAAAGGTCAGAATTTTACTCATGACTTGTTCACCACTTTATTGTTTGGATCCATTTTATCATCTGTTCGATAGAAAATACTGAGATCAACTATTCCTAGAATTTTTGCAACCATGAACTTTAATCTCTTTAATACTGTGACTTTACTTAAATGACACATACAAAAACCAAGTTAGTGTTCAAGATAAATGACAACTTTAGAAAACCTCATTTCCAAATCTCATCTCCAAAAACTTAGTTTATGAATCAAGCAATTATTTGAGTTCAGAAGTCATAGTCTATTCAAACTCTCTACCTCCTCTGCCAGAGACTAGAACAGTTTTTTCATATATCAACTCAATTATGTTTTATAAAAAATAAATATTAACATTTCTTTAAAGTATACAAACATGTTCCTCTGTAGTGCTAATGTATGCTTAACTGTCTTGTCACCAGACTGAACCTCGAAACTACAAAAAGCCTAATGTCCTATTTATTCCTTGTATACACAGAGGCTGCTTGCTGTCAAATCTTTAAGCTGCTTGTGGATGACTATGTGCCTTCAGATGCAGGTCATGGAACTATCACATGAACTCAACCAGAGGAGAATCTCAGGCTGGTTTTATCTGCCGCAGACACCCTGCTGGCATTCCGGAAGACAATGGTTGCAATAGAACCTCATTACAATCACACTCACCTATGCCATAACAGATCAAAACATGCCTGTGTTAGGGCAGAAAGTGACACTAATTCCTAGAACCATCTGTTCTTGAGAACCTGTGATAAGAGCACACATTCCTCCATCACTCAACACAATTCTGCAGATCAGATGAATGGATAATTAGATGAATGGAATGACCAAACGACAAAATTAGGACAAAGTTTTTTGCTACTATCCAAAAGCAATTTTCTACTATAAGAGTGCAGAAGGCTCAAATAATTCTAATATTTACCATATGAAGAAAGGTCAATTTTGAAAGTATCAGCTTGAATTCCACATTCAATAAGTCAAAGAAAGTAATGGAGATATTAACTTCATAACCAAAACCTTTATATTGCATCATGAATATTTACATCAAAAATAGCAATTAGAAACAAGCAATTCTTAGGAAAATATAGTCCTTAATTTGGTCTCAAAGATAAAATGTATACTGGTAAGAATGGATCCGTTAGTTCTAACCTTAGCTGTTTAAACTTTATAAACTTAGTTTGTACTATAATTTAATTTTAAAGTAAATTTGTGCAAATTGTTTATTTTAAATTTGTATTTCCCTTGTTTCATTTACCAAAAATAATCTCTAAGGTATAAGCTCCATATGTATCTTTCCAATGTGGGAGAACTGTTTTCAGAACATATTCACCAAGTATGTGTTCTATAATCTGGGACTCTCAAAGAAATATGGTGATAAAGGTAAGAATAATCTTAAGTAAATTTGTATTGAAGTGGTAGTAAAAACAGTAATCCATAACATCACCTGTATAATACTAAATCGATTCTTTGGCATTGGTAAATGGTATCTTTCACCCCAAATGAATTATGAATGTTGGAAGCACTATATCAAAAGTCTAAAAAGAAACAACTTTTCGATTAATTAACTTGTGCCACAAGGCACAGAGTAGAACATACATTTTCCCAACTCTCTATTTATTATTATGTTGCCCCATAAGAGAATAATATCCTGTACATTACACCACATACATAGCATTGAGAAGAGAATTAATGCATACCTAACCCACCAGAGGCTAATTCTAACCATCTTCTTGTTGTTCGGTGTGTCTGTTCCATGGTTCACCACCAAAGGATCATTATCCTTTAGAGGAAAATTGAAAATCTCCTTTTCATTCAATGAGTGTCCTTTATTCCGTTAAGTAGCCATTTTTCTTTCATTTGGCTTCTTCCATCTTTTCATGATATGTTGGAGACCAGCTGCTGTGAACTGAACTCTAAGGTATGTATTTCATAGTCCTTGTTTCTAGGTGGTCTTTCTCTATTATTTACCTAAGATGGTCAGACTCAGAGCCTCTTCTAAACATCTTAATGTCTTTACAGCTCTCTCTTGTTTGCTATATACCTCTATTCACATTATTTTTCTTCCCTGAAGGTTATTCCTCCTTAAATTTTGCCGATTCTAAATTTATTCCTTAAGTTTATCATTCTTTTAATTTAAAAATTCATCATGCCAAGCCAGGTGAGAAAGTGAATATCTGTAATCCTAGCACTCAATAAGATGTAGTTCTAATTCACAATCAGCTTACAATAGAGAAAATCACTTCCTAATAACAAATCGGAACATAACAATAATAACAACAACAACAATAAAAATAACAACAGCAATAAAAACAACACACACACACACACACACACACAATGTTGAATTGTCTCTTACAGACTGATTTTTTTTCTTAGTTCAGTGTCATTAGACTACTGAGTACCTTATTATCAAACTCTACTGATACTAAAATAACACATTATTTGGCAACATTTTACTTTTATTTAATTGTTCAAATTATGCAGAACATTCTTTAGAATTGTATTTGTCATGGGAATAGCTGAGAAAACAGTATTGTGTGTGCTTGCAGAGATGCAAGGTTTTTTTAGCAGGATCAGAGGTGGTGTTGTACCATGTGATAGAATGCTCTAGGAAACGTGAGAGAGACATGCTTTCACTTGACTGGTGGTTTAGCCTCTACTAAAAGCACAGAATCTATGGAATATATCAATATAGTTTGTATTTAAAAACTTATGTCAGATGTTCATTAAAAGAAATTTAATCAAGAAGAGATGCTACTGTGACGTTGGAAGAAGTGAAAACAGAACAGGAAATAAAAGCAGGCAATAGTGAACACACCTTTAATCCCAGCACTCAAGAGGCAGAGGCAGGTGCATCTCTGTGAGTTTGAGGCCAGACTGGTCTACAGAGTGAGTTCTAGGACAGCCAGTTACAACAGAGAAGCCCTGTCTCAAAAAACCAAAATAATAAAATAAAAAATAAAAATGAAACGAAACAAAGAAACAACAACCAAAAAAGAAAGAAAGAAAAAAAAGAAAAGAAAAAGGAACAGGATGCAGTGGAGCAAACCTGGGTGTGACTAGAAAAAACAGAAAGACAATGCCATCTTAGTAATCCAACAGAGGAGATATAAGCATGGCCTGGAATGTGGTCCCCAAAGAACTAAAAGGAGAGGCTGTGCTTGGATGCTAGGATCGTAGATGAGATGCAGAAGCAGACAAACAGGAAGAAATACCCTGACTCATTTGTCATCACAGTCAGTGTACCTCCAGTGACGCCATTGGTTTGATCGTATAGGAAAACAGTTGGCGATGAAGCAGAAATGTAGTTTGTGGAACTGTAACATAGAACAAAACGAAGGGAATAGTAGTGGAGAAGACTAAAATATCAAGTGAATTTCTTATTTATCTCCACACTTAGTGCAAATTGTTATAATGTACACATTCCTAGCATTCCACTATTTGAGATAGTCACCATACACACTTCTGAGGGTTGCAACACTTTGTAAATTACAAAATGTTGGTGAATGACACTATTAGATGCAAACAGACACCATAGAATAGTGCATATGAATATGCACTTTCTTTTATAATGCAGAAGGATTTTTATAGCTACTTTTATTGAGTAGATAGATCTCAAGTTTGAAGAATCCTGACCAATCTATATTTCTGCACTTGTGTTAAGAACTTGGAAAAAAAATGAGTTCTGTGCTTATTTTTTATTTGAATTCTTTCTGGCCATCTCATCTACACTGACACCAAGCATCTGGTTGGATAATAAACATTACACTTGTGTCTAAATGATATTCTACTATTGGATTTCTCCCTTTTCCTTCAAGCAAATTCTGCTTCAAGAACAGTCTTCCTTTGCTTTCCAAAGCAAAAAAGGTAAGTGATTAAACTTCATTAAAGGCAACTACTCTGTGTACCTTCCTCTGGCTTGGTATTTGATTTGTATTCCCTGAGCTAGGAATGAGAATATCTATATCATTTTTTATATATTAAACATTTTCTGATACAATCCAAAGATTCATCATTATGCTCCTTAGTAAAATATCAGTTTTAATTAATTTACTTATAT
Organism: Cricetomys ansorgei; assembly: GCA_026225945.1. Classification (NCBI taxonomy): domain Eukaryota; kingdom Metazoa; phylum Chordata; class Mammalia; order Rodentia; family Nesomyidae; genus Cricetomys; species Cricetomys ansorgei. Next base: position 4,533,765 of record JAMJFZ010003266.1, on the reverse strand, counting down.
TATATAGGACCCTTTACTGAATTGTATCATTTAATATATTCTTGCTATTATTAGTGGACTGTGGAAAAATATGGAAAACCTTTCAATAAGAAGCTTTGTTTCTTTTAGTTTATTACATGTGAATAACTCACACCACTGTGCTTCCTCATTGAGTCATTGGCTAGTCGGCCCTTTTTTTTTTATCATTTAAGTATCTACTACACAGCTCACCTAAGAATACTGTCAATTTTTGGATCATTGAACTGCAATGCTTGACAATGAAAATAGCATTTGAAACAAATGAAAACAGCTATACCTGTTACAGCCAAATAGACATTTAGGGTTATCATTGCAGAATGAAATGCTAGAGGAACTGAACAAGACTTTGTTAGCAACATCAATATAAGTGCAAATGAGGGGAAACAGAAGTAGATGGAAGATGATAAGTTTGACTCCTTTAGTAAAATTATTCACAATAAAAACAAATGAATAGCACATTAGCTAAGAGTAAAATATTGAGTTGGGATATATATTTTGCATAAGGCAGAGAAATCTCAAAATTTGTTGGGGTTCTCATTTGAAAAAGTGATTGTCATGTAGATGTGAGAACCTGATATCAATAGCCAGCACCCATGTAAAAGCCTGGCTCTATAGCATGGGAGTGCAATCTCGGGGCTGGGGAGGCAAAGAAAGAGACATGGGGATTCCTGGGTCTAGCTGGTCAGTTAGCTTATCTCAATCAATGAGCTTCGTTTTCAATGAGAGACTTTGTTTTCTCTCAAAAACAACAACAAAAAAAAAAAAACAAAACAAAAAACAAGCTGGAGAGCTATACAGAAAGACACTGACATTTACATACAAATGTACAAATACCTGTAACCCACAAGTAACTCATATATTACACACACATGCCTTTTTCTTTGAAAATAGTGAACACAATCATGAACACTAAAGAGCACACATGTAGTGACTTTTAAAACAGAAATATGAAATACACTGTGAAACTTATTTTTCTGGTTGCAAGAAATTACTATGATCATTAAATTGTATTCAATAGTTGGCAATGATCTGCTAGTTTGTATGAAATGAAAGCAGTTTTAAAGTCATGTATGTATATATTTATAATGTCCATCTTCAAAATAATTCTTTTCATCCTCATTTCAAAAGAAAGGAAATGAAATACAAAAGAAAGTAATTTATTCAAATTTACACAACAGGACAGTGGTAAAATCATGTCAGAAAAAAAAAAAAACTAAACTTTCGTCATTTTTTCTTCCTAAGTTATGTCTAGAGTTAAGTCTTCTTCATCTCCATGAGTTTTGAAAGCAAGAAAATTGTTTTTGGATTTAGTGTTGAAAGTCTGAGTGATTTATTTTATCTCAACCAGTCTCCCAAATTATGTGTGGTTTCATGTCCCTTTTGGTGTAAACTTTTTGGGTTTTCTGCTCTTGAATATTTTTTTACTAATTCCATGGTTGAGGATGAAAGGTTTGTTCAAATCATGCATATCTGCATCAAGTCCTGAAGCCTCACCCACTTCAACAGTATGAAGATCTTAATTTGTTAAGATTAATTCCTTAATTCCTGAAGATGTCTCTTAATCTATCAACAGAGACTGTTCTCTTCAGTGGTGGTTCTTGGAGGGCTCTCTCTATATCTGACTTGTGACATTGCTTCTTTGTTAGATGTATAATGATGGAATGCCCATCAATTTTTCTCCTCCTCACCTCGACAATTTTGTGGAGATCAGGGTTTTTTCCAGGAGTCAATTCTTAATGACCAGGGAGTCCAGGGTGTTATAGTGCTATCATGAAGGAAACCTGACTCTATGTCTTTCTACATTTTAGGAAAGGCACCTGTGCATGCTTGGCTGAGATCATTGACCCTCAATGCAGAAAGTGGATGATGTTATCTTGGCACATGTTGCTTGCATTTTGAGATGTACTATATAGACATGACCAGTAGGACACAGTGTTTTATCATGTTCATTGATAAGAAGTGCTTCAAGGAAGTTATTTTCCTGTCCATGAAAACTAATATGTTCCAGAGTACCTGATGTCCTTTTCTTGCCTCCACAGGCACCAGACATTCATATGTTACATAAAAATGTACATGTAAGCAACATATTCATACACATCTCACACAGTCTGTTGTCCAACCACTAAGGAGCAGACCAGAATGTCAGTAAATACTTGATCAAGATTAGTAGGTGCTGGCTGAACCCCTAGTTTAACAGTGGGGTGCAGTACATTGTATCTAGGAGACATCTATTGTTTCAGCTTCTGTTGTTGTTTTCTTACTGTGTAAAGCATGACCGTCAAAGTCATTTTCATAACAAGACATTGATGTTGAGGTGTAATTTTGAGGTCTCCTGGGACCCACATTACTGAACCTCAACTTTCCAGGATTGTAGTGCCTCTATTGGGGAATACGACTCTTGAGAGAACTTCCCTTGCTTTATTATATAGCTGAGGAAATTTATCAGTCCTGCAGGTAATGATGTAAGATGTCCCACCACAAGTAGATGCAGCAATAGCTGCTGCATGGGTAACCATGATGCATCATGCCTCATGAATAGTACATGACCCAGAGGTGGAGTAGCTATCATTAGATCTGGCAATCCATCCATTTCTTGTCATACCTCCATGTTGTCCAGTTTTTGCATTTTTGCAAAGAGACAATATTTACTTGAGGCAACTTTTATATTAATAACGTCATTAAGAGATAGTGAGAAATTTCAGCAATCTAAAGCACTTGCTGCCAAGCCTGATAAACTGAATTCAATATCCAAACACAAAGGGTAGAAGGAAAGAACCAACTGCAGTACCATGTCCTCACAAACAGTCCTCTGACCCATGCATGCTTATACCCATGCATGCTTGTTCACAAACTCTTCAGGATCTGTGATGTTTCCAGGATTCAATGACTTATATTTCTGATTCTTTTGTTTTGAGTCCATTATTTTGGAATTTAGACACTTGTATGCTCAATAATGAATACAAAAATTAAAATATAATTAGGTATTTTTAGTATGTGTGGTCTTATTATCTTGAGAAATCTACTTCATACTAATCTCTTTTTTTTCTAATGTAAAAGCACATTATGCATAAGAGTTTAGCAGTTCATATTTAAATTTGAGTTTCCTACCCCTAAAACAAAGTTATTTGAAATTGATACCTTTTGGGAAGAGGAAAACCATTTTTCCTCTTCCCAAACCAAGGGAGTAACACTGGGTAGAACAAATGTACCCCAGAGCAGAGTTCATATCCAGCAGTAGCTGGTCATCACAAAACAAGCTCCATTCTTTGGTGTGTTGTGGCTTTTGTTTGGTTTTGTTGTGTTATTTAATTTTTTTGTCTTTTTGTTTTGTTCATTTTTGAGAGAGAAAAGAACATAAAGTTGGTAGGTAGGGGGTGGAGAGGTTTGGGAAGAGCTTGGGGAAAGGCAAAGAACTGATCAAAATATATTGCTTGAAAAACATTTAAATAAAAGTGGATTAAGCCTTAAATTTAAGAGCTCTTTCATCTAATGACATTATAAACAATCACGTCTTAGCATTTCTTTCGTCTTTGGATTTCCCTAATGTGTTCTTTCCTCTTCCATGTCCTGATCATGGAGTCTTTTGTCTTGTGTACATTTCATCTACTTTCTGAGAAGTTAGTATCTATCTTCTGACACTAGGTCACAAGTCATAATTCCAACAGTTTTTCTGATTTCTCTTTATATACCTCCAACACATTATACTAGTACTTTGTTTAGAGGTATGTACATATTCTACACTATGCTCTGCTGCTAGGCAGGCCTTGCTGACTTGTACCACAATGCTAAGGATCACTAAGGAACAACATCTTTATTTTCTTCTATTCTATTTAGCATAGCTCCCAATAATAAAGACATGATAATTTGATAACTGTTGCATTAGTTGCTCTTGGTAAAAAGATGATCTAAAACAAAAATGACTGTTAGTATACAATGTCCTAGTACTTGGAAAAGAGAATTGATAATTACATATGCTTGCTTGAAACAAATTGAAATAATATTAACTGATCACTTTATGAGTCTGTTTTCAATGTGTGTATACATGTGTGTACTTGTAGCTACGATGCATAGAAAGCAATTTATCCCATTCTTATCATAAAACATCTTACATTTAGGTTATCTAATATTCATGATTTTAAATTACACTCACTACATTATTATAGAATTTTGCATTAGCTTATAAAATTAGATGCAAAATATGGTAATGTATCATTAAGACTGAATTATAATTAAATACAAGTCAGGCAGTTCTGTTAAAGCTCCCAAACCAATCATGATTCTTTTTCTTAAATATCAATGAAAGCATGTACTTTTAATTTGTTCTCTTGTGAAATATAAAATGCCTACCCACAACGTAAACTTAAGATAGTATTGGAAAACCATTAAAAAATAAAAAAAACATCAAAGCATAGAGAAATTTAACCATCTTAAATAATTAAAAAATCTTTAAAGAAAGAAAGCAAATTATGTAGCTGATGAAAAGTCAATTTGAATGTAAAATATCCTTAAGTTTCAATAATGTAACAAGTTAATAACCGAGGAAAAGCATCCTGAGATAAATAATTTGAGACTTGTCAAGACCCTTTAGCTACTGAGTTGCTATAGCAATGTTGCTAAAGAAAATTAATGTTTGTAATTAATACCGAAGCTTAAATACCATAAATCCTACTGTAGCTATTCATTTTGAAACTCTTTGGGATAAGCAGGTATTTTCAGTATTCATTATTTCCATTTCTGCTTTTATTTGGGGCCCATTATTTTGGCATCAAAGAAAATGTCCAGTAACTCCATTTAAAATTATAATTAGATTATATCTACCGTATAATCACATGCACACATACTCATAAGGAAAAATATTGAAGGGCTCTTATAAATCTTTAGTGAATGTTTTTTGCTGTTTAGGATGTGATGTAATGTAACAGTATTGTGGAATTTTCCACCGGAAAAATGAATATAATTATGTATGAGAATTATAAATCTTTATTATTTGATTGCTTATGATTTCATGGTATTTTAATTATCTGCCACACTTTTATTCTTTGTGTTAAGTAAATGTATTTTCTATCCCATCTCTATCTTCAAATCTTATATTTATTAGAGCAGAATGAAGGCATACAAAAGAAGCTATATGAAAGAAAAAAGGAAATTTCTAAAGTGTGACACTCATGTTCACCAGAACATGGTAATCCACAGAATTTATGAATAATCATTATATCATTATTCTGGTGAAGGAAAATTTCAATGTCAAAATATTGCAACTTCAAGAAATATTGTATCACTGGGATGTCTGAACTACAGCATTTTACGTGGTTAGTTGATAGCAGGGTTATCATTACAAGTTAACTAGCAACAACTCAGATGTGATGGTCTTTGTTTTATCTTATACTTTATTTTGGTATTTTTTGGTGTTACCTTTTAGAAGCCTATTCTCTTCTAATGAGAGACAAAAAAGGGAGTGGATCCAGATGGGAGAAGAAGAGGGGATAAACAGGGAAAAGTAGAAGGAGAGGAAACTATAATCAGGAAATATTTTGTGAGAGAAGAATCTATTTGCAATAAAAGTGGAGAATAGAAGAATTCCACAAGAAAACTGTTAATAAGCCAAACAGTCAGACAAGTGATTTTCTGGTGCAATAATCTCCTAGTGACCATGCTGATGTCTCACCAAGTTGCACAAACTATTAGCTGACAGAGCAGTTCGAACTATACCCCATTAAGTCTTTAGTAGGGAAATTGTCAGAAGTCCAGCCACTCAAACACTGGGAATAAAGAAACCATGATACGGCGCTTACTTGCCTCATATTCATGACATTCCCAGGACAAAAGACTTTTAAATGTAGGCACAGCAACTTACCTAAGGAGAAAATAAAAAAAAAATAAGGTCATGATAATACAATCATAAAAACATTTTCAGTGAAGTATTTATAAGCAAACAGGCAGAATAAGGTCTACATATATTTTAAAAATTCACCTAAGTACATTAAGTGCTTCTGCTATAATTTTTCATGCCCCATATCCCTTTTAGTATTTATTGCTCTCTTACCCCTGCTCTGGGTATGACTTAATTCATTCATTTCATCCTAGTTATTGCAGGCATCTCCTTCTTGTGTTGTTCTGACTCTGCTAATAGTGAATTGATTCAAGGAGGAAAAAAGAATAATTTTACTCACAAAATAATCAGAGAATAAGGACTAGATTTCAAACTTTGCCTCACTGGAGTACTTCAGTAAACAGAGTGCATCACCCTCTAATTTCAGAATTCTAAGTTGTGGAGAGAAAGCAAACTGAAAGGTTAAAAGAAAGTTACCAAATAAAAATTTAAGTTTAATGACAATTAAATGGGATAAGGTTTACATGGTTGAGTCTTTCCCACATCATTTTCTTTATTTTATATCCTGCAAAACTTGGTTGTGCTGTGCATAGGCAGGACTTATCTGATCACCAGGTTGTGGGCTTATGATAGGCTGACCCAATATTATAAATTGGGATCTATGTCATTGATACTTCATCTGTGAAGAGGGTTCAGACTGGAGTTGATGGTAAAACATCCATAGTGGATATGAGGTGAGATGACTTGGTGACGTCCCAGTTACTGAAGATCATTTTGAAATTTCTATGTGAAAATGCCACTGTGATTCAGCACACTTATATGGAACATCAATCAGCAGATACAGGACAGCCATATGCCCCTATGGGTCTATGAACTACTGATGCAAGATTAGGAAACAACGTATGTTGTGGAGAGCAGAGAAGGATTGCTAGCTCTCCCAGAGTGGTGCTGTTGTCTCTGCAGAACACCCACTGCAAACCAACTTTCATTACTTTAGAAACCAGCTTGTAAAATAGTCGAGGTGCGCAGCCTTAATGTTTCACCTGCTGGAAGCTCAAGTGTTCATTTTATGCATTGACTAATTTATGAGTTTAGTGGGAAATTCTTTGTAAAATAAATTCTAGGACTAGAGAGAACCTGAAAACGAATTCCCTCTGCACGACATGTGTGTATGGTCCCATTAGCAGTCGCACAGTGGGCAATCGATTAGGGAGGGAAAAATGGCTTTTTTTATGGTAATGGATTTTGAGCCTCCTGGTGATAATTTATTTACTAGAAATTTTGCAGAGCTGGCTAGCACGCTGATGAAAACCCTCTGAACATGTTCATTTAAAAAGAAGGAAAAGTGGCTTGGATTATTTTTGAGAAATATTGTTATTAAATCATTGGAAACATATTGATAAAATATGCCTGAAGGCTACACTCCTATAATTTATAATACAAATGATACTGCCATTGACAAATAACAACTTAATCCTGCAATTAACTATAACAATTTGAATTTCTCTTCTGTTGTTTTATATTTTATTTTTAGGAAAAGCTTGATAGACATTCAGTATGCTGTGCTAGGCTAGTGGTCATTTGTGGCTTTTTTTTAAAGGCATTCCCATCTCCCTAGTGTTTCTTTGTACAAAGCTAAACCATTCAACTATAGAGCAAAGAACAACACCAGTGTCTTTTCTCTTTGACTTCCAAACTCTACAAAATATTGAGTTAAAATGGTTTCTCCATCTTCAAATTTCCTTGATACAGAAAGAGAGACTTTCTTTTTCCTATTTCAAAGACTGAACTTTAGAATCAGAAAGACTTGAGCTTCTTTACTTCAAGCCTATATTGGCTTTATGATGTGAAAATAACACAGTTTCTTCCCTGAATCCTAACTTTTTGTGTTTGTGAGTGCTTGAGTGTTTGTGAGTGTGTGTGTGTGTGTGTGTGTGTGTGTGTGTGTGCCTTGTATGTGTGTGAGTTTATGTGTTATAAATGTATATGTATGCACAGTAGTGGAAGTCTGTTGTGTAAGAGACTTTTCCTGGGGAGACACAATACACATGTATGTCTACTCAAAATAGAGAGTCCAAAACAGACCAAAGTAATTGTTGGACCTTCTTATTGTTGAACCCGTGAGTTTTTTATTGGTGTTACATTAATAACTTAAAAGCATTTAGATCACCAGAAAACCCACCTCAGTATAGAGGACTACCCTTGCAGCTATGTAGCTCTCTACACAGTTTTCAGGCAGTTCCCTAGTCTGATGGTCACATTAAGATCACGTCCTACTTGGCAAAACATTGACAATCTATTCCCATCCTGAAATCCCTGACCTATCCCACAGCTCTTGAATGAACAGCCTCATCTAGCCCAGTGAAATGGGCAGTAAATATCACTTTAAAAAATCAATTTCACTCTCTATGGGCTCCAAGTGCTTGGATCCTGGGAAGGACTCTTTAGCTTTCATTTAACTTGGACTTTAGTTTCTTGTACCCTGCCAACAGTAAGAAACAGCAATGCAGCATCTCTTTCTCCTCTTCACTTACACTAGCAATTCCTTACCAAGTAGTCAGAGTAGTCATTACAGGGAAAACCATATTTTTTTACTACACATAGCAGTGACCCCCACAACCTCATGACAACCTGTTGACATTCTCACTCTGAACATACTACTTTCACAATCATGACATTTGTTTTAAACCTTTGATCTTTTTTTATTGTTGTTGTTTTTGGATAACTATACTCATGCATCAAACTCTACTCGTTAATCAAGCATTGCACTCCATTCTGCATAGAGGAAGTCATCCTCAACATATCTTCCACATATTCTTAACTAAGACTTTTCTTCCTGGTAGAGGACTCAGCCTTGGTTACACATGTCAGCACCCACTGTAGGGCCATACAACTGCTGACGGAGCAAAAGGACACACTCTCCCATATTACATAGGGAAAGGAAGTCATTTCAAGATTTCCCTTAGGGATGCTTAACCTTCAGACTACCCAAGCTTGCCTATCTTGGTACACATCACTGGCATCTTTCAGTCACTCCTTCTCAACTCTTCTTGGGTGTTTCAGTTCAATGTTAAAGTGCCAAGTGTTGTATAATAAACTTTTCTAGAGAGATGCAACACACAGGTCAATTCATCCCCAAAAGGGCGTCCATTTCAGTCCTGAGTAATCATTGCACCAATGTCTGGTTTGGGGAAGCGATGAGTTTTCATTGGCATTACTAACAGGAATGATAGATGAGGGTTACTAACAAGGAGCAGAGATAATTGTAAAGCAGATGCACTACCAGAAAGCCTGCCTCTGTGGATATCCTGTATTGAACATCTTGCTTTCCATACTTTGACTGATCAGAGTTTTCATCCCTGAAGCCCTTTACTACTCTTTATGCTGTTGGAAAGACCCTCAAGAATCTTCCAAGTTTTGTTATACCAGAGGGACATGTCACCTTTTGTGATTTTTTTATCCCCTTATTTTTTGGTGCCTTCAATGGTTCATTTTGGAGGAAATATTACAATGCTGAGGAACATGCCATAAAACAAGGCTGGAGTTCAGCATCTAGTGTCCTCCTATATCACTCGCATCTTCTATGGAAACTGTAGGTCCATGTTTTGGCTCGCTGGCCAGTGAGCTACAGGAATATCATCATGGAGATCTTGCCTACACTGACATTCCAGTTATATTACACTGAGTTTTTACCTGTGTGCTAGTGATTCAATGTGTGGTTCATTGAGTCATTGTCCTAAGCCTTCTTCTTTAATTCTTATTAGGAAAATTCACCTCAAGAAAATGTGAAATAAATGATGAAAAGCATATGTTCTACATTTCTACCTAATACCTATTCAGTCTTGTTTTATACTCTTATTGAACAATAAGACATTCCAGGTATTGGCATTTTCACCATTTTCACTTGCTCACTAGCAAGACAAGGTCACTTTCATTTCTTTATATTTAGATGTTTATCTATTTTTTAATTTACAAATCACATAAATACTGGGAGGGAGAAAAAAATGAAGATCACTCATAAAGTTCCTTATCCGATCATGCTTATAAAAACTTGGCAAGGATACAGTGATATCAGTAGAGCCGTGGACATACAAACCATACCAAAGGCTCTTCTGTTTTCAGAGATGTAGATATGGATCTGACACAAATGAATATATAAATGAATCCGAAGGTCATAAGGAGTCAACATGAAAGTTACACAAATGTTGAATTATACATACGTTATATATGTATATATGCATATATGTGTATACATATATATTATGTATATGTGTATATATACAAAATATATGTGTATATGTATATATACAGATATATGTATATTCATATATATACACATATGTTACATATATACATGTATACACATATATTATATACATACATATTATATACATTATATACACGCATTTATAATACATATATACGTGTACTACACACACACACACATATATATATATTATATATATACATACACATACATATATATGTTAAGGTCATAAGTATGAACATGAATGTACTTGACAATATAGCCTCAAAATATTTATATGAACTAACCAAAATAGTAGAAAAGTACACAAATTAAGCATTCATTTGAACTTTTAAGCCCAGAAACTAAAAGAAAACTCAGATTCATAAAATGAAAAATATAGAAAGTTTAAATTGATTTCACACATATCTCATCCTATTAATTAATGTATATTGTACATGTGTTTGTGTGTGTATATATATATATATATATATCCACAAAAATCTCATGAATTAATTCATAAATTATAACTAAATTACAAGATTTCTATCATTTTTATTTGATCATTCTTACGGAAAATGTAATAAAAATTAGAAACTACTTTAAAAAAATCTAAAATTCTACAACTTGTATGGAAATTTAAAGAATTTCTAAATAATAGCATTTGGTAAAGGAAAAAAAAATTGGAAAATTATTGGGTGTTCAAGCGACATGTGAAATGATATTTTTAAGTATAAAGTGCATGATTATGTTATTTCCTATGTTTTTAGCTTTAAGTATTTTTATTTGAAAAAATATTGAAAGACAAATGAGCTAAATCTTTTAATGAAGAATATGTTATATTTACATATGGGAAAATGGAGGAAACAATAAGGATAGACCATAAATATTTAGTGAATTTAAATATATATATATATATATATATATATATATATAATTTTATTTTAGTGATTATATGTAAATATTTTAGCAAATATATATTTATTATATATATAGTTAATAAAAGCAAAATGTTGGTTTTCAGAAAAATGTTAATAAATTTATAAAATTTTCATAAATAATAACACTAAAAATGTAAAAATCGAAGGAGCCTAAAACCAAGAAAATGGCCATCAGCAACTAAAAGTTGAGAATAAATGGCAAATGTGGTAGGTAACAAAATAGTAATTAAAAAGATAAAACAAAGAACTCCAAATCAAAACAAAAAGTAAATGTGTGAATTGTAACAATAAATCAATGATGTAAGTAGCTATCAGTTCCAGCATGCTTTTCTCTGTGCCTTACAGCCACAGTATATAGCATGTTCAGCAATGGGATCTTATCCACTTCTGGTGGGCAAAGAAGATGATGGACAAGAATCTGTATTTCTTTTTAGGACTTTTAAGTCTCCTCTACCAACAAGTCATATGCCAGGTACCTTCCAGTTATTGGCTCTTAGAATATACTATTAAATTAAGTTGCAATATACCAGGTTTCTACATGCCATTTTCATAACCCTTCATTTTAGTTAACCATTAATTCTTACCGCTAGTCTCTCACACTTTTCACTCCCCTTTCTACCTCTACTATTTTCTCATTCTACTTTCTTTTTACCGGTGTTCTACTTACTCTCATCTTTTCATGTTTTACTCCACATTGTTCCCTTTCTAGTGTCTAGTGTGCTGACTAGTGTTTTGTCAACCTGACATAAGCTAGAGTTGTATGGAAGGAGAGAACCTTAATTGAGAAAATATCTTTGCCAGTTTGTGGATCATTTTTCTGATTAATATGGGAAGACTGAGCTCACTGTGCACAGTGCCACATCTGGGCTGGTGGTCCTGTGTGCTATAAGAAACACAGTTCTGTGTGAAATTTTGTGGAACAAGACAACAAGCAACACTTCTTTGTGGCTTCTAATTCAGTTTCTGCATCTAGGATCCTTCCTTGCTTAAGTCTCTGATTTCTTTAAATGATGGACTGTGATTTGAATCTATAAACTGAAGTAACTCTTTCTTCTCCAATTGGCTTTGAATCATGGTATTTTATCATAGCATTAGAAACAGAAAGTAGGACATTTTCTACGACAGAAATTGGTACCAAGTTGAGGGGTATTGCTCTGACACATCACACTATTTGCTTGGGGGAGTATTGGTAACATTTAGACTTTGGACTAGAAAAGGCATTGTCTTAGTTAGGATAACTATTGCTATAACAAAACTCCATGAGAAAAAAAAAGCAAGTTGTGGAGAAAAATATTTATTTGGCTTATGCTTCCATATACATAATTCATCACTGAAGGAAGTTAGGGCAGGAATTCAAACAGGTTGGGATCCTAGAGGCAGGAGTTGATGCACAGGCCATGGAGAGGTGCTGCTAACTTACTGTTTTGCTCTTTATGGCTTTTTCATTCTTTCTGCTTTTATACACAATCCAGAACTACCAGCCCAGGGATGGAACTACCCATCATGTTTGGGTGCTTCCCCATCAGTCACTAAGTCAGGAAATGGTCTCTGGGCTTGTTGTCTACAGCCATTCTTGTGTAGACATTTTTTTCAGTCAAGGTTCCCTCCTCTTAGATGACTATAGCATGTTTCAAGTTGACATAAAAGTAGCTAGCACAGATAGTAACTGCTCAGAGCTCAGTGGGCTGTTCTGTGATACTTTGAAAGTTAAAGGCATTGAAAGAAATGCAGATGACGGAGGCGTGGCTTATGAAATTTCAGAGGGAAGTTTGAGAATCTTTAAAAACTCAAAAAGGGCAGTTTGCATGATAATTTAAGAACCACTAAAATAAAACCTTACTTTGCTGGGACAACTGATTCTGGTCAGCTGGAGATGACCATGGTTGTATGGTCATGTTGGCAGCTTAACATGGTAATGTCTAAGAATCTTTCAGGTGATACTGGATTGGAAGGCATGCATGCTCATCAAGAGCAGCTGAGGTCAGCCACCGAGAGTGGCCACAGGTGAGGCCATCGGTGAATTTATAACTTGAGCTGAAGTCCTAGGATTAAAGGGGTTATAGATCAAACTAATGCTTTGCACCTTGTATCAAGGTCAAAATCCCTGAAGGGAGCCCAGGAGAAGTTATTGATGAAGATGCAGACCAGAATTTCAGTGGAAACCCCCAACTTCTGGAGATGCCAGCACAATGGGATGGCTGCCAACAATAGCAGCAGCTGTGTAATGGAGTTGACCTGAGGCTAGGAGACATGAGATGTGCTGAGTGGCACAGCTGGAGAAATTGAACATCCAAGGCTCCTTGGAGCCCAGAAGTTCCTGAATGGATCCCAGATGTCAAGCACTGAGTTTTTATATTGTTAAACTTTGGTATTGATTTGATTAGATTGTGACTGATTATTACCTCTTGGAGTAGGAAAGTATATTACTTATTTTGATTTTACTGAAGCCCACAGATGAGAGATTTTGAAGTTTTAAAGTGATTATAGATAGTTTAGAGAGATTTTGGATATCTTAGAGAGACTGCATAGTTTTCAGAGAATTTGAAATTTTAGAGAGCCTTTGAACTTTGAAAGAGATTTGATATTTTAAAGAGACTAACCTTTTAAAGTGTTGAAGTTTTAAAGACTGTGTGAATTTTAAAAGTTGAATGTTTTGTATTAATATGTTAATATTAACATCTTGGAGACAAATGAGACAGGAAAGTTTGTAATTGAATCGTGCTGTGTTAGTGTGTCGAGTTGACAAGCAGTCAATTGTACTGGCAAGTATTTTCTTAACTTGACACAAACTAGAGTCATTTGGGAAGTAGAAACCTTAATTGAGAAAATGACCTCATCAGTGTGGTCTGTGGGCAAGCCTGGGGACCATTTTATGGATTAATGATTGTTGTGGGAGGGCCCTGAGCACTGTGGGTGTTGCCATCCCTAGACTAGTTGTCCTGGGTGCTAGAGAAAGCAGGCTGAGCAGGTCATTAGGGGCATGCTAGTAAGTAGCACTCCCTCATGGTTTTTGCTTCAGTTCTTGCCTTAGGTTCCTTCCTTTCTTGAGTTCCTGCCCTGACTTCTTTAAATGATGGACTGTGATTTGAAACAGTAATCTAAAATAAATTCTTTTCCTCCTCAAGTTGAGTTGGGTCATGGTGTTTTAGCACAGCAACAGAAACTCTGACTAGGACACCCAGCTTCCACAGGGATTCCAAGTTTTCCATGGAAAACTATAGATTTGAAAGCAGGAATCCCTTGTTAAAGAGTCAATTTGTTATTTGTCTTTCTAGTCCTGACTTATCTCAATTGATATGCCCCTCCCCACTAGTTCCATATATTTAACATTAAATTTCATAATTTCCTTTTTTTCTGTATGGCCAAATAAAATTTCATTTCATTCCACATTTTCATTATCCACTATCTTAGATTAACATCTAGGCTGATTCTATTTTCTTGATAATGTAAATAGAGAAGTAAAGAACAAGTATGTACAACTAGCTCTGCAGTAAGATGACAGGTTCTTTGGGTATACACCTCGGAGAGGTACAGCTTGGAAATTTTTTTTTTTTTTTTTTATTTTAAGGAAACATCCAGACTGTTGCTTAGTTGTATTTCAGTCTCAGTCCACAGGAGGCATCCATGCTTAGTGCAATAAACTAGGTCATAAACTTGGGAAGTTGGCTTGGAAACTCATAGGCCCTAGATGGTGATTTATTAATGTTCCTTAGCTCAATTGACATAGCATCAAACTGCCTTGTAAATATTTATATCCTCTGAAAAATGGAAGTAGATTATTCCTTAGTGTGAATCAGATTGTATTCCAAAACTTCCAGAAAAATATTGAAATGCATAAAAATTTCTCAGATAAATTAAAAGATATATCAAGCTAAAATGGTTATTTATATTTTAAAGATGTTCACTCACTATTAGTCTTTGGATTAAATGAAATTTCAAGAAAACTTACTATATGATGATTTGTACAACTTACTATATATATATATATATATATATATATATATATATATATATATAGAGAGAGAGAGAGAGAGAGAGAGAGAGAGAGAGAGAGAGAGAGAGAAAGAGGGAGAGAGGGAATGAGGGAGGGAGAGAAGGAGAATTGGGGAGAAAGAGAGAGAGAATGAAACAGAAAACCAAAAGATGAAATAAGTGAAATTTTTTCTCTCCCCCAACCCCCTTCTATTTCCCCATCTTTCTTCCATTATTTCAGTGATTCATTCCTAGTGGTGCTCAGGATTATTGATTGATTAAGGCCAGGGCCTCTCCATTCTAGGAAATGCTGTCCTACAGAACTATACTCCCAGCCTATAAGGCCAGTTTAGCTTTAGTAATTTAAAGCAGAGGCACAAGATTCCAACCAAATGCCAAAAGGACTAAAAAAGAAAGAGGTGTTTCAGACATGAAGCAAGGTCCCTAAGATTGAGAACATTGATATGGGGGCAGGGGCACAAATATCAGTGGAGAAATGACTTGTTTTTAGTTGGAGCTATTGAAAAAAATCGATCCACAATTGTGAAGTAAAATAAGTCTGGATTACTTTCTAATATAATGCTAAAGGTGGACTAAAAATGTGTTGATTCTAAATATAGAAGATAAGAATATGAAACTAACAAAAGAAAATAAAAAATTATTTTAGATGTTATGAATGGCAAAAGTCTTCTAAGTAAGATATAAAACAATGAAATTAAAGGTGGTTTTGATGACTGAGCCATCTCTCAAGACCCCAGCACTCTTAGGAGCTCACAGAGACTGAAGCAGCAGACATGGAATCTGCAGGGTCCCTTAAATATATCTTACGGTTGCCTGGTTTTGTGTTCTGGAAAAACTCCTATAAGCTGGAGTGGTAGATGTGGTCTCTGACTCTTAACCTGACCTTGGAACCGTTTCCTACTGCTGGGTTGCCTAGTCCACCCTTCAAGTAGGGGTTCCCTTTTTGATCCATTATCCTGGGAGAACTTCTCATTTCTAAGGAAGGGATCAGTGGGGCAGATTTGGAGGAGTGGGGAGACTCGGGGAGCTTGGAAGGGTTGGAGGGAGTTGAGGAGGGGGTTGAGATTTCTTTTAGGAGATAAGAAAAATAAATTTTAAAAATTAAAGATGGTTTTAAGTAAAAAGAAAAAAAAAAGCTAAACAAAAGACAGAGTATCATGGGCAAAATAAACAGGTGCTGTTGGGAGCATGCAATTATCTTATACAAGACTGATAGAATTTTAACACTTTGGTTACACAAATATCCCTTTAAAATCAGTAAGAAAAAGAGAGGTCACTCAGGGAGAAAATGAAATTGTATAAAACGATACAGTCACAAAATGAACTCCACATTATTAAAAAACACATGAAGATGCTATTAAAGTGCCAAGATATATGAAACTTGACTGCACTGAGTCCCAGAAAATGAAGACTTTCCATTCAACCCAGAAATGGAATAGAAAGTAATGGTGAAAATCAGGAAAGGAATTTAATGAATATAGTTACAGTGAGAAAATAAGGGAGATGCGATGTCTCAGCAATGTGTTCCAAGACACTGACTTGGACACTAAGATTACACAAGAAAGAGTACAATTACTCTTCAAGGTAGTCACAGGGACTCGGTTGGTTACTCCCTAAGTCTGTGCACAAGACTTCACTCAGTCTTATCCCCATCATGCTCATTGCTATTGCTCCCCAGGAAAGAGCAAATTCATTTTAGGCCAAGGAAATCAACACTGCTCATGAACAATCTTTAGTTGTTTGTCATGATGTTTACCCATAAGACCTGTGATACTGTTTAATGGGGCGTAGCCTCATCATGGGGTGATTTGCTTACAAGATTCTGATATTCCTTGAACTTCCTAACAGTGATTAAAGACTTGTGCCATGCCAGTGATCTAGATGAGGACATGTTGGAATCTGATAATCTGTTGAAGACACTAATTGCTCTTGTCTTGGTATCTTCAGGCTTGAAAGGGCAATGTTACTAACATTAGATGAATACTTTTGAAATGACTAATGCCACTTCATGCAGAATCGATCAAAGCTATGACCCAAAGTTCCAAGATAATAGGAAAGAGGTTTAAAATGAAAATAAAGACGTCAAACTTTATTCAACCTGTAGTCACTCAGCAGACACCTTCAGGTTCATGTGGCAATGCTCCAAGATTTACAATCAATCTCCAGATCTCAGAAATAATACCATTTTCAAAATTCTCATGACGAGAAAAATGATAACTAAAGTTTGGGGATATAAATTCCTTCCTATGTTATTGCCAAAAGTCAAATTTGGCTTATTCTCAGTGTTGGCCAGAAATTGTGAAATGGGGAAATCCAGTACTGTTCATTAGGATGTAAACCATTCTGTCTACTAAAGAGCAACTTGGAAGTAAGTACTGAAGTATGTACTGCAGTTAATTAAACAGAAAGAGTAGAGACAGAGTGACTTCTGGGACTCTGTGTAGAGAAACTCCTATACCATGAGGTATAGGAAGAGATCTAAACCAAAATGATTTTCATGGCATTTCTTATGATAGCACTTGTTGAAGTCAATTGGTATATCCATCATCATAGGAAATGATAAGTAAAATGTATGGATATCATGGTAATGAACTATGTGGGGTGATTAGAAGAACTATATTGCGGACATACAGTGGAATAAGCAAACATTTTCTAGCATACTTTCATTTATGTAATATAACTTGAAAAAATTCAGCACTGTTTATTATCTAAAATAGCCACATATTTATTAATACATAGCTAAGTTACCATACATGATTATCTCTAGTTTAAAAATACTTGAGGAAAAAAAGAAGCAAATTTGTCCTTCAGTAAGTTGTTTGGGTGATCCTAATATGAGCAGTCTGGTTATAGGAGAGCTGGCCACTGGAAATTATGCATATATCATGTCTTAGATTTATCACTTAACATCCTCCTAAGAGTTGTCTTATTCCTTCTATAGAAATTCATGCAAAAACAGAAGATTAAGGTGCCTACAGCTTGAAAGGAACAAAGATCTTAGATTTTTGCCAAAGAAACCGTTATGAACCCCATCTTATCTTATTTGCTTTCTGTTGCTGTAATAAACACCATTCAACTGGAGGTAGGGTGGGGGTTAAGGGCTTATTTTAGTTTACAGATTAAAGTATATTGTCAAGAAAGCCAATGCAGGAACCTCCTAGATAAAGGAAGTGAAGCAGAGATAAGGGGGACATGTTACTTACTAACTGTTTGCCCTGTCTTGCTCAACTACCTTGCTTATACAACCAAGGCCCGTTTTGTAGGCATGGTACCACCCACAGTGGGCTGGATCTTCCTACATCAATCAGTAATGAAAAAAATATCTCAGGCCCATAGGCTTATCTGATAGAGGTAATTCTGCAATTGAGGCTCCTCTTATCTAGATATGTCTAGGTTTGTGTCAAGCTGGAAAAAACAAACAAACAAACAAACAAAAACAAAACAAAACTAAGTGACACTTTTGAAGATTTGCTTGTCAGTAACTAATTTATCAATATGAATTTATACATGTAGTTGAGGTCTGTGGCATTCAGTTTTGACATATGATTCCTAAGCTCTGATCACTAATATGCTGATTGTAACAGCTATCAGAATTAGGGCTACCTTATTCTTATTACCTTTTCTGATGCTATAATTAAACATCCCAATAAAATCATGTGAAGAGATTGGAGGGTTATTTGAGTTCATACAAAAAGGATATAGTACATAATGGTGGGAGTGAACACAATAGGAAGTTGATGCCATTGGTCACATTTCATTCCAAATTTAAAAGCAGAGTGCAAATGTGTGCTACTGCTCAGCTTCATTTTTTAATTTACACAATCCAGGATCCTTCTGGTAAGGGTCTACCCACAGTGAGTGGGTCTTCTAACCTTAATTAATGCAATCTTGTTAATCTTCCTTGAGGTCTGCCCAGAATCCTGTCTCCCACATGATTCTAGATTTTGTAAAATTGAGAATTAAGACTCACCATCAGAAGAAGTATGGAATTTGGTGGGGACATTTGGACATGAATTATAGGTGTCAGCTCTGTTCCTTATTGCCCTATATCAGCTACTGACATTTTTTTTTTCTTGAAGAGATATTGGCTTTAGAATAAATCAATAATAGGCTTTGAATATTTAAAAGACACATGAAAAATTGGGCTATTTTGACAGATTTACTCAAATTGTATGCAAATGTAATGCATATTTAATGCAAATATACATGTGGTTCTCTCAAATATTTCCTATGCTCCACTGTGTAAAATGCTAATGGTTCATCTGTGTTCTTTATATTATTAGCACTTAATTCCTAATATAACTTATATTGTCACAATAAAGAAAAAATAGAGAAATAAGAGAAACAAGTTTCTGACTTTGAGAAAATTAAAGTCCAACTGGGGTAGACACTCTCCCAAACTGCTCATGTGTACTCTTGTTCCTTAGTCACCTGTCTTGCACAGTAGCATCCCTCACAGACAGCAGAGCATCAATAGAAAACTCTGCGTTTATACCAATCTTTTTTTCTACTTAATACTTTTCCTTAGTGAATTGTCAAACATCAGTCAAACATCAGTATCTTTCAAAGACATTTTGCTCTCCCAAAGCTTCTATTTTAGACCAGCCCAATAGAAAATACTGGGGTAGTTCTAAGAGCACTTCCTTTCACCCCTATCCTCAACCTTCAGTCCTACTCTATTCTACTGCTTAAATATTTCCAAATCTACAGCGTATCCATAATTAATTTGTCTATGTCTTTCAAACTCCCCAAATCATTTTGGATAGAATCTAAGCCTTTTATCATGTGCTTCCTGCTTAACTTTGACCACGTTTTAGCTTACATTATGCTCTTGGGGCGTGAGCAAAGGCTTATAATTCCTTTATGTACCTGTAAACAGATGTTTTCTTCTGCTATGACTGTGGCTGCCTGACTCCTTCCTCTTTTATATTAGTAATCTCTTACTTACTCTTCAGCAGTCTATTCAAAGATCTCTCTTCTCCTATGTCTTGCTATCTCACTTTGTAGATTGTCAGCAACATTCTCCTATGTATCCAACAGTGTCATAAATACCTCATACCACTTTCATGTTGTTATAACAACACAGAAAGGAAATCACACCTAACACTATTAGACATCGCTCTGTTTGTATGAGCTTTCTTTAGGTATCAAGTTCCGTCTAACAAATATCTGTTCAGAAAAATATAGGGTGCTAGTTGAAGCTATGTTCCTTTCTACAACATTCTAGTAACAAGATTTCATAAACTTTCATGTTATTCTATGATTTCAGCTATTCAGAACTGTGAGGAAAGGCACAATATACTTTTCAATTAATTTGTAATCCCAATCCACTGAGCATAATTTAAGACTACATATTCAAGACTATTATTCATCACCACATCTCTATGACCACTACCACAGACAACATCTCAATTTCCACAGATGTTTTCCATAAGGAATCAGAGTTGAAAAGAGAATAAGAAAGAATGTGGATGTGGGTAGATAGATAGGTAGGTGGGAATGAGCTTGGAGAAGTTGTAAAGTGGAAATCATAATGAGAGTATATTGTATGAAAAACATCTATTTTCAATAAAAAAAGAGTCAGCACTACTGATAGATGGATACTTTATCCTTAAGTGAACTGAGGGGTGAGTCAGGCTAGAGTATGAATATATATATGTATCTTATGGACTTCATTAGATGATATGGTTCTGTAGTACATAGTTAAGGATTATTATTTTCTGTTTTTCCCAAGCCTAGTAAGCCTAGAAATTTATCTGGCAATGCTAAGCTCTTTGTCATTGTTTGATGTGTGATGGATAAATGGACCAATAAAAATGAATAAAATACAATACAAAAAAACAGCAGACCACGTAAAGAGAATTTTTCAAGCTATATGTATAGTAGTCTTTCTTCTTTCTTTCTTTCTTTCTTTCTTTCTTTCTTTCTTTCTTTCTTTCTTTCTTTCTTTCTTTCTTTCTTTCTTTCTTCTTTGTCTCCTTTATGTTGCCATTGTTTGGCTGTCCTGTCACCAAAACAGACAAAATGTGGCTGCTCAGAGCTCACTAAGCTGGAATCACCTCTATGGCTGGCATATGATAATTAAAATTTTTTAGAATTGATCAGAATTGAGCTTGGTATGGCAAAACAGAAATTTGACAGGACGAAAAACCTACAGGAAGCATTTCAGGCTGAATCTAAACTGATACAGCATAGTGAATCACAACATGCCTGACTGGGTGACAGGGATGGAGCAGAATAAAAATAAAGCATGAGAAAGCATCCTGACTGCTTTCTTGAGGAATTCGCATTGATGAACAATGGACACCTCTTGTAAAAAGTGGTGCAATGATGTCAGTGTCTGAGGACTTGACACATAAACCTCTAACATCATTCATTTCTGAAAACAAGAGAAACTAAGTTACAGTCTGTCACAAAATGGAGCATTATACATTCAGTTCATCACACTTGAGGTAGGGCTAGGTATCCCACAGTTTTGAAAATAACTTTTTTTTTTTTAATTCCACGTAGGTGTGTCCATTTACCAAAGCAGAAATGTACACATCATAGACCCATTATGATTATTAACAGACTACAAGAACAACTAAATCTGCATAATGGGGACAAGTGGAAAGTGAAGGTTGTTAAATAAATTAAATTTGCAAAAAAAATATACAGAGGTGAAATATAGTTTCCTAAAGAATATTGGAAGAAACCTAATAGCTTTAATTTAAGTATAAAAGAATAATATATATCTCCAAATGACTATCTTCATTTCACTCTTCATTTGAAGGAAAACTACCTTTAATTGACTCTTCATGCATTTCTGAGTACTGGTTCAGAAATAATTCATGAAGAAAAATCATAGCTTATTGACTTATATTAGAATGTCATAGGAAAGCATTTACTTTTATTAAAATGATGGTCCTTTAAAGTACTAATATCAAGCAAACATAAGTATTATTGCCAATAGTGATTATGCTTTATTTTCCTAGGTATCATCGGTTTGTGACACTTTTTGAATATAGAATGAATACTTGCTTAATGGATAAATGAGTATGTTGAATGTAAGCAGACAACTGGGATCCCAAAACTCAGTGAAAGAATTTGGAGATTAATATTTACTGACCTATCAACTGTCATCTCAAATATAAGAAGTCGAAAATAAACCTAACAATGAAATATGAAGTGTCTCTTTAAAAGCAATCACATAAAATTGTAAAGGATACTGAGTCATATGTTAGCCAGTAGAAAATTATAAAAGATTTACAATAGAGCTCTGTGAAATGTATTCTTTTAAGCATCAATCATATAATTATAATTAATAACTCAGTCTAAAAGGAATATGCATAAGAAAAGGGAATTTTTTTCTGCAATGGAAACCTTGTTATTTTCCAAGATGGTGACAATTTAAATAAAGACAAGGTACATTTGGGATTTTTCTACTTAATTCATCATGGACTGACCTAACTGCTCACGATAACACCTGTTTAGCATTTCTACCTTGAAATGTAGACCAATTCCTTGTAGAAATGAATGCAACATGAAATTTGTAGAGACTATCGATAGCCATTCAGGCTCAAAATGAGTAAAACACATCCAGAAATGTGTAAATGTGAGAATGTTTTCTGTGGTATAAGTCATTTAACTAAGCTTTCAATACATTGAGATCTTAGAGAAAGTCATTAGATGAATAGTCAGATCAAACTTATTCTCACCATGTGCCAAATGATTCTTCCAAAGACAATTTGTCCTGCTACAACCACTGGCTGCTTGTCTATTCAATGCTAGTTATTAACTGACATGTATAGAAATGCTCACATTGTTTTTGATATTATATTACATCATAAACTAGAGAACATGATTGGTCTGGCATATACCCAAATCATTGCTTCCATTGTTTCCATAATTAATCCTGGTCATTATAACCAAACTATCATTTATGGAGTATATTTATGTGTAAGATCATGTAGATATCATTAATTTTTTTAAAGAATAGACAAAGGCAAAGCTCCAAAGTGCTTATGCAAATCTAAATACAACAATTTCCCCAGAAGAAATGTTTTTGGACTTGTTTTACTGAATCATCTAATTTTCATTTGAGCTTCGTTCAGTTAGGCATCCATGATCTTACCTGGGATATTCAAATCTCTTATGGTCAGTTTAAATGGCCCTTCTCTTAAACCTTCTCCCAATCTTCTGGTCTAAGCTCTATTATTCTCTAAAGTCAAAGATGGGGAGCTAGAGTTTCATTTCATCTATAACCCATACTAAACAGAAACTAGCGGGAAACATCACAACACTAAGAAGCCCTAACTTATCATCTTCTAAGGCATGTGCTGGGTCTTTGAGCTTGGATTTTCTAGTAACTCACTAGTAGGATCCTGTGCTGGAACATCACTGTACAGATTGAGACTTAAAAATGGAAGAGTTACATGTTGACTTTTATCATGCTAGAACAGAACAACAGGTTTATTATAGTAGTGACATACAAATTTATTGTCCCTTAGGTGAAATTGTTCCCAAATACCTTTATCAGAACTATTTTTATGTAGACCATGGCTTCACCATGAAAAACATCACCTTGAACAGCAAAATGGAGCATTCGTTGGACACTTTCTTTATACAGTTAAAGTATGTTCTTCATTAGAAAGAAGGAAGAGGAAGAGAAGAAGAAGGAGGAAGAGGAGGAGGAGGAGGAGGAGGAGAAGGAGGAGGAGGAGGAGGAGGAGAAGGAGAAGGAGAATGTATTTTGTTTTCCTTGGATAAAAATTTATTCTAGGGAGACAAATTCATTACAAGTTGCAATTACTTTATCATGGTATTTTAGATATTTTAAAAAATGACTTACTCTAAATTGCATCTAGTAAAGACAACTTAATGCAATTAATCATTTGTCTCTAAGAATTATTTAATTATAGCCAGAGTTTGTTGAAAAGCATCTCACCATTTTTTACTTATGCCACAGAAGGCAATTGTGTAATTAGTAACTGGTTCACAGAGGCATGTTCCTCCCTACCCCCACCCCATAATGCTGATAACTCAGGTCTAATTACTCTTTCCATCTAGGATCCCAAGGCACTTTATAAATCATCACATTTAAGTCAGTGCTCACACCTGCTCATAACATAAGCTTGCCCACACATAAGCTGCAAATGGGGTATACTTAAAGAGGTTATTTAAGACTGGGATAACTACCATGAGGAATTCTCCATCAGAGTGAAATGCAGCCATTTCATCAGATGCTCCAGAACAATAGATACTAGTTGAAGTAAAGAAATGAAGAATGTCACTTTCGACTAAAACTACAGGAAAGATTTAGCAGAAAAGAACGTGATTACTCATTTGGACTGAGGCCAGGATACCAAAGCTAACACCCTATACCTTGGAGGAACTTCCTTTAAAGATTTAAGGATTAGAATTGGAGTATTAGAATCATACTTTAATATCTCAGTTAAGTTTCTAGAGATGAAACGACAAAAGAAAAGTGGTTCCCATCACTAAATCAATTCTTGTTATGTTGGAATCTATACCTCAGTCAGGATTACATACATCCTTCCATGGGTAAAGACTGGAAACAGATAGAAAGGTTGAATTTATCACCAGTGAATTAAAAGATGAAAAACAGGAAGGCAGCCAAGAACCAGCGGGCTGACACACAGGACCAAGGTTGCAGGAATTATAGAAGTTAACATCATCACATATCCTTTTCCACTTCTGTACTTTATCCCCACTCTAACGCCGCTGTAAAGATGGCCTCTTTCTAGACCACTACTAAAATAATAATCTACTTAAATGAAGAGCTTAGAGTTAATCTGGTTGTTGAAGGAAAACTGAGGCCCAGAGAATCTAGGTAAGTGACCAAAGCTATAGGTACTTCTATGAAACACACAGATATTGTAATTTGAAAAAATTATATGATATGACCAAGGTCCTTATACACTACAGATAATTCTAACTTTCATAAATATCCACAATAGTTTAATGCCTTGGGGCAGATGCCCCGGGGATAGAGGAGGTCATGTGCATGTGTTTATATAGTTGAAAACTTGTCACCTTTCTGTCTTATTATTTCTAAGCTCAGAACTCACTCTCATACCCTTGACTAGCAGATGGTGGGGAGAACATGAAAGCACAAAGTGACAAGAGGAATAAATTGGAGAGAAACATTCATAATAACTATGATTAGAGCAACTGAGCACAGTTCGTAGGAAAATGCATGCCTGCCAAATCCAATTCTACTTTTACTCCCACCTCCCCTTCCACCTCCCTAACTATAACACCCAAGGTCTTTAAACACTGACTTGGAATTAAAATGGATTGTTTGCAGCTGCTCACATACAGGCTTATTCTGCTTGCCCTGCCCACTGTTTACATGTGGCTTCCCTTCCTAGCCTCAGTGCTTGCCAGGGAAGGCCATTTGAGAAACAACAGGATTGCAAGCTGAACAGAATGCATTTTATGAGTCAGCTTGATCCTTAACCATGGACTGAGAGTTCTTAGCATTAAGCCATTAGCCTTACTGCCTGGGTTTTAAAGGAGCTTGCTATCTTTGGTTATACCCCTCACTGTGGTAGCTGCAGGGCTCAGGCCTCTTTGCTGTTTCCATTTAGTTTCTGTCAAGTCCCCCTTTCCTTCTGCCCATCACCTATAAATGCTGCAATGGTTGAGTAGAATTTTCAAGCTCTATATGAATAAAGGACTGATTTATATCTGATTGTGGCAACTACCAGTACTTTTCAACACACCGTTTTTAGCAAGTAGAAATGAAATTGTTCTTGCATCTACCTGAGTGCAACCAATAGGAGATTCAGGGAGATTGGGCTAGAATATGGCACACACAGGGCCAGTGAGGTGGCTTGGCAGATACTGACTTAAATAGAAGAGAAAATGTAAGTCCCAGTGTAGAGGAGGCTCCATTTCTCCTAAGTGTAAGTTCTTCATTGGCCTAGCTGGGGCACTGTCTAGCACACTTCTACCAGCTGGTGAAAGTTTAAATAATGTCTCTAGTTAAAACTTACAAATAATTCTGCATTCAACTGGAAGACAAAAAGCATGGAATGAAATGCAAACATGGTCTAGGCACTTTCTGTGTAATGAGATGTGGACAAGAAATATTGATAGTGTTACCAATAAGGGAAGCATAATCCATGCTTTGCTTGTAGAATTTGATTCTAGATAGCACTTGGGAGTCAGTGGCAGGTAGTGTGCTGTCAGTTCAGGACCATCCTGTTCTGCATAGTGAGTCCCAAGTCAGTTACGATGTCATTTTAAGGAAATATATATATATATATCTATATATATATATCTCAAAGAAGATTCTAGAACTATATCAACATTTCCCTGAATGTATGTTACAGAGGAGGAAAATACGCCGTTTTTGGAGTTCTGAATTGTGGTGGTAAAAGTCTTATATTTGTTTGTAGTAAAGTATTTCTTAATGGATGACTGTTACTATGCCCAGTTCTTTCAAGAATAGGTATCCTTACACTTCAGATCAATTTTAGTCCTCAGAAAATTGGACAAAGAATCATATTTTATTTTTCTGCTTCTGAATTCATTGAAGGCCTTTTTTGGAGTGATGTGCCCAGGACTAAGATATCAGCAAGTGTTGTGGTGCAGATCAGTGGCGAGTCATTTGTTTCCTGGGCCCTGTGTTGATGCCTCTCTCCCAGGACCTGTCCTGCTCTTGCTGTGCTGTCACTGCCTTTGAATTCAGACAGAAGACAATTCCTCCACGAATGGCTTACATTCTTATTTGTATCTGTAGAATTTGCTTCAACATAAACCACACTGCGAAGGTGTCTACGTCAAACTACTTTGAGTATGTAAGCATATGTGTCAGGAAAGGCAAAGTGATCTTCAGTCAAGTGATTAATAACAGGCATTTTGTGCAAATAGATTATGGCAGCAGGGTGGATGGCTTAGTGGATGAGAGGACTTGAGTTTAGAGCCCTAGTGTCCACATAAATATCAGGATGCAGTTTCCTGTGACCCCAATAATAGCAGAGTGGCAACATGAGGCTTACTGGGGCTACTGGAAGACCAGGCTAGATGCAAAATGGTGAACTCAGATTTAGTGACAGGCCTGTCTCAAGAGAATAAGGAATAGAATGGTCGATCAGAACACCCATGACCTCCTCTACTCCCTGCATGAACACAGGTTCACATTCAGGCACACACAACAAAAGAGAGGGAAGAAGAATGACAGTGGGTTGTGTAGTTGAGACTTTTCTCTGAAGAACATTGTGAAGACAGTTACTTTCTTTACAGGGAATGCAATACAACTGAAATCCTCTAAAAATATCTACTGAGCCTTTCCTACTATAGTCACTTAGCCTGACACAGGAATATGCATGGATGTGCTAGGTACACTCACAGGGCATCAGTTGGGGGTGCTATGTTTTTTCTTACCTGGAATACTCCCTAAAACTATTGCCTTAAAAATGCAGATAATTTGTACATTGTTAAGTCCCAGTGGAGGAGAAGTCACTGAACACTATAAATTTGGGATTTAAAAAATTTATGTAAGGACAAGCCAGGTTATTAGCCTACCTTGATGGTCTCAAGAAAGGTGTATTAATCTTACTTTGTCTGCTTCTCTGTCTCAGGAAGAACAAGGCAAAACTCAAGCATATTTATAAGATTCTATATTTTAAGGATTTTATATTTTCAGTTTGGAAAATATATGATTAGAAATTTTAGTATTTTCATAAGATAAACCACAACATTTTATTCCTTGATTTTTATGTGTGACTTGTGCTCACACAGGTGAGATGAAAACTAATTATGTCTAACCTATGCATAATATGGTACCTGTAATAGTACTCTGCAAACATATATTGACTTGAGTAGAATCAAGTAGAATTGAAATAAATCAAATTGGATGGAATTCAATTGAATTTCAACAAGCCTGAACTAATTTAGAATCTATAATAATGCACAATAGCTTGATTTCTTTTATTGAATTAAAATTACCTTTAGTACTAAAAATAAGATTACTTCTTTTATGAAAAAGTCATTTCTGTTTATTGTTTGTAAGGATATGTAGCCCTATTGTAAATGGTTTACTCTGTTATTGAAGTGGAGCTACTTGGAAATATTTGTGGCATCTTTTATGCTAGAGAGCTAGGCTGGAATTTGAAATGACTTCTCAATCTGGACTAGTACCTTCTCTTGCTTTAATTGCCTGAAGTCCATCCTTAGTTATTGATTTGTATGAAATCCTAAGGTCTCCAAGCCTTCAGCATGGTGAAAATCATTTTAACTTTGTGTTACCAGCCTATGGGGGATTCTGTGAAAACTCCTACCACACAGTAGCAGATGAGAGCAAAGAGTTCTGGTTCAGCAAGACTTGGGCTTGAATTTTGAATGACACTGACCAAATAAAGACAAATACATACCTTTCCTAAACTATCAGTTAAATAAGTATAAGGTTGTGTATATGACAAAGATATGTACTGATGAATATAAAGATTAATAACTGTGAAGGTCTACATGCACAGTTTTAGCACTGCAGATATATTGTTAATTTTATTCATGATTTTACCTAACACACATGAATGAGCATTAACATAGAGAAATCCCAGAAATCCCAAAGCCTTCAAAATCTACAAAATATTTAATGAAATAACAGAATATTGGGTGGGATTTTTAGGGGCATTTCAAGAAGTTAGACCTAACAGACACAGCATTTCACAGTACACTAAGGGAGATAATTACATTAGTAACTGACATTACTGGATATGTTCCATGAGTCAGAGATTTCTCTAGTGTTTCCTGTGCACTAACTTATTTGACCTTAAAAACAACTCTCTTAGAGAAATGTCCTTCCTCACAACCCAGCTTTGGAAACAGGGGAAGTAGGCTGAAGAAAAGATCACCTCCAAAGTCCAGCCCAGCAGAAAATGGAAAGTAATTTAGTGAAGATGTGAGCTGTCATATCAACAATAAGTTAAGGCTATGTACACATAACATATGTATATATACTAAATATTTTCAGATATATTCATTTAAACAGAATTTTAGACTTGAAATATTTTTAAATTTTATTTAATATTTGTTTATTCATTTTCAAAACTGTGGCTTGAACCAGGATCTTGAATCTACCAAGAAAATATTCTACTAACCTAGAAATCCCAAGTCTACTTTTTACTTACTATTTTAAGACAGTATCCTATTAAACTGCCCAGGCTAGCCTTGGGCTCACTCTGTTCTTAAGGCCTTCCTTGAATTATATTCAGCTTGTTTTAGTCCTGAATATGAGATAACTATAAATCATGCACAGATAGGTTGATGACTTGCCTGATATCCCACTGCTATTGTACGGCAGAACTGATGTTGAACCCAGACAGGATGGCTCTAGAAGCAGCTAGTCACAAGGCTGTTCTAAGCACAAGGTGAAAGTAATTGTGATAGTCAGTGACTTTGTGCCTCTTGCAGAAATAGCTACAAGATTTATTTGACAGACTTCAAAGAGGAATTAAACTGTAAAAGCCCAAAGACTAGCACACCTGCAGGTTAGTGTTTTCTACATATGACAGCGATGTTATACCCATGAATCCGCAACAAGACCATATAGTGACAGCACCAGTCAACATGCCAATGCATACAGAGAAACTGGCAGGTCCCACCTGTGAAGAGATACAGGCACTCAGTAACTACTGAAAGATGGAGAATAAGTCTTGTCCATGTACAAGTCCCCTGATAGGTTATCCAATTCCAAATGGTCGGCACTAAATACATGCCTATGAGAACAACACTCATTAAGTTGACTTTTTTTCATATATGTGTGTGTTTGTGTGCACGGTGTTCTTCTTTTCTTCTCTGTTGCTATGATGAAACACTGACCAAACATATCTGACAAGGAAAGGGTTTATTTATTTGGTTTATAGGTCACAGTCCATTATCAAGGAAACCAAGGCATGAGCTAAGGCCTGAAAGCTGGAAGGAGGAACTGAAGCAAAGATCATGGAGGAATGCTGCTCACTTGCTCCCCATAGTGCAATCACATAATTTTCTATACGACCCAGGACCCCTTGCCCAGGAGTGGCACCACTTATAGTGGGTTGGGCTCTACCAAAACAATCACTCATCAAGAAAATATCCAACAGAATTGTCTACAGGCAACTGGATGGAAGCACTTTTTCAGACTACTGTAGCTTGTGTCGAGTTGAAAGTATTAACTAGCACAATGTTTGTGTGTGGTGTAGTAGTAGTAGTAGTAGTAGTAGTAGTAGTAGTAGTAGTAGTAGTAATAGTAACCTAATTTGTAGGCTCAGTCAGGAAGACAAGGAGGCATTTTTCAGAGGTGTAAACTCTGCCAGACCTCAGCAGAGGGAACCACCATCCTGGCCAGTGCCATACTGGACAGTGGAACCCTGAGAATCTGAGCTCAGGTATTTTTATTTTATCAGAACTCCTCAGTATTCTATTGATAGCACATGCTGATCATTAGCAATCCAACATCCCCCACAGAAATCTAACACCTACTGACAATATAAAATGTAAGACCTAGGCAGACCCTCGCTCAACAGTTCACAAAACAATATTTTAAACACAACTAAAAATAAACTTCTACAATAATTCCCCTTTTCTGTATAAGACTAAATAATTGCTTCATCTCTGCAACACAATTTAACGCTACACCATCAGAACTATTTATAAGAGGAACAATCATGAAGCTTCTAATGCACATAACTAAATGATACCAAGCATCTATAAAGCTTTTTACCGTGTCTTTGGAAGCAGAAAAACATCATCAATGTCCAATTACCTGGAACTCACTCAGGATCTTCTGGCAAAGGGCTCGAATCACTTCTCTGGCTCTTCCTTGTGCAGCACACTCCAGACTCTGGCTGGCTTTACTCTACTGCTGCTGCTGTTTTTGGTGGTCGTCCCATGGTACTGGCATCTTCAGAACTGCTGGGGTCCCTTGCTTCAATTGGGCTGCATTTTCACCAGTAGACTATCATAAGATCTTTTCATGGTGTCAAGCCTCAATTCTTTACATGATCCCTCAATCTGGGCCTTCAACTGCCAATGAAGCTGCACCTTCACCAGTGATCTCTCCTTCACTCTCATAGTGCCAAGTCTCAGGTGCTTTCCATGATCCCATCATGCCTTCAAAAGAAGCACCTGGGTAACTCTTAGAGTACCAAGTTGGACTACCAGAATGAGATAAAACCTTGGCCAGTTTTGGAAGACAGCTTCTGTGTGCCGACCCTGAGGGAATATTTTCCAGATTTTAAGATAGAGTATGATTTGTTGGAAAAATAACTAATCCTTGTCTTCAGGAAGAGTTCCCTCATGGTTTGGAGTTATTGCTTGTAGACAGGTTTGCAGGGGGAAAAAAACCATTCAGTTTAACTAAGCGGCTTTTTGATTCTAAGCTATGGATTCTAAGCCTCCAAAACAGGAGGTCCTGGGTCAGTGGAGAGAATCTCTGGTTGAAACATTCTGGGCATTTGTCATTCTTTTTCACTACCACTAAGAGGAAACATATACCCTTCTTCATAGAACTTAAACACAACATCTTGAGCCTCACACACATACAATGCAGCTATCAGAAAACTCAGTTTTCAAAACAGTATGCTACCTGGCAGGAGGGACATTGGCTCCATGATCCAGGAAAAGTAGTGAGAACCTTGCTTTTTTTCCTGCTCCCAGCTGAATTCTTTATTTCTAAGGGTCTCCGTTCTGTGACTCTCACCTCGGAGCTTCTTTCCTCATTTATTTATTAATTTCACTGACTGTTCTCTTCATAGAGGCTTCTTTCCTTTCTCTCTCTCCTCTTCCTTCAGGAGCTTTCAATTAATATTTTAATATCCATCCTTTGTTAGCTTCCCTGAGTGTACTTTACTGGACTTTGAGGTCTGGAGTTTCTTTCTCTTCTTCCTTGTCTCCTCGTTGAATTCACTGGTATGATGTCCTGTCCCATGTTGATGCATCATTTGTAGTTGTACACCTACTGTGGGAACTCAGTAAGGATGACAGGTTGGCATTTTCATAGGTGCAAAGCCTGCCAGACCTTAGCAGAGGGAACCACCATCCTGGCCAGCACCAGACTGGCCAGTGAAACCCTGAGCATCTGAGCTCAGGTGTTTTTATTCTTTCAGAACTACTCAGGTGTTCTACTGATAGCACACGCAGATCATTAGCAATCAAACATCTCTCACAGAAATCCAACACCTGCAAACAATACAAAACACAAGAACTACGCAGACCCTCAACCAACAGTTCACAAACAGTATTTTAAACACAACTAAAAATAAACATCTATAACATGTGTGTTTGTGGTGTGTGTGTGTGTGAAAATAGTAATTTTAGAAGAGATTATTAATTTGAGAGGGAACTGGGAGAAATTGGAGGAACATGGAAATGAGATGGGAGGGAGGGAGGAAGGGGTGACCAGGTTGTAAATATAGTATTCATGAATGAAGTCTCAGAAAAGCATTAAAGAATGTCCTTTCAGTATGTAGAAAGCCTTCTGAACTTGTTAAAACTGGTTATGATTTGTTTTTCTCACACTTGTCTCTATACAGAGATAGAATTTAATGCTGAGTGTTTCAGTTGTTATGAAATAAGTGCATTTATCAAGGAAAATTAGCAGACTGGCTCTCTGGATTTATAGATCATTCCCTCACAAGTCTGATGAATATGAATCAACTCCAGGGAATGTGGTTTCTGAACCTGCTGGACTTTGGCTCTACTATAAATAGTGATATGTTCCCTAAAGCAATAGCAATCTATGAGGCCTTTATGAAATGGCCTATTCCCTTTCCCTTGCTACATGACTCCTCTAGCTACTCATTAACTACAAATAAGCAAATCTATTTGCATTATGACTGCTAGCAGGATGTTTAAAGGGAAGTTTAAAAAATAGATTTTAAAGAAAAACCAACTTTCAGTTTGTTGGGTTTCATTAATTTTTTTGTGAATAAGCCGAAACCAGTGGTCAGAACATCTTTTTTTTGTGGCTAATTTTTTTGTGGTAATTTTGTCCATTGTCTCTATGCCTTGGCATATGGATTTAATGTCCCTAGTTCTAAGGATTCATTTTGAAGTGACACAGCTTTTCACTAAACTCTAGAATAATTGTCTTTCTGAAGTCTGCTCTCCATCTGTGCCCCCAAGTTGAAAACTTTCTCCCTCCATCTGCTAAATTCAGCCCTTGCTGTAGCACCAAGCAGCAGGTAGAAACAATATGCTGGCTCAGAACTGAGCTCTGGAAATGAATCTGGCCTCCCTGCTGCAGACTCATCTGTGTTTGCTGATCTTCCCCCATTAATCTCCAGGGAATAGGAGAGTGAAGCAAGGCAAGGGACAGAGGGGGCATTTTTCTCATTAATGGAAAGCAATAATAGCATGAAAGTCATCAGGCTGCTGCCTATATCAAGGGAAGCTTCACAAAATGAGATAGGAAAGATGCTGTAGAGAAATTTCTTGACAAGCTGGGTGAGAGAGTGCATGGATGACACTCATGAATCCCATCCCAAATCTCAGATCTCAAATCTCAAGTCTCAGAATCCCCCAGACACCCTGAACGATAGATGTCCTATCTATCAGTGGAAGCAAGGGAGTGAAAGGTGAGTTCACAAGTGGTTGGTGATGAAATGCCTAAAGATAGTTTACATATTATAATATTGAAATTTTATGCTTTATTAAAAATTAACTTAAAAGGAGTTTTCCTTAGAGAAACAATTTGAAAGGTTATATTCTCTTTTTAAAATACCTGAACACTCGTTAATCAGTAGCTCTGGATGTGTCAGTAAATTCACTGACTCTTCCAGCTGTTTGATTTTTATACTCATCAGTTGTACTTATGGTCTTCTTGTTGAATTCAAAAATTGATTTGGAACAAGAAGAATGTAACTATCCACCTCCCTCTTACAGATAGAGTACATTTTCACACACTGTGCTTTTAAAATGAACCATCCCACTACAATTATCCAGGAGAAAGGATACTTGAAAGAAAACAAGGCAGAAAGTAATCTTGGTGGCAAAGCAAATCTTCTGCTCTCCAATACAGTTCCCGGTGAATTTTACTGTTATTCAGGAAATCTCAGGCTTAAGTACTATCTGCTAATCATTCAAGTTTCAGAAGGAATTCCTCCCAATTTTATCTCTTCTTCTGCTTCAGAACACTGCCTTTCTCCTCTACACTTCCTTCTGATTATCTCCCCCTGCTGTCAGTCAACACTTGGTGTTTCCCTTAGTGAATATCTTATTATAAGATAGCCTTTCTCATCTCTGAACTCTATAATATTAATGTTATTTCATCTGCACCCGTTTTTCTCTTAAATTTTATATCCTCCTTTTACACTTCCTTCTCTTTCTCCTACTCTTTTTTTGTAATTCTTCTCTGAAATGAAGATGAAATCCATGGCCTTATTAATATTAAGCAGATGCTCTACCACTGAGATTCATCTACACCCATGATTTTTTGAAACAGCGTTCACATGGTAGCTCACATTGTCTTTGGACTCAATATGTCACCTTGATTGGCTTCAAATGCTTGTTTCCTCTATGTTAGTCTCCTTGATTCTGATGTTCAAGTATGTGTCACAGGTGGGAACAATTCTCTCAATTTTCATTTCTTCCTTCCTTCCTTCCTTCATTCCTTCCTTCCCTCCCTCTCCCTCCCTCCCACCATTCTTTCTTTCTTTTTTCTGTCTTTCGTTCCTTCCTTCCTTCCTTTTTTCTTTCTTTCTTTCTTTCTTTCTTTCTTTCTTTCTTTCTTTCTTTCTTTCTTTCTTTCTTTCTTTCTTTTTTTTCTCTTTTTCTTTTTTTATCACCAAGAGCACTTCAGACATCAGCAGGTAATGATATACTGTGGATTTACATTGAAATTGTTGGCAAAATAAAATAGAAAGATTGTTAAAATAGTCTATTTGTTTCATAAATTTCAACAGGAGAGGACATAGCAGAAAGCATTCTGTTTATATTTTTAAGAGTGACTTGCTAATAACAAATGTGAAAGAGAACAGGGTGTGTAGACGCAAGGGAAAATATTGGTCAATGAAGACTGAGACATAGTCCTCTGGTTTCAATATTTTTTTATTTCCTCTTTTCTTACTTTTTGCTCTTAACTGTTTTCTGTCAATATTTTTTATTTCTAATTTCTAACTTAGTGTTTTGTAACATACTTCTAAAATTTGCTGTATTCAGCTCACTGTCTCTCCAGGTGTCTCAACAATGTGAAGACTACAGTTGTCAATGCTGTTTGAGGAGAGGCAATGCCCTTTCTCCTTATTTTAAGTCATGTTTTTATCTTATGTATATGGATGTTTTATCTGCATGGATGTCTGTACACTGAGCGTAATACCTGCAGAGGCCAGAGAAGGTCATCAAATCACCTGGGACTGGGGGTACACATGGTTGTTAGCCACCATATAGGTTCTGGGAACCAAACTCTGGTCCTCTGGAAGAGCAGCCAGTGCTTTTAACCACCGAGTCTTCAATCCAGCCCCAGAAATGCCATTTAAAACCTTTTCTTTACACATCTACAAATCTACCTTTCAAAAACGATAAATAAGTACATTGAAATTCTCCACTGAAATATAATTTAGAAAACAACCCTGAAATTATTTTTAAGAAGCATAAATGCATCAATTCAGAAACCATGTTTTTCTTAATAAATAAATGTTAACCCTATTTGTATCATTGTCATTCATGGTTCATCTTAATACTAACTTGTTGATAAATTACCTCCTACCAAGTTTCTCTACACCCTTGATATTATTTTATCTAACATTTACAAATCTATGTACAGAAAAACAAAGAAGAGAAAGCACAGGGGCAAAATCAGTAGGTATTTCCAGCATCACTTTGTGTTAGAATGTTTTTCATAATAAATTGAGTTATATGTTTCTTATAGCAATTAACAATCTACATAGAGTAAACCACTGCCTAAATATTTTGAAAACAGAAACTCTCAAACTTGTGACTAGGTAGGTCATAGTCCTTAAGGAAGAGCCTATTTCTATTATTTTCCTAAATGGGCATAGTACTAACCTCAGTATTAATAATACATCTTTATAGATTATTGCATGTCTTGACACTTGTCAGATAAGTTTCTATTTGCAGTAGATGGTGATCAACACAGGCTTATTTGTGCAAAGAATAAAAGAACAACTGGATAGTCAGCCCTACATGAGATATCTACATTATATTCCCACCTCTCAGGGCTCAGGGGTCAAGTCAGAAGGGGTAGCTGAAGGGTTGTAAGAGTCCAAGGTACTGGGTGTGACTACAGGGAAACATGTCTTCCAGAACTGCAGGACAGCTGCAGATTTGAACTTTCAGCAGTTGTGACAGTGAGTGCAAGCCCTGTTCAGGCTCAAGCAAAATGACATTTCAATCTGGGAAAGGGGGGATGGGGGAGAAGGCATGAAGTTCTACCACTGATAGCAACTGATAATGTGGAGAAAGGGGAATAGTTTTATTTAAGAGTGTAGCTCTAGGTAAGTTGTCCATGCTTGAGTGAAAAGCCACACATAGAAGAAAATATGGGTAACATATACCCATATGTTCAACATAAAAAGGACACAAGTTTGGGCAGGTAGGACAGAGGATGTGGATCTGAAAGGAATAGAGAAATATGCAATTTTGACCAAAAGCACATATGAAATTCTCAAAAACTAAATAAAAATTAAAAACATAGCCAGAGCTTGAATAATTTTGTAGATTTGATAAAATGACTCTATAACATTTACATGTAGTTAGATTTTTATATAGAAACAATCAATTTTGCTGCAGAGACTCTTTAGGCCTAAAGGCCTTTAATAATGAAGGAGGAATTTTCCAACTTGTTTTGTAATACTGATTTTAATGGCTATATTATGGAGAATTTATATATATATATATATATATATATATATATATATATATACACACACACATATATATATATATACATATACATATACATATACATATACATATACATACGTTCATGGAAACACATTCATATACATTTGGCTTTCAATATAGAAGTTTTACATAAATATCATAGTTGCTACTATAGAAAACTTTCAGGTATGTGTATTTACATGGTAGAGTTCTAATGAATTTGTCTTCTTTATTTCAATTTGAGAAGAAGAAAATATTACTTCATTTTTCATAATCCAACATCCAATTCAAGGTAAAAAAATAATAACATTAAAGCAACAAAAGAATAAAAATCAAGATTTTCAGACAACATAGATATATATGAAGATAAATTTTTAAAGTATATTGTGGATAAATATCAAAGTACATGAGTTTAGAAAGGTCACTGGGTACAAGATCAACGCACATGTAGTAATACATAGAAAACAAATATGGTACATAAAAATGAGACAGAAAATCAAATACCCTGTAGAAAAAGGATAAGATCAAATACGTGGGAACACCTAAAGAAAGTACAGATTATTTCACCCTAGAAAAGTCTGTAATATTATTAATAGAAAATAAAATACAGCCCTTGGGAATAAACCTTGCACAAAACTTCATATTATAAGATGTGTGTTTTTCAATTTTGTTTTATTTGTTAAACCTAACTACCATTAAAATCATATCAGGTGTGTGTGCACACATTAAAATGTTGTTTTAATTTTTTATGTGAGAAAGAGCATCGGATATAACCATGAACTACAGCCTCTTGAAGAAAACAGAGTCAAAGTCATGTGTAATAATGTATAAAAATAATTAAGACACAATATTATACTAAGAAAGACAAATAGGCTGTGAATGAAAGAAATTACCCCAAAATAAATTGCAACACAAAATGGATTAAAAGATCAGATTTTTGGTAAATGCATTGCATTAAATTATTCTAGCAAACAAATATTTCTGTTTCCACCATATGTAAAGTGTTAATTTCTTACTTCATTGTTGAACAAATGTCAAAGTAAGCTCCTGAATATAAACATAGGAAAATATCTTCTTGACCTTGAGGTACAAAACACATATCAAAAACAAGCCCCAAAAGCATGAATCATGAAGAATAAGATTGAAAATTAGACTCTGTTTCAAAATCCATAATAAAGACAATAAAAGACAAGCTACAAAGTGGTAAAATTACTCTAACTAGCAAAAAACACTCAGAGTTCCAGTTGTTGTGTTGGAAATCACTCCGACATCTAATAGAAGAAAAGGTAATTTACAGTACTCATGCCTTTGGTTGGTCAGAAAATTGGAAATGATGGAATAATGAGTAATATATTGATCCCTAATGTGTGGGCCTTCCCCTAAAATGACTGAAAGGTGTTGAGTACCTTGGCAGCTAGGGCTGTTGTCAGTCAGAGATTCTGCCCATTATGTGTCTGGCACAGGGAAATAGAATAGCAGTTCTGAGATGTGGCTATCCAAGGTGGCTCAGATACTCATCATATGCATTCAACCAAGGTTGAAGATATATCTTTATTGAAAACTGTGCCTCAAAAGTCATATGCGATTTCTTTTGTCTTATGCATTAGTCATAGCAATCGCAAACTCTCTGAAAACCATGCTAAAAGAACAGAGCCTAGCTCAAGATAGGAGGAATGCCAATGACCTTGATAGTTGAAAAACAAAACAGACTTATATAATTGTGAGAAAGAGGAATGTTCAATGGAAATCAGATTCCCCAATGTCTTGAAGTTCACAAAGAGTACATTAGTGTTTCGCTTTGCATGAACACTACTAGGCCACTTCAGCATTCAGAGATGATTGGAAAGATAGCGGACTATAAATGATTTATAAAAGTTCTAATGAGGGAGCGTATAAAATGAGCTGAATCTTGAGAAAGTTAGAATTTGTTGAGGTTGGAAGGAGGAAACAAACAATATCTATCCACTGTTTCTAGATAAAGGCCATCCTTTTTAGCTGTGACCAGAAATTAGATATGAAAGTTGGGCAAATGTTGATAACAAGAGAGGATTTCTGTTAGTAGATAATATCCCCTGTCTCCATAACTTTCCTTTACTAGAAATGTCTCATGCATATTATTATAGCAGAAGAAACCTTGTCTGGGCAAGACGGGTTCCTTTATTATAACTTACAGGATCAATGTTGGCCCAACATTTAACCTTAGGTAAGTCTTTATCTAGGTGAGGCAGCTGGCTATTTGTATTTTGTCTTACATGCTATCTTTCTCTGGTTGACCAGTTTTAGTTTTAGAATCATCCTAAGCTGGTGTCAGCTACGTGTTCCACTGGGTGGGCTACAAAGTATAGAAATTTAACTCTCAGAATGGAGAACAATTATGGAAGCATGTACAATGAAACAGAGTTGAAGAACTTGACTAGACACCACAATTTGACAAGTAATATCATAATCAAGTCCAGTTTTCCCTTGGTTAAGGATGTTTTCCCTCTTTGTGAAACAGTTCTGTGTAACTATAATCTATTTTCATATTTGTGCTATTGGGTTTCCATAACTACAAATGAAATTAATTTGACTAGTTCAAGAACAAATGGTAATTTTTTTCTTATTTTATGTTCCAGGTCACAGCATCTTAGGAAGAGAGTGACCCTGTGAATCCTCTCAGTCACTTCCCTCTACAGAAGACTTACTATATGTAACCCCAGCAATAGTCACGTACGTAATTACTGACTGTGTTAATCCTAGGAAATACACTGTTTAGGACACTCAAACCATATATTAATTCCACATTAATAGAATATCAGAATTGAGAACCTGAATGATCTAGACTGGATGACAGCCTTTGCTTTTGGCTAGTACAGTTTATTAGCATCATTATATTAAAGGAATGAGGAAGAAGTATATTTGAAATGAAAGACAGAACAAGATATAACATGGAGAGTTTCTTAGATCCAAAAATTCACCTTACAACAAAGCCATCAATGAACCATGGAACAAATTAAGGTATCAAACAAACTAAGACTTTTTAGGTTGTCTAGATTAACATTTTGATAATTATTCATAAGCAGGACAAAAAAAACACCAGTTTGTCACCATTTTTATGGGAGGGGACAATAATGATATATTAATGCATATACTTTAAATTTTGTGCATATTTGTGTAAGTATAGGGAGATCGTGGATTCATATTTTACTTGTAATGTATGCATATATAAGTTTAGTAATTAGATAGCATTAGCCAACATTTTAATGATACAATACAAATCCCTACAAACTATATGGTTAATGATTCTACTCATAACAAGCTAAAATAAATATTGATGGAACTAGATTAACACTTCCTTAAAAATAAAAGCAATTATTTTGTAATTATAAATGAAGACTATGAGAATAGAATATAGTTGTAATTCCTACAATAAGTATCATGAGCATTCTGTTTGATGTGAATAATGGGCTTCATATTGTTGACCTATACAAAATATCTGACAGTCTAAGTA
This sequence comes from Cricetomys ansorgei, assembly GCA_026225945.1. Lineage (NCBI taxonomy): Eukaryota > Metazoa > Chordata > Mammalia > Rodentia > Nesomyidae > Cricetomys > Cricetomys ansorgei. The sequence continues at coordinate 4,493,416 of JAMJFZ010003266.1, read as the reverse complement.
AATCAATATATGGTGTCTCTAGAAAACTACCATAATATTTTCATTGTCTAGGAATGCAAATTATAGAGATTTTGTAATGGAATATTCAAACTTATTCTCAAATATTATAAAGCTAATGCCCTTCTGTGCAGTTATAAGAATTGTGAACAGCTGCTGTATCTGTCAGCCAGAGTTATTGAAAGGTCACCTTCTTTAGTTGTTGGAATCAGCTTCCTGGGTGTGAATTCTTTGAATGCAGAAAGAATACTTGTTTGGAACACCAGCAATTGTATACTCAATGGCCCATGGATGGAGCAATATTGACTTTGCCTGTTGAGATCTTTGTTTTGGAACCATCTGATTGTATTAATGTTAATGGAGGAATTTCCAGGCTCTTCCTTCAAATAAAGGTCAAGGAATGTCTTTCCAGGGGTTTTGACTGTCCTGTTAAAAGGCACTGTGTCAGCCAGCTAAAGTTAGTATTGATGCACTGTGGAAGTTCTATTCATTAAGCAATAAGACCTTTGTGTCCTTAGGCAGGGCCCTTCTTCAGTAAAATACCCAGATGCCATGTGCTCTGGGTCAATCCAGGGGAGTCTCAATCCCATCCCAGCAGTGGCTAGGGTTTACACACTATGACTGTCTCCTGTTCCCTGAATGAACTGACAAGAGATATTAATATTTCTATCTACAAGATTTTATAACTTAATTAGGTTATTGTAATTTTAGTAAGTTGGAATTTAAAGAATATTATACCTATGGAAGTTGGAATTATTTGTCCAAAATAAACAAAGAAAGAACTTAGATTTAGGGAAAAGTTCATTGGTTAGAAGGTGTAAATAAATTTCGTCTTGAAATGAAAAATTCTATTTTGCATACAAAATCTTATCAGTTAAGCACAAATTAGTACTTACAAGGGAAGATGGGCTGACTAACACAGATTACATGTAAAAAGTTACTGGAAGGATTATGAGAGCCTTGGCTATAATCAAAGTTACTTTGCTATGATAAGTTGTTCCTTGAGAATCACGTGATATTTACCCAATACTGATGGGTTGTGAGTTAGTGACATTTATCAGGAAAACAGAGCAGACTGGATGGTACTAGATTCAGCTAAGCAGCAGAAACCACGTGGAAAGCTTTTACAACAGTTATGCACCATAGACAGGATTTTTAATGCACTGTAAGCACCGAGGGCCAGGGTAGAAATGGACATATATAAGAATCTGATCCAAATATAAGAGGAAAAAAAAACAACAAAGAATCAAAATTTAGCAAAGGGCGAATATAGCAATTCTACTTATGTAAATAGATAAGAAAATAATTACAAACAGAATGTTGCTTCCAGTAAAGTTGTAATTAAGCACATTCACGTAAGCAACAATTTCAGGTGAACGGGATAAGTAGTTAAGTGAGGACTAGCTTAAATATTCAAAGCCAAAGTTGTGGGTTAGAAAACTAGACAGAGAAGCTGATTGAATCCCTGAAGTCTAAGTATGCCCATTGGCTGAGGAAGTAGAATTACAAGCTAAGAGTTAAAAAGACATATTTTGGAAACTTCACGGATAGTCTATAGAAGAACAGAGCACCTCTTTAAAAGATGAGGAAGGAAGTCAGGCCTAGAAACCATAAAGAGAAAGCATGGAGCTGAATAGCCTGCAAACCAAACATTTCTAAAGAGAAGCAAGACAGACTGATGCTAAATGTTTGAGTTCATGGTAAAATGAAGTCTGGGGGGAAAGCCAGTATGTTGGTGTCATGAATGTTTTCAGTACCTCTTCAAACATTTGAGAACCAGCGGGTTATCATGGAGATGTTAGGAATGTTAGGATGTGGAGGCCAAAATACAAGTGGAAAGTTCAAAGGCTTGATAGCAAAATGAAAGCCTGAAGAGGAATGGATAGTAAGATAAATTTGCAAGACCAAGCAAGCATATTAAAGCAGGAAGGACCTTCTGTAGGAGTATACTCATTCCAAATTATGCTCTACCGCAGTCTGTTTTGTCGAGAATGTTTTGTTGTTGTTTTTAATTGATGAGTAACATCTTCCATTTTCAAGTCTGTAAACTACATTCTAGTTTGTAAACTAATATTCTTTGTACCGTTATTATCTGAATATTAATTGCTGCAGGAGATGTTCCTCCACAATATATTCAGTAAAATGTTATCTTCTTAACAGCTTCATTAATCTATGCATCCAACCATCCAGAACGTATCTCGGTTTTTGTCTTTTTTAAATGAGGGCATCTGTTAATATCTCTCATCATCGAGCCCTTTTATCTTCATGCCAAATGGATTTCATTTCATTGGTTTTAACTAATTTCTCAAATTTGATAAGGGTGTAAAGTGAACTGATCCAAACCTACACCATGTCAAGGTTCCCTTAGACTTGTTACATTTTTAATTTATGCTTTGCTAATTCCCTTACTTGATGCTATAAGTTGTTAATGACAATGTCCATGAATATCATATCCAGAAGAGTCTTGTAAGAGATTCTGGAGAATATGGCCCTTCAAGACTACAGTTGCCCTGTCAAGGCCACCAAGAAGAGGGTTACTCAACGATTTTTCAACATTGTAATTAAATTGCCACTTCTTTCCATCACCATTGCTGCTTTCTTTGTGTTTCAAGAGAGACCTGTATCCAAGTTACTCATTAGGTTTCTATTATTGCATTGGAAAAAAATGAACCTATTTGAATGAAGCTGTTTGCCTCAAATTTATTTGGCTTAACTCTCTTGGAGGAAGGGAATAAAAATATGTGTGTGTGTATACTTTGGCAAAAAAAAAAATTACACTATGGCATTTTTGGTAGCCCAGCTCACCGTAATGTCACAGAAGGGACTTATCTTTTGGCAAGGAAGATTAGTAGCCTGAAGAAAGGAGGTCATAAATCCTGTTTTCATTTTTTATTAAAATCATACTATGTCAGGGTGTAATTTTCTTTTTCTGATACAGTGTAATTTATTCAGTGACCTTGGACTATGCTCCCTTGTTCATCTGAAAGGCACAATCAGTGTCCCACTGATATCTGCAACTTCACCCAGCTTTCTCTAATATAAAGCCTTTTTATATTCAGTTTTTAGCTGAATATTCATTTGTGGAGGTGATTATTTGGGAGAATTTCTATAGAAAAAGCAGAAGCTAGTTCACTATATTTTTTAAATGAACCCTAATTGGCAAGCTATACATAGAAACAAACATGAACCCAGTATCACTAGATTGTCATATTGGTCCAGTGGCATTTAATATTGTTAGCATCCTGAAGTCAGCCACTTATTATCTTAAGATACCTAAACCTATCGAATAGGATGGAAAAATAAGGAGCCATATATGAATAACTAGTTAAATGTAAGATCTTTATTTCATTTTAGTCTTATCTTTACATCAAAATTTAAGCATAGCTAAAAACTTTACTTCTTTTTTTTCCCTAAATCATCTATTCATTTGGTACAGATTCTTATACAAAATAGTTTCTAAAAGTGATCAGAAATGTGGTCACTTTGGTGGCTGAGGGTGAAAGCTGAAAACTGGTTTCTAATGTAGATAGTATGCTTCTTCTCTCAGTGCTAGATTTCTATCCTAACCCTTCCTGTCACTTGACGCCCTAGATCAGTTCAAAGATCAACCACCTGTTGTCCATCTCCTACCTAGTTATATGGAAAACAAAAATCCAAGTCAAATTATTCTTGAGCCTGCTCTCCCTTCTTCCCTGCCCTAACGTGACCTGAGAAAGAGGGCATCAATTGTCATATACACATACAACTATTTTATATGGCCAGAGCAGGTTGCATTTATATATGTAGGTATGTGTATATATATATATATGCAAGAGGCCATGCACTTTAAAGAGAGCAAGGGGCAATAAATAGGAGGGCTTAGAAGGGGGAAAACAAAGGGAAAAAGCATAATTATACTATTAAAACATAATTGTTTTTGTAAAAACTTAAGCAGTATATACTAGTATATACTAATACAAAATAATCACAAGAAATATTTCATTAACAATCATAGAAAACTACAGAAATAAATAGACATGATTATATGTATGGTCTGTTCTGTGAAGAATGAGGGTAGATCTGGGGGAGAGAGAGAAGGGGAGGAGCTGGGAGGAGTGGAGGGAGGGGGCATCTGGTCAGAATGGATTATACAAGAGAAAAGAACAAGTTTAATAAAAGGAATGTCAAGTTATTCTTGGTTCTTCTTTTCTTTCTAATTCTAGGCAACTGATCCCTGGTAGGGATGTTCTCATACATGTTCTCATAACAATGAGATAACTATGTGGAATTAGATTTTTGAATAGTTATGTACATGTATGTTAAAAATATAAAATATTTCACTTAAATTATGGATCAAACAATTTTAAGTTGTGAATGCTGCTTGGTAGTTAATATCAAAGTGTATAACTTTGATTCTTAGTAAACTTTAAGTGAAATCTGACTGCCTTAGTGATAATTAATCCAAGGTATTATTTTCCAAAATATATTTCAGTTATGAGGCTGTGTCATGGATGAATATATTAAAATTGAAATTCCTTTTATGAGTCATGATCAAAATAGGTCACTGCTCCTTGAGTGTATATAATTGATAAAACACAGTCAAGCCATTTGCAATTGCCAATGAGTTGATAAATAATTTGTATCACAAAGAATGCACTGGATTTTAGCAATTTAATGCTCTAATACTTATTATGTGTAACAATCTATAAAGCATTACAAAATATAAAATGAGATAGCCAAACAAACAAAACAAACAAAAAAATGTCAATGTTGCATTATTCCATTTACATGAAATTCTAGAAAAATCAAAGACCATAGATTAGTCTTTTCCAGGAACTGTGGATGAGAAAAGGTATTGATTCAAAAGGGTCTTAGGGCAACTCTTAAGTTAATGGAAATGTTCTGTGTCATGATTGTAGCTGAGAATTTTCAACTTCCTATGTTTCTCAGTGTTCTTCAAAATGTGCAACTAGCATTAGTGACTTTTAATTGGGGATGAAGACTCCCACCTGTAAGCCAGCAATTAGACAGCTGTGACAGGAGGATTATGAAGAATTTCATACAACCTGAGCTATGTGATGAGCTCCAGATTACCTTAGGTTACAAAGTAGCACTCTGATTCACACAAAACAAAAAAGAAACAAAACAACAAATTAGTGAGTGTAGGGGGTGATAAATACCTCCCAAGAAGAATGAGAATAAGATCCACCCACCAAAAAAAATATATCTTTATTGATCATTCTAGAATCCTGAATTGATCTAAAATATATCGATTAATGACTACAATACTACAATATTTTGTAATACTAAAAATTAGATAATTTTCTAGCATATTCTGTAATTTTTCTACTTCATCTCAGTGTCTTCATTTCTATAAATACAATGTTTTATAAGCTTTATCATTAATAATATCTGACTATATTGATGAATTTGATATTAAAATTTCATATATTTACATTCCAAAAATTATTTTCCCCTTTTGTGAGTTTTTTATTTTTTGTGAGTGTTTTTTTGCTTGAGTAAAAATGTTATGTTAGCCAATAGAAGCCAATTTAAAAATTAGTCTTGTGGAAATAAAATGTTATAAAGTAGATTTTCTATGGCAACAAGTTCAAAGGGTAATTTTCTCATTATTGATCTTTCTAAGAAATGATTTCTTGGTAATTATTCCCCTCTTTCCCACTGATAATTGCTTCAACCCTTTCTTAAAGAGTTATTTTGGGTCTATCCATCTTCTACCAACTCCTCTTCTCATAACGACTGATTCATTAGAATCTGAACAGCTGACTATGCAAGAATCAACTTTAAGAGACAACCCTCCAGGGAGGATCAGATCACACTAGGAGCTGCACATTGAAATAAGTAAGGAAAGTGGTACAGTATTCTGTACCTTGAATAAAATAAATTCTGTAGAACTATCAACTGTGATTAATAATCAGAGATGGTTTGCCAAAAATCTGGCGATAATAAATTAAATCTTCACCATGTAATGATTTCATTTGTTCAGAGTAAATACGAAAACGTATGTGTGTATCTTAAAGTGTAGAATTCACAGGTATAGGGTAGATGTTGATTGAAATTGTATGGACATCACACATAGTGGGGTTTCATTTGTCAGTCATAACAAAGATGTCATAGATTTTTAACCAGTGACATAATTTTGATTGAGCCAATATATACTTATATCTAAGTAAGTATCTTTGTATAAACATATGTATAAGTATCTGTAGTGGAGCTAGGGAGTCAGCTCAGCTGCTAAAATTCCAACTGCTCAAGTACTAAGGCTTGAGTATGAAACTCCATCACCCATGTTTCAAAAGACAGGTACAGCCATAGGTACATCTTCACTGCTATAGGACTGGAGACAAGGAGATTCATGGAATTCATTGGCCAGCCAATTTATCCAATCGGTGAGCTCCAGCTTCATTGAAAAGCTCTATGTGAATATGTAAGACAGAGAACTATGTACTTCACTCGTATCTATTAGTAGCTGAACACAATACACAGACTCAAACTTAGATATACACATGCCACATAGAGGCACACTGATACAGACACAGATGCAGACAGACCCAGACACACACTGTCTATGAGGAAACATATACTACAAAAGGCAAAATAAACATTCTCTTTCTTCTAGTTGATTTTATAAGCCTCAAAGCACCAGATAATCGAGGCTGGCATGTGACTCAGCGTCAGAGCAGTAGCTCAGTGTGCTTGGTACCAGAGCGTGTCATCTATTGACATGACAAACATGTCAAAATATAAGATGATCTAAGAGCATCAAGTTCTGACACTAACAAATGTTTGCTCTGGATTATGGGCATCAAGAAGAGTGGACATTCTTGTTGATAGATATATGACTGAACATGTCTATGTGTCTTGTCTGTATTAACTATTGTTGTTGTATATAATATACCACTTCTGTTACTTGAACTATTACTTAAATAGGCTCCCAAAGTCTTGTAAATTCAGTTATTCTCTGTAAAACATGGATGATTGAGAAGACACACTATTGTGTTACTTAAAAAAGAGTAAGAAAGAAGTTCCTGGATATATAACTGGTCATTTATGTCTTCACCGTCTGTAAAGTAACATCATATCCAGCATAACAAATACTAGAGAGATTACCGAGAGGAGCTCTGAACTTTAATACTTTTTTGTCCTTAACTTTAACATATTTTGATAGATATTTTATTACTTTGAAGAATAAATGTTTTACTTCATAAGAAGTTACATTCTAATGTCTGAACAAATCTGAGAAAAATGTAGATTTTCATGTTATTTTTCTGTTTTAAAAAACTATAATTAGCAATTAAGTTTAAAATTCAAAAACAATACTGGAAAATTGGTGTTTTGATAGATTTCTGTGGTGTTTGATAACATCTGTAGATTATTGAATTATTTAATTAAGATATCTGTCATTTAACTATCATTTTTTGTTTAGAACGTTTCATATTTACCCTCCATTATCAAGCATCTCCTTAACTATGTGGAAGAGAAATAATTTGTATATGAATAATGGCATCAAATGGTTTATAGCACAGTGGTTTCCAGGAGTGAGCACAGTCTTGATCGAAGTTGCTCAAAAACAAGTTAGTCTGACAGAGAGAGTTCTGCTGCCCAATAATATCTCTAGCATAGGATCAAAATGTTCAAAGGCTCAAAATTACCTGTAATAATCATGAAATTTTTGCAAAACATTTAGCAGTAACCATAGTCAAACTGATCAGAAACTACCTCCTTTGTGACAGGATCCATTGTAAGATATTAATTATTTTAAGATTTATCTAAAGGTGTACAACTTTAATTCCAGTTCTCAGGAGACAGAGGCAGTCAAATCTCTGAGTTTGAGGCCAGCTTGTTCTACAGCGTGAATTCCAGGAAGCCAAAGTTACAACAGAGAAACCCTGTCTAAAAAAAATCTATTTAAAGGCTTATAGGTTTTGTCCACTTTCATGCTTCAGATTTTATAAGACACCCCCCTCACACACATACAACCCTGTGACTTGTGAGAAAGTATGCAGGATAATAGAGGAATGTGTATCTAAGTTAAACTAGTAGATATCAACTCAAAGGGTAACCAACGCTGGATGAGAAATGGCAGAAGTAGCATTTCCAAATTACCATTCTCTTGTTGCTTGTCATATATTTACAAAACCCCAGCAGTTGAGCATCTGTCAGTTTATTCAATCATGGTGTCCTGAAATCTTAGCCAGGACACATTTTTAAACTGGTCCTGTGTAAGCTTTGCAAGGTTTTGGTGAACTCCAATAAGAGTACTGAAGTGCTTAGAGGTATACATCACTATGCTGTATGCATAAACTATTGAAAGTTATTGGCTTCTCAGAAAGAGTCAGTTTTCCTTAAAGTTATAGCCCCTGGTAGATTGTTGATGCTTCCAGTTATTGCCTCATACCCATGAGTATATAGTCAGCATAAACTGGACTCAGGGAGAGGGAGAGGGAGAGGGAAAAGGAGAGAACAGGGATTTGGGAGGGAGTATGGAGGTTGGGAATGAATATAGGAGGAGTTACATGGAGAAGTGATTGGGAGATAATTATGATCAAAGTATATCTTATGAAATTCTCAAATTAGTAATAAAATACTATATAAAAACTCACAGCTAAAGAAATTAATTTTAAAATCTCATGGCTTACAAATCTCAGGTATGTATATATACATTGAGAATTTTTATATGGAACCACACTATCACTTCTATGCAATATTTCAACATAAACTCATTATTAAAAACATTACTCGCATCCCAGAAATATTTTGAAGATGAAATATATTTACCAGGCTAAATTCCTTAATAGATATTGTATTCTACAAAGTCATACTTATTCAGCACATGCTCTTCTCAGAACCCCCTAAAGTATATATTCACTATTATTAATTCTTTGAGTGTCCTGTAAGAATTTATCCAGGAAAATATAAGCACATTTGAACATGTGTATGCCCTATTTCCATTAAATTCAAGAATAAATGACACCCTATTCCATTCTGCCTTGTTCTGTGTGTGCTAGTTTCATTTTCTTAATGAAAGTTTACTTTCAAACCAGTCCCATGATCCTTTTGCCACATTTAAGATTTGATATTCTGTAGTTTTCTTGAGTCAACAGTAGTCCAAAGAACATTAAGTGGAAATTCCAAAAGTGGGGGTGGAACGATATTTAAACAATTAAGAGCATGTAACAGCTATTGCAGACACCCGAATTTGACTCTCCTCTTCCATTCAGATGGATCACAACTACCTGTAAGTCCAGTTAATGGGACTGAAAGTTCTCTTCTAGTCCCTGTGGACAACATGTGCATGTACACACACACACACACACACACACACACACACACACACACACACACACACAAATGAATTTTTTAAAAGGGAAAATTCCAAATAAAAAATAACTAAGTTTTCAGTTGCATTTTCTTCTGAGAATAGATAGCATTGTTTACTTCTGCAGCCCATTGCTGTTTTCACTGTGTGCAATGATCACTCCGACGCTGTCACTTGTCACATCAACTGTTGTATCATATCACATTGCTGATGTTCAAGTAACCTTCATTTTACTCAATAACAGCATGAGAGCACTGATCCTGTAAGTGAGCTATGCCAAAGAGAAGCTGCAAAGTACTTCCAATTAGTGAAAAGCTAAAAGCTGTTGAAGGAGAAAAGGAAAGGAGTATATGTGCTGATGTTGCTAGTAACTAGGGTGATAATGAGTCTTCTATCTATTCAGTGAAAATGGAAATAAATCACTTTACTGTCTTTGTGGTACCAAACACTGTAGCAGTTATGGCTACAGGGTATAATAAGTGCTTACTTATCCACCTCCCTGCATCTCATTACATAGGCATGCTATCATTTCATGTCATCACATAAAAATTATTAAAGCACTGTAAACTAGAACATTTTGAGAAAGTGAAGAAGACCACATTCATAAACTTGTGATTAAATAATTGTCCTATGATATTACTGGCTACTATTAGTCTCTTACTGTCTTAATTTATGTTAAATATTATCAAGGTACACATGTAAAACTATAGTTCTTTTTTTTAATAGTTATTCGGTAGAAAAACATCTAGAGTTCAGGATTACCCATGGCTTCACGTATCCACTGGGGGCCATGGAACACATTGCCTCTGATAAGGAGAGATTATTGCAAGAGTATCTTAGTATTTTAATTGTTATATCATGTTGCACTTACCAGCTGTATATGAGACAGTCACTTTTAAAATGTAGTTAGTTCATCTATAAAATAAAAAGTGATCTTGCAAATTTATGAAAATTAAATATTGTACAAAGTAGTGAACACAGGAACTGTCAAACAGCTAATGTCAATGAAACAGAAGCAATTACTATGGTTCCTTATTTTCAAATTTTCAACTTATTTTTTTTATTAATTTCATGCATTAATATTGTATTGACATAATTTCCACCCTCCCTTTCTCCCTTCCAACTTCTCATATGCCTACTCCCACTGGCTCTCAAATTTATGATCTTATCTTTTTTATTATTGGGGTGTGTGTGTGTGTGTGTGTGTGTGTGTGTGTGTGTGTGTGTGTGTGTGTGCAGTCTACTAAGTCTATTTAGTGTTGCTCTTAAGTACCTGTGTTTCTGTCTCTTGAAATCTTTCCACACCCTCTTCTGCGATATTTCCTGGAGCCTTAGATAGAAAAGCCGCATTGTATATGTATATCCACTGATATTTATTCTGTGCATTTTTTAACCTTTGGATACTTTTACTAATCTCCATGTGCTATAAAAAGAAGCTTCCTTGGTGAGGAATGAGTACTATTTTCATCTTTTGCTATCAGGATATTTAGTCTCCAGTTAGAAATTGTACTGGATAAGGAAATGGCAGTAATAGATTTTCCACTAGAGTCTATGACCTTGCCAACCCCAGGTAGTTGTTTAAGTTTACAAGACAGGACATACATTTTATCTTATTTAGAAAGATTTACATCCAATTATAAAGAAGTTGGTTCCTTCCAAGATAAAAGTATCATCTTTTCAGGTTGAACATTGTTGTGGTCCATGGGCTGGGTGGGAGTACTGATTGCTGTTTTCCCTTGTACGCTTATGCAGTGCCTTCTTATACTATGAGAGCTAGTTATTGGGGAAGAGACTTCCAGGTTGATTCCTCCGAGTCCCATGTCTGAAGTGTGAGGTATCTTTAGAGTCTTACCTTTGACTTTTCTGGCACAATCAAGGGCAATGTTGATTGCCTGTATTCTTTGAGAGTCTCTTGAATTCTATTGACTAACAACTTGAAAGGAGGCTTCCCATATCTGGCTTTGAGACTTTTGTTAGCTATTTTTATGGCTGTTACAGGGAGCATTATCATCTCATATGCCATGAGGAATAATTCCACTTAAAGTACACACACACACACACACACACACACACACACACACACACACACCAAGTTTTTAAGTGTGCTTATATCCCTACTTTCAAAATTATGTTGTATATTATATTGTTCTTTGAATTTGAAAACTCCTTTTGGAAATGATTTTTCATTTTAAATAGCCTAATAATCATCATTATATATAATTATGTGTACTTACATGTATTTCATCATTTTAAATTATGTTGAATAATCTCATTAAAAAGTCTGCCACATATTTTTAATTCTGAAAAATATGTAAATGTAAAAATAATGACAATAAATGTTAACAAAATTCGGATTAATATTTGTCCTATTTTGAAGTGAGGAATTGAAGAGTGCAATGGTAAATTAGCAAGTGGCAGGAAAATGAAATTGATTCTGGTCATGGAGAGAAGCAGAGTTGAGAGAGAAGCAAGCTGAGTTGCTGCACAGAGTCCAGGGGATGGCCCCTCTAATAGCTCCAGATAGGAAGTGAAAAACAAATTATATCACTTAGCAGTGAATATAAACATTGACTACTGCATTAATGAGTGCTTTGAGTATTGATCTAATTAGACTTGTATTATACCTATTTTGAAAGGTGGGCGATGCACTGCTTTAACAAAGGATCTTTGAATATTAGAAATAAATAAAGAATATGTGTAGTAGTGTAAGCATATCATTTAGAAATGAAGAGATTGTTACAAAGTTATACTGACAAATAAGTTGAAAATGGCTGCCTCTGAGTGGAGAGGTGAGGGAGTTCTCGTGAAGAAAGGAAAATTTTTTTATCATTACACTTAAAGCATTAATTCATGTTTCAAATAATTCATACGAGTAATTTTAAGAAAAAAATAACCTTCAATAAAAATGAATTAGAAGAGATTTACTTCAGCACAGAAAAGGAATCATTACAGGTATGAGCAGCCTTTCTTACATGTACACATTGATGAGCATTAAGAAGCTTAATCTACGTTTAAATAAACATTGATCTTTTGATTATAGTTTCAGAGCTGCTAGATTTTGTATATAACTCATTGACTTACATGGATTCTCTTCTTCAAGCTATGTACTCAGAATATAAAAACATTACTCTCCAAAGCATTGTCTCAGAGACATAAGAATTAAAATGGGAAAGAAGACTATGAAAATAGACTGGCAGCTAAAATCTAAGAGGAAATTTCCATACAATTTGTTGCTTTGAAAAGACAAAGATATTCTCTACACAGCACTCCTAATATCTGTGACCTCCAAAATGTTTGGCCAAACAAGTGAGACCTCACAATCATTTTGAAGGCACCTTAAATTCAATACAATACCATGTCACATTTTTGTAGTTAAAATTGTAGAGTTCTGGAGAAAGTGTTTATACATAACACACTTAATTATATGCTATATTGAGCCCAGAAGGCAATGAGAATCAATACGACCATGGTATATATACATTCCCGACCTTTAAAATGTGTTCTCATCTTTTAACTTTCCCTTGGTTTTATAAACATTCACTTGGGAAAAAAAAATGTTGTAAATCAATATTAAGCACAATCCCAGGAACTCTTCTATTTCTGATCAATAAAAATAAAAGTAAAACGTTTTAATTAGAAAGTATCTGAGTAGTATCTTCAAAATGCTGCAGTTCTGGTACCATCGTAAGGTCTCAAATCGGTAGGAACTCAAGAACCAGTCACAGGCACACAATATATAGCAGTCTGGCAAGGCATGGATTGGAGTTAAGACTTTGTTATGATGGCTGTCTCCCAGAGAAGATTTTCAACTTCTGCCTCCCATGGGTGATAACCTCTTTGAAGAAAAGCGAATACCACATACGTGACATTCATTACTTCAGTCTACTTCGTAATATTTCTTTTCAATTTTCCTTCTTTTGGAGAAGGGTCACCTTGAATTAACAATCTCTTCTGTCTCAAATGTGCATGGCTTCCTTTTTTAGTTCCTCCTTCTCTTTTTTAGCTCCACTTACTCTAAATCTATTGACATTTGAATGTACTTTGTGAACAACACATCTTTTTTTCTTCTTCTCTCTTTTCAAAATTATAAAATTAAAAAAAAAATAATTAGGTTCTTCCCATCCTTTTTCCCAATTACATTTTTTCAATTATACACATTTTTCTATAAATGTTGTAATGTATTTATTTGGTTTCCATCTTTTATCTTAATTTGACATTCGCAATGGTTATTCTTCATTATCTGGACTGTGTTTGGACTCATGTAGAAAAAAAGAAATGTCTTTTGATAGAGTTTCCAGAGAGTTTTAATGAAGGAAGGAACACACATTCTGAATGGGAGCAACACCATTCCGTGGGCTGGATTCTCATGTTGGGTACAGGGGGACATATCCAAGCATCAGCACTCACTTCCCTTTGTTCAACTGTGGACACAATGCATGGACTTGCCTTGTGCCCTGCCATCATCCCAGCCACCCCACAATCTACCACCTTCTCAAACTGCGAGCATAAATGACTCCTTCCTGTCTCCCATTGCTCTTCGTAAATGGGATCACATGAGCATAACTTGCATTATTGCTACTGATTTTAAAACAAGTTGGGATCTAGGAGAAATCTACCCGACAGCTCCCGCCTTGAGTTATTTTCTTGATCTACACTGACAAAGTGCAATAGCATGGAGTCTACCGGATCAAGAGGAGACATGGTAAACTTGCAGAGGAACTTAATAAACATTTTTCCATGTTGGAAAATTTCACTTGTTTCACCCAATGCGCAGAATCATAAGAGTGATAATGATGACGCAGGATGTTAACAGAATGGTGGCAATCATGGAAACACAAACATCCACAGCAGTTGTTGAGTAGCAGTAACAACATGGGGCATCTCTTGGAGTGAGTGGAATAGGAGTAGTTGCAGAAACAGCTGCAGCTGCAACCTCTATACCAACCCTGTGACACCAAGTACTTGCTATGCATCAGACGTGCAGTTACCGGACCATTCTCTGAATATCCATTTGATTTTACCTGGTTCCATGTTAAATCACAAATACTAAACTGCTCTGAAGTAAAAAATAAAAAAAGGGAGCTTATACACAAATAAGTGAAATGAGGCTTCATGATAATAATGTAGCCATATAAATGCCTGTGCTTAAATTGCCTTGTATCCTAACTGCTCATGTTTTATAAGCTGAGCTATCAGTATTTACCATTATTTGGAGTAGAAGTTAAAGCTTTCTTTTATCAATATGCTTCACGTCCCAAGATTCCATGTGACTGTCACTGTTCCACCTGGCATTAAAAATGTTCAGTAGAGGTTAGAGAATGAGAAATCCCCATTAATTTTCATATGCTTCGGGAGACCTTCTGAGTACTCTGTATAACAAAGGATCACAAACTCAGACATAATAAAATGTATGGAGAAAAGGCATCATTCTATTACAGTCATGAATGTTCAATTCACTTTTTTTTCCCTGATGCTAAAGAGGGTTAAAAAAAAGTGTTAGTGACATGGTCACAAATGTGTGCATTATATTATTGAAACCTTTCTAGAACATGTAGTATTACAAAATATGATTTTCCTACATTTGATAAAGTACTACTGGCTCTGTGTTTTAAATTAAGTTCCTGCATGACGAGAGCCAAGATTCAGGGATTTTCAGAAGAAATACATGATTTCCAAGAGAGAAGTAAATTTCAGTAAAGTAAGAGAGATGAGGTGCATCTGTCTATAGCAAAGTACCACAAATCAAGTTCATTTCCCATGCTTGTTTAAAGGAAAACATCCTTTCTAACAACAAACACTGTGCCCTGGTAGTCTTTGCCAAAGGATGCTAATATGCCAACCAAGTATTGATCGTTTATTTTATACACCATAGCACAGCCCAAGGATATGCACCATGCCTGGAGTCTGTGCACCCAACTACCATGTGGGAGGCCTTGAGTTTGTTTCCTAGTTCCATGCAAAAAAGGCAAAGGAAACTTGATAAAACATCTTTTGTTGTTTGTTGATAAAAATAGGATATACAGAGCATCACTTGCCCATTTCATACATGAGGAAACTAAGACCACATAGAATAACCAAATCCAAATTCTACCAAAACCCAAGAGAGAAGCTGAATGTAAGAGAGCTCCTATCATAAGAAATATTGTGCCATTACCAGATGCTTCCCATTGGATTTGTTATGTCCACGAAAACTATTTCCAATTTATACAACCTGGCAGCAGATGGAAACAGAAATGAAGTAAATCATCAGGAAGTAGATTTGAGACATAGCTAATGATATTTTCTTAAAAGTAAAAGAGCTTCAACCGGCAAACATAATAAAA
The DNA here is from genome assembly GCA_026225945.1 of Cricetomys ansorgei. Lineage (NCBI taxonomy): Eukaryota > Metazoa > Chordata > Mammalia > Rodentia > Nesomyidae > Cricetomys > Cricetomys ansorgei. The sequence goes on along the minus strand of JAMJFZ010003266.1, from coordinate 4,477,777 downwards.
TTTTTAAAAAGTGTTCATATGTATTTTCAATATTGCCCTTGCCTCAAACTGACTTAGTAAACACCATTTTTCTATTTATTCTCAGATTTTTTTTTTCTTGAGCTAGAGAGTAAGCTCAAACTGTGCTGATAGAGATGACAGAAGAATCTCCTTGCACTAAAAACAGCATCTACATTTGTTTGTTATTGTTGTTTTCTTGGTTTTTTGAGACCCAATTTCTCGATTGTACTCTGGCTGTCCTGGAATTCATGCTATTGACCAGGCTGACCTTGATCTCACAGAGACCAGATAAAATTGTGTAGAGAGTAGATTCCTGTCATTAAAGAAACCTTTTTCTAGGACCTCAATTTATAGCAGCAGTTCTTAACCTGTGGGTCACTGACCCCTTTGAGGGTTGAATGGCCCATTCACAGGGGTTGCTTAAGACCGTCTGCATATCAGATATTTACATTAAGACTCATAACAATAGCAAAATTACAGTTATGAAGTAGCAACACAAATAATTTTATGATTGGGAGATAGCCACAACCTGAGGAACTGTATTAAAGAGTCACAGCATTAGGAAGGAAGAGAATCACTGATTTAGAGGTACTGGAATTAAGATTCAAAAAAAATTATAGGACTTGCTCATTGGTGTACAAGTTAGATGAGTACCATACATCACACACATTAAGAGACTTTGGAAATCATCCTAAAGAAAAAAAAGCCACTTGTCTCAAAAAGATGCAGGGACACAACACACTAGTCAGCTCAGTTTGCCTGTGAGAGGCACAGTCTGAGCAGACAGACCCTCACAGCTATGTTCTCTTCTGGCATCTCTATATGGAATTCTGTGTGGTTTTGTTTTTTTTTTTTTTTCACCTTCTTAGGCCTTGAGCTGTTCTTGTTTATTTACCTAGGACTACAAACTGTGTAAACAAATAGTCATCTTTCTTTCCTCAGTCTTCCCAAGGGATCCATGCCATTGTATGGGAAACAGATTGTTGAAATGCATTTCATAAGAAAGTTGAAAAGCAGGAAGAGTCCTAACATGGAAGGAGAGAGTAGATCAGAAAATCCAGAAAGGAGTTTTTCTTTTTCCACCTTACCTGTTTTATAAATATTGGGAAGCTCGCACTAAGAGTAGACAGTTTGGACCAATTCAGCTCTTTGCCCAATAAGGTCCCCGTTATTTAATAGTCTTTTAAAATAATTCTGATACATTTAGGGTTTTACTTCCCCAGGGGGAGAACTTTGCTCATAGCATTCTTGCTTGTACTCTCACTGGATTGTGAGGAAATATGGACGAGCTGCATATCTCTGGGTGAGATGGGAGAAGTCTTACCTTATGTTTGTACAAATCCCTTTCTTGAATCACAGAATTTTTCTAAGCATATTGAAGATGAGGCTAAGATGTGTGCCAAAGACATTTAATTAAGAAGAAGGCTGACCATATTTTAAGCAGTTATTTTAATATCTGCTTCTATCATCATGTACATGAAGTTAAACCACACAGCCAGGATGGGAGCTAACACACACTCATATTATAGGCTCAGTATTTCAATGTGCTCTCCCAAACAAGGGTGAAGAATAAGATGATAAATTCTACAAATGATCCATTTAAACATTTAAATATTGAATGCACCATGATTGACAGTTCATCTAGTCTATAGACATTTAGTCCCAAATTTCAGTGCATTTTACCAAAAAGAATCAATTCACAAGATGTTCATTGAGACCTTAGAATGCCTGCAACTCTGTCACAAAGCCCCATCTGCAGAAAGGTCATCTACTACAGGCACCATGCAAAAACTCTGCCTCCACTGTGAGATTAAGTCTGAATATTTGAAAACATATTCTTTAGAGAAATAAAAAGAAACTCCCTGATGATTGAAACTTCATCTAAAATGGATGAAATGATGCAGACTATTATTCTTCAGAATATTCTTTCACTGGCTTTTCTTTCACTGGCTTTTCTTTGAGAGACAAGACTGGCAAGTCTTCTCTGGCTTTTAGATATGTGTATGTAATTATGAGAAAGCATAACGTGCACCAAAGAATATGCAAAGCCTTCGTGTGCCTTCTCACACAATCTTTGAAAACATCACATAGTAAAGTTTGATTGCCTCTAATTTTCATGTAAAGAAATCACAGTGCTGGAAGTATACACAGATACTCGATGATGGCTTAAGCCATCACAGCTCCATAGACAGCCCTGTAATCTCCTCTGATCTTCATAAACTGGAGGTGAGAAACTTTATCTTTCCTAGAAACATTGTCACACATGGTCAGACCTAGGAAAGTCATTTAACCATGTCTTCATTTTAAAGGTGACAAAGAGAACCATTTTCAAGTTTTCCCTGATATTCCAGGCATAACATAAACATAAAAAATCTACATGGCTCGACAATTTACAGGTGTTTTCCCTGTATAATTTAATTTAAGTATAATTTAAATAGTCTCGCTTTAAAAAATAAAACAAAGTTATAATATCTTTCTGTGAAAATATCTATTTATATTATTCTGCGAGTACTTCCAAGATTTCTAAATAACAAATAATATGCCCAATAGAGATGATCAAATCATCATAATGTGCATTATTTAGCTCACAAAGTGTTCTATTCCCATATCTTGATAGTCTACACATTCATCATTTTAATGGCTATATAATATTCCATCAAACTGATGTACCATGAAACGAGTTCCCCATTTTTATAAGCATTCAACTTTATTTACTAAATGAAAACTGGTATTGCGTAGGCCTGTATCAGACATCGCTAGACATATTTTCAATGAACAAAAATCACTCCAGAATAGGTAGATTGTGATCTATGTCCAAATACCAGATTTGAGAGGAATGCCTTAATGAAATGCACATAGCTTAATTTATTCTTATTTGCAATTTTGAGGTCTGGAATAGAAATTGTCTATCTGCCATCTGTAATACATATTATCATTATTGTTATTATGCATGAAGATTTGTGGGTGCGTCTAGCACCTTGTAAATGCATGATGTAGATAAAGTGAGCCTCTGTCCCCACGCTTAGGAACTCAGAGAAAAATGAACGAAGGATTGTGAACACTGAACAGAGATACGTTCAATATATGAAGACTTTATAAAAAATGTAAGGTTTGGAGAATGGTTTTAAATGGGGAAAGAAAGATTCTAGATAATGGATGAATTTACAGTGATAGCATCTGCATAGTTATTTCTCACTTGCTGACGGACATGACTGGGTGCATTTTTCAAACACAGTATTGAGCTCCTGTGATTCTCTGCTGTCTGAGAGGCGTTTATCTGGCTGGTGTGAATAATTTAGCTATTGTAGGACAAATGTCTCTGTTTATTTACGCAGAAGTAGTAGACACGACTATCTTCTATGAGATATCAGCATCTGTGGCAGCTTTTGTCTAAGGTGTGCATCAGGAGCTATTAATTGCTCCTCGGAAAGAGACCAGTTTCATTCTGCTGAAATTCTGAAGGTCATAAGAACAAGTGGGAAGGCAATGATACTATGATCACTGAGGATGTATCATGAGGAATTAATGATTGGGACTACCAGAGGAGAATTACTGAAGGGGAGAGAGAAGCCACAAGACAATATAAAATTTCTCACTTAGGGAAGCATGGGCATTAACAACCCAGATAATATAAAAGGCAACACTATTTTTTGAAGCAAATATTGATACACTTACAAATGTTTATGAGTGGAGTATTGATATTACATTAAAATATATTACATGTTTAAAATATCATGTGGCAAATTCAGTCTGATGCTCCTTATTAATGGTGTTTATTTCAATGGGCTGCACAAAACTAATGAGTGCAGCACTTTAATGAGGCATTCCCACCAAGCCTCACACATGCATTTGTGAAAGCATTCCTTTACAAAATTGTACATCTAATTTTCACCACATAAACATGGATATTTAATACATACCATAAAAACACAGTCATACTTTCAAAATCAGTATAGAAAAATAAAGGATTGTGATCTGTTTATAGATTTATGTGATATCAAAGTACACCAAAGAGAGAGGGGGATAAGGCTAGAAAGGGAGGAACTAAAGGTAAGAAAGAAGGGAGAATGGGAGGGAAACACAGGGAGCAGATTACTAAGGATGAAGATTTCCTTCAGTCATGAAGTCTCACTGAACTGTCAAGAGGAATATGAATTACATTATCTTATTAACAATACAGTATTATATTTGATCTCTAGTGAAAAGTTTCCTTACTTTTAAATCATTCTTTTCAGATTGGTGTTCTGTTTTTTTGTTTTTTTTTTTTTTTTTCCTAAAGAGGTACTTGTACGAGCTGTGAGAAAATGGTGGGACACAGCCTACAAAGAACTCAGAGCTTGACACAAATATAACCTCTAGGTGGTTTATGTTGTTGCTATCATTTCTTCAGTGAGTTTGTATACAGTCAAGTGTTAATTAATACCCAAGATGCTACTGGCTATTTCTCAGTAAACCTTCAGAGCAGCAGATGCATCATCCTTTAGAGAACTACCTTGATTGACATTCTATAACCAATAGGCAGTCACATACTTCGTCTCTGTTGGAGGAGCTTTCTTGTGCTCTATTGAGTCTGCAAAGGTGAGTACAGTTGAAAAGATGTGAATGGAACTCTAGTCCTGCAAATAAGCTTCTCATTTTAAATAAGCCCACATCCCTGTGTTTTTCTTTCTATGGGTTCTAAAATGTCTGTGATCTGTATCACAGAGTGCTTTGAAGAATCCTGTGAGGTGATTTTTGAATCAAGTGGACTACATTGACCTGTGGTGGTGAGTTTATCAATGTTCTGGTTGAAATTTTAACAGAAAATACATTATTGCCACTCATCCTTCAAAGCTGGTACCTATGTGCAAACAATGAAGTCTTTTTCATGAATGAGTAATAGTGGTCTAGAAAAAAGTATATGTCTCACTGTCTGTGGCTGTTGGCCCAAGCAGCCTGCCACAGACACTGTCTGTGGGACATAACTTTGAGGATTTCATTTACTTTTGAAAATTATAGGCAAAACTGTGTCATAAGGAGCAGAAATGCACAATTTCTTTATCGACTTAGCAAATACTGGAGCAGAATGATTAAAAGGATAGAGAAGTCGTCTTACTTTTTCAAAGTCAAAGATAAAATAAAAATAAATAACTGCAGTTAGGACAAACCAAGAAAAGGATGGAAGTTGCAATCAGATACACAACTGACTTTCTAAGTGAATGAAAAAGAATCTTCAAGCCAAAAGCCAAAACCACACAGACACACACACACACACACACACACACACACACACACACACACACATACACACATACACAAAACCTAATTTACATCATATAACTCAGGAGGTATGCCTGGAATTATATTTAACAATTATTCTAGCATTCAATGTGGGAAGATATGTAAAGAATGGATGCTGATGGTTTGGAGTTCCACCCCTGAATTGCTCCTCTTTAGTGTGGCAATTGTCTTGCCTCTGTCTGTCTTCCACAAAAAGATGCATCTATCAGAGGTAGACGAGGCTCTCAGATTCTCTCGCAGTGGTTCTCAAGATTTCTAATTCTGTCACCTTTAAATACAGATCTTCATGTTGCACTTACCACTCAACCATAATATTATTTTCATACTACTTTATAACTGTAATTTTTCTATTGTTATAAATCATAATGTCAATATCTGATTTGCAGATTGTCTTACTCAATCTCTATGAAAGGTCGTTTCATCCCCAAAGGGAAGCAATCCACAGGTTGAGAACTGCTGCTCTGCAGTTTGGAAGGAAAGGTCCACTTAGAATGTTTGTTAGGTCTCAACAAGATTTAATTTTGTCTCCCAAAGGACATTTGTTGTTACTGACATGGACCCAGTAAAAGGTGAGCGAAGATTCCATTGACATCATATGATGCAAAGATCAGTTGCCGTCACAAAAATTATTTGGTATCAAACACCAATACGGTAGAAGGTGAAAAACTGCTCTAGCAGACCAGAGAAAGCTGAAGTAGAATTGGCAATGCTGGAATTAAGTTACAACACACTGAACTGTGAGATGTAAATCTTGAATTAGGTTGTTTCCTCTTCCTACTGTGTTCACTCCGCTCTACTTCTATAAATGCTGATATTTCAAATTTTAAGTCCGGGTACAAGATCACAAGTCTCTTTCCATGGATAAAATACTTGTTAAGGGAAAAAATGGTGGATACTAAATGCAGGGAGGCAAAGGGGTCTCTCTGCAATAGAGTGCTCTGTAGCAAACTGGCATGCTGAGAAGTCTTTGTAGGGATCGTGGAATTGTAAGGGCTGTGGATATAGGGCAGTGGTAGAGTACTTGTCTATCATGAACAGGGTATTTGCTCCAACTCACAGCCCCATGAAAAAGCAAGATATCAAAAAACCAGAAAGGCAGATGTTGAGAGCAATATAACTGAGTGGAAAAGGATTAGTGGAGATTTCAGATATGTGTCATGAAAGACATGAGGAAAGATAAATAAAAGGACCCCCAAAACACTCATAAATAACAGAAAAAAGTCTCTCAGAAACAGTAACTGAAGAACTGTAAAGGGTTTTTTTTTTTTTGGGAGGGTCACAAATTTTCTAGAGTTTCATCTAATAGATTGGTAGTTACTAATTTCTTATTTACTACAGAAACATTATTTAACATACTTATTCATACATGATATAATTTCTCAAAGAATATAACTCTTTGTTATATATATATATAACAAATATATATATATATATATAACAAATAACGCACAACAACTATTCTGGATGTTGTTTAACAAAATATGTATACAATGTAGATGAGCCAGAATACACAGAAGTAAAAGCAGTAGAAAAACAGTACAAGATCGGGCTATTAAGGAGCAGCCACAAGGAATCTTTTTAAAAATTGTAAATGTTTTTCAGACTTTAGTTTCCTCAATAATTTTGTTAAAGATGAATAGAAGGGCACTAGTATCAATCACTTTTGTGAAAATACAAAGAATATCCCTTTATAACTTTTTATCATATTGAAAATATGGGATATTCCCAATTTGGGTTGATACAGGACTTAATAGCATTAGCATCATTAAGGAATTCAAGGTGTGGCTTATTTTCCATTGATTTCACTCCCCAGAAACTTTTGAACACAACTCTCACATTCAGCAAGATACACTGCACCAAGGTATTTCCTTCAAGTCAGTGTTGGACACAGTTCTGACAAAGGGTTCATAAAAGGGTTAACATGCATACATGACTCCGTTTGTCTGATTCTTTCATTAGATGAAGGCCATCTCCCACTCACCTCAGGCATTCTCAAGGAGCCAATCATTTCAAAGAAGACTGTGTTCTGAAGCACTGATTTTATTAATAATGAACCTGAGCTTTGTACTTCAATAATACTTTTCATCTATGAGTTCTGAAGTACTTTGCAATTTAAATGAATTAAGCTCCATCATACCCTTTGAGCTACAGAATACTTGTTTTTGAAATAGAAAATCTAAGGAAGAGTGATTCAGAGTTAAAGTTTAAAAAAATAAAATAATCCCCTTTTTGTACTTTGTGTCCTCTGCTTTCCTCTGGTCCTTCATTTCCTCCATTGCAGCTTTGTTTTCCTAACTAACAACTTGTCTTCTCAGAGCCCTACCCAAACATGACACAGCCTTGCCCTGTGAATTTGAGCCAATCACTTAGTCATTCAGAAAGTGGGATTAAGTGTGTGGTATTACTGTCGTGATTTTGCTGATTCTTGAGGGGTTATTAACCTTTCTTCTTCTTCATGTGTATCTTCTGCCCACAGCACAGTTGCTAGGGCATTATGTATCTTGTCTTTGTGTTCCTCCCCATTGTCTTCTGTTTGAGTAATTTTATTATGATGTGTTGAGTTGGTTGCCCAGCTACACCCAACTCTTTTTGGTTTAAAACTTGTAAAGTGTGGTAGAGAGTTCTAAAACTAAACCACAGCAACTCTGGATCAGGATTCTGTTTGTTTTTGAGAAAGTAACTCCATCTACTTTTGACAAAGCAGAGACGATTTTCTCTCAAGTCCCAGAAAGACAAGCTAAAGCAAATCAAATCAGGTGAGAATTTGTGATAATTTTCTGTGTCAATTTAAAGTCTTTTTAGATGAGATTAACATTTAACTCAATAGGGTTTGAAAACAGCAGATTGCCACCCATAATGTGCTAATGGCTCAGACAGTGCTATTGCTTTGAGAAGATAAAAAGGCTGATCTCCACTGAGCAAGAAAAAAAGATTACAGCAGCTGATAAACCACACCTGGGTACCAGCTCCTCCCTGAGTTTTTAGGCTACTTGTCTACCCTGAGTTTAGATTTGCTGACCTCCCTAATCTTGCAAATGAAGCTCTTAGAATAAATCTACGCACACCCTCGCACAGGTACACATCTGTATGCACGTGATTCCGTTCTGTTTCTCCAGGGGAACTTCAGTATTGTAGGTTTGATTTTGTAAATAGCATATGATTGGCATACAATCACACTCATTCGCATATGGGAAGGATTATAACCCATTTGTTACTTTAATTCTGGGTTAAGTAGTTACAACATAGTCTCTCAATGACACAGAAAACTAAAAATATATAATATATATTCTTTTACACAAAAGTTTGCCTCCTACTGTGGTACCTTATCCCCTGTCTTTTCCACTGAGAAAAGATCAGGTGACTGGAAGGCTCCCCTGCTGGGCTTTCAGTTATGGTTTTTGATGTAGTTCTCTGCCATGCTTTCCTATACTGAGACATCTTGGATATGTATGTAGCCATCTGACTTTTTGTAGACAAGACCTTTTAAGTCAACTTCTCATCACTTTAGTTGTTTTTATGTAGATTTGTATTCCTGAATGGCATTCAGTCAATTTTGATTAAAAAATGGTAAAAATCATTTTAATAGTAAAGCCCATATAAAGTGCCTGTCCCCCACATTAAGCTACTTGAACATACTATCTCATACATTAAAACAACTGTCCCAAAATTAACCCATTTTCCACATGGAGAAACTGAGACTGATAGGAGTTTGCATCTTGCCACTAAAAGTGAAGAGCCCAAGACCACCAGACTCCTGAGTCCACACTGTCTAAACCTTCCCCAAATGAATGAAGCTGCGATCTAGTAACAGCATATCCACCTGAGACCGCATTATGGCATTTCTGTGATTTCAAAGCTGCTATTTTAGCAGGATCAGCAAAAGAATATATTTTGAAGTATTGGGGTGTCAGATTTGTTCCATTAATATTTTACTGAATGAGCCAACCTATTAGCTTTCATCCTTACAGAAAACTATAGTGAAAGCATTTTTTCTTCAAAAAAAGACATCAAAAACACATCTGCTTTGATACAGTTGCTAAGAATGCCTTTTTATTATGCAGTGTGATGTGTGTCCTGTGCTCTGAACGGACTACCTATGTCTCTTAGGCATGGCTGATGATCACAGGCACCTCGTGGATGAAAAAGACCCAACACAATAGAAATTATCACAAGCCTCATTTCTTTTCTTTTTGCTTTACGACGCCACAATGTTACAAACAAAGCACAAGGAAAAGTATTTATTTTTTGGTTCAGGTAGTTTTAATCTGTATTCATTTAATTTTAGAACGCCAGAAAAATCTTCTGATCAACTGCGTTATCAGACATAGGAAAATGCGTTTTCTGCACCCTGTGAGGCTGCTAATGGTCCTGAAATTTCTGGGGATGCTCTTACTGTAATAGAGAATTACCAGATCACATAAAAGCACTTATGGTGATACATGCACAGATTATAAAATGGGACAGCTTCTTCTGGGTAGTCTTTCACCTGTCTCTGTTACTATGGAAGGAGAAGGGATTATGAGAAGATACACAGGGTAGATGTTGGGGAATACACGAAGCCTATATAATGATATCTCTAGGACCAATTCCAGTTCATTTTTAGAGTTGTGTCTTAGAAAGCCCCGTTGCAGTAATGGAGTGATTGCACAGACCCATATCAGAAATGGCTGTGATATAACTACATTCTGCCAAGTGCTCTAGGAATTCTCTTAATGTAGATTACTTTAATCCAAGAGGAAGGGAATGTCTAAATCAAGGAAACTCTGTCATATGTCATACAAATGAGAAATTGTGGAACAGTAATGGGATAAATGCTTAATGTCTATGTGTCTAACAAATGGAAGCAGTGGAATGTGAAAGAATCTCATCCATTTTCCAAGCTTGTATTTAACTAATCATAATACCCCACGAGGGACAAAGTTTCAAACTTGGTTTCCTGGAAACATAAGACTCCATAACATTGTCCAATGAATATCATTGAAGTTGGATGGTGATCACCTCTTCTCCATGCTTTGAAGCTTTGATTGAACCTAAAACCTCTCTACTGCTCTATATTCCAAAAATATTCTCCAAACTCCAAAAGGTTGCTGCATTAGGAGAGCATCAGGGACTTTTCCTACAACTTTTTAGCATGTTGAAGATGTATAGCTCAGATAAAAGAAACCACTTTTTGGCTGGACAATCTAAAGAAAGCACCCAAGAATCCAATTTTGTGGTATAATTGTGAACAGCTATAGAGGAAATTGGAGAAAAGAAAAAAGATCATGGACTCATAGCCAGAAAAATTCATGGTCCTAATTGTTTTACTTGTTATGTACCTCTGGCAACTCTATAGTTTCTGAGCTTTCATATTGTAAAATGAAAATGCAAATAACAATAATACTAGTCCACAAGATAGTTAATGAGATGTGATAGTAAAATCCAATAGCTATAAAGGGTAATACAAAATTAAGTTATTGCTATTGTAATTTCAGTGTTACTTTTATTGTGTTAATATAGCATTCATCATATGGCTAGGTATGGAAGTGTGTATGAGTCAGAAAGTAGGAGTTGATAGAGCAAAGATTGCTAGAGAGGAATATAAAATTATAATTCAATTCACTACTAAGTTATTATTATTAATTTTTCCCATAAAACGGATTGATGTGGCAAATTTACTATTTCTCCAAGAAAATTTCAATCCCGATTTTCTGAATGAGATACAATACCATGAGTGTCAAATGGATAAACTTATTATTTATAGAATATGCTTTAAGGACAGAAAAATATAAATAGCAACTTTATACCTGAGCTTTACACCCCTTTCAAATTGGGAAAGTATATTTTATAAACATATTTCCATATTATTTTATCCAACTTGAATCCTGTGTACTAAGGTAATGATTGGTTTTGCAAGATATGTCCACTGGTGAAATCCTGACACACAGGTTAACAGAGTGACCCATTACTTCCTGCTAGGCTTTAGGGCCCTATCTAAAATACAAAACTCATGCACGGTACCCTGATGGTTGCGAAGGTCTCATGCCTGGCTAGGTCATAGACCTCATTGGAGTACCAGTTGCCATTATTCTGTTAAATTCTGTTAAATCCTATTTAAATAGGATTAAATTGCCTTCTAGTGATTGATTGTTCTACCCAAAGACCCTCATTAGATACACTTCTTGTAGCAGGGGATGGCAATCAACGCAGAAACTCACAATTAATCAACATGTAGACAATGAAAAATTTTCAGACCTAAATGGGACATCTACTTAATATCTAAGATCATTGAGAAAGAGGGGATAGAAAGATTTTAAGAGCCATAGTCATTTGTTGTGGAAACACCTGGAAAGAGAGACCTTCAAATGAAGAATTGCCTTGATCTTGATAAGATTGGCCTGTGAGTATGTCTGTGGGCATTTTCTTAATTGCTAGTTGATGTAGCTGGGCCCAGTCTACTATGGGTGTTGTCATCCCTAGGCTGGTAAACATAGCTGTGTAAGAAAGCTATCAGAGCTAGAGGGAGGAAGCCAGTAAGCAGCATCTCTTCATTGTCTCTGCTCCAGTCCCTGACTTGGCTTCCTTCAGTGAAAGACTGTTACTTGAAACTAAGCCAAATACATTTTTTTTCTCCTCAACTTGCTTCTTGGTCACTGTGCTTATTACAGTAACAGAAATCAAACTAGATATTCCTCCCACTATAATTATTCATCCAATGTACTCAGAACATCCAAATACTCCCAAACCAAAACATGTTCTCTGTTTTCAGGTGAATTCATGTAAGGTGTCTATTGTCTCTTTTATTCACTCTTAGAGTTCTTGTCTTCCTGAAATGATATCCACGTATCACTTCTTTATGTAGCCATCTTTACTGTAATTGTGAAGACAAATTTCTCGCAGGAAATGAGTCCTGAATTGGTTTCAGAGGGAGACCTCTGACAAATTGGCAATGATGTATTTCACATAGTTAAATCATATCAGGTATATCGTCTTTAATTTCTTCAGTCTTTCCTCAAAATTGTATATATTTCCTCTGCTACCACACATAGATCTCGTTACCCAAAACAGTATCTTCACTTGAATTCCTCCATGCCCTTTTCAAGAACTGCTTATAATCTTTCCTCATTACGTGTTTGACTTGTGCCACAATGGTGCAGTATTTGTCTGTACTAACTATGATGACAAGGAGCGTGACGATGTATCAGTGCTCGTCCTTGTTCAGAGTCCTCATATGCATTTTAAGGACCTAACCACCTCCATTCCTCAAACATTTGCATTTGATCTCCAAAAATCACTCCTCCATTTTTTGTTCTTCACTTTCATCTTGTCTGTCTTTGTTGTTTCCAACACGATAACAATGTATACTGACAATCAGAGTTCAGTCACTCCTTCTGGTTTGTATTGCATATCATAGAACAAACATGTCTTTGTTTAGTCAATAGCCAAGTTTACAGTTATATAATAGTATTCTCATTTATGGATGACAGTATAAGTTTAAACGGAACTAAACAATTTACCTAATATTGACTTTCAGCATTCAGATTTCCTCGCTTTTCTTTACACTCTCCTCTCAGTTATTCCTACACATTAAGTACCATTTATACACTAACAACCAATGTGTTATTAATTCCAATCCATACATCTTCACTGAAGATAAAACTTATATTGCATACTCTGCTTCTTTCCTAAGTCATTACAAGTTACAGTTGATTTACCTGCTTTTATTTTGCTCAATTCTGTATAGCTAGCTTTTTAACAGGGTTCAGTTTCCCAGGGTGCCGTAGCAAGTGTTTTGAAGAAAGCAGCTAACACAAAGATTTGCCATTTTGGGGGTAATAAATCTGCTATCAAGGTTTCAGCAAGATTGGTTTCTTCTGGGGACTATGAAGAAGAATCTGTTCTATGATTGCCTTAGCTTCTGGAGATCCTGGCACTATACCCTTCCTTGGCATGCTGAAATACCATTCTGATTCCTGTTTCACATTGTTGTAGTAGTTTCTCTGTATGCATCCCTGAATCCAAATTTTCTCTTTTTATTTTTGGACAACTGCAAACCTTGGAGGCCTGGGCCCCATCTGGCACTCTATGTCTCTCATGGCCATCATGCATACATCTGAGATTGATATAGCTAGTGATCTAGGGACAGTATTCAAACAGCTAAGCCTTCCTTTCTTTTACACAAAACACATTCCTCCATCTTCCAAAAACCAAATGCACACTGATGGTTTCTCAACACTCAAGATCCCCTTATTCCTAGCAGCATATTTCCTCCCACCCATTCCACTGGTTATCAGAAAGAATAGAGATCTGAGATGTGATCATGCAGGGAGTTTCGGTCTGAAAGAGAGATGATAACTGATTTGTCTCTAGGTACAGCTGTGTGAGAAGGCAAGGCCTACTGAGGAGTCTTTCCCAAATGTTGGAGAGGCAACAGAACATCCCATGGACAAAAGGTGTAGGGAATGGACTCTATATGCTATCATGTAGATATCATGCAGCTTGCAGAAACTGTGGGTATCCACTTAGGTATTCTCTTTTACTCCTGCCCTGACTTGCCCTGCCCAGTACAAGCTTTGCAGCCACTGCTGAAGGACCACCGGACTCAAAACTCTCATTTCTCCTTAGAAAAGGGAAGCTTGGAAGAGTCAAACATGAGCTGTATAAGCAGCTTAGGGGTTCAGGAAACAAAATTAACCAAAGAGATGTTTTATTAGAGTTTTAAAACTCCCATTTAATAGATGGAGGCAGAAAATAAAACTCCTATGTAACTGCTGCCTCTCTAATGTGTACAATCAAAGGTGAAAGCAACATGCAATGCAAGTATGAAGCTATTTGTTTTAATAGGATATTTATTCATACTAGATTATGGGTTATCCAAATAATATCACTTCATTTAGATAAATGCATGTGAAATGGCACTCCTCAAATAAGATCACATTCTGAGAAAGAGAATGTGGAAGAGGAGGTGGCAAAGATTTCAACATATAATTCTGTGACCACAGATAAATTTGCAGTCTGTATTCTTAAGTACATATGCTACCATAATACATGCATTACATTTTAAAAATTACTTTACATAGAGTAGAATATTTAAGGTTTCATCTATAGTTTATATATCAATATTTCTTTCGTACTTATGGCTTAGTAGTATTCCGCTGCAAGGGTATGCCACAGTTTGTTTATTAATATGTGAATGGATATTTATGTTTATGCCATTTTTATTATAACAAATAAGGCTATAATAAAGTGTCAACTGGTTTCAACATATAGATCTTTTGAGGCTACAGTTCAATTCAAAATACATAATGTTATTTAACAAGTCCCCCCGGAAGCTAGGAAGTGGCAGAGGCAGTGTTGGAACCATGCCTAGCAAACGTCACAACTGCACAATACAGAACCTCTATTCCCTTATCCAGTGATGTGCATCAGGGGAACAGATTCTCAAATCCCAGCAATGTCAATGAAAATATGAAAACAGTCCCATATCCATGCTAAGTAGATCTGCCTAGAACGCAGGAATCAGCAGTTTCTTACAAATGTCAGTATCTTATATTATTTCTGTATCCCACCTGTCATACATTTGGACTAAAAGTGACAGTGATCATGGCAATAATAATTTGCTATGTTGTTTTGATTTGCAAGCTTCAGAGAGGAACCAACTAAAAATATTATTTTGCAGTGCCTTCAATTCCAGCTAGACTAACCTATGTCTGCCTGTTATGGCTGGCTCTGCTACTGTGCCTGAGAGTAGTCTTTGTGAACTGACCTCTACCAGATTTCTGAAGTTTAAAGAAATCCCTTGGAGTGCTATCCAGATTACTCCATTTTTTTTTTCTGTTGAAGAAGTTTATTTCATTTACTTTAATTGCAAAGTTCTAGGTATTAAAGTATAAGTGATTTAAAATTCTGTCTTACCAGTGTTTTTTTTTTTTTTTTAGAAAGTAGGACCTATGGCCAAAGTGTATATGCTGCTAGTTGTTAAGCAGTAAAATCCTTGGGAAACATAAATGAAGACAAAAAGGAAAGACGGAAAGTAAGAAAGCCTGCTGTTAGTGACCTGGCCACAAGAACAAGCATCAGAAAGGTGATGAGCAGAGGGCACCTAGAGTCACCTGGGGATATGGAGAAATGGGTTTATCTGTAAGTTCTTCTCTGCCTACTGACAAAGCTCATTAACCTTCCTGCACTTCTGAATGGTTTTTACCTGGTCTATTGCAAACAGCTGTCTCTCCAGTTGAGACAAAAAGCTTGCAAAATGAGGCTTCTTAGTCAACACCACATGGAGCTCATCAATATATAACAGAGGAGCTGCTGCTACAAAGAGCTGTCTTGATGAGTAAGAAAAAAAATACAAGTTCTTACAAGGCATTGTAAAGGGTCTGGTACTATTCTAGACTTGCCCGTTCATCTTCCTGACTGCCTCAGTTTCTTAGCTGTTGGAGAAGAAAGGACTGTATGGCTGACAGTGATGTTATAAGCCACAATATCTTTGCCTGTGCAGTTCCCTAAGTCCGCATCCGCACAGGGTGACTTATAGAGGATCAGGTTATACCTGATAGATGAGTACGTAGTGGGTACGTTTTCGGACGGTATAACAGTAGGGAACTGAACACTTCTCTAAATGTGTTGGTTAATTTTTTGTCTAACTGACATACTTTTGAGTCATCTTGGAAGAGGGAACCTCACTGGAGAAAACGCCTCCATCAAATTAGCCTATAGGCAAGTCTGTGTCGGCATTTTCTTAAATAATGATTGATGTAGGAGGGTCCAACTTACTACGGGTGATGTCAGTCCTGAGAGGATGGTTCTAGGTTGCATAAGAAAGCAAGCTGAACAAGCCAAGGACAACAAGCCTGCAAGCAGAATTCCTCTGTGGCAACCGCATCAATTCCTGCAGTCAGGTTCTTGCCTCGAGCTCCTTCTCTGATTTCCCTTAATGATAGACTCTAAGATGTATGATACAATAAGCCCTTTCGTCCCCAAGATGCTTTTGGTCAGTGCTTTTTTTTTTTTCTCACTGCAATAGAAAACAGCTATGATCATTATCTCTGGGCCAACAAGAGTACACAGAACCCTTGTGGAGGCGTGAGGAATTCATGAGAGTAGTCTACCGATTCTACTCCAGCAAGAGAGCTAGAAGAAGACAGACATCCAAAATGGTTTATAAAGTGATTCTGGGACACCTCCCTTATTCAGAAAATTACCCTTTGCAAATGTCACTGCAAAGGACTAACATATCCATATGTTACACCCACTTTCTTTTTGCCTTTCTGTATGCAATTGAAGGTTAGCTAATGCATATTCTGCAGATTCAATATTCACCATAACTTGGAGACTATCTTTCTTAGTTACTGTTTTTTTCCCCGAGCCCAATTTTTCTATTAGTGTATTTAGGCAATCAAAGCTATAGAAATTCTGAGATAAATACCACCTTCATTCTATAGCTAAAGACGGTGCCATCTGCATTTAAATAGGGCTGCTTGTGCATATGTTATGCAGGGTAAGGTTGAGCAGAGAAAATAATGAAACTGCCCTAAAGAACATAAATATCTATAATTTCGTTTGAAACTAAAGATTTGTAAGTTTGCTCATTCCATTGCATAGATTAGGAAAATGAAGCCAAGAGCATTAAGAAGCTTAAAGGAAAAAGCCATTATTAAAGCCCGATGTTTAAATTATATCCAGTTTTATGCTCTCTGCTTACAGCTGCCCTCTTAAGAAGCAGTTAACAAATAAATAAGGAAAAATGGTATCCTAAAATAAAGCGTATGCATGCTCTCTTTAAAGTTTCAGAATAGACTTCGATCATTTGAATGAGACTGGAGTGGAGAATGGACTGTTGGTTTTATTATCAGACAAAATAATCTTTGAAACCTTCCTTTCTGAATTCTGTATTGGCTTCAGGTTCTGATTATTCTAAACGGTTCACTGGAGTAATTTAATATGAAAAGTTCTGTGCCCTAGTGTTATTCGCGCCAGTGTGTCTTCCTGTTGGAGTCTGTTGTATATTTCCAGCTCCATGTGGTAATCTTTTTTTCATAACAGACACACACTTCACTGAGTGGAACTCAACTATAAACATTTTATTGCCTGAATACAGCACAGCAGTGAGACGCGCGATGTTCAGAATTTTAAGGCTACTGAAGGCTGTAGGTAAGAAAGCTAACAATCTTTTTGCCTTAAAATCCAAAATGGTGAAAAATCTCTTTCAAAATCTGAAGCCATAACTTAAATTAATAGATTTCTTCCAAAGAACACTTGCTCCTTTTAATAGGGATTGTAGATCCTTTGGACAGCACCTACCTAACACTTAGACTTAGTGTATGTCCGCAACCACCGCATTTGTCATGTGTAGGTAGGAGGGTCACATATTCATGGTTATACTCATCTAACAAGTTTAACAGCTTAAGATACATGAGACCTAGTCTCAAAAAACCAACAACCAAACCAAACCAATACAAAGCAACCCTAATTCTTAAAATAATAATCAAAGTAGAATTACGTAAATGTATAATCAAAGGCTTGAATCTAATAACACTGTTCAGGAAACTAGAGTCATCAGTCCCACTAATCTAAATAAGAATAAATTGTACATGTGTAGAATTGTTACACTGCAAAGTAGATATTCTGGGCCATATCTTATCCTGCATTGCCCATTGATACTTTCAAAATCCTCAACTATTTTTCTCTTTGTGGTCATTCTGGAAATGCAATTCATAACCTTTCCACCCAGTTTTTCTTTAGCTGCCAATGGAAAGCAAGAAGATGAATGATTTTAATTCTTACTGTTGCGCTGCCTGGTGTGACTCTGCTTCTGGCTAGTCTGACATTAGCTCTAGGTATGGACTGAGATTGTGTGTGGTTTTCATACTGAGATTTCAGGGATGGAATAAGGACAGTGTGGAGGAAGGGTGGCACCTCATACAGTAAGATTAAAGTCACACTATATGGCAAGGCAAGTGGGGCTTACACTTCTCAATGTTCTACAGGCACGGGGAGATGTACAGGCTGTACCTTCTTCAAGAAAAATACACAGGACTCAATCAAACAGAAGACAATGCAGAGAATACTTAGAAATTGCCTGGTAAAAGGAATGCATTGGACTTCACCCTCTCATGCTTTAGAAGACTCCAATACTAAGTGAATTTGGTGGGGAATATAAACAGGTGAAAGGTGAAAGGAGGGTCCTAGAACGAAGAGTAGGAAAAGCTGACATAGCGAACAGCAGCAGCCAAATGGCAAGGTGCCCAAATTTTGATCCTGACCAAGACATTACAGTGGGAATTATCAGGCTGTTAGACAGACCTGTCTGCTTCTTAGTTGCCAGAGACAAACACAGATACAGAAATGTACACATCACAAGAAGTAGGACATATGAATGTCAGGAGATTTAAGTGATAGGCTGTTTAAAAACCAAAACTGAGAAATGTACACATCACAAGAAGAAAAATGGTCATAAAAACACTCTAGAGCTACAAAAAAAAAGCTGGAACAAAGAACTGTCTGATATTACAAAAAAAAAAAAAGTAAAAAAAGGGGTCATCTTAAAAAATGAAAAAACAGTATTGAGAAAAAAACTAGCTACGATTAAAAAAAAAAGCAAAGATGTTATAAAAAAAAAAACTTTTCAAAGTAGTTCCCTAAGTAAAATAACAACAGGCTGAATAAAAAAATAATAGAAAGTAAACTGAAACGGTAAAACAAAAGGGAACTTAAAAACAATAAAATATAAATTTTTTGAAAAACAAGCTTTTGAGTGAAAATAACTTCATAAAAAAAAAAAAATATAAGAAAAAGTGTGGCATTTTTCATAAAAAAATTGATAAAGAGGGGTAAACTACAAAGTCCTAAAGAAACCCCTGTTGCAAAAAAAATCAAGCTAAAATAAAAAAAGAAAAAAAAAGCAAAATGATAAAAAACAAGAATAACAGAAAAATTTTAACTCCTTCTTGATTTCCCTTAATGATATACTCAAAAAAATATGATACAATAATAACTTTCGTCCCCAAAAGATTGATTGCTTTTTTTTTTTTTTCAAGCACTGCAAAAAAAAAATATGAAAATCCAATTCAACAAAAAACACAGAACCCAAATAAAAAGTGGAGGAATAGGAATTCCTAAGATTAGTCTTCAAAACCAATTCCAATAAAGAGATAAAAAACAGAAAAAATGTATAAAGTGAACTAAAAATCCATAATTCAAAAAATTAAAAAACAATGTCACTGCAAAAAAAATACAAAAGTTGCTTTTTGATGCAAAAAAAATGAATTAAAAATAATAAAAAAAAACCAAAATATAATAAAAGACTATTTTTTTAAAAACTAAACAACAAATAAGCAATCAAAAGATAAAAATTCTGAATAAAAATAAAAGCAAATGAAAAAAAAATTAAAAAAAAAAAAAATTTAATAAAATTTGCATATAAATTAGAAAAAAAAATAAAGAGAAAAAAATGAAATAAAAAAAAAAAAATAAAATCTATAAAAAAATGAAACTAAAAATTTGAATGCTCATAACATTGCATAAATTAGAAAAATGAAAAAGAAAGAAGCTTAAATGGAAAAAAAATTATTAAAAATAAGAAAAAATAAATTAATGAAAAAATTTTTCTGATATCAATTCTAAAGGTTAAAAAAATAAATAAAAAAAAAAACAAAATAAAATAAATAATAAAAAAAATAAAAAAAAATATGATAAAAAATTTAAAAATTTAAATACTTAAAAAATGATTGTTATATTATCAAAAAAGTTGAAACCTTCCTTTCAAAAAAAAAAGGCTTTCAAATTCTGAAATTTCTAAACTGGATTAAAAATTTAAATGAAAATTAAAAAAAAAAGTGAAATCTAAAAATAATAAAAAAAGGTGTTGGAGTCTAGTGTAAAAAAGCTTCCATGTGTATTTTTAAACAAAAAAACACTTGAAAAATGAATGAAAAAAGCAAAAAAGAAAAACTTAAATGAAAAAAAATAAAAAAAGACTAAAAAGCTAAAATAAGAATAAGAAAAATAAAAAATGAAAAAATAAAAAACAAAATGAAAAAGAAAATTAAAAAAAAACCTAACTTAAAAAAAAAAATTGTAAAAAAAATGTTTTAAAAGATTCTAAACTAACTTAAATAATAAAAACTTAGACTAAAAAAAAATGAAACAAAAAAAAACAATTGTAGTAAAAAGGAGGGTCACATATTAAAAATAATAATAAAATAAATAAACAAAAGCAATGAACATAGACATAAGTCTCAAAAAAAAAAAAATTAAAAAAATAAAAAAAGAAACCCTAATTCTAAAAAAAAAAAAAAAAAGTAAAAATAAAAAATGTAACATTAAAATGAAAAAAATAAAAATTACGAAAATATAAAATAAAAAAAAATAAATAAAAAAAAAAAATTTACAAGTGAAAAAAAATAAAAAAAAAATAAATTAAAAAAAATTTTTTTTGTTTTTTTGTAGAATTGAATTGAAAAAAAAAATTAATTCTATCTTTGTCGTATACTGAAAATTAAAACTCTAATTTTTCTCTTTGTGGTCATTCTGGAAATGCAATTCATAACCTTTCCACCCAGTTTTTTCTTTAGCTGCCAATGGAAAGCAAGAAGATGAATGATTTTAATTCTTACTGTTGCGCTGCCTGGTGTGACTCTGCTTCTGGCTAGTCTGACATTAGCTCTAGGTATGGACTGAGATTGTGTGTGGTTTTCATACTGAGATTTCAGGGATGGAATAAGGACAGTGTGGAGGAAGGGTGGCACCTCATACAGTAAGATTAAAGTCACACTATATGGCAAGGCAAGTGGGGCTTACACTTCTCAATGTTCTACAGGCACGGGGAGATGTACAGGCTGTACCTTCTTCAAGAAAAATACACAGGACTCAATCAAACAGAAGACAATGCAGAGAATACTTAGAAATTGCCTGGTAAAAGGAATGCATTGGACTTCACCCTCTCATGCTTTAGAAGACTCCAATACTAAGTGAATTTGGTGGGGAATATAAACAGGTGAAAGGTGAAAGGAGGGTCCTAGAACGAAGAGTAGGAAAAGCTGACATAGCAAACAGCAGCAGCCAAATGGCAAGGTGCCCAAATTTTGATCCTGACCAAGACATTACAGTGGGAATTATCAGGCTGTTAGACAGACCTGTCTGCTTCTTAGTTGCCAGAGACAAACACAGATACAGAAATGTACACATCACAAGAAGTAGGACATATGAATGTCAGGAGATTTAAGTGATAGGCTGTTTACCCTGGAAATGCAGAAAGGAGAAAAGGAAAAGGCAATCATGCGAGGAGGAAGTCAGACAGTGATAAATCAGGCATTGGCATGGGGCTGCTACTGAGAAGAACATGCCACAGGCATCAGAACACAGGCACTTGCTTTCAGATGTATAAATATTTCCCTAACACAAATCTTTAAAGAGTTGTGAGAATCAAACTGTCACTGCAGAGGGCAGCAGGGAGAAATTTTTGTTCTCAAAACCAACTGTAAGTACCTGTAAGCCCTGTTTTTTGAATGCCATTGCAAGACACTTAGGTGCACAAGAGGACCATTTCTGTGACATCGTTGAGCATGTACTTAAAGCACAATGTTCAGACACCAAAGTTTCTTTGACATCCTTACTGATAACAGATGCTGAAGTCTGGCTATCTTCTACTCATGCTTTTCTGTACGTCTCTTGAAGCACTCAGCATTCACATCCAAGAAATACACATAAAGAAATTGGGGAAAAATATGTTTGGGTCAAGAAACGTTGGCTTTACGTTTTAAACTCCCAGACTTAGACTGTTAAATTAGGATGGGGAGGAAAAGAAATATGAAGGAAGGAGGAAGAGAGGAAAGGAAAGAAAGAAGGAGAAAGCTGAGGAGGAAGAGAAAGGGCCGGAATGGAGGTTAAAAACTTCTTGCTGCTCTGCCTGCCTACATGCTCCTTTTTCTTTTCTCCACCCCTGAATCAGAACATTTATATATATATATATATATATATATATATATATATATATATATATATATTTATATATTTATATATATTTATATATGGCATTCTTACAAACACCTAGCTGTCATGACTCCTCTCTGGTATTTCCCAGCGATAGACACTCCAAACTTTTAGCTCTTTGAAATGTTGATGTAGAAATGAGAAGCACTTCCCCTGCAACGCTAACTGATCCTAAACAAGCTCTTTTCTAGGTAGGTGGTGTTCTGGCACTCATGTCTGGAAAGGAGAGTGTGAGGTTTTCTTAGTACAAGGCAAAGGGAGAGCCCGTTCAGTTGCTAGGTGGCAGTGTTAAGCCATGAAGACAGGCACACCTAACTAAGCCTTGCCAAGTGACACATATAATTTGTTTTGAGTGAGATGCACATAAAAGTGGATAACTCACAGAGATGGGCTGAAGCCAGAACAATAAGTTGCCGTGACTGTCCATGAAAGAGTTCATAAACATGGAAAGCCGGGAGGCATTTCCTTAACGGTATTGAGCAAAAGGCAGCTCATATTTTAAGACTTTACTTTGTGATTTTTAGTATCAAAATTTCAAAGTAATACTGTCTTTTCAAAATGTGACTGTGGTATTGAAATTTACCTAGATGGTCAAAGTTTTTCTGCCTGCACCTGAATTCCCCAACACCCCTTACATCTTGTGGTTAACATTCATGGCAAATAGCAGAGAAAGTAAGCCACCACACATTGATTTGGTCAGGAAAGGGTCTCATTACAGGTTGTGCCAGAGATCTCATTGCAGACGTAATCCTCCATCTCCAAGATTCCGAAGATGGGATCATTGGGCCCTCTTCCATCCTCCTACTTTCCACACTAGTCAATCACCTAGCCTTGTAGATTTGCTCATGGACGTGTTACTAAATTTACACTTACCTCAAAAAGCACACAGTTCCTGGTTTGGGTCAATTCCTTCTTTTCTTTTCTTTCTTTCTTTCCTTTTTTTTTTTGGACTGTTAATGGAAGTTTCGAAGTT
This sequence comes from Cricetomys ansorgei, assembly GCA_026225945.1. Classification (NCBI taxonomy): domain Eukaryota; kingdom Metazoa; phylum Chordata; class Mammalia; order Rodentia; family Nesomyidae; genus Cricetomys; species Cricetomys ansorgei. The sequence continues at coordinate 4,454,553 of JAMJFZ010003266.1, read as the reverse complement.
TCTTTTTCCCTACCATCTATTAACCACAGAGATGAAGTGTGGCCATCCTAAACATGCATCTGAGCACAGAACCCTTGTATTTTCTGAACTTTCTGGATTCATCTCACATAAAATAAAATCGATGGACTCTAGTGAGTCTTTACGGGTTTTCATGGCCTAATTCATGTGTGTCACCTGTGACCTTTCTCTTCTTCCACACCCTGTTCCTAAGGATTCTCCTTATATATCACATTATATCATGCTTTCCTCATATTTTCTTTCCGTGTTAGGCTTGGTCTGAATTTTTATCTATCAGATAAATACTATTTATCAGTTATTGTTCACCAAGCAAAACCTTATGGTGATCACCCCCTCTTTGAACCCAGATTTCTAGTGTTTCCTGAATAGCTAACTGCCATGACCCTTGTGATTGTTATTAGGAGTGTGGTATAGATTCAGACACAAGCTTCCGCAGTTTAATACACGGTTAATTGTAACAAGTCCTTTACCTATGTGTCTCCTTCAATAAACTATAAACACACATAAAGTGCATGTTTTCACAGTCTGTTGCAGGGATATGTCATTCCATTGTTTCATTAGAAGACTAGAGATGAAACAGAACAGACAGGTTTTCTCTACATTGCCCTCAAAGAAGCATCTGAATATTTTACTAAGAAAGGTATAAAGAACGACATTCAGCAGCAGCAGCACCTTGCACATTGGAGAACCAGCCATTTAAACTCAGAAATAATTGCTATTTGGTAGACTATTCCTGGAGACCATCCTTGTGTTTCCACATTAGCATAAAGGTCAGACCATCTTAAAATAATGGTCTTTGCTACCTTAGAATTTTCTTCTTTTATGGCTTTATGGCTACTTTAAAAATATGTTTCCAAATGCTCTGAAAAGTTTTTCATTTGTAAAACATAGATAGCTACTTCAAGCAATGGTAAAGAAGGAATCTGCTGTCTCATATGTATGGATTAATAATAGGAAACATTACAGAGTCCATGTTTTCATTCATGTAATGGATTCCTTGTTATACAACAATCAATCATAGAAAGAGGAAACCCCCACTTTCTTGAAGCTTACACAAACATGGATTTAGATCTGTGTTCACAATTAGGAGATAATTTCATCTCCGGGATATTCTGGAAATGCTGTGTATCACAGTTGATTCTACTGGGATCTAGAGAATAAGGAAAGCAATACTACAGGATCCTGCAATTCTAAAGAAAAAAAAAAAAAAACAACACTGCAAAGGTTTTTCCAGCTCAACCTGATAAAGGTGACTAAAAGGGCTAGAAGCCTTGTCTTAGATAATGAACTAATGAGTACTACGTATAAACAATACATGCACAATGTTCATTCATATTTACCAATGACAGAAATTTACAGGATCTGCAATTATAAATAATATGCAGGGAAGAGAGGAGAATGAAGGTAACATTTTGGAGAGATTCATCATGCAGAAATTTGCCAAGAAGGAGGCATCAAAGCAAGTGGAATGAACTGAGGTAGACAGTCCTGACACAGTCAAGGGAGATGCTGAGTCATGTAAAGCAACAGTAAGGACTGAATTCACAATGCAGGGATGGGGTTGTCATGTGTGAGAAATAAGAGATAGATTTTTGTGAGGGGAACAGAGGGATTAAGAGGAAAAGTATCCAGGATAAAGCCAGAGATGGTGTTCAAATAAGATCACAATGGGTACCCTGAGGTATATTGAGTGGTAAGGATTTGCTTATATTCTGGAAAAGAATGAAAACCATTAAAGGCTGAGAGTAACAGATACAGTTTTGGCTTGAATGAAATTAACAAGGAAGTGGGTGAAATAAGCAAGGGAAAACAGTCTGAAACCTAGGATGTCTCAGCATTTAGAGATGTTAGAAGAATGAAGAACAGCCAGCTGGTGAGCCTGAGGAGGATTCCTGACAGAGGTGAGAAGAAACCCAAATATGAAAAACACATTGGCTACCAAAGATCAACAGAGATGTCCAACAGAAGCAGCAATAGGAAAGGTTCAGTACCCTTGATAAGTGGAGATTATAATGACTGAGAATTTATGTCAGAATTGGTGACATGAAGATTAACAGTGACTAGCATGAAGCACAAAATCAAAAGCCTGAGCAGAATTATTCAAGTGAGGTCAAGTGCTAATTAAGGGGAATGAGTGCAATAAAGATCTTAGTAATGTCCTGGCACCTGTGGGATGTCACAGTGCAAGTGGGATGCCCTGGCACCTACAGGAGGTCCTCGTGTCTATGAGAGGTCCTGGTGCCTGCAGGAGGCCTTGGTGCTTGTGGGATATCTGGGTGTCTGCTCAATGTCTGTGTGGCTGAGTGCTGTTTGGGTGCTGGAGGAGGCCTAGTACCTGCAGGTGACCCTGGCACCTGCGGAATGTCAAGGTGCCTGTGTTGATGCCAAAGTGCCTGGGTGTTTGGGAAGTGAAGTCTAACTTCTGGTCAAACTTTGTCATGATTGGTCCCATGCTAATATAGACGAGTGAATGTCTATGGTCAGAGCAGCCTGCTGCCTCCAAAACCCATTTTAATGCCTGTGATCCATGCTCCTGTCACACAAGCCGGACTTAATTTTCTTTCAGTTGTTATTTATTTTTTTATTTTTCTTTATTTCTTTATTTCTTCTTTTAAATTTTTTGTTTTGTTTTTTTGAGGGCACAGAGGTAGGAGGGTGGGAGAAAGAGGAATGGAAAGAGGGTATTATGGAGATACATTGTATGAAACTCAAAATATTAATGAAAGTATTATAATAAAAGATCCTAGATATTGGAGAAAGGATGCAATACACACCACAGTGTGTCTCTAGAGGAGACAGTGGGGAAAGGTCAGGGGGATAGATGAACCAATATTGCTGATGGAATCCCAAAGTATGGTTATTACACTTTATAATATCAGTTGTGACACCTCATCTTCTGAAGGAACTAAATCCAACAACCAACAATTATATGTTACATGACTGTTAGAACTGGAGACTACAGGCTTCTCCTTTGAGGAGTTTGAAGGAAATGGATTAGTAGTTAGAAGTTCTATAAAATTAAAGTCTTTTTGCCTTACCTTGAAGAGGAATACTATTATTTTTGCTAGTATGAATACGTCTATTCTGATGAGAGAAGCGAAAACTGCTGAAACGGGACTCAGAGATGATGGAATTGGAGCATACGTTTCCAGAATTCTGGTTCAGTGGGACTCACACTGTCTACCTTTCTTTCATCTCTACTTGCCTGTCTTTCTTTTATAGTTGAAGATTTTCTCTAAGATTGTAGCTCTCAGGTACAGATTTACACTCCACCCTTTAGTAATCTCAGTATATATTGAGAGATATTCCTTCTCCCTTTTAGGAGTATCATTTCTAGAAGTATTTTTGAAAGTTATTCTTAAATTGTAGTCATTAATTGACGAACCTAAGCTGCATGTCGCCATCTGCAGCAATGACATCCTCGACACTTCGATTGTGCACACAAGTGTAATAAATTGACCCAGTTAACTATATTTAACCAGCTCCCAAACCAAAACTAACTCACAACTTAGACAACAATGCATTGTCATAACAGATGTATCTGGTGGATGAAAAGAAAATCAGGTCAGTTCTTAAGGAGAAACGACATTTTCTGCCTTCCACGGTATATGCAGTTGAGCCCTTGTATCTCAAGAAGAATTCTGGTCCTCTAGGTACAAACAACTGTAACTGAAAACAAATTAAATAAAAGGAAGAACATTCTGAACGTGTACAGACCATTACTTTCTTCTCACTGGTCCCCAAACAATATAGCATAACCGTTATATACCTGTGATTTGCATTGTATTAGTATTAGTATTAAGCTAAAATTGATTTAAAGTTACAGGAGAACATGTACAAATTGATTGTGAATTCTGATACCGTTTTACACAAAGCTGCTTCTAGGCTTTGGGGACAGTGCTATGAAGTCCATGTATATTTGCCATGCAAAGGTGTACTGTTATCCTTAGCTTAATTTTTTTCTTTTTCTCAGTAAGGGGAATAATAAATTAATACAGGAGGATTATTTTTATCATTGCAAACTTTGGTACATAGGAAGGGGTCATAGAAAAAGCTATGCTTTCCCCAAAACTGCAAAATAAAAAGAGATTTGTTTTGGAATGAAAATGCCTGGGGAGAAGGATAAAGATGATTTGAAACAATTCAGAGCCTTATTTGGGGCCACATACAAGGAAACTACATGATTTCAATGGCTACATGAAACAGCATCTTAGAAAGTCACTTTTATTGAAAGAAGAAAATATATGAATACAGGTATGTGTACATACATGTGTATAGGTAACAAAGAAATACTTTTATCTAACATTATATTTATGCTATTTGGGAATTTTTAAGGCCACATGATTCTGATTAATTATTGGCAGAAGAGCAAGAATGATGTTCTTTCTGAAGCAGGTCAGATCCAAGCATCCTATGGAATACTCTATGAGCCAAATGGTATCTTTAAGCCCAGATTGCAGGTCAACACATTTGTAATTAATATGGATTTTGAAGCTGGCTCAGGAAATGTGATTCACCTTTGTAAACTTTACCTTCAGATCTTAAAGTCTACTTCTCCAATGCTATCAGTGTCATATATAATCATTTCCCCAGCCACTGGATTATGCACACTGCTTATTTTCCATTTTCATGACTTGCTGCATTGTAACATCTCGAAGCTGCCAACCAACTTTTAGGCTTAGTTATCCCCTTTATTCAGGCACCCACTCCTTATCATGCTTTTCCTGCTTTCTCCTACATCCTTTTCTCCTAACACCACTTCCTCCACTTGTGTTCACGTTAACACATTGCAGCTTACTAAAAGTTTAGAAGCACTGAGCAGCCCAGCCAGGGACCAAGAAGAAGCATGTCTGCAGCAGCATAAGGAAGAATGGGATTCAGTTACCCATGGAAAGTAGTTTGGTCTACTGTAACTGCCTCTAAGTTGGGCTGCAAATCATGTCAGAGTTTTGAACTGCAAATATCAGCCGATAGATTGACTCCAAGGTTCATGAATTAGACAGTGTGCTATTAGTATAACTAGAAAGTGAATGAAAGAGTCAAATACTGCCTGCTTCTGCAACGCTCTGTAGCCTGACACACACACACACACACACTACGAGTGCTCTCGAGAGTAAGCCGATAGCCCTGCGGTGTGCACTATAAACAATTATTATAGAAACTCCTTTTAGTTTTCCTTGACCCTTCCTGCAGTTCTCTTTGTGAAAACTTTCATTAAATGCCACAGGCTGTGGACTAATATATCTGGTTCCAGTGCTTTGCAAAATTCTCTTGCTTATTTTTCCATAGCAGTTTCTATAATAACATGCAACCAAGAAAAGAGGTGTAAAGGGGAGAAGTGAAACAGCATAAAGGTCACACATTTTAAGCCACATGCACTTCTTTATTGTTATTCTTGAAGTGTGTTTAGCACAGAGACAAATTGTACATTTACTGAAAGTCACTGGGACCTAACGAGCTCCTAATGTGTCCCATACTTCAAGGTTTTTCAGAGCAGGCCAGTAACTTAGCAACAAAAGCTAAACCTTGACAGGAATAATCATTATTTCTATTGTAGCTTCAGGCTTCCCCACTGTAGGTTTCTTCCTATTCTTTTTTTTTTCTTTTTTTCTATCCTGTTGTTTTCTTAAAAGGGAACCCAGATCAAGGAAGAACAGCTAGACAGGGAAGGGAGAATTTTCTCCCTTCTGCTTCAGGCTGTACCCTGCATAGCAGAACATGAACCTGGAGCTGAGAGTTGCTTCCTTCTCAGTTACTATGAAACAAATGTGCAAAGCCCAGGCATGGTCATGCCAAACGAATACCATGATGTATTTGACATAAGATTAAAACAGGAGATTATTGAATTTATGAATTTAACCCTTGTAGGCTTTTCAACTCAGAAATTACCATGAAATTCATTGATATCTAAAATGCTCTGATCCTGACAATGTCAAATTTTTCAGGAGTGATGGGCAGGACAAGTCACATGGTTAAGGAACAAGCCTTATTCTTCATTCAAGCTCTTCCTTGAAGCCCATGTTGGTTTTCTACTGAGGTGGTCAATGAATAACCACTTCATTATGGGTAGTATCCTCATGTGTCCTCAAAAAAATTGAGAATTGGCCTTGCAGATAAATATAAAATTTAAATGTCTAAAACTAGAAAATTCAATTTGTATTGATAAAAGAACCAGTATGAAGAATTCCTAAGATTGCAGGATTAATGACGATTAACCTGTTCTATGGTTTCCACAGAACCAAAAATGTCAAGCCCTTGGTAGAAAATTTCCTGTTGAGATGGTAGTGACAGTGACTAGAAGGTTATGAAGTGGATCCATTTCTGATCCCACAGTTTGACCCATGTGCCAAAGAAGCTCAGAAAACAGAGGAGAATTTGTTCTATTTAATTGTTCTATTTAATTTAATTTTGTTAAATCTCAAACTAAAATAAACACTTCTTAGTTTACATCCACTTAAAAAATATAAATAGTATGATGTTGTGGGAGTCCAAAGTCACAGAGCAATATAACTATCTCTGCCTGCCTTTGACCAGCCATCTGACGGTGGGTCAACCATTCAAGACTTCAGAACCTCCCATTAGTATGGGAGGCCCAGATTGCCCCTGTAGCTTCACACTATGCAATATTGAAAAGGCTCAGTAAAAGGACAGGGTAGCACTCAGCACTGTGGTCTGGGATGAACCTTCTCAGAGATAAATGCTAGACGTTTTTCCATTTTTTTTTCCTACCAAGAGAATAATTATAATTGTTATCAACACAAAATGACACTCCTGGGACCTTGTTAGTTAATGCATTTTAAATTCCATAGTAATAATTTAAAGAATAGATACTTTGTAAATTTGGTTTATAAAAATCACTGTTGCAGATTCATGTGAAAAGAAAAACTTTGATGAATGCTTAGTAGTCATTTTCCATGTATTAGGTTTGAAGCAGTCTCTTTACTGTAATTTACTGTAATTTTGATTTTGAGTGATGGATAATAAAGAGCTGATAGGTGGGACTTCTTTCCTTTCGGACATAACACGCGTATGCAGTGGAGGAGACAACAAGTGGGTGGTAGAGGGCACAGAAGAACTCTTTAAGCCTCTGGAATATATGCCTTGTGTGAAGGAGGAGAGAAAATTTAGATGAGTATGGAAAATGTAGAGTCCTTAAATAATCCTGATGGAGGATGATATGAACCTATGCATGACTTCAAGATCACACAGTGGTAATGACAATGTTGCAATGTCAGCTGGAATTGTCCTGTAACTGGGGCTTCACCAATTCATATCTTCCACTTTCTTGGCTCAAATTGAATAGTTAAGTAATTTCAAAGTGGCCATATCTTGCAACTCTTTAGAGTGGATTTTGCCATAATAGTTTACACAAATGGTTGTATACACCATGACCCTGGAGGTGCCATTTGTACCCATCATGCTGTGCCTGGTACCCCTTTTAATACACAAAGGCCAGAACTGGTACATTCACTTCTGTAAACAAATATTTCTATTTTAGATAAATGGACAGTTTCCTCTCTAAGGAAGAGTTCAAGAATCTGATTAATATATCTGATGACTGAGACTAAGCCTATAGCTATACTCCAGTCTCTATTCTTTATTCAGTAACTAAATAGCATCCTGCTTCCAAAAGAGAAGGAAGAGAAGAGCTAAGGAAAAGAAGAGGAGAAGACACAGGCAACATGCAATAGAGTTGTATAAGAAATATGAATTATTTCAAGATCACCTATATTTCAAATTACAGGCCAAGGGTGGCAATAGCAGTAATACCTAGAGCCAGTACATACAGAGCGAAGAAATCTGCTTAAGTCTTTAAAGATCAGAGTTCATGTTTATGTACTCGATTTTATCTCAGGGGGAAAACTACTTTGAGTTCCATAGTAAGAGAATATAGTGTTTTCCAAGTTGGGATGTTATATATTTGTAGTCTAGGAGAAAACAAAGAAAATGGCTAGCATTAAGTTTCTGTCTGTCTTGTTTTCTTTCTTCTTATCAAGGTCAGATTCTGAGAACACAGAAATATATTTTCTTCTTTTGCATTTACTCAGAAATATAACAAGAATTTGAGAGCAAAATGCTATGAATTTTTATTAGGTGAAATAAATATATTTATCTCTTGGGTTAGAAAGATTGTTTTTGGTTATCACCCAGAAGTTACGTGTGAGAATGGAAGTAGGCTAGGACTATTGTCCTCTAAAACAATGCTGAAATCATAGCCATTAAAATATGAACTTAAAGTTATTAATGGTAATACATTTTATGTTCATTCATTTTGGAGAAGATAAAACTACAGAAGTCACAGAATGATACAAAATAAGGTAATAGGAACTGTGTTTCCATTGATGGCAGAGATAATATTGAGTTATACATAGAAAAGGCATCTCAAAAGGTACACAGTCATTCATGGTAAAGAAAAATTTAATGCAACACAGTAGCTTAGTATAGTATTTTTGTGGTATATGTTACCTGGTATTTGGAAACTTGCCATCTCACCTTGACCATAGTCACCTCAGTTGAAGACATTCAGCTCAATCTAACTTAAAAGTTATGAGAGGAACACTATTAAGACACGAGAAGCACACTGTCTTTCAAAATGCCTAGATTCGGTTCTGCCTCTGCTACTTACTAGTTCTACAGCATTTAGGAATACAAATCTGTATTCACGTCACAGTCTTAACAAAGTGCCAGGTGAATGTCTAAGTGACTAGGCAGGCCCTACCAGGTGTGAGGGCATCAGGGCCAGCACAGCCCTTTCCAAAACACTTAGAATCTGAGTTGCTTTCACTGAATGACCACATAGTACAGCCTGTCCCAGCCACTGGCTTGTTTTCTGTAGGAGTCAATGCCTGCTCTCTTTCTGACCTGTTCTCCAGGGTATTTTCTGAGTTTCTCTCTTTCAGGCTTCCTGGAGCTTTTGTTAGTGACAAGCTTTTACTTGTTGAAATCCTGAAGGCAGAAATGCCCAAAAAAATTTGAAATCTCTTTCTGCAAGGAGCAGCATCTGAGGCAATGACTCAAGCTTCTGAGTGGCAACTTCTCCTTGGTGTCATGTACCATGGAGCAAGTAAAGGGATGTACCCAGATTCCACTGGGAATACCACTCGTGACCCCATGGAATTCCATCTATCCCCAAGCTTACGGGTACAAGCCACATCACAACTGTTTTGCCATCTAACTGGTTTATGATCATGTTTAACATTTCATTTGTCTTTGCCCAGTATAATCAATTCCCTCAGTGTGAACAAATGGAAAGTTTTCTGTTGTTTTGAAGGGACCCTTCAATGTTAAATAATAGAAAGCCTATGTTTGTAGAATTACAAAAAGAAAGAATGATCTGTTTGGATTCCAAATCTGTCAATTAACTAGCTAAGTGACTCTGGGGCTAGTTATTTCATCTCTTTAACTAAAATTATTGGAATAATAATACTTACGTTGCAAGATGTTTCTAAGGACTAAATGAGAAAACACATGCGAAATGGTGCCTAGCACATGTTAAGTGTCCAATAAATGTTAATTTCTTTCCTTTTATTCACTATTCAAAAGGAGAAGGAGGGGCTTTTTTTACAATAGTTCCAAAATGATGCAAACCTGTGTAGGAACAGCAGTGTAGATAAATACTAACTAAACTTGACCTTGACTTCAGGTAACTACACCCCTAAACCAAATCAGAATGTCTTGATTCTGTGGAAGGAATGCACATATCAGCTAGCCAGGAATTTCATAACAAAATACCACCATCTGGGTGGCTGAAACAACAGAAGGTTCTGCTTGTGTAAATTAGGAGGCTAGAAGTACATAAGCCACAAGCCAGAGTATTTCATTTCAGATAAGAGCCCTTCTTCTCTCTGGCTCATAGACAGCCATCTTTGTATTATGTTTTCAGATGGCTTTCCTGAGGGGTGCAGTTGTGTGTATGTGTGTGTGTGTGTGTGTGTGTGTGTGTGTGTGTGTGTGTGTGTGTGTGGTATGTCTTCTAAAAACATTAATCTTTATTTTCCATAGAAAATAAATACAGTTTCTTAAGTGATAAACTGAGAAATGTCTTATTTGTAAAGGAAAACAATTCAAAATTTGCACAGTGAGCACAAAGCAAATTACAAACAGAAGAAAGTGGAGACGGAAAAGATTTCAGAAGGTGTCAAAATTAACCACTTATTCACATAATCATCATGGAGGGACAGGATGGGAATCTTTTGCATATCTAAATTTATTAACATATTTATTTGAGATATGACATTAATCTTATAGGGCAATGACCAACACATAAGGTCATTTAACTTTACCTTCTTAAAGGTCTCATCTACAAACAGCTATGTTTTATTATGACTTCAGGTTATAAATTGGAGAGAAAGAAAGTATTCATACCTTAGTACTATATTCTATATTTTAAGGTGTTATAAACTGAAGCTTCTGTACCTATTTAACATAACTAAGAAATCTAGTTTATAATATCTTGTTGCGAGTATTCCCCAAACAAATTTTGCATACATTTAAAATTGTTTTATCATACATAAAACCAATGTACTCTTAAGAAAAGTTTTTTGTTTTGTTTTCCTCATTTTCCTTAGCTCTCTGAGGATTTCAGAGAATGCATTTTGTTCATATTTGCCTCCTTTCCCAATTGCTCCTATGCTCATTCTCATGTCCTGTGTCAACGTGGAGAGGAGAGGTGGACTGGAAGTGTCACCTCTAGCTGAGGAGCTACTGGAAGTTAACAACTCTTGGTAGAGGGTGTGTCTATTTTCTTTAGGAATATATCCCTTGGTAGATGGAATATATTACAATGGATACATCCAAGGATATATGAGCAGCACAAATTGGACTCCATATTCTTCTTAATAAATCTTTAAAGATACTTAAAATGTTTTTCATACAGGTATGTACCAGTAATTAAATATGCTCTCCCCACCCTGTTACTTCCTACCCTCTCTTTCTCGTGCCTTCTTCCTCCTTTATGTTCCCTTTGTTCTCCTAGACAATCTCATCACTAGTTGCATTTTACATATGCACACATGATTTTAGTTGACTTCAGAAACATAAATGAGAGAAAATATGTACCAATTATCTTTCTGAAACTGGTTTAACTTGCTTATGATGATTATCTCCAGTTGCATCTAATTTTCTGCAAACAGCATAACTCCATTCTTCTTACACCTGGAACAAGTACCTTGTGCCTATGTGCTAATTTTTCCGTATCCATTCCTCTGTTGTTGGACACCTAGGATTTGGCTAGGATGAATAATTCTGCACTGAACATTGATGTACAAGTACTTTTTTAGTAGGTTCACCTGGAGTCCTGTGTGTGAGCACCCAGGAATTGTCATTTGGCAGATTTATTTTCAGATTATTTGTAAATTGATAAAATTAATATAAACTATTTGCCTTTCCTTTTCCACCACCAAGCCCTCACGAATATCTCCTCCCATTTTTTTTCTCTCTCTTAAACTCATGTCTTTTGTACCCCTTTCCTTTAATTATTGTTTTACACACACACACACACACACATACACTCCTAGACAACATATATATTACATAATATATAACTACAATTTGCTCAATCAATTTACTGCTACTTGTATGTGTATGATGCACAGCTGACCACTTGGCATTAGGAACAATTGGGAAGTTCATTTGTGGGGAAGCTTATCTTCTGCTCTCACAATGAAGGGCAGTGTATGAGTATTTCCTGTCTTCACACTCTGCCCATACTTTGTGTTGTTTGTTTTCTTCATGACTGATATTCTGATTGAGCTTTATTTAATAAACATGGAGAGTTCAGTTATATTTCTCTCTGTTATCTGAATTCATGTTTATATTTGTGCTGCATTTAAATTTCGTTAAAGAAAAACTACTTGACTTTGGGACAAAATTAACTTCATGCTTTGTAGCAAATGAGAGATGACACAAGGAAATAATCCATCTTTCACTGAAAACTGACTTCTTACTTTCAAAGAAAATGGTAGTACTCCTTGAATCTACAACACAATCTACTATATTACAGCTATTAAAAGAATAATTCTGGGATAACTTTTTTGATTTAAAAGCCAACAACACATGTAAGACAGTGAATTCTAGCATCATATTCAGGAAGTATTTAGGAAAAGTCATTTATTCTCAGAAAGTTCATGTCTTTATACTTGAAAAGTAAAGATTATAAAATCTCGAACTCGAGGGCTGGAGAGACAGATGAGCGATTAAGAGCAGAGTCTGTTCTTCTAGAGAACCTGAGTTGGTTCCTGGCACCCACAAAGTGGCTTACAACTGCCTGTACTCCGGGTGCACCGGCTCTGTCACCATATTCTGGCCTCTGCAGGCATATGTGACACAGATATACAGGAAAAACGCCTTTACGAATAAATAAATAAATAAAGTGCTCATTTGTCCAGGTTATAATTTCTTAACTTATAAATTTTTGCAAGCTCTCACTTTTATAATAAAATGCAAATAAATGGTATTTGTACTCATTTAATTCATTATTTCATTTCTAAATTTGAATCTATTAAATAGCACGATTTTACCTAATTACATAGGCTTACATCATATGACATGGTATTTACTGTAAATCCAAGGCTTCAAAGGGTCAGAAATAATCTTGGGAAGTGTTGACACAAATTACCTTTCCATATTTACCCAGAGGCAAGGAAATCCTTGGTCAAATTTTCACTGGCTACTCAGAGAAAAAGTGTAAGTAATTCTTTTATCAAACAATCTAAAATATGATGTCAGTGGTTAGCCAGGAATAATAGGGTTCTCAGATGTGTGTTTAAAGTTTTGTATTGGATTTCTTCAGGTAATCTCCCTGGAAAAGGACATATGAGGAGACCGGTCATTGTATCTGACTTTGAAAAGTTGGTGGGAAATAACTTTCTCATGCCAAGTAAGATTTGAAAGCCATCAGAGAACTCTTCAACCTAGCCTGCTGATAGTTCTCCCAGATTATCTTATTTTCAGAAGGAAAAAGAAATGAAACCAGAGCCAATAAAGTGCATCATTCAAAATATCTCAGTGCTCTAACAAATGCTACTTTCTTGAATAAGTAAACACGTTTTGTATGAAATCCACAAATGCCTTATAATAAACAGCCATATATAGGGATATTGGCTGCACTACTGCCTGTACTGATGAACAATTAGAAACATGTAGGTATTGTACAAAGGGGGAACTATGTGATTAGGGTACACCCATCTTCGTCAGCTAGTGAAGTAGACATAGTGAATAACTAATTTAAATGTATATTCCCCAGTTCCAGAAAACACAGGTCTGAGTTCTGGCTTCTGTCATGGTCAGGCTCTGCTAAGGACCTGCTCAGGTTGCTTGCTGCTGTCTGTCTTTTAATCACATATTCACAAGGTGGAAGGGATAAGAACTGTCTAGGCTTCCTTTAGTATGAGCACTAATCTCAGTCATAAGAACTCCAACTTTATGACTTTTTTTCTTCTACAGACTCCCAACACCAAATAACTTCAAATGGGGGCATAGGAGAATATTCATTTTTCCTCATTTTCTGTCACTTAGGTGTTATATTACTTACTGAAATAATGAATCGACAACTTAATCCATATCCCCATATGCCAAATAATCACTGTGCACCTCAAAGGAGATGGCTGTAACTTCCTTTCTATGGACCCTATCCCTCTTCCAGTGTGTCCACATTTACTCTCAAACTTTTATATTAAAGGATATAGCTCAGTGGTAGAGAAACTGGCTAACAAACATTGGGTTAGTGTTGACTCTTTGGGGATAACAAAAGGCTCAACTTTGCTTAACTTATGCTTCTGTTTTCTTTAAGAAAACAGCCCAGCAATGGTGGCACACATCTTTAATTCCAGCACTTGGGAGGCAGAAGCAGGTGGATCTCTGTGAGTTTGAGGCCAGCCTGGTCTACAGAGTTAGTTCCAGGACAGCCAGAGTTACAACAGAGAAATTCTGTTTCGAAAAAAAGAAAGGAAGGAAGGAAGGAAGGAAGGAAGGAAGGAAGGAAGGAAGGAAGGAAGGAAGGAAGGAAGAAGAAAGAAAGAAAGAAAGAAAGAAAGAAAGAAAGAAAGAAAGAAAGAAAGAAAGAAAGAAAGAAAGAAAGAAAGAAAGAAAACAGTTGTTGCCTTATGAAAGCTAGCACCCATAGGCCACCAAAAAAAAGTGTGTGATGATGAATTGCATAAACACTGGGCTCCAACTGTCAGGGTTAGCCTTCAACTCTGTGCATACTGCCTAGGAAAACAGTCACATGTCTCTGCTGCCATATAAACTAAGTTTACTGTGAAGATGAAATGAATATATATGTCACTTAGAGCAATGTCTGACAGATCACTCTGAATAAATATGAGCTGTTAAAACTATCATTTCTAATGGAAACAGAGTCATACCCATCATGCATCTCACCTTATAGGTATTGTTTTAAGATAGTACTTTATATATTAAGGGCTAATATATTAGTCCTTTTAGTGCATTTCTGATAAACAGGACAATATTAACTAATGAATCAAGAAGCATACTTCATGGGCAGGAGAGAATTTAGGGAATCTTTAGCACACCTGAATTTTATGCCAAGTTGTTCAAAAACTTTAATTTGAATAAGCTGTACAGTCAGTGTTTGGTCATCTGGAAATAGCGTAACATGGCTTGTTCTTATTCCAGGTAGACACCACACACTCATGACAAGATAGGCTTGCAAAGAGGTTTGGACACTGAGAAGCAAGAGGATACTATTGGGATACTGACTGTGTTTCCATAGCAGATGAGGTGAAACAGGAAAAAGTATCTCTCATCTATCACTATGAAGTTTGATTGAATGAGACAATATTACCTTTCATTTAAAACCTTTGTCAAATCTAACAAATGGAGACATTCATCTGAGTGCAATGGAGTGCTCATCCACTGAGAAACTATTTAAAATATCAGATGTAAATCAAAATATTTCAGATATTTCAAACATGTTGTTATTTATGAAACTGTTTAAATGTTGTGATATAGTAAAATCTTAGTTTGGGAATTTTGACCTGTTATTTCACAAAGACCTTTAAATAAATTTGACTTGGGTGTGCATTGTTCTTGCTTTGCTAATTACCAAAGGAATCTGCCTCTCTAACCCTGACTTTACATTGAATGAGACTTACTTTTTCCTTCATATTTGGTTGTCAGAATTTCTTTCACCTATGTGTAAAAAGCTATGTATGGATTTAAATGTCTGAAAATTTAAAAAATAAATTCTACACTTTAAATCAAGAGGGTTCGGTGGCTTTGATAATTCTTTATGTTTGTGAAGCCCTGAAATTGTTTAGGGGATTTCATCATGCATTTCAAACTGCTTGCCTAATATTTTCAACCGTGAAATGGTAATAGAGAGTTTATTCCCAAACTTGCAAATGAAACTCAGAAAAGTTCACAAAGGGCAGCACTCTAGAGAGTGTTATTTGAATTCAAAATGACATTGTTAAATTGTGGAAATAATCAGAGATCAACAAAATGAAGCTTTACAGGGCTGGAGGGAAGTTGTGAAAAAAAAGTGAAGTGGTACAGTTACAGATAGGGAAATTATGCAGGAAAACGCCTTGTGCTCATTTCAGAAATCATAATCTAAACACCAACAGGTCTGTGTAGCAATTGAGCCTCTTTTTTTCTTTTGTTCCTCTCTTTCGTATCTACTGGATGTGGAGTTTGTGCCATTGGGCTGCGTTTTGCCCTTCTTTTCTCTCTTGTCCTTCCTCCTTTTCTAGAAATCCTCTTGCCGGTACCTTTCACCTTTTTTCAGATCTTTCTTTGCCTGTGAGAGTCACCTGTTTGATCTTGAGAGTCCCTGCAAAGTATTAAATGCAGAACCAGAGCATCCCTGAGCTGGAGATCAAAATCTCAGCGAGCTGGACAGTTTCAAGTAGTGAAAATTTCAGTCTCAGATCCTTGAGGAGACATCAGCTGGGCATCTTTAGGCAAGATTCTCAAGGCAGGTAACAATGCACCCCACCTCCAACTCTAAAAGCCTAAACACAGTTTGAGAACAGAGGCCAATTTATAAACTTTAAATCAAAGCTAGAACCAACTCTAGCTGATTTTGACTAAGGCCCAGGCTTCCTTGGATAATGGTAAGAGACCAAGGTAAGATTTGCTCTGGTCCTAGAGTGACTTCATATTTCAGTTTACAAGACACAACCAAATAGTTCTCAGAAGCGGTAGCCATTCCAGGCGTCAGTCTTGCACACTCTTACTACCTGTATACATATCTTCGATTGTAAATTGTTCACCAATTTTGTTAATTTCAAGTAACATTTTAATTTTTTATTACCTTTATTAGTTCTCTTTACATTCTTTATACAGTTTATTTTACAGATATATACTTTGAATATTTCTTCTGAACTGTGTGTTGCTACTTTTTCTTTTTAGATTTATTTTTATTTTATGCCTCTGAGTGTATTGGTTGCAAGTATGTTCGTGTACCATGTGCATGCCTGGTGTCTACAAAGTTAAGAAGAGGTGGTTGGATCCCTTGGAATTGAGATTAGGGATGGCTGCGGCCAACATGTAAGTGGTAGAAACGAACCTGGATCCTCTGCAAGAGCAGCAATTGCTATCGATTACTGGGGCGTCTCTCCATCCCTTATGTTTTCTTAATGGCTATTTTTGGTGTTTGCATGATTTTTATGTTAAAAACCTAAAAATTATAAGATTTTAGTTTTTAATTGTGGTTATTAATTTGGGTATTTAATCCAAAAAAATCTTTAGCTTCCACCTGGTTAAAATTTGATTATTTTCTATTTTTCTCAAGTGTGCTATGGGTTTGGTTTTCAAGTTGAAAAGTGTGATATTTGAAATTGATTTCATGGAGGAGAATCAAGTTCAAATAGAATGTCGGAAAATAGAAGTTGACTTTCCTAGTGCACAAATTATGATGATGGTTTTTCATCTTATGTTAGCACTGTTAACACCATGAGACTCCAGACTCTCTCCATGACCTTATGACTCCAGTGAGACTTGGAATTATACCTGTGACTGAAATCAGAAGGATTATTTATTTACACACAAAAATAACTCATGTGCTTCCCTGGCTATTGCAGTGCCATTTGTTTAAAATCCACCTTTACCTCCCATTTAAGTTCACTTAGGTCTTTATATCAAAAATTACTTAGCTAGAATAAAAATTTATCATTATATGATGATTTTTTCCAAATCAATGTTGGTATTCAGCATAGTCCTAGTTTGAAGTTTATCACACATTCTGGGAAAGAAATTGACCAGCTGATTTTTAAAACAATATGGACATTCAGAAGATCAAGAGTAATAAAAATATAGATAGATGTAGAAGGTTTACTCTGATTTCAAGATATCCTATAAAGCTACAACATCAATATAGTTTGGATTTCTGAAGACATAGAGAAATAGACCAAGCCACAGAAAAGAGAGGATCAAAAGTCGCCAAATACATATGTGACTTGACTTTGGCAAAGATGTGAGAAGAATTCAATGAAGAAGGAAAATGGTTCAGTATATAATTAATAGTGACCATGCGAACATGCTTGCTTATCTTCCACTATGTTCAGAAGCTCACTCCAATTGCATTAGAGACCTAAGTATAAACTTCTAAACTATGAAACTTTAAAGAGAAACTCTCTGTAATTGCACATTTAGAAAATCATCTGAGGATAACATAACATGGACTACACAGGAAATAGTGATAAAATTGAGTCTTCTCAAAATCAACAGATTTACTCTCCAAAGACAACCATAAAGTTAACTAATATCCAAGGATTGTTAGAATGCTTGCCACATATGCATCAGTAAAGGAAACTGTGTTTACAATGTATGAAGAAGTTTTATAACTCATTTATTAAAAAAAATACATATTTCAATAAGTAGTTGCATGAAATTTTTGAAAATACGTGAATGGAACGTGCACATATGAAATGTTGTTCAACACCATTAACCACTGAGAAAATAAAGACTAAAACACAAGGAGACAGCCTATGAGGATGGCTAAACTTAAAAGCCTCTATCATTATCCAACGTCTGAGCCATTCTCAGGACTGGAAGCTGAATGCAGCAATTATCACCTGCTTTTGTTAGGATTGCTATAACCACTCGAGAAAAGATTTGGGGAAAGTATGCCTATCAGTCAATTACAATCGAGCGCTTGTCCAACAATAAAGAGGTTGCATGTCTACACTAAACCTCTTATGCATATATTGCAGTTTTGTTTGTGAGAGCCCAGATGGAGGAAAGCTTGACTATTCAGCAACAAGTGACTACTGTGAACCATAAAGCTACGATACTTGGCGAAGAAAAAGTTCATGAATTTAAAAGGGCGTTGGGAGATAAATGAGGAGTTGGAATGGAGAAACAGAGAAATGGACGCAATGTGAATACAATACACATGGGTTATAAGAGCCAGAGGTCGGCAGGGATTGGAGTGAAATAGGATCGTCTAATCATGACAGGACTGCTACTCTCATGAACTCACAACAGCAGTGTTTCCTGAATAAGATGAAGACAGTCAACATTTTAATATGGTGTAAGGAGAGACTCAGAAATCCCTGTCCTTACATGAGGAGCTGTTGACAGTTGATGGTTTCTGGGAAAAGGAAAATCAGTTTTACTTAAGGATGTGACCCCTGGTAGAGAGAAAATGCACCAGTGGTTGACTGTATACCCATAAGTATACAACAAGTAAAAATTGTACTTGGTGGGTTATATAGAAGAAAACATGAATTTGCAAGGGGTGCAGAGGTGGTAAATCTAGGGGGAGTTATGGTGAGGAGTGAGAGTGAATAGGATAGCATATATTTGTACGAATGCATGGGATTTTCAAGGATTTAATAAAAGTACTATGTATTTCAAAGATACAAAGTTCAGAATAATCCATACTTTAATAAAGTTAATTAACTTGTGAGTTTAGAAGTTTCTATCCTCGGGATGTTACTGAGAAAGATGAAAAAAATTCATAAAATTTATTTATGAAAAACATTCATAGCATCCTTTCTAATTATATATACGCCAATGTTAGAAACAAGCCAAGTGATCGCTGGTTGAATAGTAACTAGGTAGTGTGTTCATGTAATGGGATAGTATTCATAACCGAGAAGAATAAGTCACAACAACGTATAAGAATATTATCTGCAAACACAATGTCCTAAGCCAAATTTTCCAGTACCTGTCAT
The DNA here is from genome assembly GCA_026225945.1 of Cricetomys ansorgei. Lineage (NCBI taxonomy): Eukaryota > Metazoa > Chordata > Mammalia > Rodentia > Nesomyidae > Cricetomys > Cricetomys ansorgei. Next base: position 4,435,393 of record JAMJFZ010003266.1, on the reverse strand, counting down.
CTCCCCTCCAAGAATCTGTATGATTAAATTAAAATAAATTCCAGGCCAATCAAAGTGATCTATGGAAATCTCCATCAGAAATGCCAAAACCTTTAACTCTCAAGAGAAGGGTAGAATTGATTAGAAAGCATCAGCAATCTCAGTGGCAACGATAAAGTTCAGAGTGGAAGTTACCTCCATGTATATTACTGACTGTTTGTTAAACTGCACACACTGAGGCTTCCCAACATCAGATAAAAATAATGGTTGGAAGGCAGCAGGTGGGTAATAAAGAATACAGGAAATCATTTCTTCAACTCAGTCTCTGGGTTCTCTATGTAGACTTCCTGGCACTTACATAGATGCAGTATTTTAAAATACTCGATGTATAGATAGACAGAAAGACTGATCTCCATCATGTCTTTACAGTACTGCCAAGATGCCTTCATTTATTTCAAAAATGATAGTTTAAATAGTTAAACGTATTTTAGAGAACTCAAATATTTGATGAGAATAATTCTATATGAAGGAATTATAGGCAGGAAATAGAATAATAGAACTCAAAATTACTACTTTGAAAGCTTTAATGAAATAATGGTTTTAGGCAAGGCTCCTCAGTGGCTAAGAGGACTAATAGGTAGAATACTGATGAGAAAATATATAGTGGAGACAAAAAGCCTCAGTTTACCTAACCCAGTGATCAACGTGGATAACTTAAAGTGTAACAACCAGGTGTTTGAGTTTTGCTTTCATATGCAAAGAAAAGGTATCATGTTTTGCTTGTAAGTATTCTTGAAGGAAGAATTCACTCTGAGACTACCAGCTCTAATTAGGATGTAAGTGTTTCTAGTATGAGAAGAATCACTTAAATAATGGCAAAGAAAGGGCTGTGAGCTGGGATTACTGCTTAGGCCAGAGCACTTGCTGTTCACGGACACAGCCCTGGGTTTGAGTCCTGGCATGAAAAAGAAAAGAGGCAAAGAAGAAAGGGAACAGGAAAAAGGAAGGAAGGAGAAATGAGAAAGAGACACAGAGAGAGAGAGACAGAGAGAAAGGAAGGACAGAAGGAAGGAAGGAAGGAAGAAAAAAATGAAAATAGAAGGGAATGAAAAATAAAACATAACAAGACAGTTACAGAATATGTAGGATTAGGATAAAAGTCACCAATCAAATGGCCCATTTTCCAACAATTCAAAGCTTCAAATGTCCAGAAGCCTTATATTAAAATAGAAATTTAAGCGAGATCACAACCAAATTTGAATTTTACACTTTTTTGAATCCTTTTTGAATTCGCCTACCACAGAGAAAACATGCTTCTGAAAATTAAGGAATTTAATAGTACCTGGATATTGATATGGAAAAGTTTACAATTTTCAAAAGAAATACAAATGGCCAATAGATAGACGAAAAGAATCTATCACCATTCACCATCAGTAAAATGTAAATAAAAATCATGTTTACGTTTCATCTTATCATAGTCAGAATGACTATCCTGAGGAACACAATAAACACTGGTGAGGATTATGGAGAAAAGGAAGTCTTTTTGTTGTTCTTGTCATTGTTTTTGTTTTTTGTCTTTAAGACAGGGTTTCTCTGTTGTAGCTCTGGCTGTCCTGGAACTCACTCCATAGACCAGGCTGGCCTTGAACTCACAGAGATCTTTCTGCCTCTGCCACCCAAGGGCTGAGCCTAAAGGCATGCTCCATCACTGCCTGGCAAGGAAGTCTCATTTATAGCTAATAGGAATGCAGTTAGCAAACCCATTATTAAAGTCGGTATGAAGGTTCCTCAAAGAATTATGTGATTTAACTGTACCATTTCCGGGTCCACAGCAGAAGCAATCAGGAGCAGCATACAACATAGATATTGCATGACTGTTATTTATCATGCCATTATTCATAATAGCCAATTTTTCAGATCAGCCTAGAAGCACACCAGTAGATAAATGCATAAATAAGATAGCATGATAAATTAATGTTTAACAATGCAGAAGAATCTAACTGGAAAACATGGTTTAAGAAATGCAAACTCAGATTCAGAAAGTAAAATATTGCAGGTTTTCTCTCTTATGGAAAATCTAGATTCTTTTTAAAGGGATGTGAAAATGAAAGGGGGGCTATATGAAAAAGGAAGGGACCTAAGGAATGAAGATAAGAATGGAGTGTAACGTGAGATGAATACAGTCAAACTATATTATGTAAGTTCATAAAACACAGAGAAACTCACTGAGACAATTAATTTGTGCTAAAAAATGGAAAAGTCTTAGACTTGTTAGTTGAGATTACATCTTTGTGGTACTATTTTTAATGTGTGCTCTGTCTTTTAATGAACATACTAGCTTATATGTGGAAGGAGTAAAATGATGCCCAAGATTTGCATGGTACCTCTCCAGAAAAGTGGAAGGAATAGGCTTAGGTGAAATAGCAAATGCAAAACTGTAGTAATTGTCGAAGGGACTTTTTTGTCAATACAGGTTTACTCGGCCACTTTTTTTTCTACTCTTGATATGGGTTAATTTTTTAGTAATAAGCTTAAACACCGGCTAGGATACACATCCCATGCTTCATTGTCTTATTAATACTTTAGTTAACATTTCATAATGTTTGTTTATTCTAATTTCATCTCCTTTTCTAAGTAGTAAATTGCATTAATTTGACCTAACATATTTTAATACAATTATGTACTATTTGAGAGCTTTATTCCTCTTACGGTATTTTAAAACAATCAACTGTGTTTAAGGTCTTATTTGTTTTTCTTCAGAAATATACTAACGTACTCAATCATTCTTACGAGCACAAATATCCGTCTGCTAGCCAAATCTTTCTTTCACTATGAAAAACAAATTACAAATGACATGGAAATCCCAGTCTTCACTCTCCTCATTCACAAAACCAGAATGTGTCCATGTGTGTACCTGCTAGTGGATCACAGTCCCTGATTACTATAAAGACTCTCATGAGGCACCCAGTATATTAGGAAATTGACTGGAATAAGCTGGGTAATTCAGAATACACATTAGGTTTTCCTCCTCTTACAATGCATCTCTTTAAGGGACAATGGGAAAAATTAATAGATTACTTTTTATGTTTCAAATCCTGATCTAAATATTTTATTCTCTGTTTGTTCTGTGTTCCATCCACAATTAATATATTGCTGATCCTACATCACCTCCTAAGCAGATTCCTGTCTTGGATTTAGAAGTATGCCCAACCTGTCACCCAAGATTCATTCCATGAGATCACTAGAAATATAGTCCAACCTTTGTGGATCTCAATTTCATGCCCCAGTATCAAAATCTGGACAGGTGGCATGGCTCTTTGTTACAAGGCTCAGCTCAGAATACTACTCTTGTAAGAGATCTTTTGTTCATCTAATATGGTAATTTGTTTCTTTATTACAAATAATCTCAGTATCCCAATGTGTGTAAATATTTTGTAGAAATGTCTGACTGAATTGGCAATGTGATAGAAGCATCCAGATCCCCAAACTGACAACGATGGCAATACACAAATAAAACTAACAATATTGATACTATGTTTCTAAGAGAATTGGAACTTTATTTGGATAATTATTAATTGTCCTCCTATTCATGAAGACTCTAAAAAAAATACTGCTAAAAAGCATTAAATACTCTGAACCATAGTATTCAGGATTTCTATAGCAAAATGAATGTCTTGTAACCAAAGTCAATGACTCACACTATCTAAAGAAACTACAGGAAAAACTTATTTGTGTCAGGTGTAGTCCTAGGCAGTGCTAGACATTGCCAACAAGCCAGAAAAGAAATGGCTTTGTGAGTCATTTTAAAATCATATTCTGCTTCTTTCTTCCTGGGCATTTATAGAAAAAAAAAAATATCCCTCTACACCAAACAAAATTCCACATCACATGTTCCCTTCTTTGCTGTTGCTTCAAGAAATAACTTCCAAATCTATGCTTCAACTTTCTTCAAGTTTAAAATGAATAGTTCCCTTTTCATTATTTTGTAGAAGAAAAGATTTACAGTTTCAAGTTTTAATTGTGCATGCTTAGAAGGGAAGTGGGCCAACCTTCCCAGGGGACCCCATCTGTCCTCATTCTAGTGACCAGCTAGGCTGCAATTTGACATTCCAGGGAATTGGGATATATTCTTTGCTGGAGAAATCCCAAACTGCCCAACAAAACCTAAAGCATTTGACCTTTCCAGCCATATCTCTTTCATTATTTAAAATGAAAAGTGAAAAAGAAAAATGAGAGCACAAGTGGAGCTATACAAACATTTGCTTATCAGACTCTATTCAACAATTTTTTTTTAAAGCCTTTATGAAATGATCACAGAATTGTTGCTGGGCCAAATTGAAAGGCTAACATGTATCAAAGACATTCTTGTTATGGAACTCTGGTGGTGGACTGGAGGTCCAGTCTCTCTCTCTCCCTCTCTTCCAGCACCCCTCCCTTGAGAAATCTCTCACACACACACATACACACAAACACTGTTTGTGTATACGTGTTTGAGAAATAAAGATACACAAAGAGAGATACAGAGTTCTGCATATGTGTTTCTGTTGATGTAAAAGAAGTCCATGTAAACATTTGTATACATAATTGTTCTGAGGGAATGTGAGCTACAATAAATCTGAAGAAATTTTTACTATGAACACTGTGAGATTTTAGGAAAAATCGTAGTGTGACATTTTTGAAAATTTCTCTTTCTTGGAAATAATTATTATGCTAGGTAGACTAATAAAAATTCTATCAAACATATGTACATGCATTATATTATAAAACATATTAATACATTTTATCCATTACACATGAATTATATTTCTTATTTTTCTATTATAAATACTTTAGTATTATTCATAAAAATATCTTTGCGGATTGAGATGGTTGAAGACGAAGGTATGAAGGAGAGACGACCTGGTCAGGTATCTAAACACATAATAGAGACCAAGCACCAGTTGCCAATTGAAGTATTTATTTAGATAATTTCAGATTTAACATATCAGTGTATTAGAATTAAAATTATTTTCTGTGAAACAAGTAAACCCCCGTTTACTAGATCTTTGAGTTTTACCATGTAGTTCAAGAGGAACAATGGTTATAGGAAACCTGTTTCATGAAGGTGATATTCACCATATGCATCATTAATGCTTACAATATCAGTTATTAATACCATCAATACTATGCTGTCTGTTTTAACTGAATTTTGTTAGGAAAATGTGCTGCTCTTCCATGAAACCTATACAGACTTAAAATGAAAAAAAACTCATTTTCTGATATGTCTAGTGTCAAAGGGAAATGGCCAGAATGAGGAAGAAGTAAATAGGAAGGGATTGGATGGAGAAGGACATGCAGAAAAGACGAGAAGACTGAATGAAAATTGTTCATTTCTTTTTCTTTTCCTTTTTTCTTTCTTTTTTTTGCCATTCCTAAATCCCTGTAGTTACCCCTTTTCTTGACTGAAATTAATGGCATTTTCTTCCCAGGTGATATTCAGTTTTCCAAGGAGATCTATCGAACAATCTTATTTCCCATAATTCTAAATATCCACCAATCTTTCCTTACCATAGCATGCCACCATTATAGTATCATACTGGACTAGAAATCAGGTTGTTTGTAAACAGGAAAATACATGCTCAGAAATTATGAAACTTATAATATTAAAGATAGGTGAAACAATTTAGTTTTACAGGTCAAAATAAACATTAGAGATGTTTTTAAAAAAAAATGTAAGGATCTCCCAGGAAGAAAAATATCTTAATTTATAATATATGCCTTCACAAATAGGACATAATGTGATGCAGATACAGTAGATTTGGTACCTTGAATTATATCTTCTGAAAATATTAAGTAGATACCTGCTATGCAGCTATAGGCACACTATAAATTACCTTAGACTATTACTTTATTTTTTGGAGGGGGACTACTTAGCAGACAGAATGATGCTGGATGTGAATAATTACTGGAGATATTCCTGAGGGGTTCCTGTGAACCAGTAAACCAAAATATCTGAGATAGAATTTAGTCCTTGGCCCTAATGGTAGTGAAACAGGCTCTGTTCAAAATGGTATCATTACAAAATAAATGGCCCCACTCCCATTCATAACTTCCCTTGTAACAGCATCCTCCTAAGAAGTATTTTTTTTCTCATTTTTCAATAAGGCTAAGTAAATTCTTGCTAGAAGAAATAGCTAACAAATTATTTTATGGACAGGATTTTCTTGTTTGTTCCTGGAAAGAAGATAATCATAAATTACACCATGCACACTGGGAAAGGAATCAATAAAATACTATTAATAAATCAAAATTTCAATTAAAGATGAATAAAATATGAAATATTTCAGCCATAACCTTGGGGTGTGTGGCTTGTTCTAATGAATTCACTTGAAGCTCTTTTTAAATGAAATTATTCTATTCACAAGATTCTTTTTCCATGTTTTAGAAGGAACTGAGGCAGTTCAAACTTATAAATAATTTTATTTAGTAATATGTCATTGTATAATAAGCTTCACTTGTAGAGTTCCTAAAACTCAATTTTATATTCACCTGAATAACTCAGAGAATCAAAATTTAATGATTCCAGTGGCTTTAATTAGCTCAAATCTAACTGTCTAATTGTCGAAGAAATAGAAATTTAAGTGAGCTTGAAACACTGTATTATATTTAATGAAGTATAATTTTTTCATAACTTCCACTCTTGGCCACATTGCAGCAAGAAATTACATACACATCCATTTCTGTTAATTTTGCATATTGCATTGATCATTATGCAAAATAGAAATCTATTACTAAAGGTCCATGGAGGTGACTTAATGGTTAAAAGCACTTCTTGTTCTTCTAGAGGATTCACATTTGGGTCTAGCACTCATCTCTGGCACCTCACAATCTTTTGTAACTCCAGTTACAGAGGATCTGACAAAATTTTCTGGCTTCTTCAGGTACCCACATACACATGGTATAATACATACTTATATATGTAAATACATATATACTTATGTACATACTATACATGCATGATAGATTAGATAGATAGATAGATGATAGATAGATACAGAGATATAGAAATACAGAGATATAGCTATGAATAAAAAAATAGATGTAGATCTCTAAGTGCCTTGAGCATGTGTATAGGCTGATACTCTAGTTCAGGAGTTTGAGTTCTAAGACAAATCTTAAAGAAATCATTCAGAATGAATAAAAGCATGATGATTTCAGCATAACTAAGATTGTTAAAATCAACAATAGTTGTCAGCACTACAAAATATTATATAGTCAATAAGTCAATTAATATTTAGTCAAAGAAAAATATTGTTTTGTATATTAATCAAAATTATATTGAAAAATATAGTATTCACTTATTTATATAAATATGCATGAAATATAGAGGGGGATCAATTGATTTACATATTATACTTTATGGTTATAAAATTATACTTTTTATAGAGAAATTAATTTCAAACTAGCCAAGAAACTTCTTCCCTGCTGGGTAGGCTTTTATTGTTCTGCAAGGTACTATGTAGGCTGCTAGGAGATAAAAGTCATCCATGGTCTTACCTAGTACTGGGTCTCTTTTACAGCAATATTGACCTACTGGGTAGTATGTGTACACTGTTGTAATAATCGCGTGACTGTTATGGAATAACTAACTGCTTCTGAATTGTTTTTGAGGTCTGTTCTTCACTCTATATGAGAGAAATTCATGCCTAATCAAATCCTGATCAAAAGCTTGTGGCTAGAGTAGTCATTGTCCCTAGGGTAGAACCTGCGATTGTTATTTTGCTAAATGATCAAGCTATAAAAATGCCTTTATCAACCTTTGTCAGGGAAGCATCATTTTTCATCAGGCAGCAGTCAATAGAGATGTACAACTGGATCTAAGTGCCGAGAAGAGGAGACTCAATGCTCAGCCTTAAGCAGGTCTTTTTATTAACCCTACCAAGGCTCAGGGGAGATTGTGAAAGATAAGGGAGGAAGAATATAAGAGCTGCAGGATGGGCAGGATGCATGACAACTGAAATCATGATCTCACAAGATGTGGTTATTTGCATAAGACCTACACAAGCAAGCCAAAATCCCATCATAGATGGAGTAGGTGATTTATAGATCCCACCCAATACTAAGGAGCTATTGGTAATAAATAATTGTTCTATAGGGAGAATCATTGTTTATTTAAGCTGTAGCCATTGGTAGGTTTCCTATGCCTCAGTGGCAGGTCCCATACCCATGCAATAAGGGTATATCACTAACTGGACTTAGTGGGCTATAAAGGCAAAAACAAAAAGGACATGAAGTTGAGAGGGAGTATGTTGGATATATATGCATATTGAATTAGAAAATTGGGAGTAAGTTTTGATCATATTTCATTGTGTTCATGTATACATTTCTAAAAATAAAATGTTAAAAAATAAATTATCATTTCAATAAAAAATAACAATAGACTACAAATTTAGCATAAGACATAGATCACATTGATGAAATTGACAGTCAAATAAGAGTTTTTCGATGTATTTTTCTACCCTTTAAGAAACAGCATATTTTCTATTCCTTTATTTTTGCAATGTCTAACTTCTTTCTGTGTTTTTTCACAGCTTTTTTTTGTTACGGTATGGTATGATCAAGAACAATTTTATTTTAAAATTTAAGATTTCAAAGTACTATGCTAAAAACATTACCTCACTGAATGAATGTTAAATAACAAAATTATAGTTAGAAAAGAACAAGCAAAGTTTTCTATGGAAGAGGAGGACCTTCTCCTTGGCAGAGAGTCCATGGGCTAGGAGGTATGTGCTCTTTTCCCTTGTGGACCTAAAACTAAGTGAGACAAACTTCTTGCTTACAGTAGTTAATTAGAATTACCTGGTATTCTACACTGATGGATCTTTCCTCAGTCCCTTGGTTCTTAACAAATAAGAATTCATTTCCCTAGGCTGACCCATTAATTGAAGTCATTCTTCTGGTTTTGTTTTGCATTTTTTTTTAAACACATGTAATTTTGTCACCGTAAATTTTAATTTCCCAAGTGGCAAAATATTTTGAGCATCTCTAAGGTTCTTGGTCTTCAGGCTGAGCCTCACAGAGATGGTTGTGAGGCCACAGTGCCCTTTGAGGTTGATGGAGGCCTTTCTAATTAGCCTTTGCCAAGTGTCCTCTCAGCTTCAAAAGATTTAGGAAGGTTAATCCCCTACCAACAACTGCATTATTAAGATGAAAGTGGAGACGCAGATAGATAAGATCACTATGGTAAGTCATTCTGTGGGTTACAGGTAATGGAATCACGGTCTGCTTGATGGTCATACCAAATACAGACTTGAGCTTTCTGGATACCTTTATTTATATTCGTTGTATCTTTACTTCTTCTTAAAATGTTTTCTTTGTCATTTTTCTATATGCAAAGCAGATTTAAAAATATCATCTGACGATAATTTCTCCTACAGATATTGATGACTGATTCTTTAAAGAGAGTGGGTGATTTTGTTAGACAAGTGTGAGAACACAAACACTCAAACTCACTGTCTCAGCCTTGTTGCATTACTTCCTGTGTCATTTATCTAATATTTGAGTTCAGAGACACGTGACTCTTTTCAAAATTATTTTATACTTATATATCTTATATAAATACACATAGGAATGTCTTGTTTGCATGGATGTATGTGTACCCGGTGCCCCCACAGAAGTCATAAGGGTGCATGGAATCCCCTGGAACTGAAGTTAAGTATGATTGTCGGTCTTCATGTGGATGCAGGAAGCCAAACCTGTGTCCTCTACAAGAGCAGCAAATGCTCTTAATCCCTGAGTCCCCTGCTTTCACTCCCGGATTTGTAAGTTTTATGTAAACTATTTTCACTATTAAATTTCATGCTAAATACTGATCCTTCTTGCATATCAAAATAACAATATGAAACAGTAGAAATACCTACATGTCTGAAAACTTTTAGAGATAGAAATTGATCATACCCTTCAGCAGAATATAACCTTTTCTTGCCAGTGCCCAAATTATTCAGTGTTCTTGCAGTTTTGCCGAAAGTAAACCAACGTCTGAGCTGGGAGCACTTTTGTTTCTGTGAAGCCTAAAATAAACAAGTTTTCTCTGGTCCCAAGAAAGTCAGTTGCATTGCTCTTATTTATTCTTGCAAAGGAATTTGAAATAGCTTTGGCTTTTTAAAAATTCTTAGCACTTACTCCGGTTCCCAAAACATATAATAAATAAGCTAGTTTATTGGGAAAGCAAAACAGTGCATTCACTTCAGTGTTCTTGAGTTGATGTAGTCTGCATTTCACATTTATTAGTTTAATTTTGTTGTCAGCTTTCCTACTATAACATTATATTTCCCATGAGTTCACATGATATTTTACAATCATTTGTTTACCCTACTTATTACTAAGTATTTCATTTTTATCAGCTATTTATTTAAGTTTCTCACCATACCCAATTGATCTGAATAAATTGGTTGGATGTGTGCTTTCTCTTTATAACAAAAATCAGCTTTTTCGATGTGATTATTAACACCATATTTTATATAATATCAAAGACATCTATATCTTAGAGAATGACCTTGATTTGATTTTTCTGATCTTTTGTAACAGATAGTTAAATGTAAAAAAGGGGTGGGGGAACACTGGATATAATTCCACTCTAATAGTCAATATGTATCTTCACACACATTATTTTATATGTATTATTTTAAAAATATGGTGAAACTCTACTCTGTTGTTAATTTAAAAATTGTAATTTTTGAGTTATGGTATCTCACCACACTTTGTGCCAATTTGTGATATAGAGAACCAGAATTTGAGTTTTCTTTGTTAGAAACCTGGAGAATAATTTTTTAGTAGAGCCATTTCTACAGTTATATTAACTGACTTCATTGTATGGGTACATCATCTTGTTGCTTATCTATTTCATACACTTCCTGACAATGGCCTCCAATTTTGTTGAAGTAAGACATGGTCTTACTTGGTTTTCCCAGTGGGTGGCAATGCTCCAGATAAAAGTTAACCCCATCACCTGAAAAGCTGAAATAGCAATGACGTGGAATGAAATCACAGATAACTCATGTTATGCATGAGGAGCTGGGTGAAATGGTTCGTCATTACTAAAGGAAATTCATATCTTGGGGTATTAGTTGTGGTAGAATGATCTAATTTATAATAATTGACATATATGTTCTTGCTTTGATACTTAGAAAAATCATACCGAAAGAAATGCCACATTATGTGACCAGTATAGTCACTGAGTTCAATTCAGTTGATTGACATAAGCATTGGACTGAGAGATTGATACAAAGGAATGGAAAGACCCACACTGGTACTATAATTTGGATCTTGTTTAGCAAACTCAGACAACACTTTCTAAATGCCCATAGAAAAAAAACTGAGGCAAACAGTAGACTGTACTAGAATACTAAATTCACAAAAACTCCTTCAAACCGTGACTACATGTGGAAGACTTATAAGTAGATAGAGAGGCGATAAATTCATAGATAGCCAACCCAAAGTCTGAGGGTAAACAAGGGGTGATGGCAGAATAAATACGGGATCCAAAGGTGAGGACGAATAAGGCTCAGTTGTGGTGCGGTTCAAAATGACATCTGAAGTATTTAACTGTCCAGTACCAAGATCTTTAGGGCTTTGACAAAAGTGGGTCAGATCCTGAGAAGAACCATGGGGAGCCAGAGGAGAGTGTTAAAAACACCACGGTGAAATGAGCAGTGCTCCTTTAATATAAACCTTTGGCACTCTACAGTCCTGTTGCCTGCAGCTCACCTGCCTAGGGATGATGACAGATCTCTGGCTCTTGAGTTAGCTACGACACACCCGGTGTTTATATTACTAATGAAAGCACAGGGTGCCCATTGCCTGCAATGTGCCCTTGTGTTTGTGGATCAGTCTGCCTTAAGTGAGAATGCTGATATCTAAAGCTTATGTGTGAAATTTTCAATCAAGAAGACAAAAATAGAACATAAGGCCATGCGTGTTTCTTTAATTAGAGATCTATCAGCAGAAAAACCCGGTGAATGAACCTGAGCCCTCCACTCCAGTTCTAAATATTTCATTCTGTCCTCACAACAACCAGTCTAAAGGATACTACTGTCATTTTCAATTTCTTCCCTAAGAAAATAACTTGCTTAAGATTAAATAAAACGGATGGGAGCTGATTTGGAATATAAATGCTCTATCGTCTCTCTTTAAATATTCTATCTATGAGCATTTAACCAATAATCAAACTACAGTCTTAACTATTTAATTAAGTATTTGATGTTCAAAAATTATAGCCCAGATGGGAAAATATACTGCAGATATTGTTCATTAATATGACCTTAAGATTATCACCTCAATTCTTATTTGGCCAAGAGAAATGTGGCCTGGTAATATATAATAGAAAGGTTCCATCTCACATTCTGGACAGACTCCTTGCCCAGTGTTCAAAATAAGTTAAAATATTACCTTCAAAAGACTTGAAATGATACAAGGTTTTCAGCCTACCATATGAAAAAACTCTAGACCAGAGACAGTCACGTTGATAATTTTGGGGGATAAGCCATTTTTCCTCCATAGCTAATTAATTCAATTAGTTTATAGCGATTCCAGTGCTATTCTCCTATTGTTCGAAGCCATAGGTGTCTTTTGTTGGTTTCTCCTGGGCTGATGAGAGCAGAGTGTATTTGATCTTAACCTCATTATTCAGCAGTAGTCAGTGCTGGTCAGCAGTAAGCAGCAGGTTGAGTAGTAGGAGAGAGCAGGAGGCCCATTTCTACTGCTGAAGCCCATTACAGGGGACAGCTCACACTGGGACACAAGAGAATGAATCCAACTGGCTACAAAGTGGGTTTCAAATAAAAACTCATTATTCTCTAAAATGTAGCTCAAGGACTAGAGAGCTATCTTGAAGAGGCTATAGAGAGGTTCACCTAATTATCTATTACATTGTATCATCCTCCCTCTCCTCTTTAATTTAAGCTCTTAAATTAATCTTTTGAAATGATGACAGTGTGAATATTTCTGATCAGAGACACAATCAGCCACAGAATTTTAACAGGCAGAGGTAAAGGATAAACTGTCTTCATTATGAAAAATTCTAGCTGATGTGCAATCCCAGAGCATCCAGAGAGTTACTGTGAAAGAAATCTGAAAACACAGTGATGGGTTCTTTTTTTCAGTCAGGCTCTGCAGGGAGAATTTATACATGAGGTCCAAAACATCAAAGATAGTTTGTAAAATAATGCACATAGTGTGAAGGATGGAATAGTTGGGAGAAAGGGAGAAAAAAAGACTATAGTTCTCTAGAATGCTGCTAAAATCATTTATGATGGGTGAGAAATGGCTACAGCATTCTTAGCATGAGTAAGTTCCTTCTCTCCAGCCTTTTTAGGATTTTGGAGAAGTAAGATGATAAATTTCCCAGCTAAACCGTGTGCCCCTCATCTTTGCCAAATTCTCACAGCATGTATTGGTTCACATTGCAATGAGTTGAACATGAAGAATTTTCTTGAATGTAGAGAAAGTTTCAGATTTTTCTCAACGATTTCTGTGGTAATACATTTTCCTATCTTAGAAATTGTAAGTGCAATGACACCCTTTCAGATACTCAACCATCATATCCAGCAAAAAGTGACCTGTCTAGACTGCCCACTATGTGGTCCTATTGTAGATATAAATCCCCATAGTCTCCAACTGGGAGAGTGACCCAGACCAGCTCTCTGCTGTCTGATCAGTTCATGAAAGAAAAAAGCTCTCACAGTGGGTACCTGCTGACCTGTGAGTCTCTGCAAAGCTTTAGATGGCTTCAGTACTTCTCTGGAGGTCAGGAGAAAGATCGAAAGGTAGGAAAATTTTCAAAAGTATATTGTGTAGTCTTCATAAGTAGAAAAAGATCTAACCCAGAACAGAGAGTGCCAGCGTCTGCCTGTAGGTGCTATGGTATAAGGCCATCAGATATGTTCAAACAATACAGAAGCAAAACCTAATGGATACTTGTAGCATGGTTGTTGAATATGAAATACTGAAAGACTACCTCACTTTCAGGTATGGGTCTGTGTATTTTCTTTATGTGTTATTATAATCAAAGATCAATGATGCAGTACTTGCAGCAAGAACTCCAAGAAAGTCCCTGTAGAATTGGCAGTAAGCACACTGTAGATTTCATTTTAGTTTTGCACAACTCTTTTAATGGTGATTGAAATACACAGTGGCAAGCTAGAAAATAGTATAGACATGCATTAAACAGCCACTGCTATAGTGTATATTTGTAATATCCCCCAGAGTCCTCTTATAGATATCCTAAATTCTTTCTATATCAAACATACAAGAGTCAGACGAAGTCTCTGGCCTATCTAGACCATATCATCATTAGGCAATTTTCAATTAATAACCTCTAAAAATGCAGTTCCATGCAGTACATTTTTTAATGTATGAAAAATTTGAAAAGCAACTAGAGGCCAATTCAAAACACAAATTTAGCTGCATGCACAGGTCAAATAATTATTAAGCAAAAACAAAGAACTTTAGATGGTGATATATCATGGCTGGAATGAAGTGTTGCTGCTAATCAAGCAAGAAATGAAAAATATATTTTGAGTACTTGCATCTCTTATTGCTCAAGTCTACTGGCCTTTCCTTATGTAAAGGGAGGAGATTGGCTATATTTGTCTCAATTATTGCAGAGCTATTATGATAATTGGAGAAGATGTGAAAACCCTTTCCAAACATAAATGTGTATAAAAGTAGCAATTCTATTTGGTGCTCATTTACGTGTGAACATATGTTCATTTGTCTTCTCTCTCAAAGCAAATACTTGACAAAAAGGTTAGAATTTTAAATCCTTTGTGAAAAGTTGTAGCTGTGTAGGGGAGCTATGGAAAATGAAGATATCAAGTGTTTTACACAGTTTGAGTAACCATGTGGCTATCCAAAGAAATCTTTCACTTTCTATAATCACTGGTGACAAATTCAGTGTGTATAAAAACCAACCAAACCAACCAAACAGCAACAATAAAACCAATTCTAACAAAACAAAAATGTCTCCCAAATATCTCATTCACTTTTTATTGAATCATATAACCCCTACACCGTTAGTTGGTTAGTATTGTCAGGTAAATAAGTTTCCAGGGCCATGGTGTATGGCTATACAGAAGGATAAGCTGGAGTAGCAGTGCTTTATAGGACTTAAAAACATCATTATCCTGTTCGACACCCTCCCTTTTCCTATGGTAGACAACCTTAGAGAATTTCAACGATGTCATGAGTCTCATTTGAATTTCACTTCCTCCATCAAAATTCTAAATAAAAACTGACCTTTTGGTTTCTGTTCCTCCTTGTGAATTCCTTCTCAACTCTTTCATGGTGTTTAACTGAGTCTAATCTTTTGTATCATCTCTAGGGGTGGCAACTCTGTTGTTCTGTCTCATTTTTGGTCTTCGTTTAACATGTGGTAATTGATGAATAATGTATAAACATAAATATTAAAAATATAAATGCCTGTTGGCTATGATTTTGTTGTTACACAGATGCCAGGAGATGCTCAAGTTCTCTCCTCAGGCCCGGCTCTTGTTAGGATTTCAGGCGGCACTCATTAACGTCCAGGCAAGAAAGCCCTCACAATGGTTCAGGCAGGCACGAATGTGCGCTCTCTCAGCCTTCCCAGAAACCTGATTGTGAGCTTCAGTCTCCTTTTCTTTTTCTCTTGCATTTTACATTAGATTTTTAAACGTTACCTTTGTGCTCTGCCTTGCCTTTGTTAAGAGAGATAATCTTACTTTGATTGATTATTGAGCCCTCAGTGCTGAGGGTTTTCCATGGCAGGCTCTTGTTACTGGGGTTCTCCCAGGCTGCCAGTGCTGCTGGCCCAGATGCAGAGCTGCCCCTGTGCTCTACCCTTTGCTGTCATGACATAATCAGTAGCTTTCCAATGGTGATTTTTGGTTGCAGATGACATAGACATAATTTTGTACATATAAATATGAAACAAAAAGAATAGGTCACCAATGGGGCATGTGTGTGTGTGTGTGTGTGTGTGTGTGTGTATGTGTGTGTGAGATCAAGAAAGCAGACTGAACAGATATATATGTCCAGAATAGAGCAATGCATACTATGTTAAAATATTGAAGATGAGTCGCCCTACAGCAATATTTTCTAGACATTATTCATTCTGATTATAAATTCAAGAGTATTCATTTTTCACCTTTAGTAAGTAAGGACATTTTTTATTTATCTAGATTTCATATACTGTGTCTTGTTTATAACTATCTGTAGAGTCTTTGGGAGTACTTCAATTTATCTAGTTATGACACGTGCCTCTCCTCTTCATGGCCCTAAAATGCAAAATTCTCTTCCAAAAAAGTCCAAGTCATTTAAAATTATGATCAGCCCATTGAAAGCCTGATAAAATTCAAATTCCACTGTCTACCTTTTCTCACAATCCTGATGTTACTTCTATGTACTGAGAAAGCTCATTTTAGAAGACAGAGATAATTTGGTGAGCCAACAAAATGTTTGACAATCACAGTAAGCACCGAAGGCTCACTTTCCCACCACTTTATCAAAATGGAAAGTCACAATATTTCTTTTCTTAAAAAATGAAAATTTGAGGAAATGACATGACTTTGTTAAATGAGCCAATGGGCAGGTACCTTGTAGCTCTGCATCCCTGTACCTTACCATCTATCCGTACACATCTTGTGTACTAACGACTGCAGTGCATCATTGCAGGCAAGTGGGTCACCTGACACACTCACTCTCATGAGCAAAATTCTACAGAACTCCACTCAAACCCAGGAAATATAAAATTGAACCGCGGTTTGGGTTTGTACCACGAATGGACTACACAGGCTGTATAAGGCTCTTCTCCAACTATCTGAAAAATAAGGATAATTATATTCTATACTATTCCCACACTAGAATACCTGGAAATTAATGACCTAATATCCTCAATTTGCTTCACCCCTGTGGCACAAAGTGTGAGCAGAGCAGAGTACAAAGAATAACTGTGTTTCTTAAGCTCCGACTTTCTTTATCTTCCTTTTTTTTTTCTTCATCTGTCCACAATGAAAAACTAGTTAATTCTCCTGACATGGAACAAAGTACTTCTGTCTGCCATGGTCTGATTCATGCCAGGGTCTATTTCAGTGAAAAGAAATTAAACAGCAGCTCTAGCTCACACACAAACGGCTCTTCTTGCTCCTCATATTCATCTTCTTTTTATCATGGTTGTTACTGAGAAGATTAGAGGATTGCATCCCACTTGGCTTTTATGCAGCCGTCTTTTTCTCTGCATTGACACCCAAACAATTTTCTTAGAAACCAGAGCTACAAAAATCAGGTCAGGCAAGCCAGGGGTGGGGCACACACATATCAGATCCAGGCAGGTAAGGTGGACATGGAAGGCTTGAATACAGTCTCGCAGGGTAATAGGTACATTTAGATAGCATCCAAACACGTGGAGATGCACCATGAAATGGGTTAGGTAGTTTACCAGCCACGTGGCAATGCTTCTAACATTTATCCCTTTATATTTAGAAGTTATCATTTAGATTTCAGGATTCTATTAAATGCCTACTGTTATATTCAGTAAGGAACAGCAATACTTGTGACAATGATGCATTCTCCTTTTAAGATTTATTTATTTACATATTTATGTATATGGGTATATTGCCTGAAAGTATGTATGTGTACCAAGTATATATCTGATGTCCTCAGAGGCTAGAGTTGGAACTGGAGTTAAAGATCATTGTAAGCTGCCATGTGGACACAAGGAACTGAACTTAGAACCTCTCCAGGAGAAAAAATAAAAGTGTTCCAAACTGCTTAAACAGCTCTCCAGCACCACGAAGTGAAGTATTTTCTTAATGTAAATGAATGCCTCAAGACTGGAATTGGAATCAATACCTGTAATCTCTACGATCAGAAGGCATAAGTAGGAAGATTGTAAATTTGGGTCCACCATAAGCTAATAGTAATCAAGGCTCAGACTGGCTACAAAGTAAGATGTTGTTTCAAAACAACATAAGGGCTAGAGACACAATTCCATGGTAGAATGCCTGTCTGGCATGTGCAAAACCCTAGCTTAGCGCTCTAACACCACAATTAAAAAAATGAAAAAAGTAAAAGGAATGTCTCACGCATATATGTTAGGTGCAAACTGAGTACTGTCATAGAGATAATTATATTTTACCAATAATTGAATTCATGAATAGGAGATACAAAATTTTAAATAAAAATGCTTGGATAGGTCAATATTTAAAAAAAAAAGTTGGCAAAAGAGACCATATAGCAAATAATGAGAGCTACCTTTCAGTTGTGAGTATCAGTGAAATGTTCAAGGAACTATTTCCTGGGTGTTGGAAAATATCACTGACACTGGATTGAAAAACCAGAGTTTTTGAGAAATTAGCAAAATTGCAAATTAACTAAATTAAATCAGTAAATAACTGCATTCTCATTCTTTCTTACCATATTTCATTAATGTTGCAATCTTGTTTCTGGTAGCTTCCAATGATTTCCATGGAATCTAAGCCATAACCTATGTGCCTAAGAAATGTCACAACATTAAAAAATTGCTTAAATATTTTAAGTGCATGGGTGTTGTTGCTTGGATGCATATCTGTGTACCACATGCATGTCTGCTATTCAAACAGGCCAGAAGATGGCATCAGATACCCCTGAGATGGAGTTACAGATGATCATAAACAACTACGTGATTTCTGAGAATCTACCTGGTCCTCTAGAAAAATGGCAAGTGTTCTTGACCTATGATATCTTTTCCACACTGTCATAACTTTTTATAAAGTATTTATTCTATTTTTGAGATTTTCCCTTTTCTTTCCCTGCCTCCAAACCTTTCCAAATAATATTCCTTGATCTCTTTCAAATTTTTGGTCTCTTTTTTTCATTAATTATTATATGTATATATGTTTGTGTATATACATATATATTCCTAAATATAAACTTGGTATATGTATAATATTGGTATGTATAATGTTACTTGAATGTATTTTTTTGGAGCTGAGCATTTGGTATTAGATGACCAATGGATGCAATCTTCCCTGGAGAATATTATTTCTCCTACACTCAGCATTGCTAAGTTGATTGTAGTTCCTTATATAATGTTGAGGTCTCTTGGTCTTTACCCTGTGTACAATGGCAGGTCTGTTCTTGTTCTTGTTCAATTCACGTTTAGGCAATTGTATAGGTAAGACTTTATAGGGATAGCTTCTGACATTACCACAAAATACATATCACTTCAAACTCCCCAATTATATTGTTATTAATTCTTTCTACCATTCTTCTATGTTCCCCGGGCTGTAGGTAGGGAAATACTTTGGAGATAGGTTTGTGGGACTGGGCTCTACAGGTCTTCATTTTCATCAGTTGCATGCTTTTTTGTAATGGTCCCTGTGTATTGGAAAGAGAAGATCCCTTGATGAGGGGCAGAGATTACACTTATCTGTGGGTGTAAGGAGAGATGTTTAGAATATAGTTAAAGATTATGCTTGTTTACTCAAGTGGTGATTGTAGATTCTCCTCCTAGATCTATGACTTCATGAGTCTTAGGTAGTTAGCTAGGTTTTCAATGTCATGTCTAGTTTCTCTCTACTGAGTAGCTCTTAAGTCAATTAAATCTGTTGTTTACCAGCAATCTATGCATGTTAGTACTGCACTTTTAGAGTTAATGTACTGTGATGGATGTTGTATTCATAGATGCCACAGATGGGTAGCAGATAGCACAAAAAGATTATACTATTGTTATTTATTTCCTTTTGTTGTTGCCTGCCACTACTTTTTGAAAAAAAAATGGCGATGACAAAGAAATAATGTTTTCTTTGTGAGAGAACAGGCAGAATTGTGGCTTGCAGAAGTAGTATACATCAAATGATCAAGAAACTCCTTAATATTACCACATTTACTTGCATAAATTGGTTTGTAAGTCAACTTTGGGCCCATCTGATTTTAAAAAGTTAACTAGTCATGGCATAGGATATCCTCACAAGCTCTTTTGGCCTAAAGTGCTTTGAAGGTGAGACAGCCATCTCTGAGAGGTGCTATACACACAGGGTCTGCCACAGTCTGGAAAGCAAGTATAAGAACTTGACAAAGTCCCAGTTTTAGAACTGTTACTGATGGTAAATCTTTCAGCCCATATGAAAAGGTAGACTATGGTATTTTATTTTGATTTGATTTACTTTTGTTATTATTGTTTTCTGTTAAAAATTAAGCCAAATTTCCTCCAGAAAAAGTTTGAGATTAACCTTTTGGGATGTTCTTGAAAGTCTATTTTTAGAGAAACGCCTAACTTAGTCTTGAAGGTTGCTAGTGAGACATTCTTCCAGAGGAATTAAAGACATGCAAGGATGTCAGTTATAAAAAAAATCTTCAAATTCTGGTTTTTTGCACTCGATTTGGTGTCTGAGTATTCCTTTCAGGCCCTCTGGCCATTTAAAAATTTACATAAAGTATTTCAACACTGATACCTCAGTCAGTAATTTTATGAATAGTTTCAATGCTTCAGACCTCTCCAAATGCTGCAATAAATGAAGGCACAGTATTTCCTAACTATAATCTGTTCACTAAATGTAATTGCATCTTCCTAGAACTTCTAAACTTGTCCAATCTGTGGCAGACATCTCAAATGTATATCTTGTTGCTTTCACAAACACATGTTTGTTAACAAATATGATCAGCACTAACTGTAGAGTGTTTAATATGTACAGTATTTGTCTTAGAAAATAGATAATTGTTCTTCTGTTTGCAGGGCTTAGGTAAGTCATTTTGACAGCTCGGGTCTCAATTTCTTTATTTCAACAAAAGATAATTACTCTGATATCTAATTACCCTTTTAAATTATAAGTATTTTTTCTTATACATGTTTCAAAAATGATGTAGAGAGTAATGAATTATAATTTAATTTTTTACGTATTGAGTTTTCCTTGAATTGGAGATTGATTGTTTTTAAATATTATGGTGATCTTTTTGTTTCCCTTCTACCAACAGCATAGCAAAAACAACCTTAGGAAGAAACAACTTAGTTTTACACATAATCGTTTACAAAGCAGTCATGAATATGCATGATTGGGATATGTTCTTTTCTTTGTATCAGATACATTTAATATGTACATATTTATTAAAAAGTTAAAAAAGTTTCCTAGAAGAATCAGTCTTTTGGGTCTTGAAAGCTTCATGTAAATGGAAGACAAAGCATGAGCACATTCCAGAAGCATATATTCTGAGTATCTAAAGTCATATTAGGCATGGTTATGCTGTCCTATTTTATGTCAACTTGACATAAGCCACAGTCATCTGAAAGGAGGGATCTTCAAATAAGAACGTATCATGAGATCAAGCTGTAAGCAGCCAAGCCTGTAAGGCACTTTTCAGCCCATTGTGGGTGACACCATCCCTAGGCTGACGGCCCTGGATTCCATAAGAAAACAGGCTGAGAAAGCCATAAGGAGAAATCCAGTAAACAGCACCCCTTCACTGTCTCTGCATCAGCTTCTGCCTCCAGGTTCCTGCCGTTTTGAGTTCCTATCCTGACTTCCTTCGGTGATGGACTATGAGGTGAAATTGTAAGCAAATAAACCCTTTCCTCCCAAACATTTTTTGGTTACTGTGCTTCAGCCTAGCCATATTAACCTTAACTAAACCAAAGAACTTTGTTTACGTATGTGTTTCTTTTGTGTTTTCATATTGTATTTCATACCATAAGTAAATTCACAATAACAACCACAAAAACACCACAGGAAACCAGATGGCTGTGCTTCATTGTGCATTCTTCATGCTGGGCATTCTTGGGACATGCTGTAAGATTGAGTATGACTTGGTCAAACAGCCTCTAAATCCCAATATCTGCTTAGGGCCACAGAATTATTTGTATGTACAGATTTTTTAAAAAATTGCTTGGAATACTTAGCTTGTATCTAGTGCCAATTTAGACCCTCTGTAATTGCCTGTCCACAGAAAGAAGGTCAAAAATAAAACAGGCTTGAGGCAGAGTGGTTGGAAAATGATGACAGAGGGGTTCAGTTGACAGTAAGAAAGGGTGAGCTTCTCATGAACTTCTGCTGTCCAAAGAATCAGGAGACCTATATGGCTCAGACACCAGGACACAAATTTCAACACAGGTTTATAGTAGAAATCATCAGAACCTGTGATACAAAACAAATGTCAAGAAATAGAACAGTTATCTAGACCATAAAACACGTGCTCCTCAGGTGAGTATAAATTTAACAAACATGTAGTATGCTTCTGGTAATATGCAAAATTCTATCCCAGTTATATTTCTCTCAAACACAGGATCAGAGAGTTAGGTGTCTCAGGATCTCAGCTCAATCTGACTTAGCTTTTAGCTTATTGTGAACTTAAGTGCTATGCATTAAATTAATACAGTACTTCTACATAGTTTTATCTGCACCTTCACCTACCAAGATTTGTATAAAAACATCTTAACATAAATATTACTTTGGGGATATATTAAGTATAAGGGAGTTTTTAACTAAAAAATGTTGTAAATCTTTGTTGCACATGCAAATAATTTAATTGAGATTATATCAACATTGCTGCCATTGTGTAGAGTTAGGATTTTCTAAGCCACAGCCTGTTACTAGTTTTATCAGTCCCGAAATCATATACTTATATTTATCATTATACTAATAAAGAATGTTGTATTTATATGTTCAGGAAGATGAGAGATAATCGATAAGTAGATAGATAGATAGATAGATAGATGGATAGATAGATAAAAAGATAGATATAATATATGTCATTATATATATGAAAATAGAAATGAGGTAATTGATTGTTCCTTTCAGAAAATAAATTTATTGAGAAAAGTAGTTTGATTCTTTGACCAATATTCTATACTATCATTTGAACCATGTCTAGTTTTAATTTACATTCCTACTTTGTTAAATGTATCTTTATTGTGATCAACGGCTTTCTGAACAAATTGCACAGTGAATAATTGAGCGATCAAGGATTTTGTACATGCTAGGTCCATCAGCTACAGTGCCTCCATTAAATACATGGAGATCTTCTATGTGTTTATGAATTTATTATTTCTACCAAATCCAATTTTGTGGGTCATTTTTGCAGATAGAGATTGTTTGTCAAGAGTATTTTATTTTTCTGTCAATTTTCTACTCAATAACAAATGCTACTGTGTGCTTTTAGCCTCTCTGTTATATTTGTTTCAGTGGGTTCTTTATGCTTAATTTTCCTTGAGTCAATTTTTGCATTTCTTAGTGTTCTCATGAGATATTATTCTTGAGTTAGTTTTCAACTGTAACAAAATGTATTATATTTAATACTATTTCTACATTTCTTTTCTGGGTAAGTTCTTGCATATCTTAACTATACTAGCCTGTATTTGTGGTGAAACAAGTAAAGGGTTAAGGTATAATCTAAAGTCCAACATTCTCAAGTTAAAACAGTAGAGTCAACATCTCCTCTTTTCAGTATTCTTAAATACATGATGTGGATTAGTTGAAAACAATAATTGTGAAGGTGATCTATTTATTGTAGTCTAATAGCAATGAGTTAAGGGGTCTTTGACAACCAAGAAGACAATTTCTATTTGTATTTCTAGCTTCTGAAATTTGAACCTATTAAAGAGAAGCTTTCCAGTCATTCTTAAATCAGCTGTAGCATTCTCAGAGTCCGGTCAGATATGGCCAGTTAATACTTAAATACATTCTAAAAGTGCATCGACACTGTCTCTCCCTGAGTACAAACTTAACAAAGTCAAGGACAGTAATATTATGATAAAATACTACGGTAAACAGTGGAAAGTGGAGATTTAGGACACTACAGAACAAAACTCACTTATACCAAACGATGGCAAATTGAGTGCAGACCCACTTCTGCTTTAATATGAAATATCAGTACATGCGAAATAAAGAAAAGAAGATTTAAAATATAAAGGATTAAAATAAAATGAGAATGAATGAGCAGAATAAAGTGCTGTAGGGAGGAAGAATAGAAATCCATGACAGAAATAGAATTGAGAACTCTGAATTCTAAACTCAGTGACAAGCTAAGAGATATCTTATTTGTCCAGGAGGAACAGCTCTCCACTTCAAGGATCCTCTCATGATTTTGTTATGTGACACACACCTCTCTGTCTTCTCCCTCGTCAATAGGTGACTCCTTCTCCGAGGATGATAAAGCCCACCTATATTGAAAAAATGCTCTGTGGACGCAAGTTTCTTCCTGCCTTCTATGAAATGTACACATGTGTTTAAGGACAAGTGTGTTTGTGTGTGTGTGTGTGTGTGTGTGTGTGAGAGAGAGAGAGAGAGAGAGAGAGAGAGGGGGAGAGAGAGAGAGGGAGAGAGAGATTTTTAAGAGATCTCATGAGAATGGCAAGCATGGACACACATTGTGCTAGATGCAGGTATGCTCAGGTACCTAGTACAGACATGTTGGCACAAAGGCATAGCCTTCCAAAAACAAGTACATGTTGCTATGCATCCTGCTATGCTCAGCCTTCATTCTGAGAGATGACATTCATTTCAGATACAAACTGACAAGCAACCCACACAGACCTGCTGTTGCTGTGATACTAGCACTGTAAATTATTTACTTTGCTTGAGTGACTTTATCTCAGAAATGAAGTAGGAGGAAGAAATGCATACAAAAACAAATATCCCCATATGTTAAGAAGCTGGTGGTGAACTATTGTCCATCTTCAAACACAAACTTCAACAGGTTAAGAGCTATGCAGTGAGGCATGGAAAAAATACTGAACTTACTTTCAGTACCCAAACATTTTCATCTGCTCAGACTTAAGATTTCAGAATGCAGTCTTCATTAGATGTAGCTCTGAATTCAACTGAGAACCAGAAAGTTTTCTCAGTATAGCATTTTCTGGAAATGTGTCATGGTAGCCATAATTTTCTCACACCTGTCTTTCCCAAAATTTCTTCTGCATGTACAATGTAACATAATGGGCTATAACTTTGTCCCCAGACATTCCTGTTTATTGTTACTAGCTAGTATAATGCCTTCAGGTCAATATCTGTGGCAGTTCAATCTGTTTTTTAATCTAGATAGAACACCCTTTCTCTTCTTCCTGTTCCATTTCTTTCAGAAACAGTATACATTATAAGCATTAGTAGCAACAGAAAATATAAATTTCCTACAGTAAAAGTATATTTTGGTTGCAATGAGAAACATATTTAATCTTTGTATATGAATTCTCTAATTAGGGATCCCAATTTCTGTGTTTGTTAGTATTAGTTCCAACACTCAGAGTGTCCATTTCCCCAGGGTGACACTATTATGAGCCTTGTGTAGTTGTTATTCCCTCTCGTATTAACTGTTTACTGAAAGTACAACGTGGACACAACATGAGCATTTTTATTCTACTATCAGTCTTTCTCTATTGCCTGCAATTTGTACCTTCCAGAAAAGAGGATAAATTGCATATGAACATGTGCTAAGTGCAGGTTAATGCTGATAATAGATCCATTTACGAAATATATCTTAAACAAGTGGGCTTAACTTTCCTCAGGTTCAATTTTCTCCACTGGTAAATGGAGTAGATGAATTACCTCTCTGAGTTTGTATCATGGGATAAAAATGATATGCATTGTGCCCTCAATGGAATATCTTTGTCAGTCCTACCATCATCACCACATCTCAAGACACGCTGTGGAAGAGGACTCAGGAAGAAGGTAAGAGCTATAGGATAGGAAGAGCTATAGGATATGACGTGGAATAGAATCTTCTGCTCTCATGGTGACTGTGCTCATCAGTTTGCAGCAGCAGCAGCTGCCTCACAAGACCTGCACAAAATCAGTCAAGCCAAAACTTCAGCATAGATGGACTCTATTCATTTCTGAGGAGCTATTGGCAGTTGAAAGCTGTTGTGGAGGGAGAATAATTTCTTTTTGAATGTGTAGCCATGGTAAATTTCTAATGATCTAGTGAATGCTCCCCCAGACGTATATACATACATATATACACATACATACATACATAAGTGTGTGTGTATGTGTGTCTGTGTGTGTGTGAGAGAGAGAGAGAGAGAGAGAGAGAGATAGTATTCATTGGACATAGTGGGTTATCAAAAGGAGGCATGAGTTTTTGCTGGGTCATTGTTTCGGCAATTTGAAAGGAAATGGAAGAGGAAATGCAGGGGAAATAGGATCATTTTTAGTTTCATATGTATATGAAATTCTCAATAATAAGATACCAAATTTTTAATTAAAAAATTCAAGATGGTAGTCTAGCCACATAAGTACACACACACAGAAAAAGAAACAGAGACAGGGACATAGAAAGATACAGAGACAGAGAGAAAGAGAAAGGAAGTACTTATGATCTAATATTTATTGTTATTAAGGTAATTGTTTTATTCATCGATACCTTTAGATTGAGCAATTATTGCATAATTACTATTTCTTGAAGGAAAGTATGGTAATTTTAAAAATAATTTTAATTTCAAGCCATTTTGCTTTAAACCTAAAGAATAATAATAATAAAAGACTATATTCAAAATCTTGCCCTCTTCCTTCTTAACTCCCTAGACAGAAAAGTCTGGGTCTCCTGGGAGCTAAGATCTCACTAGCCAAGTTACCATGAGACAATGTGTCTTCAAAGTTACATATAGAGGTTTCCCTTTTGAATATGACCTTTCATCAGAAGCTGTGCCAAGCCAGTGGCACCTCCCTGGCAGAAACTGTCTCCCTTGGTCCATTCTCATCTTTCAGTGTCAAGCTCATTTTAAGAGTCAACCTTCTGAGACCCTTCCAAGGGACACTAGTCCCCTCCCTAGGTACTGCCTTTGTAAAGTGCTGTGCTCCTTTTTTCAAACAAGGGATCTTCTTCATGCTTCCCTAGAGAAACAGCACCTTTGAAGCTGACCCAAGACAGGCAGAAATTGAAAGTTATATAAAACTTCTTTCCCCTTCTGGCTTCTTGAGTTTTGACAAAAGAAACAAAGACAATGAGACTATGACACAGATTAAAGATGACTGTCTACTAAGGAATCAGGAAAAGGGTCTTGTACGTTGTAAAGCCACTACGGATCATGAGGGCAGCTGTTACCGACAACTCACACAGCCGAGATACCACCTTTAGCAACGTATCACTGAGGGCAGAATTGAGAATTTGAGTAGGTTGCCCCATCCAACACGCAGTTCCAGATCGACAAGTGGAACATACTGTGACAGGTAAACATATGCAAGGTTTCACAACTTAGCTGAAAACTAAACAATGAAATTGGTGAGGACATGGAAAGATGTCCACAAAACAAGAATTTCTAGGAACAAATCATGTAACTGTTGACCAATTCATCATTTGCTAGACAACCCACCAGCCAGCAGTTACTAACAGTTTAGCCCAGAACTCAGACATTCATTTATTCTAAATATCTAAGTTCTAAAATGTCATAAGGATGAGTCAGGAGATACTGCTTCACTGGCACTAAGATAATGGCCAACAGTAACGACCAGATATAGACTCCTGCATTTTGTTTCTCTTGATTTATAGCAGCACCAGGGCAAAATTTTGGTAAACTTATGCTCATATTTTGGGATGAGGGATCATCTAAGAAAATAACTTCAATATTAGGAATATAGCACTGGTATTTTTCTTCCCGGTTTAATAGACACAGCCTCATGGAAACGAAGGGTTTCTGCTTGACTATCTCGATGATAAGGCTATCTCTGATTGAGTTATTGGTGACAATCATGATTTGCTGCTTAAATTCTTTCTTTGGACACAGTCCTCATTGAACCTTTCTATAGCTACCTTGGCAGAGGTACTCACTGACACAAGAACACTGACAAGCCTGAATTAGTAGATCTGTAATGGCAAGCTGGAGATGGGAAGAAAAATTTAATTTTCTCTCAATGTTTTTGCCATTGGAATGGCGTTTTGAAAATGACAATTTTTGGATTATAAAAATAGCATAATATCAATTAAATCTTAACAAAGAGAGATACAATAAACTTCTACCAGAATCAAACTATCTCATTCCATTCTAGTCTTTTTCAGAACTGGGTATATGTGTGTTTGATGTGTGATTAAACAAAATGATACAAATTATATTCATCATTTTAATAGATGATATCTCATGTTTACAATTTTGTTTTACTCTTTTCCCTTTATCTCTTTATTATTTGTATATGCATTTGCTTATTTAGGACCTAGATCAATGTTAAACTTGGTTCTATCAAAGAAATAATACATTTGTAGATAGTTTGGATATCAAATCAATGTGGATGTAAGAAGTGTATTCATATTTTTATGCTGAAAATCTTGACATTGACTCACTGAAACTAGATTGTCATAGAAGCAGAACTTTCCATAGGGCCCAGCAGCTTCCTGATTAGATTACTGGCCAAATCCTAGAATGGGTACTGATCCATAATTCCCACCCATGTCATTTATCATCTCTCATTTAGAGGATGCCAACAGAAGCAATGCCTTTTACATTAAAAACTAGTTTTAATGCAGCCAAACAATGCATCAGAAAGAATAAAAGCTTTTTTGGGTGGTTGCCATATGCTATTCTGCACATAAAATGTTTGATAGATAGTATTCAGATGTGTATGAGTATGTGTGTATTGGGGGGGTACATGTGTATATTTTTATGCAGGAATAATAAGGTTATGTTTTTACAATGTATGAATTCCAATGATTTTTAAAATTATTTTTTAAAGTTCAAGTATCTCAGAACTACTGTTTTTATGCAGAATAGCTTAGCAAAGAAAGAATGCTTTATAAGGAAGGGACCCTGAATTCTTGTCCCAATTTTCTACCAGTTGCTGTCTACTTTTGCATTTTCTTGAAAAGAATGATTATTCTTACATAGTGTGGCAGATTCCTTCCTGCCTTAACTTTCGTTCACTCTCTGACAACTTGCTTTGTCCTTCCCCTTGATATTTTTGAAGTGTGGTTTTTGGCAGTCATTAGATCAGGTTGCTTTTCTCCATCTGGAGAGGCACTTCTGAACCCAGTCTCACTTGTTCACCTCAAGGTTGCCATATTTTAAGGGTAGCTGAATATAGCAACACCCATGTTCACTTGAAGCAAAGCTGGTGAAACATTACAGTAAGTGGTATTTTTCCCCTGCTTTCTTCAAACCATAGGCATTTTAAATAGCAATGTAGACCTGAGTTAAAATCAACATCCATTCATTCAGTACGATTTTGGGAACACTTATTATAAGCCAAGAATTTCTGAAGGCACTAGGAATCCAATAGCTAATAATAAAGAAAGGTTTCCCTCCTGAGTCATTTGGAATCCAAGAGAAGCATATATCACTCAAGTTACATGTGGGGGATGTGAAAAATGCAGCCAAGTGCCAGCAAATGCAAGTATAGCATGCTATGAAAATCTATAAAAAATGTTCATTTCACCTATTCAGACAAGTCAAAAATGCCTCCCACCAAAATGAATGCTTAACCCAATATCACATGGTATCTTTAGAATAGGAACAAAAAGGAAGTGCTCTAGAATCTAGGTAGAAGGAGCTGAACAGGCAAATGTTCTGCAATAACTTCAAGGAATTCAAGGACATTGAACTAAAAAGAGTGAAGGTAAAAGATGTCTTGGCAAGACACGGAAGGACATTGGATATTCTGATAGTGTCTGGCTATGCAGATGCCTTTTTCTACTTAAGAAGAAGCAACATCTGCATTCTGGAAGCAAAGAAAAATTATGGATAGGACCACATTAGCATGATTTGATTTGCTTATCAATCATTTTTCAGTTGAGAAGGGAAAGAGATAAGGTAAATTTGTCTACAGCAAGACTGGAGAATTAAGTAGTAGCATAAAGGGTTTATTGTTATTCTGGATTCTGTTTTGAACTGATAACCTAACTTTCCTTGAGTGACTCATTTCTGTAGCTCCTATCGTGGAACTAAGGGAATGTTACCCAGGGGACAATAGAGAGCTCCTGTCCTCTTGTTTACTTCTGAATTATTTATGGTATTAAAATGGACTTAGATGTATGAAAGATAGTCTCAGGTCCCTCAGGAAGCACTGAGCACAGGCCTATGTCTCCCTGAAATGATCCTCAGCACAGCTGTGTGGGAACTGTGTGCTGCCTGGGAACAACTCATAGACAAGGCTGCCAGATACTTTTCACTATGTCCAGCATAATGGATGGGAAACTTCCAAATTACTAATGTTGATTCTGCCTCGGCTCTTGTAATAATTTTTTATTTTCTAAAATTTTTCAATTAAATGCACATATCTTTATAACTGGGGAACAGCAAAGTTTTCATGAGAGATTACCATTCCTGCAAAAAAGGATCCACAGAGACATGGGGAACAAAATTGAATCATCATCATGATGAGCATCAGGAAGCCTACATCCTGTCCAGTGTAACCTGCTTCATGATCCTATTGTTCTTCTGAAACATAAGGACATTTATGGATTATCTCTGATTCTTACCTTCCTCTTATTCTGCCACCATGTTGACTGCAGTCCAGTGAAAGGGTGGCTGGCCAGGAATTAGCTGAGTATTTATCCCTTTAGTGACCCCAATGCCTATTTGTTAATCCCAATACCAAAAGAACCAATTAGTAGGTGTCATTACACACAGTTAGATTTCAGAAACTAGGTTAGTGGGCTAAGTATTCCTATACTAGGTACCAGACAAAATATAGTTTTACCTATCAAGACTCAAGCATGATACCATTATCCTATGGAAGGACTGAGTTTCATCTCACCCTAGGTAATATACATAGTGAGACTTCAACTCAATTCCCTCATTAAAAGAAAAATCAGTTTCCTAGTAAGTATCCAAGAAGTTCTAGTTCTTCTATAACAAAGCCCATGTGTTGACCTGTCAATGTTGGCTATGGTGGATTCAATATTGAGGAAACTGGTTTATGGACAGAAACTAAGATGTTGGGAGAGAAAAAAAAAAGAGGCAGAAGAGGATGGTACATTGTTGTTTTCTGATACATAGAGAACTATCCAGCTTGGTCAATGATAAGAGTTTGATCTTTCATGTGCCTCTTTGAGACTAGATTACACCCATTTGGGGATGAACTAAAATAAATCATATGGCAATGAAGAAGAGAAGTGGGAATCTGAATAAACTTAGGAGACTCCAGTGATTGCAATTTCCATCAGGATATACTACTACCATCAACAGCAAGAAAATAGGGAAAGCACATGAGGAATTGATTGCTTGGTAGAAAGGCACATTTCTTTTCTCTTTTGGAAAAATAGAACACAAATGAGCACATGAGGACAAATAGCAGTATTATGCCAAGGCTGTAAGAGGTTGGCTCCTTTATTTCAGCTATTTCTCCAAATAAGGTTAAATGGATTGTGTTGGTGACAGGTAGCCTAAATATTACACTCATCATCTATTTTTCATATCATTTTCTTTCTTTCTGAGATTTTATTAAAATGAGAATAAACGGTTTGCTACTGTGATCATTAGTTTGCAGAGGCTGGCTTAAGAAACAGATTGCTAGTGCCACAAACACAGGCCTATGAATTCTGTCATGCAGTCTCTGATGTGGCATGTCAATTCTTGGGGAATGGCTTATCCTAAATAGTGTTTGCTGCTATTCATAAATATGTAATCACAGTCATCCTTAAGCAAACTTCATCCAAATCACTCCGTCCTATGCTAGTAATGACTGTACACCCAGTAAAGAGCTGAGAAGCAGCTGCTCGGTAGCGTTTATAATTCTGGGCATTATTCAAATATGTGTTAACCCTCTGAAGCAAAAGGCTGTTCTCAGGAACAGGAAGGATCGCTGTGAGTCTCTAAATTTTCAAGGCTAATAAAGAATATGCAGGAGTGAAACCAACAAAGGAATAAGTAATTAGAAGGGGACATGCAAGATGCACCAGTGCTTTCTCTCAGAATTTATGCAGGTTACTAAGAAAGCCAAAGAAATGCACATAGTTCTACAAAGATGCTCTTTGATTTACCC
The DNA here is from genome assembly GCA_026225945.1 of Cricetomys ansorgei. Taxonomy (NCBI): domain Eukaryota; kingdom Metazoa; phylum Chordata; class Mammalia; order Rodentia; family Nesomyidae; genus Cricetomys; species Cricetomys ansorgei. The sequence goes on along the minus strand of JAMJFZ010003266.1, from coordinate 4,403,528 downwards.
CACTGAGCTAGAGGTAAATTCATGGGAATACATATCTAAACCTAGAGTAATGGTTCAATATTGATATCTCAGTGTTTTTCTGTGACACTAGCACACTCTTCAATAAAAGTTTCATGATGATCCCAAAGATAATATGGAATGAAAAGCATAAAAGAAAGCCAGGTTAATTTGGGGAAATAATAGTGAAAGAAATATTCATTAGTGAATATGAAAACCTGTTCAGTGAAATTTTTAAAATGGTTTGTATTATATAAGATCATTGGAACAACAGGGCAAGTCTTATGAAGATATAAATACTTGAGGTATTTGGTACATGATAAAAGAGAGATTAATTAAAAAATGTATTGTTGGGATATCTGCCAGTTTTTTTAAAAAAAAATAAAGCCCAATATATTGATACATTTCTTATATCTGAAATAAAAACAAGGTTCATGGAGAAGTAATAACTATTAACTAGGAAAACTTTTCTGAACATAAGGACAAAAAGGGAATATACGATTACTTTTCTTAAATACCTGGAGTGAAAAATTCCAAACACGGGGCTATAAAATTAATAAAATCACATGAAACTTTAAAGATCCAAGACATTACAAGTTATCATAAAAGAAAATGTCAGATAAATGATCATCAGGAATACTACCTCCAGATCATGATATTCAAATGAGTATTAAATTAGTATCAAAAATTTTTATGGATACAATTTTCAAACTTTTCAATAGGAAATAAGAAAATGTGGACACTTTAAAGAACAAGCCACCTAATTCTCAATTACAGTAAAGACAATTGTTCAATATCACCCATAGTCAAAAAATCTTAGCCTAAATTGATGTTTTTCACATCAAAATTTTGGAAATCTAGAATATTTATATTACCTAATACTGAGAAAAATATATTTAACCATAGATGTAGTATTGCTAGAAGTATAAATAGGTGGGTTTTGTGTGACTTCTTTGGCAATAGCTATAAAATTCTAAGGTATATGTGTTCTTTGACTCAACAATGCTTCTTCTACAATTTTATTCTATTGTGATTTCCCCGCCTTTACAGAAATCCGTGCTTAAAATAGTAGTAAAACATAATACGACAAACTACAGACCCCAAAAAGAAACTCCACAAAAAATTTAAGTACATAAAAAGAAATAGATTAAGTCACCATTCAATAATTAAAAAGGAATGTTTTTAAAATGTGAAGGCAAATCAAATTATACAATATAAACTGTTTTATCTCATTTCTGCACTTTTTATTTTAAAAATATAAACTGATGTAATCCTATGTAGAGAAAAACTATGGAGCACTCTCCCACTGACCTTACATCTCTAAGTAAACTCTGGGAGTCTTCTGTTGCCTCTACTTCACTGGAAAAGATCAAGCAGTGACCCCAAGCCCATCTACTCAGGGGAGCCTTACTCAGCTCCAAGGACAGATTACTGAAGCTTCAACTCACCCACATATATTTTTTCATTAATTCTTCCAGGGACAAATAGAAAATAATACTAGCAAGTACACGGAATGAATTATTATACCAGAAAACATAAATGTTAGAGATCTATTGACATAATGCCAAGATGGCTAAACCACAACCTACAAGTAGCCAACTTTTAAGTATCTAGGGCAATAGGTAAAGGAATAAAACCTATCTGTTGCATTAATAAGTTAATTCTGTTGAGTCTTTCTAGATAGCTCCATGAATTCCTGAATGCCGTTTATGTTCATAGCCAGAAAAGTCTAAGGGAAAACATTTGGAGTAACATGGACTGACATACATTTCAGTGTTACAAGAAAGAAAATATATGTCTGAATTTGAAGGGAGTGGGGGATTATGGGCAAAGCTGTAGGGAAGTTATTCTATCCTCAGTCAATTCAAATGAGAAGGGTAGGGCAAGGAAGATTCCATCTGTCCTGCAGTGATTATAATCTCTGGGCTGCGCTTACACTGTTTTCCAATCTTATCTTCCTGGTCAGCATAAATTTATATAAACTCATATGTTTTCAACTATACAGGTTCTGAAATGCCATGATGCTCTATCTACTGATTTGAACCTTAATGCTTGCTTCCAACTATGCAATGCATCATTATTCTCTCTATAAACTGAGACTCAAAGCCTGTGTCCCAGGGTTACCAAAAGAATGAAACAGTGTGAGGAACAGAATGAGCTTAACACGATTATTGTCTCATGACGAGCATGTAGAAAGTTCTTATAGTCTGCCTTTACAATCATCTATTGAAATGTTCTCATTTACTATTGTGTTTGCTCAAGTCTTTTATTTAGACATCTAATGCTTGGGATAAATTTACTATAAACATGTCACATGGTATGATCTTTGACTCTGTCCCCTTGACTTGTTTGGCATCTACCCAGCTCTCATTCTGCACCCTGGCCATACTGCTTTCACAGCTGTCCAGTATAAATACACACACTAAATGCCCAATGAATGCTGTTTCCACAGCTCTCTGACAGGCAGAAAGATGTAGAACTTACAGGAAGCAGTATTTATAACCAGTTGCCTACAACTGAATAAGTAGTTAACCAACCATCCAAGAAAGAAAATAGAGGCTGATAAAAACTTATGGCAACAGTTTCTGTGGGTCGATTTCAGAATCCACCTTCTTCTGTGTTTGGCCATATCTTCAGGAGAGACATCTAATGGCTACATGACATAATCCCCCTTTATGTGTTTAGCCTGCTGTACAAATGGAGGCAATTTGCAGGGGAAAAGGTGCTTGCTTGCTCAAGCTTGGTAAACATAAGACCGGGAGATGCATCATTTCTGCTGGGAGATACACGGAAGAATATTCTTGGCATATTAAAGGTATAAAAATAATATTATTATCTGGACATCTTTTAAAAAACCTGAATATGGAAGCAAAAGGGGGAAAAAATTGAAATTGTGCTAATAATAAACTGAATTCATGTTTAACCTAATTGAGTAACCAAATGAAGTAACATTTTTTGGTTACGGAAAAAAGTTCAAGGTGAATTTTAAAGACCCACAGCTAGTTCTAAACTACCATGTCAAAGAAGTAAATGGAACCCCCAAATTGGTATTTAAAACAAGACCTCTAATTTTCTGCTGCTGATTTTTGCTTGATGGTTGTTTATTTCCTCCAGTGGCCACTCCAAAACACTGCAGGACATAGCAAGGACCCTTGTTGCTAGAATATGCACTACCACTGCAAATTCCAACCTCTGTAGAAGGTGAGATGAACCCAAACTACCTTGCCGAAGAAAAGCTTGTAGCTGTTATTACAAATGATCAAAGCAGACAATTCTGAGTTGCCTTGGGTCAATTCTTTACAACTAAGATTATCTATAAAATAACAAAGCTGGACAAAGTAAGTTCAACTATGTTATATTTTACTTCTGAAACTTCATTAGTGTTCAAAAACTGAAAACATTTTGTGACACCACATTCTCGTTGTGGATGTTCTCTGTGGTGCAGCCGGAAGAGCTAGGCTTTTCAAGCAGAGCACTGGGCTCAGTACCCAGTGTGTGTCTGCCTCCCACCATTATAACCAGTCTGTCTTCCGGAAGTCCCTCTGACTATTTAGGCATGCTTTCAGTTGTAAAATGGAGACAATGGTCTCCATGCCATGCAAATGTAGCTCCAGGAGCAGTAAATACTGACTATACATTATCATTGAGGAGCTAATAGAAACAAACATGACAATAATTGAAAACAGGGAGAAAGTCATAGTTTATGGATCAGAAAGATTGATGGATCAATATTGCATTTTCAACATACATATCATCCAAGTAATGGCACATGCTTGCATTGTACTTCTGTTGTGAAAATGTTTATTTTAAATTTAATAATTACAAGCAAGGTTATTGCAACAACATGAAGATTCCTTTTCTCTTAAATTTCTAAAAACAACAACAACCAAATAAAAAGGAACAAACTACATGTTTGATTAAAAACTCTTATTGCCTCACAAGGCAGACACTGTCTGATTTCTCCTTTAAATGGCAATGAGGTCACACTTCTGTGTTTGTGACATAGCAGCATGTTGCCGTGGAGATGATAGCTTTATCAACAACTCTGCCTTGCCATGACTTCACAGTAAGGTTACCAAGAAGCAGATGGGCTGTGAAGCAGACAAACCTCCTTGTCTAAACATAAATAACATTGATAATTAATTAGGTGAAGCAGCAGGGGAAATTATGGAAATGTGTAAAAGGTAACAGGATTTCTATTTATTACTTATTTGACAGATCTATTCCTTTTGCTAGAGACGTATCAGTCCCCACCGTCTGGGGAAGCAAGGATATGTAGTATACTAATTTTACATGGCACTGATTTGTGTGTGCTAGGTTTGCCTTATAGACCCTTTGATTGCTGAATTAGCACAAAAAAGTAGTTATGTTTTGTTACAGAAAATGGTGGCAAGGTGGTATTTAGCTAATACACTAAATTGGTAGAAATAGGTCTGGTGTGAGGGCAGGTTTTCAATCCCAACCATACTTGTACCAGCCACAGCTCATTAGTACAGAAGTTTGAGGTGTTTGAATTAATTAATTAATTTTGAAAGAAATTGTGTATTCTAAATTGCTTCCTTTGAGATATTGGGGAAGTATTTGGCTTTTAAATGCAGGCAGTCTGTGTGTCTGGGTTCTACGCAGAGTACCTTTTGAGTTGCACTGCTGTTTGTCATCAGTCATCCAGGCCCCATTGCTGCTGACTGCTCCATTGCATATGAAATGTTGTTCAAAGTTCACCACTCTTTCCAGTGATAGGCTCTTAAGAAGTGGTCTCAAAAGTTATCCCAGACACAGGGTACCACAGGCAAAAAGTATGTCCTGTGTCCACCATTCTATCCTGAGCTCTGTATGTGAAAAATGAAGAGTGATCCTTCCTTGTCTATTCACACCCCATGGTTAGAGTGCTGTTGTGCCTGTAAGACCTTGTAGGTCTGAGAGCAGTTGGCTGGAGCCAGTTGTGTAGTTCTGTCTGTTGTACCTTGTGTGGACTGGGGTGTAGAAGAGGGTAATTGATACTCAGCAAAGCAAATGAGAGTGCTTCTTAAAACATCCTGTGTACACAGACTGAGAAAAGTTCACTCAGACAAAGTCAACCCAAAGTGACTTTCTGTACTCTTAAAACAAATTACTGATGACTTGATCCACAATGATGTGAATCATGGTCAACTCTAGTGGGGAATAGACATTTAGTTAAGTTGGCCATCCTTTTCCTCCCATTTTGTGTTCTACTTGTGCTTTCGTTTTGAGTTTCTGGGGACTAAGCCCAAGGGCTCAGGCTTGCTACACAAGCACTCTCCTAGGAAAGCCACAGGCCCTTCCCAGGGCCCCTTGAGATTGTCCTCAGGGATGTACTGCTCATAGATATTTGTCCCAGTATATTCTACCCCAGTTTGATGATTTCATTTATCATATGTAAACCAATGCTTATAGGGTCAATGATAAATCTTTGCTGACTAGGGAACACATTGAACATTTTGTCATATTATTCTTGCATAATTTTAAGATTCAGTTTCTAAAGTTATATTCCTGGTATTATTCAGTGATGGAACTTTTAAGGGGAAGCGGTACCTCCTTCATGTTTCCCAAAACCGTTCCACGTGCCTTTATTGTAGCTCTTTCTGTCATCAGCAAATCTTCAACCATGCAATCCTACTGATTTCATTACAGACATGATTCTTCAGACTGGTGGTTCTTGCCCATGGTCTCTGGTCATATATTTACTTATAATATTACTATTAATCAGCTCATATAATCCAAGATAAGACTGTACTGTTTAATATGAGTTAGTTAAAATGTCATTTTCTTTAAGTTGGAATGTGAACTTTACGATTAACACTCATTATCACAAACATCTGAAGCACTAATTGACAGCTCGATGCCTTTGAACAGTTAAAAAATGGGAGTACAATTTAATTATTACTTGATTAATGTACTGTATTTGGTATAAAAATACTTCCAGCGATAGGGCACTTGGAAAAAATGGTTATTCAATAATGAAAAGTTTAGGAATTCATAATCTTGCTTGATGCTTTGAAAAATGAAATAATAATGATGATGATGATAAATGTTTAATAAGTGCTTGCTGTGTTCCAAGCACAGCTAATATTAATTCCATATCCACATTCTACCCTGAACTATGCTAAAAAGGAAGAAACTAGGAGGACAGAATTATTTTCCTTGCCGTGTGTATGAAAAAGACAGGAGGACTAGGAGACCTGCAACATCTTACACATTAATAGCTGACTGAGTTTGTGTGACTTGTAAATGAAAATTGCAAACTTCGTTATTCTAATTTTCCAGCTCGTTGTTCATTCCTGCAGTTTTCTTCATTTTTCCACTTTGTTTTAGAATTTGTTTGTTAGGGAAAATGAGCAGATTATTTATTCCTTTCTTTTACATACGGTACAAACTTGCTAGGTGGTCTCTGATGCATGAAGCTTAGTTCTTTGCAGATAAAAACCACAGGACAGAACTCTTAAGCTGTGGCTTCTGCCAACATGTACTACCCCATGTGAAACTCTGCATGGGTTTCTGCTTCCTTGTGTAGAAGATATCAAGGTGGGGATACTGTGTAATTACCTGTCTGGTAGGGCTTTAAATTATATGAGTAACTGTCTATCTAAAGACAAGTGCCGCCATTCATTTTTTTTCTCTCAGCCAGTATATGATAAGAACTTTGGGAAATGAAAGGAACTTCGAAATGGTTTCAAATGAAACCTGGAGAGCTGATGATTTATGAACACTATCTGGTTTTCCCTGAGAACATGACTAATTCCCCAAGCCTGCAAACAAAGTGAAATAAACAACAAATTCTACAGATGACACTAAAAACACTCCAGGAGAAATAGGATTCGTTGTATGTGAGCCAGCTCTCACATTGTTAACCCTTCCATCTGTTGCTGCATATTAGAAAAACAGAAGATAAAGACACAGACTACATCTAGCCTATTAGATAGGGAATCTGGTTTTCAAGTATGTGCAAAGCAGAGAGGCATATTGCTTCTGTGTGGAAACATTTGAGGTTCACAATTAGCCCTCTTTCCTTCTGCCACCAAATTTATTTTGTGACCTCACCCAAAGCCACTTCTGATTGGGTACCATGCTAATGACTTTGCTGGACTTGACTAATGTGGAATCCATGGGATGACTTTCAGGAAGGTATGTGGGTTCCTGTATCAAATATATGCCTAATATTTTATGCCTAAATTGGTACACAAGAGAAAAGTACTGGTGAGAGTACTGAAGTTATAAACAAGTTTACATGTGTTCCCCAGCTTTTTGACATCAAAAGGTTGTCTTAGGAAAGTCAAAGAGATACAAAGAAAGAGAAATTTAGAAAAAGATAATAGTCAAGACATGAAATGCTACAAATATTATTCTTTTCTGTTTTTTTTTTTTTTTTTACAAATATGTATTTATGGAAGGGAGTTTGCACTGTCACCTGAAGGTTTCAGCCTCAGTGCTTCCAAGGCGCCATCTCATTGTCAACACCCATGGCATACCCTTATGTGCCAACACAGTCCCCATGGGATCCTGTGAATGTGACATGAGGCAGCATGTCCCAGAAGCTGCTGATGTCTTTGCAGCCTCTTTATTTTTACTTGAAATGAGAAGATGAGTGAAGAAGACAATACCCAAGAAGAATCCTAGTCTACACAGACTTCTTCAATTACATCCAAGATGTTCCTGGTTCCTGAGGTTTCTCTGTTAATTTAGGTTTATGAGATGTTCATAATCATTAACTAGAGATTACTCCCATTCCTCAAAAAATATACTAGTGAAGGGTTAAATATTATTACCTACTTCTTTCTCATAAACATAGGAATTCTTTCTTTTTTTTTTTTTCCTATTTCTTCAGTTTTTATCTGTAAGTCCCCAGCTTTTATGGGATAAGTATCTACTTTTCTTCAAATATCTTTCATCTTGTTTTAAACATTTTCTTTTATCAAACAAAAACATATTACATCCTTTGATGGTGTGTATGTAGGATCTACAAATATCTGTACATATGCATGAGTATGTATGAAAATGTGTGTGTATATGTGCGTGTGTGTGTGTGTGTGTGTGTGTGTGTGTGTACGTGTGGTTTTGTTGTTGTTGTTGTGGTTGTTGTGTGCAGTGATACTTTTCAGCCCAAGTTATCTAACATACTAAGCAAGCATTCTACTACAATGCTGTCTGCCAGCATTCTACCTTAATTAAATGTTTCTGAAGAATTATAATTTCAGTTAAATTATTTATTTTAATAATACTTAGTACTATTAAATTTTATTGTAGCTGACCATTCAAATAGCACACACTCACATACACACACACACACATACACACACACATCTCCTTATATTCAACAAATATCTGTTATCTCTGATGTGTCAAACAGTGCACTAGACTTCAAGAATTAAAAGACAAATGGCAGATGAAGTTGTTGTTCCCAGTGTTGTCGAAGGAAATAGAGGTTTCTCTATATATACACATTGCTTGCCAAATAAACTAATTTTTTTGACGTGGTCCCTTGTATTGGAAAGTAGCCAACCTAATATCTCTCAAGTAAGGACTTTGGAGTCTCTTTAGAACCTTTTCCCAACGCCACCTTCAAAACTAGCCTTTTACTCCTCTCCATGAACTTTCCCATTCTTTTGTATTTATTTTTTTCTTTTGCTTCTGAGAATAATATTCCTTCTGTCATGGGTTTTCATTATTAAAAATAGAACTATCATATCCAAATCCTGAGAATTTAATGTTCTTTCCATTATCTTTCAATCTAATCACTTAAATTAGAAATTTAAATAGTAAATAGCATAATTGTCTTTGTGTCATCTTCATTTTTTTATAGGTTTTATTTTCGGGGAAGTGGTTCTTTGCAAAGCAATAAAAAATAAAATGGCAGGCCATAACATACTATCCACTGTCAAATTCCATGTTACTTAGAAGCAACAGTTTTGCTGAGGATTGCTTCATAATATAATACAAAGAAATAATCCAGAATTATCATCCAATATCACTGGCCACTAAGCAAGTTTGTAGAATCTCAAACTTTAGTCATTTATGTCAACTAAACCAACAAGCTTGGATATTAGACTGATTCTGGCCACTCAGAGTCACCGTGTTTAGTGGCAAAGAGGACATTCCTTAGGGGATAAGGATAACCTAAGTATACATAACTATGGATCAAACCCAGCTCCTTCACTTCTTGTGAGGTCCGTGCTATTTTTCAGTCATTCTTTAAAAGAGACAAAATAAAATAAAGATATAGCCTCCCTGTGGACTTGTGTGGGCCACTGACTCTTGGCATCAGCACTTTATAAGAATTTACTAGAATTATACAGTACAAAATTCTACCCCAGATGCACTAAATTAGGATCATCTCTTTGAACAGAATCCTCAGTATTTTACAAGTGAAAGTTAGAGAAGCATTTAGAAGTGCCATTGACAAAGAGCAAGGAAGGGAAAAGACTTACAAGTAGAAATTTCCCATCATGACCAGAGGGGAGTCAAGAATGGAGGAAAAAGAAGGGAATCTGTGTGCATTGTGTGTGTGTGTCTGTGTGTGTATGTGAGAGAGAGAGACAGAGAGACAGAGTATATTTGATCCACAGACATGTAGAGACATCATTGCCAAAAGTTTTCAGTACTCTTTAGATCTCAACCTCAAGATTCTCTCCACTGAGGTGTGTCTGGAGCCTGTCTCATACCTGAGCTTAAACATCTGGAACATAACTTCAACTTTCATCCTTAACCCAAGAACCAGCTTTGATAGAGGTAGTCTTTCTGACATTTCCTTACAAGGCAATGGTTTATGACGCTTAGTGAAAGAAGTTCTTGTGATTACTTGAAGCAGAATCCTAGAAGGTGACTCCTATCTTGCTTGTGAACTGCTCATGTAGCATGGCCAGACACAGCACTGTTGATTCTTAAGATTAGATGACACTATTAGAAGCCTAGTGACTTCTAATATATTAGGTAGTCCTTGCCATAGTACCTATAATAGCTGCCAGTATGTATTTGGGTAAAAGAAATGAAGGAAAACTCATAACTCAAGTCTATATGCCCCTGAGTAAATCTGTGACATGTCAGCTCCCTTATTCATTATTTGATATTGGAATATTCCACAAGTGACACTATCATTTTCCTTTAAGTCTGTGTCTTTCTACTCACAACAGTTATGTTTTGATAATAAGTACAAGGAACATAAATCTTTTTATAAAGATGTTTTTCATTAAAGACTATATATGGTACTTAATGAAATTATAGGTAAAGCTCCTCCATAAGAGAGACACATTTTTAATATGAGTGATGATGCTGCTGCTGCTGCTGATGATGATGATGGTTGTTGTGGCTAGTTTTATATCAACTTGACACAAGTCATCAGAGGAAAAGGAGCCCCAAGTGAAAAAATGCCTCTATAAGATCAGGCTGTAGGCAAGCTTGTGGGGCATTTTCTTACTTAGTGATTGATGGGGGAAGGGACCAGTCTATTGTGGATGGTGCTACCTCTGGGTGTGGTCTTGGATTCTATAAGAGGAAACCATGAGAGTAAACAAATAAGCAGCACCCCTCCATGGCCTCTTCAGCCACTGACCCCTGCCTCCGTGTTTCTGCCCTGCTTGAATCTCTGCAATGACTTTCTTCAATAATGAACTGTGATATAGAAGTGTAAGCCAAATAAATCTTTCCCTTCCTAAGTTGCTAAGGTTGTGGTGTGTCATCCCAGCAACAGTAACTATAAATAATACAATGATGATAATGATGATGACATAACCCATAAATTATTTCTTAAAAACAGTTCCTATAATTATTGGCATTTTATTACGGTTAATATTAATAATGTTACTTGCTGAGGCAATAGGCTTTTCATTTAATGATATAAGCATATGCAGAAAAGACTCCCATGTGAAGACATGCCTTCAATTAATAAATGAGACTGAGGGATCTCACAGTTTATAGTCAGGTACTAATTGATTGCCTTTTTTCAGTAACTGTTTAACTTGTTTTCTTGTAACTATAGTGTGCACATGGTTATTGTCTTATGCCACATGAAGACAATGTGGCATATGAGCCTGGTGGTGGTGCCCAGTGAACTACCCACCCTCAGCATTTTCTATAAACCACTCACGTACTGCCTTTTTCCTGCCTGCTATGAGACACATACAAGGCTGCTAACTTCTCTGTGAAGACACCTGATGGTGATGAAGGGGCAGATAGCTCAGAAATTTTCTTTAGCAGCTCCAGGAGGAAACATCCTTTGCCATGTCTCATGGTTTCTCCCCATGCTCAAGGAAAACTCATAAGCTCACAGCATGCATTAGCATGACCTCATTACAGTTGCAGAATTAATGATATCACACCCAAATGGGAAAACTGGTAATTAAAAAAACAGTATCTCAATGCAGGGAATGAGCAATAAAGTAAATATGCTGAAAAAACAAGGTTGGAAGCTGACATAGCCAAGAAAATTCCACAACCTAACATGTGGCACATTGGATGATTAAGGGAGAGATATTAGATCCTGGCATTCACCATCCTTCCCTATTACTGTTAAATCTTCTGATTAATTTTTGGGTACAGATTTTGGCATTTTGTTGGGTCCTCATCTTTGCCTCCTCAGGAAGTTTATGTCTATTATGCTTGGCTCTCGTCTGTCTGCCTCACCAGGAAGCATATACCTACCAGAGTTGGAGCCATGGAATTTAGAATTTCCAAGTGCACCTTCTGCATCCACACATCTGCATGTTGAACACACCATCATGTGTCATCCAGGTGAAAATTAAGCTTTGTAACCATTCCGTGTAAATTATCAAAGGTTGTTACAATCCAGAACTGTTGGCTCAGGTCTATAATCCAGGATACTCAGAGACTGAGTCATTTGGCTCTCAAATTCAATGCCTGTATGCAATGCAGAATAAAATCAAGGCTAACTTCACATTAAGCCTTTAGTGTCAACCTCAGTATGAGTCACAGTGGGTTGATTACAAAGAGTCCAGATCTTCCATGGAAGTTTTGATTCCAATGAGGAACATCGGGTTACAGTCCACACCCATTACACTACTTATATACTTTATATCTGATGTAAAATTATGTAAAGAGGAGAGATTTGGTCCTCACATAAGGCCATCCAAGCTGTTTCCCAAGCATTGTTTTGTGTTCTGTTCACTACCATAACTCCAGATTGATTCCTGACTGCACATTATAGAACCTCTAACTTTCTTCCTCCTCAACTTTATGACTTTGTCTTTTCTGATAGGAATTTCTTTCTCAAACAATTTACTACTCAGTTATCACAACACTTTGTTTTTTTAAAGCTATTAAGATATGCTATCTATTATAGTATCCATCTCTCCCTAAATCTGCATAAGCATTTAATTTCTTGTAGATTAAAACTTATTTGGGGATAGATATTCTCAGAACTCTCTGCCAGCATCAATAAAAGTTAAATTTTTCTTTCAGAACAAATACTTTACAACATATGATAGCAATATACTCTAAGAACATTTTAAAGGGTGTAATATACAAAACTTCATGATAATTTGAAACGTGGCAATATTTTTTTAATGTGGACTTAAACAGAAATTAACTTTCCAGTGTACAAAATTTAGAAGCTCCTGGTCAATTCCAGGGAGTACAGAAAATGCTGATTGTATCAGTGAGAAATTAAGCCATCAGGACGGAGAGAGATGCAGGAGGCAATGCTCACCTGGAGAATAGAGAGAGGTAATATACCACTCCATCATTCCTGGACTCAGAAACAGAGTAAAGTGAAGAAAAGCAAAGGCTGAAGAGAAAATTTCAAAAAGAGCACAGCCATAATGATCACAAAGTAAGCAAGTCCTCGACTACATCCAAATACCAAGCCGATGTTGATTCCACAAGTGTGATTTGTTAAAAGGAAATGTTGGGGGCCATGAAAAAAGCCTGACTTATCTTTACAGTGTGTGCTGGATTACTGATGCTGACTTTGAGAACAAAAAAATGTACAGTTTTGAGGTAGAAAAATGTGGGAAAAAGAAAATAAATAATATTCTAGAACTCTGAAAAACAATCGACAAATAAACAAAAAAGAATCTAACAAAGTAACAAAAAAATCAGGAAATAAAAGTCTAATCATTTAAAGGCTAAAAGAGACACCGGAAGAAGAGTTGCCTTCTCAATGACTGAATCTTCATCTCCTTCCTGCCCCACTGAATAGATGCCTTCCTTTCCTGGGGTTGATTTAATGGTCTTCCAACATGTCTCCCTCACGAGCATTGCTCTCTATGAAAAAAACACCCCACACACAACTGGAGCACTTTTTTCTAGAGGAAAAACAATGCCTCCTTATCAAAATTCCCTGTACCTATCCCATTCTCTCACACCTAGCTTGTCTTCACTCCCTGAGGTCTTATTCAGCCTTTATTAGGCACTGTGGGTACAGAAATAAACCAGAACAAGCTGCATAACTGCACTCCAGAAGTTCATATGGTAATGAGACCAAGTCCATCTCCCTTGATAAGGTGCACCAGGCTTGCACAATTAGGGACAAATTTATGTCTCCAGTGTTCCTCACCACTTCCCATCGGTGTGGAATAGTATGTCAACTTTTCTTGCTGACCTACCCTTCTCCATTCATGTGCTCCTATGTTTCCCCAAATTTGATACCTTCCGGAACACGGTTTATGGAATGTGTTTCTTCCACTATTTCAGCTCAGTAAGCGCTCGCCTGCCCACAGCTGATAGAGGACCAGTACTCAGAGAAGTCGCCTGATATTTGTTGATGAGCAATTGTAATCAGCTGGATGAGTAACTAAAAACTGATCTTTTGTTTCTAGTTTCTACCAAGACCAAAAAGAGTCATTTCCAAATGATTGTTTCCTTATTAATATGTTCAGTCTAGTGAATACCGAGTTTCAATAGGCATTTTAATTCTTAATTTTTATTTACTATGTACAGGGTAGGGGGGTGCAAAGGTGTGGAGGTCAGAGGATAACTTAGGAAAGTTAGCTCTGCCCTCTTACCATGTGGATTCCAGTGAACAGTCTCAGGTCATAGGGTTTGGTGTTAATCCCTTTTTCCTACTGAGCCATCTTGCAGGCCAATTAAATATATATTAGATTAGAAAATGAGAGGAAAATGTCAGCAACAACCACAACTAATATTAAAATTATGTCCATACAAGTATGATTAGAACTGATATTGGACATTAAAATGCTTTTTCCCAAATAGGATTCCAGAACTTTCTCACTGGAGATTACTTAAGAAAAAAAGAGAATCAGTTCTCTAACCCTTTCTTTTAATAACTCTAATTTCTCCTTCCTCACATGGAACAGTAAGGGCACTGGAGTTGAAATCGTGAGCCTTTTTTGCTTTCACATTTGAATTATGAAAATGCCACATCCACCAGGCCCTGCCAGAAGCAGGCAACATTAATATTAATGTTCAGAAGGGCCTGCAGCGTGGCAGTCGGGTGGTTTAAAGCAGAGACTAATCAGGAACTATATCTTAGTAAATAAATTCAAGTTTTAATTTGTTTAGTCTTTCATCCAAATTTTTAAGGGGAATTAATATTCTTCCTGTTTTTAAAAGCAAATCAATACAGACTCTCTCAGAACCGCTGACTTAGTATATTTAAGATGGAAATGTTGCTTTCCTCTCTAACAACCTACTAGCTAATCTACCAGCCTTTCACTGTTCCAATCCAACAGAGAGTTATAAGGATAGCCTTCAAGTATCACTCAGGAAGGATTTAGTAAGCCCTTGCTGCTGTGTTCTGAGTACCATCTGGCTTTTACAGGTACATAGACCACAGGCAGGTCGGACTTTGTCTTCAAGGGGTTCTTAAGCCAGATAGAGAAAGGAGGCTGTCTATGACATAGCTCTCTGGCAGACATTCAAAGAATCAGATACTGTGTACAGGCCATTATCAACATATGTCTAGCCTTACGAGTTATCTATGGTCTATTTTTGACCTGTTATATCCAATGTAGATACACTGTAGGTTTTGTATTATTTACTATGAAAAGAAAGTCTGAGAAGTTCATAGCATATGATTGTTTTAGAGACAAGGAAATGAGATTCAGTAAAGTCAAATGACCAATGCAAGATCCTATCAGAAATGGTTGCATGTACAACCATATTCCATCCATCCAAACTATTCTCCTACTGTGCTCTCATTAGCTGGCACATACTACCTTTGGCTGTATCTTTTCTCATTACCTCTTAACATATGCATGCTGCCCATACCAAGGTGATCTGCTTGGCATCATTGGAACAGTCTTGCTGTAGAGTATTTGATTTTCTCACCCATAAACAAAAGTAACACAGATTTTATGACATAAAACATAGGTATCTGATATCAATCATGCTCAAATTCAAATCCTAGACATATCCCTTTGAATATGTGTGAATTTCATCATGTTTCCATAATCACTGGTTTATCAGATAAATGGGACACAAGAAATTTATCAATACTATTAACTACTTCTGTTACCTATTACTAAGTAGTGTGTTCCTATGTAGTTTATGAATGGTGATTTTGAGTTGCTGGACTTTGAAAGTTACTTAACTGAAATGGTAATGGGAAGAAATATTAAATATCAAAAATGCCTGTCCCATTAGAAGATAAGATAGTAATTTAATTGTATAAGTAGACAAGTGTGTGTGTATGACTGTGAATGTTAATCAGTTTTCCAGTTTCCAAGAGGGTAAACCGAAGCTCATAAAAGCTAAACTAACTTTCCTATGTTCACAGGCATTGAGGATCATTTTTAGAAGGCTATAATGTTGCTTTTGGCCCCTATGGAGTTTCTGACAGAATTAATTACTATAAGTATTATTCTTCAACACTGTAATCACAAAACATAGATTTCAGACATTCCTTATCCATTTGCTCACCATTTGTAGTCGTGCATTGGTAAATATTATAATATCTTGAAAGCCAACTGAATTTCCTTAGCTGAACCTTAGAATTAATTCTAGTGTAAAATATTTTAAATGTAACTTGAAATGAAAGGAATTTTCTATGAAATAAATATATCATCCATGAATGAAAAACACAGTTACACTCATTTCAATAAATATTGGAGTGCCTGGTTTTGTTCTGGGGTTATGTAATGGACAAACACCAGGGCTTCTGTTTTGGAGGCTATAATAGTTAACTGCTGTGATGGCTCAGCAAGGAAGACATCGAGGCATTTTTATAGATTCAAACCCTGCCAGATTTCAGCAGAGGAAACCACTCTCATGGCAAGCGCCATATTGCACAGTGAAACCCAAGCATCTTGAGCTCAGGCTTTTTTGTTAATTCAAAATTCCTCAGGTGCAGATCATACACAATCAGACATTCCCTATAGAAATCCAACACCTGAAGACAATACAAAACATCAAGACCTAGGCAGCCCCTCACCCAACAGTGCACAAAGCAATTTTATACATAACTAAAAATAAACTTCCACAACATGGGGCTGTGAGAACTTGTATTTAAAAGTGCATGATAAAATAGAACTTTTCCATGTCTCTAGAATCTCCTTTGGGAACTGTAAGATTTTTTTTTAAATTTTTCATAAATTGAAGCTTCTTCCTTCACCATAATTTTTCTCAAATAAAAATCATTGCATTTCCTATTAACCAGGATTGTAGACAGTTCAGGGGGCTTATGCAGAGATAGTATACGGAAGCAGTCATGCCTAGACATTCTCTCAAGAATATTATTTATTGATGACTCAGAATGCTTTATGCAGTTACGTAAGATAATGTTTATATAATTTAGGATGCTCTGTTCATTACTGATACCCTTTAGCATAAGATTAACAGCAATTATCATTCATTGCACAATTTTTACATATCCTATTGTAAGGACACTATGTATACTCATTAGAAATCTTTTACCAAAAGTACATGCTATTGTTTCCACTTTCCAGAGAAGGCAAGAGACACTTAGACTACATAAATATATGCAAAGTCACATGAATATGCTTGGGAGAACTGACCTCTGAACCCAGAACTTCCCAACTAGGTCTTTTATATCTTTTTAGTCCCTAAGAGCCTTTGCTGAATGCTCAAAGGAAAATGTCATTCTGTAAAAAAAACTGGAAACTTTTACTAACTAGACTTTGAAAGAACTTTTCAACAGAATCCCTTGTGCCAAGGCCTGTGTAGGTTTGTGAAAGACCCCAAACCAGCTTTGTAGAAACTAAACCAAATATTGGATGTGAATTCTGAAGAGGTTTTGAACACAATTTTATTGCTTTAGAAAATGAAATAGAATTTTTAGCCATAATTCATCTAATAATGCAATCCAAGTTTGAGGCTCCACTGAGGTGGTTAGAGAGTGGAAAGGAATAATAATAGTCTCATAGAAGCCCCCTTTTACCAAAATGCAGTGCCACTGTTTAGAAAGGTGGAGTAGCACACCAAATGTCATAGGCTCTATTTCCATTTCCCTAAAACTAGCTGAGCATTTCATATGACATCTGAATCCACAGTTCTACTATGAATATATACATCTACATGAAAAGATATACACTATGCCAGATGCACACTATGGGAGATGCCAGAGTTGAATATGGATTCATTATTGATTTTGTATTTTTGCTTTCTACATGTGTCCTACAGATGCAAGTGTCAGCCCTTTATGGGAGCTTTGTTTGATGTACAGATCTCAGGCCCTGCTCTAAACATAGTCAATCAGAATCTGCATCTTAACCCAGGTTCCTGAAAATGTGTGGGAATAGTCAAGTTTGCAGTGGTATAGTCTACTGGAGAACCTGAAAGAAGATCTTCCTGTTTGTGCCACAGCAGATAACAGAAACATCTGCAATTATTTCAGCCAAGTGTGAATATTGTTAATGTCTGGCAGCTGAGCCTGAATATCAGACTATCAGACTATCAGAAAAAGCTAGAGTCCTGCAGTCTTCTCTCAGGGGCCATGATAAGGAAAGGCTAATCCAAGTGAGGATTCGGTATGGCGGGTTAATATATGATGCTTTATGTTCCATTATTAAAACACTTCCATTGTACTCCTCATGATGTGCAACTATAAAAGTGTGCTGGCATTCATCATCATCATCATCATCATCATCTCTGTTTCTGTCTCTGCCCCTCTGTCTCTCTAGTTGTGCGCTGTCTCACACACACACGCACACATACACTCATAAATATACAAATATCTATGTGTGTGTATTAACAATGTAAGCTTTATTATTTCAGTATTCTCTACTTTCCAGTTGACCTGTATTCACCTCATTTACTTGACTAACCTCTTTCAATCATGGATAATATGGTCTACCTTTATTGACTGTCCCAATTGAGGGTTAGAGATTGAGTGAAAAAAAATAATGAAAATAAATGTAAAAAAAAATTTCTTTATAATTATTTTTTAGTATTTGTATTTTTTTTAACCTGAGGAACAACTAGGTTTTGATTTTTTTCCCCTTGTTATATGAAGATAATCAAGGTTAGAACCTTTGCTTCTGTTTGAAAATTAAGTTGTATGCACTGCAGCCATGTTGCAAAATAGAAAGCAAACAAACCTCATCTCCACTAGAGCAGGGGCTGATACAGAAGAGTTTTTGATCACTCCTCATACTAAGACCTACATCTGGACTGTGCACATCACCACAGTGGGCAAACGATGTGATGGAAGGAGACGCTATATGCCTTGTGTTTGGCTCCCGTGGCTTTTCTTTCATTTAGGCCTTCTCTCTGCGAGCATTGGTTTGCAGTGTAGAAGCTAGGGATATGACATTCAAAGAGTAATTCACTCAGATTCACAGAATTTCTCTTCACCTTTAGGTCACAATCGAAATTGAGTTTTAATGTGAAATTTGCCTCAGGCTCAGCAGATGCTTCGCCAACATCACCAGCAACAGTTTGCCTTCTGTACATTCATGTGCTTGGTCATAATTAAATACACAGTTTCAAGGGTCTAGCTTCATGCCAAAACCTGCTTCTTCCAGCTCTGCTTTTCTTCCTACTTATGTAATATGGTTCTGACTTCCACAACTTAGCAACATACATACGTGCATTCTTATCGTAAGAGGTGAATATAGATTAAGAGATGGAAACACCTATGCTAGATGTTAAAGTCAAATGTTGATTATGTTATGCTATAAATAAATTCCTGTAAACTTTGGGGTGGAAAGGTAAATGAATTGTATATTGGATTTATTTACTCAGATGCTGTCCTTAATAATCCTCACCTGTAAATCCTCCTGTAGACACTCACAACTTTTCTGGACATCAATATTAATGTTTCCAGCTTCAGGCCATAGATAGTGGAGGTGGCATTTCACAATTCATATGTAAAAATTAAAAGCCAAGTGCCAGAGGGTATACAGAGTAACAGGATCCATGCATCCAGTTGTTGATTGAAAGCTGTTCAGAAAGCTAGCCTTTTACAAGCCTCCCTTAGCAAGGGAATTCTCCATTAGCAGGTAAATAATGGTGGTCCCAAAAGTCACTCTTCTACCTTGCCTGACCACAAATGATTCATAAAGGGCAAAGAATGGTTCCTGAAATATTTCACTTCAAAGTTGACGAGAAAGAATCCGACTCCGGGATTCTTCAGATTGCCAACTTCCACCCAAGGGAAAAATGCTGTAGAAAAACCAATAGATATGAGAGCTGAGAGCCTGCTCTGGTCATCAGGGTGTCTGCCCCTCTTTCCTGTTGGCAGGGAATGCCAAGATTCTAGCCACTCATCATATATGTAAGCCTTTATTCCATTCTGTAAAAAAATATTTTCTTTAGTATTTATATTTTAGGAACCTATAACTCCAATCATTTGCAGAGGCAAAGATTAATACTTTAATGTCCTTTGTCATTTCCTTTCCACTCTTTTCCACCCTCCCTCCCTCCCTCCTTCCCTTCCTTCCTTCTTCCTTCCTTCCTCCTTCCTTCCTTTTCTTCATAGCTGTGGTGTTGGCTCCATATTTGCACAATAGAATGATTTTAAGAGTTCAGAACAGTAGTTTCAACTAATTATAAAATGGAACAAATGATGACTAAATGAAGTTCTGCTTCCTCTGTCTGATTCTATTTTATGTTCAGAACAAACACAGATAAGAGGCATTTTAAAAAAGCAGTTATTTTCATATGCACCCCCATCTCTCCAGGAACTTTCTTTTTGCATGTTTTGGTTTGGGGACATATTTTAATATGGAAATCTCTAGTACAAAGAGAAAGTGGCTTCTTGTCAGTTCTAGAGAAGGTCTTTTTCTTGGCCACTTCCTTTCATGATTTAAGATATTCTACTTCAAAACCACAGGCACCATCTAAAGAGACAACACACAGCCAATGTCAGCATGCAATTATTTGCTAGAGAATTGGGTAGGATTTGAGTTACTCACTTATGCTCATTTTAAATGAGGCTTCCTTTTCTATGCAAGGACAAGTGCTTCCACAATGTGTTTTCTTCGTTATTCTCCAAGTAGGTGAGTGCTTCTTGCTTGTTATTCACTTTATTCTGATAATTTCTGTCCTAATCATTACTAAAGTGGTTCTTTCCTAAAGAACCAAAACACACATTGCTATTTAAAGGAATTTATTTTCTTTTCATTGTCTTCTGTTTTATTTTAAAAGATGGCACAAATGTACATTTTATTCCCCAGGATTCCAAAGTCTTAACTTCCTTGCTAAGCAACACATTTACAGTCAAATTTTCATAACTTATAATAATTTCTAAGCTTAGGATTGTGAGATAAAATAGGGAAAGGGGGAAAGTGGCTTCCCATTAGCCATTGCAGGTCTGGACAGAGTTCTGTTCTACTTCAGTTGTGCTGTATTTACCAAGGTGGTTGTCAGTGAAGAGAATACTTTGTAGCCTGTTTTCAGCCTCCTGTGAATGAGAGGTTAGGGATCCAGGCAGTTTCAATTGCTGCAGGCAGTGTTTGCACTAAACAAAGGAAGGCAAGAAGGCCAGTTCAGAGAAGCACTGCAAACATCCCGGTGGGTCCTAGGGCCAAGGAGATACCTATGCTGGGGGAAGGTCTCTGAAATAAGATGGACAAATGACTTTACAAAGCTTTGGAAGATAAAATGGATAGGAGAGATGGGTGGGAAGAGACCTGGAGGCTGTGAGTTCAAGCTTGGATTTGAAATTTTTATACCGACGCTCAGTATTACTGTAGAGATGAGGTTATTTTATTATTTGGGCCAATGACAGTAAGTACAGACTTAAAATATTCTGAAACCTGATCCTTCCTCCTCCTGGATCCTGGCCTCTATCCACCACTCACCCTGCCCTACCTTCAACAAGTTCTTACTTCTCAGGAAGTACAACAGACACTTCAATACCCACATCCTCTTCACATGTTAAGGCAGAGGAAGACATTTGTAGAGTCTTGCACAGGCAAAGGAAGGTACAACAAGGCCACGGGAAGGAAGATCATTTGCATAGTTGTATTGCTTCTATTTCCTTTATTTGATATATTTGTAAGTCTTTGAATAATGTGAAAGACACTGTTGTAATTATTTGATAACCCCAATCAACTTTGTCCTGGTTTCAGAGGATTAAGTATCTCCCTGGAATCAAAAAGGCAGCCCCCACTTTTATTTGACTCCTGTGG
This sequence comes from Cricetomys ansorgei, assembly GCA_026225945.1. Taxonomy (NCBI): domain Eukaryota; kingdom Metazoa; phylum Chordata; class Mammalia; order Rodentia; family Nesomyidae; genus Cricetomys; species Cricetomys ansorgei. The sequence goes on along the minus strand of JAMJFZ010003266.1, from coordinate 4,382,010 downwards.
GTATACTTCCCTGCTGTGCGATGTAAGACAGTGGGAATGGAATGCTCTCTTGAGTTCAGCTGTTTAAATAATGTTCCCTGCCTATCCATGCTAAGCATTGAGGAGCATCACAGACAGCTGCCACTTTGGGGACCTCTTCAGTATTGCTGCCATTTCATTTCGCTATGCATAGCCATCATTCCCACGGCCTCCCAAAGGTTCCCTCCATTGCTATACCCACAGTTAAAGGGCTGGCTGTGTTTCAGGGAAATGTGGGGCAGTTCAATCACCCATGGAAACAGCAATGAAACTGGAGAAATCTTGCCATGGATTCCTTGCATTTGGAAGATTAAATGAAAGTGGACTCCAGTGATATGATCGGGTTTTCAAACTAATGGGCACGTGTTCTTCATCAAGAAGTCTGATTTCTGGTCCATAGAGAAGTACATCACAAGTTGCATTAAAACCTAGTCAGTGGGAACAGTTTTCATGTTGCAGTAAGCTAATGTGTAATGTTGGGTAAATAAAAGTGAAGGAATTGCCTTACTGAGATTTTGGTCTCCCCCCTTGGGAGAGGGGAGGGAAATATAAAATACATTTTGCTTGTGATGAAAGACCTTGTGTTCTTGAACTGTTGCTTTGCACGATTGTAATTCCAAGCATGTCCCAAGTGAAAACAGAGCAGTGTGAATTATTCAAGACTTAGATGTTAAATTCAAGCAAGGATTGAGAGATGGAGGAGCCTGTCTAGCATAGGGTTCTAGGGCCAGGAAAACTTGACCGAGTATCCCAGCTTAAATGTTCATGTACATGGTGACTTTGAAAAAGTTGCATGACCTCTGTTCATGTCAAACTCTCTTCTGTAAGTGGAAATAAGTGTAATCCTGTCTCAGTTGTCAAGATCATTGGATGCCTAACACTCTGTTTTAGGATTCTTGGATATTTATTTAATTATTGTTCAAAAATTAGAAGTAGTCTCATTTATTCTCTTATTTAGCTGTCATTCTGGAAAGTCATAGCAAAAAGGAAAAAAGAAGAAAAGAAAACCTAACTTAAGCTTTGTTACTTTACTTCAGTATTCAGTAACAAAGGGACAAACACAGTCCCAATTCTCATCTCAAAGATATTCAGTTTTGAACTTGATTCTTAATGCTGGTCACTACTTAAAACAGAGCTCTAGTTCAGCCAACTACTCAGCAAATCTGCATCTAGAATTTCCCAGAAACAAGCCCCACAGTTCAGACTCCCTTCCTATGTGTTCACCAATGCTAAGTGTCAGATTGTTATTTGCAAATCAAGATCCACACCTCAAAACTTCTCATGTGCTCTAGACTAAAGCTCTGTATATGATGAGAACAAAGGCCTATTCCATCATAATTCATAGTCCTGGGAAAGTCCCTAAATGTACTACCCTTGCTTTTTGCCTTTTGTATTTCTGCTTCTGGCTAATTTCTCTAGTTGCTTGAGGTGTTTAAACCCAGGATGTGGTTTTTGTTTTTTTGTTTTTTGTTTTTTTTTTGTGCTTAAAAACTGTGAATAAGCTCGAGACTGAATTACGTTCCCCAAAACAATGCAGACCCCAGCTGGCTAATAAAGACTCTCTATTGGCTGGAGCCCATGTTTGAGTAGCCTCCTCCATGTGGATACCTCACGACGTTTCAATTTTTATATATTCACAAAAATAAATGAGCTTGGAAATAATGGGAATTCCCAAAGAAAAAATATACATTTATATGAGTAGAGTAGTAAAAGTCATATTAAGGCAATTTCTACATGACACTTTGCAGACATTCACTGTACTATAAAGAATTCTACCAAATACTACAAACATTCAAGCATTAACACAATGGTTTTTATGTTGAGTTTTCCAGGGTGCCAGGATTCTTATAGAGACAACATGGTGGTTAAGTGGGATGCAGAGGGTCTCTGGGACCCTCAGCTTCACTTTACACATAGTAGTTCTTCCTCCTTCATGCTTTATATATTAGATCTTAATTATACTTTGTCAAAATAGAGTTCCACCATTAAAATGATATGTGGAAATAAACTTTGAAAGGCATAAAGAAAGTTTGATGCAGTAACTTTAATCCCATCAGTTACTCTGAACATACTTGTCACAAAATTTATTATAGTTTAGTTTCCATACTGTGTTGAAGCTACTCTGATATTTGTGTTCAAGTCTTAACATTCTATAGCATTTATCTTGTCTCCTTCCTTTCCCAAGAAACTTCATATTTATTTCATATAGGTAGAGGCAAAAAATTGCCTATTATGCAGAGGTACAAATTCCTTTAAAGCAAATCTGTTAACCACAATGTGCACGTGTGTGTGTGTGTGTGTGTGTGTGTGTGTGTATGTGTGTACATGGGATTTTACCAAGTTGAAGAGATGGTCAAATTCAGACATAAAACGTTGCAACCTTTTGTCTTTACAAATATAACATGTTTTTTATTTGCTTTTTAACTTCAGTTGTATTTCAGTTTAGCTTGGTCCTTAAAATTACATTTTAAAATACAAGTCTTCCTCAATAATATTAAGAAACAAACGTGAGTTCCTCTTTGTGTGGTCAGTCATTCTTTCATCCATTAAACAAGCATTGCTCAGCTCTAGTCCTGTAGTAACGGCTGACGAATTGTGATATGAACAGGCATACAACAGTGTAGTCACATTGTAACAGGTTTACATTTTATGAATTGCAGTATGTGGGCTTTGGAGCCAGACTGGTCATCATGTGAGTCAGAATTGATAAGTTTGTGACCTGAGTGAGAGACATACTTCATGGAGTCTATTTGCTCAGTTATAAAATGGGATTTTCAGACACATTCTCCATGTAGTTACAACGATTAGATGCTCAATAATGAGCACATTGCCTTACACAAAACAATTAACTCCCCACTAACTGCTGAGGATTATTTTTCCTTTGGAAGGCAGCTCGAGGCCATGGAATACAACTGTGTCTATGCTCTAAGCCCATGAGAGAGTACCCAGGTGGTAGTGCATTTCTGAAACTATATATTTCTAAAAAGCTCCCAAAGTGATCTCCATTGCTCTCCACTTTTCAGTGAAAATTGTGCTGTCTCCAAGCATTTACTAAATTAATAAAGCTCTAACTTGGTTTAGAAATGTACTTAGCATAAATTGGCCTTTATTTTGGAAGCAAACAACATGAGAACCCAGGTGTAAAATACAGAAGGTTCCAAAATGTTCCACAAACATGCTTTCTAAAAGTGATAATCTGAAAGATTAATTACAAATATTACTTTCCTTGGTGCAGGAGCAATTCCCTGAGAGTGACTTGGGAGACTTAGGCCACCATCAATATGATAACAGCTAACACATTGAAGCAATAATGACTAACTGGTATTCTGAGTTATTAATGCAATTTCCAAAGAAGCTTTGCTCAGCATGTGGATTCTGGCTATCAAACAAGGAAAATTTGGCTGCATAATGCTTTGATCATGCTACATAATTTTAACACTTGGATTTTAAAAATGCTGGAAATGCTTTTGGCTTTGTATTTGGCCTTGTCTGAAATACTGGTTTTTCCATCACTGCCATAACAAATTGCAATAAGCAATGAGCTAAAACAACACACTTTTGCTATCTTGGAGTTCTCTATGTCTGAAGCCAAACTTGGGTGTGAAGGGGGCTAGACTGAGGGGTGGACAAGGCTCATCTGGAAATGCCATGAGAGAATTTTTAGCCTCTTCTCAGATACTGTTGTTCTTGCCCTTGCACCTGTCCTACAGCTGTGACTTAAAGACTCTCATGATTTCATATCTCTGAATCTTCATTAATCATGTTTCCAACTAAATAGCCAAAAAAGTTCTTCACATTAGGAACTGATATTAGATTGATCACCAGTTGTATCCAATTGTGGATATTCCACCTTGACATTTTGAAAAGAAAAAGTCACATTTGTAAAGTCACAATTTTTTAATTCTTTATTTCTTTTTATCAAAAATAAATTCTTTATGCATGCAATATATCCTGGTTATTGTTTCCCTTCTCGGGATTCTAGCTAATCCTCTCAGATTCCCCATATCCTTCTGGATCCACTCCATTTCTGTCTCTCATTAGAAAAGAAGAGACTTCCAAGAAATAACAACTAAATATGACAAAATATAATGAGATGAAGCAAAAACTATCATATCAAATGTTGATCCAGCAACCTAGCAGGAAAAGAGTCCCAAGAGCAGGCAAAAGAGTTAGACACCCACTGGTTCTAACAGGCATCCATAAAGATTTATCTATTAGCTTGCTATCTCTTTTTTGAAGTTTATTTTTAATGAATTGCCTTTCTGTCGGGGTCCATGAATATCCCTGCCCTGGATGTAGTCTGCATGACAAAGTTCTGGACTCTCCCAGCCAGAGAATTTCAGCTCACCAGCCATTTTGTCCCCTTCTCCTCTTTGCTGTAATGATGACAAAAAGCCATTTGTTAATAATAATAATATCCATATGGTCTACCTGAACTGGCTGTTGTTGGCTGAGAAAGGGATGCAGACATTTTACTTGAAAACCAGGTTTTGAAGTTCTGGCATGTGCAGGAGCTATCTATACATACAGCTAGCATATCATAAAAGCCATCCCTGGGGTGCGTGTTGGTACTCCCAGGAAGAGATACATAAGTATGAATAGAAGCCAAAAAGAAAATTAGTACACCTGGAAAAATGAATCCGCACCAAAACAACTGAATTCAGCCAACAGGATCATCCAACTATTAATAGTCGCTGTGTCAAATGTCCTTTGATAGCAAAGCTTGCTAGCTGCAGGAGGGAAGACAATGGCTCCTTCCTAGGCAGGACTGATGTCTGCATGCAACTGACACCTACATATCAAGATGGCTCCTGCGGAGACTAGACTGGCATCTGGTTGTGACTAACTTCTGCATACCAAACTGGCTCCTTTCAAGACCTGACAGAAAAACGAGCTATTCTGTTTGTTTGTCATTTTGCACTTGTATTCGTTCCTGAGTAGAGTTTTCCATGAATCTTTTGTGGAAAAGACTGGTTCCTTCCGCACCTCTCTACTAAGACTAACATCTATGAATTAACATACTTTTTTCAATTTCTTTACATTTCAGAAACCTTAAGGTCAATCAAGAGTTTTAAAATTTATTATTTTATTTTTGAGTTGCTCTATCTGCATGCATACATGCATACCAAAAGAGGGTATCAGATCCCATTATAGTTGGTTGTGACCCACCATGTGTTTGCTGGGAATTGAACTCATGACTTCTGGAAGAACAGTCAGTGCTCTTAACCACTGAGCCATCTCTCCAGTCTTAGCTTACTATCTTTATGGGACTCCTGACTATAAAGTCACATATCATCTAAAGTAATATATTAATTGTGGTGTATATTTTTAGGGGTAGGAATGAACTTCAGACCATGACAATGTTGGGCAAACTGTCATTGTCTCACATCTCTAGCATTTCATTCTAGCATTTGGAACACGACCATCTTTCATGGGTCATTATCTTCCCTATTGTAGTTACTCTTTGGGCCAACTGGGCTATTGCAGACAGTATTAAAACACCTATGACTGCATCTGTCCCTGTGTGAACAGAAAGATGTTCACGTCTCAGGAACTTACCTTCTCTGAACACCTATTAAACCTTTCCTCTGCCTTTAAAATGAGACAGTTGAACTAGACAGTGTCATTAACTCCAGTTATTTGTTTCATTCAAAGGTATAAGTGGCCGGCAGTCTACAAAGACAAAGATTGCAAACTGCTCCTTTATAAATCTGGAAGATTTATGTTCTAAGTCACATTAAAGCCCCACAAGGGATAAAATAGAAAAATTATAATTTAGGTCTCTGTGGTTCCCCAGTCTTGTTTTCTCTGCACAGGCTGCTGCTTACATTCATACCATGTCCACTCCCCACCCACGTACTCAAAGGGAGTGACACACTGAAATGGGGCCAGAGGACAATCATCAGGATTTCATTACTATCTCTTCAAATTTACATGTAACGTTAGTAACGCTAAAAGTTTTCTTGAGAGTACAGATGCTGGAGGAAAGAATGAGGAGAGGGTTTTATAACTCTCTATGAATATTTGCCCTTATTTAAATAATGTCACATATTCTGTACTTCTGAAGAATCATAACTGGGCCTGTGAGTGGAAGGCACAGAGATGTTAAATATTAGAAGTTCTTCTTATATTGAAAATAAATGAAATTGAAAGTATTGAAAATATAAAGGATCTACTTTGTGAAGGTTAATTCTGTATGGTCTGATTGGGTAACTGTGGGGCAGAGATACTAGAGACGCAAAACTTCCATTGGACAAAACTCATGTGATAGCCTTAACGATTTTTCCTGCAACAAAACTTTTAGAAATTCTGCAAATCTTGTTACTATGTTGTCAAAAAGGCTACTGATTCTTAATTCCACTGCTAAGAAGAAGATTAACCTGACAATTATGTTTCATGTTTGATTTACATAACATCTAAAGAAGGATTTCTCCTAAGCAAGAGTACACAGATTTTGAGATGCACAAAGCTCTTAAGTACTCTAAAGGACAACTTGGCATTCTATCACGTTTTAGATGAGGAAATAGACTAGATCCATCATTTCTGAACTTCATTAGCTGAGCTCTATGGTCTTTTAGAGTGTATTAGGAACTCATAGACAGGAGAGGATGTAGAGTTGACATGGCAGGAAATAAGGAGGACTGGCTCCGATTAGTCCTTGCATCTTGCCTTTAGTCTCAGAATCTCTACTTCAGATTTCTCATAAATTTCCATCTTTGGGGGCATCCTCAAAAACGATTATATAAATGTTAAGAACAATGAAAGAAATGAATTGGAGTCATAGACATAATCAAATACAAAGTAGAAATTTCTCCAGTTTAGGCAAGTAAAGCATGCTCTCCCATACTCCAGAATTGCTTCTCCTGCATGAGAAGTTCCAACCTGTGTTATTTTCCATCAACCTGTGTAATTTTCCATGTATCTTCATTTCTTGGCATTCCAGGACTAGGTGTGGTTTCCTAGCATGGTCCGAAGGAGTGGGAACTCATGTATTTTTAACATTTGAACCACAGTGGTGCTGTATTTCAAGTAACTCCACAGACATGCCTTGTGGAACCCTGAGGCTTTACGTAACTCAAATAAAAACCTGCTGTTCCAGAATACACTGCCTTTAGCTAAATTCATTCTAGCAATTCCTCAGTGAATGGTACAAACAAACTTTTGTAACTTTTTAAAGTAAAACTTTACAAAAAACTGGCAGACTGGAGGGAGGTGGTGTAGTTGCAAATAATCACAACAAGAGAGAAAATCTTTCTAATAATGAATTCTAAGTTATTAATACAGTGCTCAAAACACAAAAGAAAACAAAGGCATTTACATGTACAGCTAACAAGAAAAATACAAATCTTATCAAAGTATATGCAAAGGTGCTAAAGACCATTTTAAACTGACTAGTTAGCAAAAGCAAAAATAAGATATTGCCTTGGTGAGTTTGTGGAAATAGACATTATCACATAATCTTCATGCTTTCCCGTTGAAGACTTACTTGGAACACTATTAAGTTGTGAATGCATACTCTTTGACACAGCAATTGTAGTTCAGAGGATTTACTCTTCAGATATAAAAATGTACAAGAAAAGACTCATGTGTGTATTTGATTCTTTTAGCATTGTTTCCTACACCTGTGAACAATGTAAATGGATTTGCTAAGTGCAATATGGAAACACATTGAGGAAAGGAATATGCAGAAGTAATAATAGCTGCAAGCTTTGCATATACTCATAAGATCTCTAGAAAATCTTGATGAAAACATCTTATATGATAAAGTGTCATGCATAATGAATATGCACCAATGAGTGAAAAAAGTGAAACAAGTCTGAGCTGAAAATTATTATGCACATTGTTCTACTCATAAAATATATCAAAATGAAATAACAGTATTTATGCATTTTTACCTTGCATCAAGAAAATGTGAAGTTGGATACAAATCCTAGCAGTTAGGAATCTGATGCAGGAGAATTACAAATTTGAGGCTAGACTGGCTAACATAGAAAGATTCTATCCCTCAAAATTAAAGAGGAAAAAATATATTTGTAGCTACAGAGGAATAATAATGGCTGTTTTGATTGAATACCATGCATTTAAAAATTAAAAATAATAATAATTAAATGGCTGGACTCCCACAAGTTTGGAAGATTCAATTCAATAACTACTTACTTGTGAAGGTGGCATAATTATTTTTTATTATTTCATTTACTTATGTATTATTCATGTGTGAGTGCTCTGTCTGCATGCATGCCTCCATGCCAGAAGAAGGAATCCGATCCCATTGTAGATGCTTTTGAGCCACTGTGTGGTTGCTGGGAATTGAACTTAGGAATGCTGGAAGAGCAGTCAGTGTTCTTAACCACTGAGATATCTCTCCAACCTCCATTTCTTAAAAATACCATAGTTGAACCCAACAACTTGTTCAGATAATATACAAAAAGTAATTTAAAATTTTTATTTCTGAATATTCATTAAATGCATGGGGAAAAGAAAATGTCAAATTACATAGCGACTATCTAGTCAAATATAAATGACCATATTCTCATTATTGATTATGATTTCTAACCCAGCATGGTAGGAGATGTCTATGATCCCCAAACTCAGGCAGATGAATCAGGAGAAATCAAGGCCAGTATGGACTACTAGAGAGTTCTAGGCCACTTGCATTATATTATGAGATCCTTTCTCAATACATAAATAAGATTTATAAATCCATGTAAAATAACTCTAATTACTAAAGTATTTTAGTATAGAAACTTAAGCTGTATAACATTTGGTATTTAGAGAGGTTGTTGAGTAGTTGCTGATCTTGTAGAGGACTATAGTTCTGATCCAAGTACCATATCAAAAAGCCCACAACCTCTTATAACTCTAGTTTTAGTGCATCCAACATTGTCCTCTAGCACCATTAATACCTGCACACACACACACACACACACACACACACACACACACATCAATCAATAATTAGATAAATAAATAAATAAATAGAAGTAACCCTAAAAATTATTTTAAAGGTCCTCCCTTATCTTTTCAATATAATCATATAGTAATTTTATCAGTCAGTTTATAGATTACTCAGAAGCATAACTCATAAGTCTGGTATATTTTAAGTAATAATAATACTAATTGAATTCTCACTATAAGTTATTATTAATTGGATTTCTTAAACTGTATCTGAATAATAATCTTATGAACAAGATACTTAATCTTACTTTTAGGCAAACAAGCAACCTGGGGCTTAAAAGTTATGCAACTTGCCCAGGGGTCCACAGCTAGCAAGTAAAGTAAACTAGCTATCCAACTCAGAAGCAATGTACCTTTTAATAACACATAAGCACTATTCAGCTAGCAATGGAAGTCATGAGCATTCCACATAAAAATTAATTAAAATTTTTGCTTTAAATCAACCATGGATCCAGTGAAACATTTTGTCATGAACCAATACAATCTGTAAATCTGTGTTTGAACCAGTTCTACTAAAGTAGTGATGATAAAGATAGTGGATGTTCAAATGCTGGGGATGGTAGCTTTACTTTTTTTTTCTATGAGCATGATATAATTTATTCAGCTGAAGTCTTGAAAGGAGCCCAGTAGTGTTATCTTCAAGGACACATTGTCTGTGGATCCTGGAGTGCTGTTATTCTCTGTTGAGGAGAAAGAGATAGCCATATGCTTTGGCTACCACACTCTCAGTTAGCAAGGTCAGTTTTCTATTTTTAAAAGCTGTGATGGTTGACTTCATTCAGCTGGAAGACCATCTCACTAATATTTTTGGGGTTTTTTGGTTTTTTTTCCAAACCTTGTAATCAATTCATCTGGCTTCGTGAAGAGAATCTTTGCCCTTGAGAAGGTATAGAGTTGTGAAGTTGGGCAGATGAGACTTACAAGCTTTGAAACAAAGAATCATAAAGGAAGATGAAAAATTTACATCCAATTTTGTGGTAGACTCAACTACTTACAAGAAACTAGGAGAGAAAATGATTGAAAATAGAAGATTTTATGAAGTGCTGCATTGGTACATGGGAAAAAAGAGGTTGTATTGGGGGATGAAAAGAGAAACTGAGAAAAGATTGAGAGACAGAAACACACTTTAAGAAAGCAAGCTTAAGGAGCCAACAGATTATGTATTAATTTTCATCCATGTATATTTTATTATTTGTCTGATAACTCATCACATGCAGATACTCAGCTAAAGTCTGTGAAGTCACATAAAGAAAAGACAAGGATTTTATCAATACTGAATGAAGATATAGAACATATTTTTAACCAGTGACAGGATTTTCCTTTGTTGAAAATAGGAATGATGATTAGAATCCATGAGGAAGGAAACATAGCAAAGCTTAGACTATAGGAAAGGAATGGTACTTTTAATGGAAATGTAAAAGTATGTGAAGACTTGAACTAGGGAGACAAAACTGAAGGTGCATTTGCTCTAGGCTGTAAAGACACAAACACTATAATTTGTAAATTATTATGTTGTACACTGGGAAATGAGACAAAGGGTAAGCACCACTTGCCATTTAAGATAATTTAAAAACAATACATTGTAGTCTGAAGAGAACTGAGGGAATCATATAAAATAGCATGTGAAACAATAAACTGTTGAGATCAAGTACAAGAAACAGATTATGGGATAAAGCAAGAGTAAGGACAATTTGCAGGAGGCATGAAATTGAACGAGGACTAACATTCTGAGTAGGGGGTCAAAGAGACAAGGAATGCGTTTGAGATGAATGGTCACTAGGATAGGATAGCAGCCCCATAGACATTATATGCTAGTCAAACATAAGCTTAAGAGAAACAATCATTCTAGGCGTAACCTGTAAATCCAGCTTACCTGAGAGATTCAGTCTTCCATGCTCATATTTGCCTTTAGTTAATGGACTTATAGAATTTTCTATATTTCATGTTTGCATTGTTTTCTTCTTTCTAATCCTCATGTTTCATCAGACTATCTGCAACTTAACCTTACTAGGGAAGATAAAAATGAGATTGCTCCCCACCTTCTCTCTTACTCTGTAGATGATGGTAGGGGGGGCATGCTGGGGATCAAACCCAAGAGACCACTCAGTTTTAGTGTGGCACTGTACCACTAAGCCACACCCTAACTTTTCATCTATTTCCTTTAAAGCTATGAGTTATAATGTGACAGATCCAGGGGAGAAGCTTAAATGAGTCCTCTGAAATGGCATGCAGATATAGTCACACTCACACTGAGAAGCATCATTTAGGAAAGAATAAAACCCTTAATAAGGAGTCCAAAATGGAGTTTAAAGTCTACTGTGAAAATAAGTGCATGTTAACTATCTGTAGTGTTTCAAAATGTTGTTCTTGATAACTGGGACATCTGATGAACGTGAACTTGAATTATCAATTACACTTGGTTTAGCTTTTGGAATATGAAGTTGCCTTAGAAGAATAACTAGACAGTAAATCTTGATTTGAAAAACAACTAAAGGAGTTAATCACAAAATAAAGCCAATGCCATGAATTCCTATGTCATGGAGGTTATGGGCAAGTCATTATGGGTCAAAGCAGTTGCCCTCTACACACTCCAAATTAAGGACCACGGGAGTAAGTTGAAGTGAATATAAACAGTGCAAACAAAACTTTATTATTTATCTGAGTTTTTGATGGACATCTAGTCTCATCGCAGTTCTAACACAGAGGCTAAGGTTAGAGGACATACACATTGCAGCTGCTATCTACATAGCTTGGTCAGATGGAAGAAGCTTCAGTGCAGAGAGAGGTTGGCTTGCTGTGCTTGCTCTCCTCCAGCAACACTTTCCCAGCCATAGGCATAGAGTTCAAGACCCAAAGAGGCAAGTCTCTGGGAATGTGTCTAGTTGTTTGTTTTCATTTTCCTTTTTTTCGAGACGTGGTTTCTCTATTGTAACTCTGGCCATCCTGGAACTTGTAGATCAGACTGGACTCAAACTCACAGAGATCCACTTTCTCTCTGCCTCCCAAGTGCTGGAATTAAAGGTGTGAGCCACCAAGGCTCAGCTTGATTGTTGGTTTTCAGTCCTCTCACTTAGAGCTCTATTTCATTTGCTTTCTACTTTTCTAATAAGCTTTTCCTTAAAAATTTCCACCTTATGACTGGAAAGCTGGCGGGTACATGCAAGGTAGAGGCAGTTGCCATCTCAGCTGGGTAGCATTCCTGTTTTTGAGCTCCCAAATCATGAGACTGAGTCTCCATAGACAGGTGAAACCCACAGAAGAGAGACACAACAGCTGTGATCAATGGTTCTTCTCACCCATGGTGTCCTCTAACTATAAGTCTACAGTGCCTTTTAAACACTTGTATACAAACCCACACATATTTAGCTATAAATATGCAAAAGTAATGAAGTCATTAGTGAATACTGGGTATTGTTAGTCTTTGAAAGAAACAATTATTGGTTTTGAACTTAAATGTACAAACAAGCTGCATCTAAATAGCCTAAGATATTACATATAAGCTACACATAAATGATAATGCTAGAATAATGTGCTCAAATAGAGCAGTTTGCCTCTAGCAAATTATACTCCAACATATTTATTTCAGATTTTATATTGTGTTGAAACAAAACAAACCTCCCTGGGCCCTCTATTGCCTAAAATACAGAACATACCGAAAACGGTGCTCATTTCTGCCCTTCACCTGGTGTGCAGCAATGGTATGTGCCTTCGGCCTACTCAGAAGTAGCTACATTTCTGTGTTCATGCAGAGATTACAGGTGAAATTATTTCTTCATGCTGGTTGAGTTGGATTTTATTCTCTGCAATTGCACCAACTTCCCACTGATCTCAATGGGAGTATAGCCTGGTATAAGGTGGTAAAATTAAGCCTCATAGTTCCTAGACTTCTTGGACTGACTTGTTTTAATCAAATAGTTCCCCATTCTGTTCTCCACTCCACTGTACCCTTCCATTTGCTGCAATCTCACGGGTGTAGGAGGGATATGGAAACAGGAAAGATGGGGAAAGCACAAAGCAGATTCAGGGTCTAGCCAACACCTTACTTATGAGTAAAATGATAATGTTTTCTTTTTAGGACAGTATCTATTACATGTCTTCATGTTTTGCTCCACTAAGAGACTCAGAATTTGAGAAAATATTGCTGTAGCTTTACATAAGATTGATAGAATGGGACTTTGCCAAGCTGACATCGTCAAGCTTCTTTTGTATATGAATTTTTCAACTGAACAATATGAAATGCAACACTGTAAATATTCATCAGTCAATAAGGACTTTCTATTGCTTAGAGAAACAGTCAATAAATGTGATTATTTTTTCTGAACCACTGTTTAGTCACTAAAGGTGTTTATTAAAACTTTATTTTAATTACACTTAATTACTTAGTGTGAAGGATGTAAAATGTGGTCACCTGCATGTCACAACATGTGAGAGAAAGAAAAAGGAAAAATCCCCGGAGTCATTTCTCTTCCTTTCTCCAAGTGGTTCCCAGAGATCTACCTCAGGTCATGAGGACTAGTAGCCCCAGCCTTTTACCTGCCGAGTAACCTTATGGGTCTTCTCTGTAAGCTCTTAACAGAACTTCCTAAATAATCAGAAAATGCCCAATATTAATGCAGTCAGAAAAACACCATGTTTTTAATATATATATTTTTGTGGCTGTCAGAGGGAAAATGAGCATAATTTTCAGGAAAGTATAAAATGTTATAGGAAGCCATATATGGTAGCACACACCTTCAATCCCAGAACTCTGGAAGCAAAGGTACATAGGTCTTTGTTTCAGGACAGCCTGGTCTACATAGTGAGTTCTAGGACAGCTGGGCTATGTAGAAAGATTATTTTTTTAAAGATGTTAAAGGTATTCAAACATCCCTCCCATGAGAACTTTAAGTCTCCTAGGAGACCTGAACAACATGAACTGAAATCACATACCATGTAGGACATTCTCAATGTGTTGGGGATATGGGGAGATAACTATAGCTAAGTTCTCAGAAATCTGTATGGTTAAGAAGCTACAGATCCTAAAATAACTGCCACCAACTGGGGAGGTTCTGTGAATTCTGGGTATTGCTTTGAATGAAAGGAACCATGGTCCACAGTGAATGAACACTAAAGATACTGTTTGAAAGACACTTCAGTTAGAGTGTATTAAGCCCATCATAAGGTGAAGACACTATGTCAAAACTTAATTTGATATACCTAAATGATGGACCATCAGAACGTAACACCAGGTGCCACAAAGCATTAATTTCCCCTTAGAAGTTAGGCTGTAGTTGCAATTTGCTGCAGCTGCCCAGAATCAAGAAAGGGTAGTGAGGGGCTGGGCTTAAAATGTACCCTTTAACTAGCCACATTGCTGGAGAATTGTTAACAAGATCATGTTAATAGGAGAGGAAATAAGAAAGAGTCACAGCGTATGGACGGTATGACCAAAGGGCATTGTATGAGCAGGTGAAAATTTAATGAAATCTATTATTTTTACAATTAATATACATAAGCTATTATAAATGGAAAGACATGGAGTGCTATCATTGGCTAAGGAAAAGATCACACTTCAAAATAAAATAGCTTCTATTGAACAGCTATTCCTTTGTGGGAATCCAAAGCCTAATCACTGTAGCAATATGTAGAAGAATTGGTCTTGTCATATGACCAAAACCAAAGATGATAAATTGAAATTTGGAGCACAGTTGATATATTAGGAAAGGAAAATTAAAAGATGTACAAAATAGGAAAACAGTAGTAGGAAGACTGCCTTGAAGATCAATTAAGCTTATAAATCACCAAGAATAGGCATTTCAATCATATTGGATTAGTTATTTTTAATATATTACGTAATATATAATAATATAGTATGTTATATATATTCTCTTAAAGAATAGATTCTATTTTTCTGGATTCATGTCATTTTCTAGGCAACTGCTTTATATATATTATCCCTTTGATCCAGTCACCACTGTGACATGGTGTTATTCTTGTTTACAGAGTAGAAAACTTCATTCAGAGAAGTAAGAAACATCCCTGTGGCACTTTGATTTGATAAGGAAGGTAATTGGGAAATTAAATGCTTCAGGTAGAGAATGCCAAAATCCCAGTGTCTCCTGAGAGCAACACTGCCTTTGTTACAAATCAGAGGAGAACGAGCACCTCAGTGGGGAGGGAGGCAGTGTACATTAGCAGTTCAAATATGAAGTAAGCTTTGAATACTTACTGTAAAAGGACTATGTAAAATTTTTAAGGCAAAAATCATCAGATTTCTAGAATCTAGTCAAAGCCAGTGTGAAAGCTCAATTCCAGATTGTGTTTACTTAAAAATAATATATATCATGATAGTTCAATACACAGATTTTTAAGTCAGCTCACCCAGGCTTCAGCCCCTGCTTTTCTTTCAGAAGGAATTGTAGTCACTGGCAAGTTATTTAACTTTCTTTGTCCAGTGTTTTCTTATCTAAAACAGAAGTAACTACTAATCATTGTTGCCCTCCTATAGTGTTATAAAATTTAATTATATCTTGCATAAAGACTGCATAACATAAGCCTAATTAAGGTAATGTGTGCTTGGCAAATGTAAATTATTATTTACAAACTATAACTATTTTCATCTCTGATTTATTAAGCCTTACATAGAAAATATGCAATCTATTCTTCCGTCTGCAAATTCAGTGACTGTCAAAACTTTTTGTGACTTACAATAAGAAAATGTCTCACAGCCTGATTATATTCAGATGCATGCAACTCCCCATGAAAATAGTTATTAATAAGCATTCTAGATTGTGATATTCTATTTTATTCAGGTTTTTTCCCAAAAATAATGTTTTTTACTTGTTAAATTGACTTTATATCTCACTAAAGGACATAAAATTACAATTAGAAATTAGTTAATGAAGATGATCATATTTGAGAATTTGCATCCCTTTGTCTTGCCCCTCATGAATTTGCTTTTACTGAATTGTTGTTAACATTATGACATTGGGACTTCATTAAGATACATTATAAAAATAAGAATCAGAGTAAGAGATAACAAATGACAGCAAGAAAGCAGGGAACTGGGTGCCTGACTCCATTATTGGTAGGAAGGGAAGCTTCTTCAAACATTTACAGTTTTCTATGCTATCATACAGCACCCAACCCCTGAGTATAGAGGAAATAAAATTACTGTCTCAGTGTGATCTGCACACCAAGTTCATTGCACCATTGTTCACAATAGCCAAGATAAAATCAATGTGTGGACCTTTCCGTGGGGAAATGGATAAATAAACAGAATATCAAAGTGTTGTGTATAAATACATAGGTATATGTGACTAAAATAATAAAAGATTATTCCATCTAAAAATTAGTAAATTCTGCCATTTGAGCTAAGATGCATGAATATATAAGACATTAGACTACATGAAATGAACTAAACAAAGACAAATATGACTATCATGTCACTAACCTGTGATTTCAAAATCAAACATCTAATACATAAAAACAGAGGATGCACAACAATTGAGAGAAAACTGTGGAAGTGGAGACATACTTATCCAAACTAGCCCTTCTGAATTCTGAGTATCTGATGAGTAGCCTGGGGGCTGCAGTTCATAAAACTGAGTGTGTATTTCTAATTTCTAAGAGAGTGAAACTTTGTATTCTAGTACAGGCAACAGTGAATGCGAGTGGATGGATGTGTTGGATGTGGTAATCAACTTAATTGTGATGATCGTTTTGCAATGTATACCTCAATCAGATTACAAAATTGCATACTTTAAGCATATATGATTTATATGGCAATTATACCTCAATAAAGCTACAAAATAAAATAATCAGCCCCTTAAAACTGAGAATTTTATTCTTTTTGAGGATTTTTGTGGGGTGCCTGGCATAGAACTACATACAATCACTCCCTTTATTTTTTTGCAAGAGCCCTGCATTTCCATCGAGGAATAAGTTCGTTTGCATGAGCTCGCATACGTGCGCGCACGCGCACACACACACAGACACACACACAGACACACACTTACACCTGTGCTTTTTAATAAATAAAACATATGGATTATTAAAGACACAGAATAAAAATACCTTAGACAGAATTAGATCTTTTAGTAGAGAGTTTGTGGGAAAGCCTTTTCATTGTCTCTACCATTATCTTTATATATTTTCCTAAATGTCATTGTTCTCCTTAGTTTATGTTTGCGCTGCCTGGCTACTTCACTAATTTTCATGACACTTCCTTCAGAGATGGTATAGAAGCATGTTCCAAAATTGAAAAAATCCAAATATACGTCCAATTAGAATTTCCCCTTTTGCTCAATACTGAGTAGTATTAGTATCTTTACCCTGTAGGAGGAACAAGCCCTGCCACTGGGCAGAACAAGGCCTGTTGCTAAACAGCGTGAATTCGAGGTTGGGCTTCTGCATAGAGCTAGCCTGAGACCTGCCTGGATGTGCTCAGACATGCCCAGAGACTGATGTTGGGTGACAAGACACAAGCTTATTTGGAAGAGTCAAAGCAACAGCCTGCAGTTCAGGAGCCAATGGAATGCTGGGGCAGGTGGAGGGGATAAAAGGGATCCCTCTTCCTGAAATAAATAGATCTGCTTTTGCCACTTACCAGACTTCCAGAGCCTGTGCCCTTGGTTCCACAGTAGCTCACTCCCATCCCCAAGGGTCTGGGTAATGGGTTCAAGCAACATCACCCCTTTGATTGGGTGCTGGGCAGAAGTGAGAAGGCTGTTCTTTCTGATACTGATGAAAGTCAGCCTCTCACATTCTTATTGGATACTGAGAAGTGAGCCTCTCACTCCCTTTGACTTTAGTCTTCTATTTGGAATCAGCCAATATAATCCATTCTTGTGTATCCTTCCAAAGATATAAGGCCTCTCAGGGAATATGAAGGTGAGCTCATATATAGAAAAAAACCTTATTTATAATTTACATCTAGATAGGTAGTTATTCTGTCTTTCCTTTTTGGTCCATAAGAATAAACATTCCATTTTAAACCAAATGCTTCCTGTTGTGCACCTAGGTTTTTGATATGTATAATTACATACAATGTCAGTTATGAGCAATAACAGCAAATAAGCCTGATTACACATGACTTAGTACTTGTTCAAGTATTTTTCAAGGACAGATGCCTCCAAGTGAAATGTATAGCTGAAAGATTTGGGCATTTATTATGTTGATAATTATTTCCAAACCTTTTTTGTTATTGTTGTTGAGGTTAACCAGCTTATCCTTGAAATGGCATCTATGATGCTCTTATACATGTTCTGTGAGCCACTTTAAATGCTTTCTTTAAAATGATATATAAATATCCTGAGTGTTGTTTATCCATTCTCCCTCACTTTTCTTCTACAGTAAGCTTTTTTCCTCCTCAGTTAACCATCCTTCCACACGTTTTCCCCTCATATCATCTCTCGCCTGCTTTTCCCATTTCCAGTACTCACCCAATTGTGGTGTCTATGAAGCACAACAATGATACACATATCAAGATATTCCCAAAGGTGCAATAGTGGTATTCATATTTTGACAGTAACCAACAGCTATCAATTTAGAATTAAGGCCTGATTAACAGAGGGAAATAATTCCTGGTAATGGAACTATAAGCCAAGTACCTGAAGTAAGGTCATGGGTCTCAGAGGAGAAATTAGCACTACCACTTTCCTAAACCAGATAATTCCTAACAGAAATCTAAATCTTTATTAATTATACCCAGAAAATAGTGGACTCTCATCCCTCATCACAGAAGCTTCTTTTATCAACAGAGTGAGAGAGTAAGCCACAACTGATCAAAATGCAGAGAACAACTGATCATGGACTTACCAACCTCAATACTCATGTCTACAACATAACCCCTATGCCTAAAGTCCAGGGAACACCATATAAAAAAGACAAAAAGATTGTAAGAGACAGAGGATCAAGAAGTCTGCTATAAAATTGTGCCTCCTAGAAATGATAGGGAAGCTACACCCACGAAACTTTAAGAAGACTAAACTATACCTGAACAATGACAACACCAGTAGGCATGTTTAACATAGAACAGGTAACACTCATAGGCCCTTACTCCTAAACCAAGAGTTTCAGGCATTTGTTGACTATTGAAAGAGGAAGGATAAGTATTCATGAAGGATAACCCCACCAATTGATTATCTAATATCAAAATGATCATCCATGAAAACATATCATTACAAGCAAAAATAAAATGGTTAGCAGGTTGCATTAATGCATATGTGTGTGTGTGTGTGTGTGTGTGTGTGTGTATAAGAAAGGCCATCAATTTCTGAAGGAGAGGGCTACATGGGAAAGGTTGGAAGGAAGAGAGATAGAGGGAAAATGATGCAATTATATTTTAATTTAAAAATTACAAATTACAAATAGTCAGGCAGGTAGTGGTGCCACATGCCTTTAATACTAGCACTAGGGAGGCAGAGGCCAGCCTGGACTACAGAGCAAGTTCCAAACTAGCCAGGCTACAAAGAGAAATTCTTCCTCAAAAATAAAAACAAAATAAAACAACAAAAAAACAAACATTATAAATACATTTAAAAAATACGATATGTAGTAGATAGCTCATGAAAATTCTTTTTTATTTTATTGAGAAAAATTTTTTCAGCCAATGTTTTCTGATTAATATTTCCCCTTTCCAAACTCCTCCCAGTGCCTCCCTGCCTTCTCTCCAATCCAGAACCACACCCTTTCAGTCTCTATTTAGAAAACAAACAGGCCTCTCAATAATAAAAATAAAACTAGCAAAAAAAGTATGAACAAGACAAAACAAACAAAAGAAAAACAAAGAAAAAGCACAAGAAATACCTAAAGATGCAAGAAACACATGTTTGCACACACACAAATCCCATGGAAACACAAAACTGGAAGCCAAAATATTTATACAACAAAGGGGAGGAGAGAAAGAACTGTAAAGGAGCTGGGGGAGGTAAAATAGCAATCTGAATGTTTTGTATAAAAACCTATTTTTAATGAAAGAAAAATTAAAAATAAAAAGACTTCAAAGAGATACCTATTTCACATCATATTTTAAAGTTTTGTTTGTATTTTTGAACTATAATATAATTATATCATTTCTTCTCTACTCTCTTCTTTCATTGAAGTTCTTAAAGTGATAAGTAAATTTGTATTATATAAAATAATAGTCATAAAGCATCCAGTGTTATGGTTTATGAGGAAAGAAAGATTAAATAAGTGGATGATTTATGAATTTCTAAACCAAACCAGAAATTATGGTTTTGATTAAGAATAGATATGTTTCCCTAGATAGATGGATAGAAGGAGGCATGAAAGGTGGACTGAGATGAGACATGGATAGATAGACTACAAAGGTAGATGAGAACCCAACAATGTTTTTTTTAATAGTGAAATGAAGCAAGTCAGTAAAAGAAATGTAAAAGGATATACTAATAAAATATAATGCAAGTAGGTTACACTGTGTTAAGAAAAGCATCAAGGAAAGTAGGGATGTAAAAAAAAAATCTGCTCTTCCCAGTAATGTAGATGATTCTAAGTGTGCCCAGAGTAGCAATATTGTTGGTGGTGTCAATCATAATTTGATATGAAGGAAAAGGTCAGGAATTGTGAGCAAGAAAATGAAGTGGCAAGGTTTCCATTGGCTGCTGGGTGCAAATGAGAGCCTGTACTCTAAAAATGTGTCATGTGATTTAAAACAGAACCATACAACCCAAACCGCACTTGGTACATAATTACAGAATAATTATCATGCAAGATGGAAGGATATTATATATAAAAGCAACGACTTCAGTTTCTTTAGCTTTCCTAAGTGTGCAATATAATTAACAATAACTTTCTTACACATCTTATGCTAATGTGGCCAAATTGTTCATGGAAAGTGCCAGGTCCAAATATGAATAGACCATTACATCTAATGTAGCATTTATAAGTTCCAACCTCTGCTTAGCACAGTTAGAAACACTATGCACCCTGAGAGGAAATATTGTTCTGGCAGTCTACATCTAATACTCAGTACTGACCAAAACCACAGTAAGACAATTACCAAAATAGAGAAGGTGGAAAAAAGCTGTAAGGATTGTGCCTTTTCTTATTAATGTTTTTAAAAGGATGTGTTCCACTTTAAGCGTTTGAGAAGATTTTTTGGGGGGAGAAAATGTTATAGAATAAGAATGGGACCAAAAAGGATGCAGTTAATTATCACGGACCCAAAACCATACAGCTACAATGAGAAAAATGGGTTGTTTAAAATGGGGGCATCAGATGGAACACGGGGTACTAAGGGACTGAGGATATGGGTTCTTTATGAATGGGAAACTTACTGTGTAATGAAGGTTCTTGAAACTGTTTTAAGCCTGCAGAATCTCATGTGGGGCAGCTACTGCTAAAGACACCACTGTAGTACAAGGTACCGAAGAGGAGAGATGAATAGAAAAGGACACAGATGATCGGTGCATGTCAGAAACTGGAGCCTAGGGAGACTGCCTTTTCCACAACTTTCATCTTATATGCAAAATTGAAGAGAAGTAAAACAATTTGTTAGTGTTCTGTTACCATCTTTTGAGAAGTCTGTGGCAAAAACTCCAGAGCATGGGTTCTTAATCTAGAGAAGAGATCTAATAAAAATCACTCCTAATTCCCGTCCCAGGATATTCATACTTCCGTCTGCCCTGAAGCCTCTCCGAATTCAATAATAACCCTTTGAACACAAAATTAATGGCTAAAAGACCTATGTTACTCAAAACAGAACTGGGAAGGACCAGAGGACCATTGAGGGTGATAAATTTGTCACATGTACACAGAAATGGAGGAAGTAGAAGTGGTCATTTGCCTATGACTTATTAATGGCATTATTGACATAATCCTTTGTACAGACCATTATTCAGCTGCATTCATTTCCTGAAGCTTACATTTGTGTTTGCAATACGAACACACACTCACACACATGCACACACATGCACACATACATACATACATACGTATATAACTATGCATAGACCTATATGTTATCTTCATTTAGCATTATCTCAGACTGTCAATCACTGCAGAAAACTGTGTTAGAACATAAACAAATGAGTCGTTTGTTTGATAAAATTCTGTACAAAAAATTTTAATAGCTCCTCGGATACTCAAATAGAGTGTCCCTCACAGACGCATCTGATTAATCAATGTTTTGACACTAGATGGTAACACAGATTTTGGAGTTTTTGAAAAGTTTAGGAGGTAAGGTTTCATTGGAAAAACTGGGTCATGTGCTTTTACATGTTATACCTGAAATGTCTCCGAACTCTGATTCTTGTCTACCAGGAGCTGAGCTCCTGCTCCATGTGCTTCTGCAACTAAGGTGTTCTTCACAGGTTCGTAGGTCCAAGTAGCCACAGATTTAATGCTCCAACACCATGAGCCAAAATAAACTAATTCTGCCCTTAAATTGTTCTCTTGAGTATTTTGGTAACAAATAACTAACACAGAAGTGCTGATATCCTGTACCATCAGAACGCTCACTGACTAATAAGATGCACACTTTGAGGAATGTAAACTGATGAATGGCTTTTTAAATACTAATCCTAAACCTCCTTTCCCATAACTTTCCTGTCTTGAATTTTCTGTCAGGTTAAGCTGGCCCAAGAGAAGTGACTTTTACTATTTGCAGTTTCTCTGTTGTTTAATCAAATGGGTAGAATCAAGGTTGGCTCCTCTGAACTGCATCTGAGGAGGGATTCTTAAAGGGTAGAAATGTCAGCCTACCTATTGGGAGCTATTGCAGAGCCAGCTGGAGCTGCCTGAATCACTCTTAATTACCAGTTTGCATTTTGGATGTCTCAGCCAATGTGATCTCTTAACCAAAAAAGTAAAATAATTAAGTCCAGGTAAACAAAAAAGAGAAGGAACTCATAGACAGCTGTTTTTCTTTGAGCTTAACCTTGCTTGTGATGCATGGGTGATTTTTCCTTTGCATGCTTTGTCACAGATGGAGATTGCTGCTCAAAGGCCCAAATCACCTATTTCTGTAATTTCATCTTTTAAGAATTAATTCCCACAAAGAGTACCTTAGCTCTTGCCTAACTGGAATCACCAAGAGAGACAATTAAGTAGGGTGTGATTATTTGAAACCACTAGGCAAATTCTTTTATTTTAGATATTGCCTTTGATTTTATGGAAAAATAAAATTTTATTTTACGGTAATAGCTATGTCTCCTTATAATCTTCCCGTTAGCAGATGGCTTCCTGATTCTTTCTTGTACATTGCTTGGTTTTGGTCCTAATACTTCAATTCATTTTGTTTTACTCAGTTTTCATACTCTAGTAGTAATGGAGTTTCAAAGTCATCTCCTCATAGACCATGATTACCCAGGGGAACTTCCCCTTCTGATCTCAGTTTCCAGGCAACATTTTGACACTTCCCTGATTTTAGCTTTATTACAGTCACATTAAAAACATAAACATAATTCTAATAACACAGCCCTATGGGAATTAATGATTAAGAGACTATAAAAGCTGCATATGTTCTGATGAATTAGATTACTTTCACAGAATCAATCTAAGGCCAAAGATTCTTTATGTGACACTTTTACCATGAAGTCATTTTAAATAACATAATGGAAAGTTCACGTGTGTGTGTGTGTGTGTGCGCGCGTGTGTATGTGTGTGTGTGTGTGTGTGTGTGTGTATTTATGTGTGTATGCATGTGTGGATGTAGGTGCATGCATGCCTGTGTGACTTTGTGAAGAACAGAGGTTATATCAAATATCTCCTCTATTACTGTCTACCTTATTTGTTTGGAGACAAAAAACTTTCATGTATCCTGAAGCTCAGCAATTGGCTAGACTAGCTGGCCCCAAAGTCTCCCAGATCTGTTCTTCTCTGCCACCTAGCACTGGAGTTAAATGCATGCACCTCTGTAACTGACTCTAAGAGGTATGCTTAGAATCTGAACTCAGATCCTTTGGCTTATGCAGGAAGCACTTTGTCTAGTGAGCCATCACCTAAGTCCCATAAAATCTACTTTTTGAGGAAATTATAGTTAAATACCAGCAGGGTTGAAGATGCTAACTGAATTACCATTGAATATACATTGTGGTTCATTCAGTTAGAGATATTTCCTATTATCTTCATACTGCTTAGCAAAACTTGTGAGAATATATATTTGAATGGGATTTATATCACATAAGATATTGAAAAATTAAAATGCTCAGAGGAGGTAGGGAGAGGTTGTTGTTGATATTGTTGTATGCACAACACAATTAGCATTCTCTTCACAATTTGTACCTCGGCCTTTCTTCAGTCACTTGTAAAACTTATTTTAAATGAGTTTTTATAATCATAGAGGAAAGAGTGTTAAGAATGGTTTGTAAAACTTCATAACAAATTAAACAATAAAATTAACTGTATAATTTGTGACATTTGATTCCAAATGGTACTCAATTGTACTAAAAAAGAGAGAAGCCTTCTGCACTAGAGAGATGAGTCAGTGATTAAGAGAAATTATTACTGTTACAGAGGACCTGGGTTCAGTTCCCAGCATCCATATGGCAGCTCACAGTCATCTGTAACTTCAGGTAATGTGTTCTTCTGACTTCCAGGGGTACTGTACATGTGTGATATGTGCATATATACATTCAGACAAAATCCTCATACATATAAATATATGAATGAATGAATGAATGAATAAATAAATAAATATATGGAACTATTTAAAATGACAAATTAAGCATGTTTAATGATATTCTGCATAAGGGTCACCTGGCTTATATGCTGTGAAATTCTGAGTTTCTTAACTACTTGAGTTAAGCCAATGTATATTAGTTGCTTTTCTACTGCTATGATGAAACCATGAACAAAAGCTACTTGGGGAAGAAAGCATTTATTTGGCTTACATACTCTTCTTAATCACAGTCTACTGAAGGAAGCCTAGGCAGGAAATCAAAGCAGGCAGGACTTGGAGGCAAGAACTGATGAAGAGGCCATGGAGGAGTGCTCCTTACTGGATTATTCCTCATGGATTGCTCATCCTGTAGTCTTAGAGCATTCAGGTTCGCTAGTCTAGGGGGTGGCACCAGCCACAGTGGGCTGGGCTTTCCCCCAATCAATCACTAATTAAGAAAATGCCCTATAAGCTTGTTTGCAACTCAGTCTTATGGAGGCATTTCTCAGTTAAAATACAGTTCTCATATGACTCTAATTTTGTGTCAAGTTGACATAAAATTAGCACACAGTGCCATGGAAATATGGTCATAGCTGTCAAAAGGGTCTGCTTTTCAAAAGGTAAAAATCATCAGAATATATAAAATCAACTTTGGATTAAAAGAGACCTCAACTATTTTACTTTCCATTCTCACTGTATATGTACGATAAAATAAAAGCAATTACTATTCTCATAGTAGTACATAAGTTTAGCAAATATCTTTGGTCATGAACTATGTGTCTGACATTAGACTAATTACTGGGTATGTAAGAGTATACCAAGGACCATTCTCACAGTCTTTACAAAGAGCAACAACCACTATGATGACATTATGTTGTAATCCATGATAAAATTTCAAAATCTAAAACTATACCACGATAAGCACAATACAGAGGTCCTAACTCAGTTTGGGTTAGGGATGACCTCGAAAAAGCTGGGACCAAGCCATGTTAGTAACTACTTTTGAGCATAATGTCTGATTTCATTTTCACATGGGCTTTGAAATTTTTGACATTATTATCTCACTTTATAAATGACAGCACAAAACTTATGACTAGGTGGATATTCTACATCCACACTACTTGCATGAAGCATAATTAATATTTGTCTATCAGACTCTGTGGTGTGAGTTCCTTCTCCCATACTATCCTGTCTTCAAAAATGCTGTGAAGAGCCCAGTGACCGTGCTACAGGACTCCCATGGACATTAAATGTGACCCTGTTAACAATGAGAAAGAAGGATTTGCTGATATCTGAAACAAATAGTATTTGAGATAAAACAAGAAGTAGACACTGGGAAGGAAGAGATGCCATTTTTGGGTAAGATCTGTAAAATCCTCAACACTGTTTAAGGTTATTTGTGTCAAGGAAAATTTGGAGATAATTCAGTACATATTAACATCATTGTGCCTATATATAGATTGACAACTTAATTAAATTCTTATTTTTCTCTCAGAAAAATCGATTTTAATGGAACACATAGACCCTCTAAGTATAGCATGTATCACCAAGCTGGGACATTGCGAATTGTGTCACTCAAACAGATTTTTATTCTTTAGCCAACTTTATCTCTCACAGTTGAACACTGTTGTCATTTGGCACAGAAAAATCTGGCATTCTTCCCTCAGTGATTTTGTATTTGAATAATCAAGAGGGTTTCAGGGAAACATACACATACTGTGCATGTTCATTTCAATTTTACAAATGTTTGTTGGGTATTCATTCCTTGAAACTATGCTAAGTCGAATCAGCTCATCAGGTATGATCAAAACTGAGGTCTAGGATATAAAAATAATTAAAAGGAAACATTGAAAATTTTTTTCATTTGCAACAAGTGAAGGATCAAAAGGACCAAATGAGATTTAAAAAAAAAAAAAAAAAAACCTTAGAATTTAAAACTTAGAACTTAGCTAGTTTCTGAATAAAGGAAGAGATGCCATGATCCCATTCTAACATAAGATATGCTCAGATAACTTTTTAAAGTAAAAACCAAGTTGACATGCATGTGAGAGAGTGATTGCAACTGACAGAAATGTACACAAAGTTGGTCGAAGGAATGGTGGGTCACTTTGTAATCCCAACACTGGGCGGGCTGAGCAGAAAAACTGGTACACCTTTGAGATTATCTGGGGCTACAAAGTAAGTAGTTCTAGGCTAGCCAGGGCTATACTGTGAGACTACCTCAAACCACAAAAGAAAGTAGGTGTCCATTGGCTCATGCTTACAATCCCAGCAATTGGAAAGCTGAGGCAGAAGAGCTTCTGTAAACTAAAGTTGTCCTGGGCTAATGTATGAGACTCTGTCTTGAAAGGGAGGGAGAGGCAATAGAAAGAAGAGGGAAGGGGAAAGAAAGAGGGGGGTTGGGAGAATTTATTTAAAATGAGGATACAAGTTAAGTTTGGGGGGAGTTAATTAATATTCTGAAGCTGTTATTTGGAAATGAATGAGTGCTTTACAGCTTTTGAGGAAGAAATAATCATGGCTGAAAATGCACTTTAGGGAGACATACACATTTTATGAAATTAAATAGAATCATTTGAATGAGTGGAAAGGAAAAGACAGCAAGTAAAGAGAAGTTGGAAATTAAAGATTACTAAATAGCCATTGTACAATGAACGTACTATAATATGAAATCAATGACTTTTGACAGTGTGTGGATGTTTTCATTCAGAATAAAGTGCTATAGAGACAGTCAATCATCAGCACTGAAGGAGTTCTAAATACAGGTATAGTAGAACACAGGGGGTGCAAAGGCAAGATGGGAAAGGGAGGTAACACCAAGGGAGAGAGAAGAGATAACACTAAGGATGTTTGAGAAAGTCATAGGGAAACATATTATTTTATAAATTTACTTACAAATACCTGTATTTTATTTATATATATATATATACATATTATATTATATATTATTACATACATACATTATATGTATTATATACATACATATATGTGGTTTACATGGAGTTATACCACATAAAGTGATGATGCTACCTACATGAACATAGATTTTTTAGCCCTCATGCATGGAAAATCCTCTTTCTAGTTTTCAGTCAGAGTTGTCCAAGAGACACGTTACACAATAAAGACTATTGTCATTGTGCTTGTTTGTCTCTTAGAACATAAATGTAGGACCCTATTGCGGAAGACAAAACATGCTTGGTAGACAAGACTTGGAAGATTCTACCTGGAATAGATCTGGAAACCTTCTGCCTGAGAGCTAACTCTCATAGTATTGGGAGCTGCTATGCAACTTCTAAGGCAGAAAAGCAATCAATGTCCTACCCAGTTGTAAAACTTATAAACCTCAATGAGTGATCGACTAGGCAAGCCAACTAGTAGTGTGGAATTTTTATTTGCAGATAACCAAGAGCTGTCTAATTGTACTTAAAGCCTACTCAGTATGAGGAAACCCATGCCAGGTACTGCAAACCTAGCCAGCTTTCTGTGGCTAGAGAGGTAATAGACTCTACAGGATAATGTACTACTACCATTTTACCATTTTTTTCTAAATCAATGCAATTTCTAATTGTTTTCTAAATGTTTATTCTTATACCTACAGATAATTACAGCTCTTATGGAAGTAGCTTCTTTTACCAGCAGATAGAAGCTATTACAGAGATCCACAGCTGGTCACAATGCAGAGAACAAAAGACTATGAGTGTCCATGCCCAAGTGCTCCATATACAATGCATCCTAAAGAAAAACAAATAGACAAACAAACAAACAAAAAACCAAGAGGATTGAAGAGAACGAGGAAAGTTTGTAAGACCCAGAAGGCGAGCGAGCATGCCTGCTGCAACATAGTGTCTTTAGACGTGACCGGAAAGCTGCACCCATAAAACTACAACAGCACGGTTGCCTGAACAATATCTACATATAATTAGAATACCAATACATATGAAAGATGAGGAAAATTTCATAAGCCCAAAACTTAGATGAAGAGCTACAGGCAGTCAATAGCTTCTGAGAGAGATAGTTGGGTTTTTTTGTTTTGTTTTGTTTTGTTTTTTTCAAGAATGTGCCCTCATGATAGGTTAACAAATCCCTATGGGTCTGCCCTAAAAATAAGTACATACAAACAACACTAAATAAATGAACTCAGGGGTCACATGTATATAATATATATGCTATCTATATAACATATATATGTGTGTAATATGCTCAATGTATGATACATAAAAATATTAAGAAAGAGGAGGTCATGTATTTGAGAGTGAGAACGGGCAAGGGAGGAGTTAAAGGGGATATAGAAGGGGTGGAAATGATGTAAATATAGTACTCATGTATGAAATTCTAAAAAAAAAAATTAAAATTTCAAACACATCAAAAATAGAAAAAGAAGAAAAGGCCTCAGCTTAAGTTAAGGCCTCTGCATACTGTTGCAGGGAGCCAAAGTTTGTTCCTTAGCATCCAAGTCGGGCAGGTCACTATCACGTCTGTCTTCAATTCTAGATATCTGTCACCTTTTCCCATCCACCATTCATTACACAAATCTAAACTCAGAAACACATATTCAAATAATTAAAAATAAACATTAAGCCCTTTAAAATGAAGGATAATGATGCCATAGTTTGAACCAATTATTGGTGAGAAATCACAATTCTCATGCATTGGCTATGAGAATGTAAATTGCTAATGTAAATATGAAAAACTATCCAATAAAGTTAAATATGTAACAGCATGTGACTTAAAAGTCTGCTTCTAGGCATTTCCAAAATATATAGGTACATAAAATGGTGACATATGTATAAGAATGTATGGCATTTGCCATAGTCCCATGAAAATTGCCCATGAATAGAGAAAAATATAAACAAATTATGGTAGATTTTCAGTGGAATATCATATAACCTGAATGATATTATATCATATGAATCATATCATATAAAATAAAACTACAGGGACATACCACAAGGTGAATGGATTAACATAACTGAACAAAAGAAGCCACACACAAAACAGCACAGTGAATGCCTTCCATTCTGATACAGTCAAAATCATCTCAAACCAATCTCTTGTGTCAGAAGCCAGACTAGAAGATGGATGAACAAGTATGAGTCCCTGTTGTGCTTGTAGCTCTAAGTGGTGATTGCACAGAAGTGCTCTTTTGTGTGAAAACTCAGGACTTCTATACATTTTATTACATGCTTGCTATATCAAAAGAAAATATTGTTGGAATTTTAAAAGGAACTGGGAAATGAGAGTAACTAAGAAAAGTGTTGACCTTGAAAACAGGAAGTGAAAGTGAAGATAGAATGATGTTCAGCCATCTAAAATTTTATGTTTGGTTTGAGATTGTGCAGTGAAATCAGACATCTGACACTTCAGCCTCTCAAGACCTAGAAATGGCTCTGGAGTGTGAGTCAGACAGCCCTGTGGAAGGAGCTCTGTTCTTACACTCTGCCCTCCCCACTGCTTACACACTCATGTTTAGCACAGCATACAGGACATCCACTAAATTAGCTTTTCTGGCTATTTTAGCCTTTTTGCATTTGTGCATCATTTTCTGCTCTGAGGGCTCTCTAAAAATGAACAAAGAAATAGATATGTTGCTGGTAAACATTATAGATATTTGCTTTGTTAAACTATGTGTTGTTGTGTTCTGATACTGCCACTGTCATATAATCCACATAATAACTGGTAAAGTGTATACACTCATTATTAAAACAACTTACTTATGCATTTTCTTGATAGTGGATGACTCCAACCCATAAGCCAATAAGTCCAGTCTGGCACTGTCTTACAAGTCAAGTATAAATTTTAGCACAAGATAATGATAAGTAGGTACTTTACTACCTTGGGAAATGATAAAGGAATGAAAAAAATTAATAAACTCAACAGGCAAATGAGCATTCTGAATCCCATTGGAAATTATTTTTTCCCTCTGGTTATGAGTGGTCATTTTCAATTATTGCTAATGAACTAAGGCACTGTTTATCCTGAGCCCTGACTTTGGTTGTGCAATGGTTAGTGGTAACTGTCTCCTTGGCACAAGGTAGAATCACTTATGAAGAGTTTCAGTTGGGTATTGTTTGTATTAAGCTGGTTTGTGGAATAACTGTGGGTTGGGAATTATCATTATTACTTTAATTGAGGTAGGAAGGTCTACCCACCATGGGTGGTACCATTCCCAGCAAGGGACTGAACTGTGTAAGTGAAGAAAAAAATATGAGCTGAGTATCAGCATGCAAACATTTATTCCTCTCTGTTCCTAATTATAATGTAAGATGACCAGTGCCCTGAAGTTCCTTCTGCTGTGACATTCCTGATACAATAGACTGGAACCTGGACCTTTGAGCTAAAATGTACCCACTGTAAGTGGCTTTCATCAGGGTATTTATTCACAGCAACCAGAAAAGAAACTAACACAGGTAGACAGGGATTGTAGAAAGATGTGTTAGCATTTTGCCCTGAAAGTACATCAGTATCAGAATTTTCAGCAGGTAAAAATGTAAAAGGCTTATGGTCACTAAAAGGAATTAGGTAGCCTGACTTTTCTGTGGCTTACTTCCTTATAGACATAGACGAGTCCTGGAGAAGGTGACAGGAAGTTCTTACTCCAAAGAGCAAATGCCACCTGTGCTGTGGAGAGAAGATTCCTCTTTTTAAGTTTACTGACAACTCATCCTCCCTAGATTGAATCCACTTGCACTATTTAAATGCAAAACACATTAATATAAAGAGCTGGACATCCAGGATATGATTAAAGTGCTATGGAACTAATTTTTTTCCTGGAATGATAAGAGAATTTGTGCTGAATCAGAAGGGTCTCTCAATATGCATAGTTCTAGCAAGCTCATGACAATTTCAATTCAAGACAGTGTTCATTCAATTCAGATGTCTACACTAATGAGAACAATTTTATAGGCAAAACCAATTCAGAGAAAATATTCATATAGATAGGCTTATTTGATATTTTATTAATTT
Source organism: Cricetomys ansorgei (assembly GCA_026225945.1). NCBI lineage: Eukaryota > Metazoa > Chordata > Mammalia > Rodentia > Nesomyidae > Cricetomys > Cricetomys ansorgei. The sequence continues at coordinate 4,350,473 of JAMJFZ010003266.1, read as the reverse complement.
ATAATACACACACACACTCATACACACACTATGATAAAAGAAGTGATAAAGAAAAGCTGAGACAGAATCCTTTGCTTAATAAGTCTTTCCAATTTGAAGCTCCTTGTTGTATCACTGAACCCCTGTTCTCTGTTTGATGTAAACCCTACCCAAGATGCCCCAGCCTTCCTCATTTTCTCTTTTCCAACACTAAGGATATTAATTAATTGCTTTGTTTCCTGAGGCTTCCTGCTGGGCTGTAGACAAGCTGGTAAATAAAAATAAGCACAAGAGAGTAAACTATGAGCATACATGATGTTACATCCTATTTAATTATGTTAATAGGAACTCTAAAATAATGATGAGACAATGTTGTTTATGTCACTCTAATCATACAAAATTTCTGTTTTTCAGAGTTTCTTAGGATCTGGGTGTTGTGGGTCTTTACTCAGTTCTTTGTCCCACTCCCCCGAGGGCGCAGTGTTCAGATTATTTCATTTGCTTGATAAAAGACACCACAAAAGATAAGAGAAGGAAAGGAGGCTAAATCAAATAAGTCAAGGAAATGTATATTTGAATGTTACAGTTCTTAAATGTTAAACATCTTTCCACTTTCTCTTCATATTAGACTTAAATTCAAAGACGACAAACTATTTGCTCTGGGCTGTTGGTGAAGTTCTGGAAAGTGGGTAATAGGAGAAGTAATTAAGTAATTTCAGGGGTTCAACAGTTTTATTTCAAATTGCAAATAGTGCTATTTTCCCCCCACAATCTAGAACTCATGGCAACATCTCTTGACCTCCTACTAGTCTCTTCTGATTCAGTTACATGCATCATCCCATGCATTCAGTGCTCTAACCTAGAGCACCAGAGGGAGACTCCAGAGGGGGAGCTGTTTACTGTGCTAAAGGCACAGTAAAGGTCTTAAGCACTATGTCAGATGCATTCTGTTTTGTTCATTTAATTTCGTTTGGACAGGACGCTTTTTGCTGAGATTAAGAAAAGTTAAATGAGGTACTCGATTTGTAATAAGTTATAAATAAGATTGGAAGTATGAAACATTTTCCTGACACTAAGTTTACGATTATCATGTTTGTTTGTTTGTGTGTTTGTTTTTTAGTTACTGAAAACTACATGTGCCAAAATAAATCAGCATTCAGTCTTTTCTGTGAGTGGTCTCATGCTGTCCTGTAAACAATTACATTTACCTTAAAATAAAACAAATATTTTAATTTAAGAACTTAAAAAGAAACAATTATCTTAGGATAATACTGAGAGCAGAACATTGCTTCATTTTACAGAAAAACTATCTCGAGCCTGTCAGTGGTGGTGCACGCCTTTAATCCCAGCCCTCAGGAAACAGAGGCAGGCAGATCACTGTGATTTCAAGATTAGCCTGGTCTACAGTATGAGTTCCAGGTCAAACAGAGTTACAACAAAGAAACTCTGTCTGGGAAAAAAAATATCTCAAATAAATAGAATTGTCTTTTGGTATGTTTCTATCTTGGTCTATTTGGAGCACCTATAAGAATTCCAGTCGCTAGGTCACTTAAGAAGAACCTTGTCTATTGCAGCTCGGATCAGGAGGTCCAAGATATTCGCCCTTAGTGCAAGCTTTTTTGCTACATCAGCCCATCTAGGAAGATGAAAGGATAAGGTGAGAGATAGATGAAGCAAGCTCATCCTCCTGTTACAGGTCTCCTCTCATGTGATCTTTTCATGAGGACATAGTCATCATTAGGACCTTTCAATAGCCTTGCCTCCCACACTGCTACGCTGAATAGCATTCTACTACACACCCATAGGTGGAGATGTTGAAACCATGGCAGTTTCTAAAGCAGTATATGGAAATGGAAAAGGCTCAGTGACTATCATGGAGCAATTAGGGGCAGAGTCAGCCCTGAGACAGAAGACTAATTGGATGAATTTGTGAATTCTTACTCAGTTCCCCAGAGAGTTCTCACTGCAGTTCCATCTCTTTTCAATGTCTCCCTCTCTATGAACTTCAATAGTTCCATATGGGACTAGATTGTCCTAAGATCATGGAGAACCACTCCAGCACAAAGAGTCAAAAACCTAATTAATCAAAATGTTGGAAGGTCAGATCATTGTTGCTATTATTATTATATTAAATTTATGTGTCAAGTGTATGCCATGTGCGGGTGCCTGTGGAGGGCCAGAGGGAAGGTTTTAGAGACCATTGTAAGTTGCCTGATATTGGTGCTGGGATCCAAACTCTATTCCCCTGTAAGAACACAAATGCTCTTAATTGCTGGTTCATCTCTCCAGCTCCATAGTTCTCTATTTCAGTCACCAGTGACTTCTAAGTTAGGATGTAAGACTTCGCATATAGTACTTTAGGTCTTCAGTCAAGTCAGTTCATCCTGTGACTTATAGTGTTAATGCTAGGTACCATTTGTCCCTTTTACTCCCACCAGACATGCAAGGACCAGAGCTTAAAAGGGATTGCATAAACTCTACTTCAGCTAAGGGGCAGAGGGTTGTGATTATAAATAATGCACTGGCAGAATAAAGAATGCACTTTGCAGAATATAAATCAGCATCTTCAGATATCGACTCTCGAAACATTTTGGCAACCTCAGTGGCATTACCAATAATTGTCTCTAAAGAGCAGAACTAAAGTGCTTAGTGCTATATTTCACATCATACTGTATATAATTGCAAAAGTGAATTTCCACATCACTGAAGTTACAGGTCAAAATATAATCTTGCATTGGTTATTAGAGATATACCGCATCAACATAGTGGCTAGCAAACTGCATATATTTTTAATCAAAAACATTTCAATAAGGAAATTCTTCAACCTTAAGCAGACACAACCTAAGATTACCCTAATCATCATCTATCCTTTGTAGTTTTTCTCTTTGAGAGCCTTTGTCTGCAAGTCTAATCATAGGAATCACAATTGCAATCTCAAGGAGACACAAAGAGACAACATAAACTTTGATCCTGAGCATTTCCTCTTGCAGAATTCCAAACAGCAGTCCTCAAGTCATACGAATTCTCCATGCCAGTGATGATCAAAAGCCCGGTGGGCTGCAGCCGTAATTGCTCCATAATCATATCTGCAGTCCCTGACCTGGTTTATGCATACAATCTATATTCTAATAGCAGTCAACAGGTCACAAGTTAATAAAAATACCATTAACGTCCCCCTGTGACTAAGGAAGAGAGGTATTCATCTTCCTAGGCTGTGTTGGGCAGATATAATTTCCTTGGCTGTTAGTGTAATTAACCGTGCTGGCCTATAGAGTTCCCTGGAGACGAGTGCCGGCAGAAGATGACCTTGAAGTGTATGGTTGGTGACACTAAGCCAAAGGGCACCATTTGTCAAGGGTCTGGGTCAGCCTAGATTTGGTTTCCCATGATGATACTTGCTTAGAGATCCACACTGGAGACCACAAGCATTTTACAGTTTCTCTTTTCCCAGGTGCAGGTGCATGGAAAGAGCAACAGGTGACAGCTGCCACGTTGACTGTTTACTTCTATGCTGCCAGGCTGCATTTTGCCACCCTTTCAAACCTCAAGGCTGTGTTTGTTATCTTCGTCTGTCTAAAGTGTTACCTAGCTTTCTAAAATTCTCCCTTATCTAATTAAAACACAAAAGCATCAATAGCAGCATTTGGACTTTGCCCAAGCTCCATCACATTGAAGAGTAAGTCTTTCCAAGTATTTGCATTTTTGAACATTGGTAAATGGACCAAAAACTAACTCTATTTATAATTAAAAGTTGAAAGGTGCTCCTCACTCCAGTTGTTTTGTTGCCACCTACTGCTTCTGGGAGTTTGCAAGAGAGAACTGAGGAACGTAACCTCCGTCATTCCATACATGTGGATCTTAACTCATTTCATACATGTGGATCTTAATGGTCACTTTCAATTGGCTTTAGTTGACTAAAGATTCAGCTGGTGGTACTAAGAAGACCTCTGCACAATGCATTCGGTTTTACTTCCTCCTTTGCTCCATTGGCTTTGGATGCTATATTTTTTTTTTTAACTAAGCTTTGCAAATACAGACATGTATTTGTACATGGTTTCTCCCATAGGCTAAAGTTTTACTATCCACCAAGTACTTTAACTGATACTTAATCCTTCTTTTAGTATCCATGTTTTGATTTTTTTCTCTTTTTATATTGAAAAATACTTTTTTTTCATACAGTATAATCTGATCACTTTTTCCCTTCCCCCAACTCCTCCCAGATCTTCTCTAGGATATACTACATGTTTGTTCCCTACTACCAACCTATATAGTGAAGGCCACCAAATCACATAACTCAAAATACAGGATCTTTATGGGGTTGATTAAGTTAAAGAAGAGGATGTTTGTGAGACATATTCTAATCTGACCAGTTTTCTGAAATATGTGTTTGTTTTTCTTAACATTCAAAAACCACAGAGCTAGGCACTCACAGAAAAATCATGAGACAACTCATCTCAGAAGCAATGTTGTCTGCAAGCTCAGAAGAGCACAGGTTTTCTTAGGGAAGTGAAAGAGGTTTCACAGGGAAATTAGTTACTCTTTGACTTTGAATATCTAATGCTTAGAACTTGCAAAAAGTAAATTTCTGTTGCTTAAACTAACCAGTCTGTAGGACTTTGTTCAGACAGTCTTAGCCTAACAATGCAGCTCTCTTTTGAGACTTGCTTTCATTTTGCCACATGTGCATATGCTTTGCTCTAGTTCACTGATATTAACAGTGGCACAGGATATTTGCCACAGCTGATCTGCCCATTCCAACGCTGATGGACATTTAGGTCAGTCAGAAATTTCTGCCTAAATAAGCAATGTCAAATGGAACATGATCTGCATATTTCCTTGCCTACACTAGAGAGTGTTTCTCTACCTATCTTATAAGAAATAGAACACATAGAATATAACATCTTGTCAAAGGGTCAAATTTTAAAAACCAGCTAATACTGCATATGTGTAAACTTGTATTTTATATAATACATTTGTTTCCTTAACTTTTGATCAATACTTGGTATTGCTAGACTTTTAAATTATTTTAATAAGCTATTGTAATATTTATAAAAGCTATCTCAATACTGTTACCTCATTTTTGTTTCAATTGAGTTTGAATTTCTATTCATGTTTAATAAATACTCCATTATCCTTTCCTCAAATTAGCTAATCATAACATTTACTAATATTCCATCTGGAGTTATTTAACTTTTTGTTATTGACTTGGAGGAGATGTTTATATATTCTGGAAATCTTTGTTTTGTGATTATGCACAATTGTAAAACTCTTGTCAAAAACTATATTTTGTATTTTAAGTTCATGTATGGCATTTATTTTTAGAGGTACAGTTATTTTTATTTTATGTGTATGAGTGTTTTGCTTTAATGTATGTATATGTACTATATTCATGCAGTACTTAAGGAGTTTAAAAGATGACATTAGAACCCCTCTAGAAATGGAATTATAGGTAGTTGGGAAAGACTCACTGTGCCTACTAGGATGAATCCCAGTCCTCTACAAGAGCAGCAAATACTCTTACTCAATGAGTCATCTTCCCAATCCCCTGTGTTAAATTCCTAATAGGACAGGATTGAAATATTCCAAAAATTATGTTCATGGCTCGAAGTGTTTGTATTTTGTTTCAAAATCTTTTCTGCCAATCTCCAAACTGTTACTGTATTTTCAAAATACTTTCAATATCCATGGACTTATGTACAATTATTTTTCAACAATTATTGGTATATGCCTGAAATATATGTAAATATATAAATTTAAGATATATAATATGATGGCTTTGTGAGATTATAATAACAATCATTACCAATATAATAACAATAATTAACCTATCAAGTGTCTTACACACTCACCTGGCATACCTGTTCTCTCGCTCTCTCTCTCTCTCTCTCTCTCTCTCTCTCTGTGTATGTGTGTGTGTGTGTGTGTGTACTTAAGATCTATAGTCTTAGAAGATTTTAGATATATAATACTCTGGTAAGTACAGATCACATCTCCAAACTCATTTTCCTGCATAAAAATACTTTGTACTCTTTGACTAATGCTTCCTCATTTTCCTAACTCCCAGCAATTTCTATCCTCTGATTTTTGTTTTATGTTTTTTTAACTTGACACAGAAAAACAAATACTGCATACTCTTACTTGTTTGTGGAGTCAATAATGGATCTTTAGACTGAGCAGGATGGATCAGCACATAAAGTTACTTTTCTCAGGGCACATCAATCTCAGATTCATCCCAAAGCCCATATGTTGGAAGAAAGGAACTTACTTCCACAAGTTGTCCTCTGATGTTAGCACTCATGTATACACACATGTTGTATGTTGAATAAATACATGTCAAAGAAATGGACCTTGGTACTCAGACATATCTTAGAAAAAGACTGTGGGAATGTCATATCAAATGTATTGACATTAACTGGAAAATTTTCAAACCAAATGAACACTTTTTATAGTATTTATTTTTTATATTTATATTATTCTTTCTTATATAATAAGAATAATAAGTTTATGTTTTTCTTTCTTCTAGTGAATGGATATGTTATGATGTATTCATCCATTTTTTAGTTATCCAGAAAATATGTCATATGTCTAAAAGATATACCTTGGTTTTAAATATATGTCTTGGAGATATATATATATATATATATATATATATATATATATATATATATATATATAAAATGTCTAATGTGTATATATATATTCATATTTATTTTTATATATTTTATATATATATATATGTTTTATATACCTTAAGTTGATTTTTTTTCTTACTTATAGTTGGCTTATTTTTCTGTTATTGTAAGGTACTTTGAATATAATTGAAATTTCTAGCCAAAGTATATAGACACTCAAGTAACACACCCAGTTCTTGGAAGGCAGACAGAACGGCCATGACAGGTCAGCACAGGATATATGGGCTGTTAGTGCTAGTGCAGGAATATGAGTGACGTTTTTACATTTATTTTTCTTCATAGTAGACTTACTGAACCTGCTTTTTTGGGTTCTACTATTTTTTTTGGTACAGACATATGCAAACAAGCAAAGAGATTGCACTGTCAACTAAACTTTTGCTCTTTCAATTATGCCTTATGTAGTTTACCACGCCTTACTGCTTTTCCTAGGGCCTCCAAAGTAATTCATGGTAAAAGTGATAGCAGCGTGCAGTACTATTGACTTTGTGATTCCAGTAAAATTTTTGATGTTTTAGGTAAAGACTCTCCACTACTGTCACGTCCCACTCTGCATGTAGCAGGACTTTATAAAGCTTTTCTGGTCATGTACCCTTTTTACCCAAGAACTGTTAGTGTAGCCCGAGATTTATTTAAAATTTTATTAATAGTAAATCTTTTTCTTCTTCTTCTGATTTATTATTATTATTTATTATTATTATTATTATTATTATTATTATTATTATTATTATTTTATTATTATGTTTTTTCAAGACTTGGTTTCTCTCTTGTAACTCTAGCTGTCCTGGAACTCACTCTGTAGACCAAGCAGGCCTCAAACTCACAGAGATCTGCCTGCCTCTGCCTCCCAAGTGCTGCGATTAGAGGCATGTGCCACGACTGCCCAGCTGGCTAATAACACATCTTAAAGAGATGCATTTCCTGGATAAGATCTTACCTGTTGGCCTGTTGGCATGACAATATAGATGAGGAAACTTCAAGGTCTCAACACTTGATGAAGAGCTACAGGCCATTAATGGCTGCTGAAGAAGGGAGAAGCAGTTTTCTTCAGGGACAAGATCTATGATCAGTTGCTCAAACCTAACTAAGTGGTCCTAAACCCATGTATATATGGATGATACTAACTCCACTTCATAATGGTGTATGTGTGCATTTGTGTGTATCACTGTATATTGAAATGAAAACATAGAAGATGCTGTGAATTTGAGAATTAGGTGAGGACACAGGATTGGGAAGAAGAGGGATGAATGGAAATGATGTAAGTGCAGTATATTCACATATAGAATTCCCAAAAAAATTAAAAGTAAAAGTAAGAAAACAAGAAGGGATGAAGGACTGGGAGAACTGCATATGATTATATTTTGATAATATAATCATGTTTGTGTATAAAATTCTCAAAGAATATTTTCATTAAAAAAGAACTTTCTTCTGAAGCAATTCTTCGGTATAAATATAATTTTACCCTTTATTAAGCATAAATTTGCATAATAATGAATTGTATGTGCTTAGGTCTTTTTATGTGAAGAAGTTCATCTTGGGTGCACATTTCATATTGCAGGGTGTAGAATATCTTCAGTGCTCCCAGAGTAAATTGACATTTGATTTTGTAATCATTGATTCTGAGACTACTCCTTCACAGAAAAACAGCATAATTATGTTTAGTCATTTGAGAAATTGTTGGAAATAGCATTTCAACCCAAAACCAGAATTCACTGAATGATCTCTTTGTGCATGTGAAACTCAAGTCAGTAACTCAACTGGTTATTTTTAAATCAAACATTACAGCACAATACAATCCAGAGACACACCAATTTGACATTAACATATTGAGGAATGGTGATTAGAAAATATTGAAAGACTTTTCTATAATTAAACACGTATGTGTCCATAGGGTCAATAAACTTCAGTAAAGACACAAAGTGACAGAACATAAAATATTTTCAAATCTGAGCCACAGTCGTTCAAGCAGTTTTCGTTGCTTTGCTAGCTATGCTGGCATGGGTAGTGTAAAGTGTTCATCTGAGAAGTGTACATGTGTGTTCAGAAGAAAGCCTGAGGCATCACAGGAAGTAACATAAGCAAGCTTTGCCAGTAACTCCACATCTTAATTTGTTTGGGGGTTTGAACTAATATAGGGACATTGACCTTTTAAGAGACTTTTTGCTGTAGCCAAATTTTTCATGACACCCACATTCAAATGTGTGTCCCCTGTGACATTGTGACCCATGGTCTAAGAATATGGGCTCTAAGGCTTCCTCTTGCAGTTAATGGGAGCAGATGGAGAGGCCAAGAGCCAAATATTGTGCAGAGCTCAGGGCCACGGATGAGGGGGAGGAGGGATCATGAGGACCAGAGGGGTAGAGAACATCAGGAGAACAAGCCACACAGAGTCAATTGTCCAGCACTTTTGGGGGCCCACAGACCCTGAGGTAGCAGACAGAACCTGTAGAACCTACTGGCTGTCCTAGAGATTATGTCTTATGATTATCAGGCTTGGTGTTCTTGCAGAGATCATACAGGTTAGAGTATGTGGGTGGGAGTCTCTCACGATTTTGCCTGCCCTTGGGACCCATTTCCTCCTGCAGGTTGTCTAGTGCACCCTTGATGTATGGATTAGTGCCTGGCTTTGTTCCATCTTGTTGTGCCTTGTTTGAGCAGTAACCATGGGAGTATTGCTTTTTGGTGGGGAAGGTTTGGGGGAAAGGGGACATGTGGGGAACTGGGAGAAGTGGAGAGTGGGGAGAAGGAGTGACAGGATGTATTATTCTTGAGAAGAAAAATAAGTTTATTTTTTAAAAAAGGAAAAAAAATGCACTAAAACGGTATTTAAGGCAAAGGCAATATTATGATATTGGTACTTAATGATACCTTCTTGACTCAATTAAAATCAAATTAAAAAAAAAAAACAAGATAAAATGAAATGAAAGAATATGGGTTCTACCTCATACAGCTTCAGAGGAATATGTGGCCATACACAATAGGTCCTGCTTTTGTAGCTTTCTTCGGGAAAAATATAAGCGCCTACCCTCTACTCTGGTCACTTAGGATGTGCAACTCAAAATTTCAAAGATAAGTGCCATTCATGTTCTTTTATCCAAAAAGAATCTGACCTATCTCTTCTCAGCTGGCTTCAGAAGACAGTACAGGAGCCCAGCCTGGCTCTCATCTGTTTTGCTTTGTCGTATTTTCTCTCCAGACACATTTACCTCACGTGTAAGTCCACTGATAATATTTGTTTATATAATTTTAACCACTCTTTGGCTTTAGAAGCAAACTGCTACACAAAATACAAACATTACGTAATTTAGAGCCTCATCTATCCCGCCGACCTGCCCTTCCTATTGTACACCCCACACTATGGCCAGCTCCTGCCTGGCTAGTAGAGGATAGGCTTTTGTGATTTGACTCACAGATGCTTAATTAACTCAAGCTGTGTAGCCAGCATAATCAATGTTGTTGTGCAAGACTAAAACCTACTGTCACAGATCCTGCTCTAGATTCATCAGTGTGACTGAAGGAACAGAATAAAAGACAAAGGATCTAAAAATAAAATAGGAATCAAGAAGATTTAAGAACTGCTGTGGACTTCAACCACACAGTATAGTACAGGACAAAGAGGAGATAGTCTGCAAATCTCAAAAGAATGGAACACAATTAAACCACATTTAATGTACATGTAAGGGAGACACAAAGGTAGGCAGTTTTAACATGAATGTTGACTCAGAATGACAGGTATAAAGTGTAAAATGTCTTAAGGAGAGTCTGGAGAGATAGTTTAATAGATCAAAATATTTGTCCAGCGAGGAAAGAAAGTTGGGTTAGGATTCCTAGAATCTCCATTAAAGCAAACTGAGTAGCTAGAACATCTGTAATCCCTGCGTCCCACAGGAAGATGGACGATGGAGACAGAACAATGCTCAGTGAGTGTGCCACCTAGTCTGGCATATTCGGCAGAAAAACAACAAAGAGACCCAGTCTCCATCAAGGTAGAACTAAAGGACCAACACCTGAGATTACCCTCTCACTGCCCCATGGGTTCCTTGCCACAGACACACATAGAAATATGCATGCACAAGCACATACATACATGCATACATAGACAAATAAACTTTAACGAGTGCATAGAGTAACTCACCGTATATGAGTACATATGAGATTCATACTACACAAGTTAAAACATAAGATTTAGAGTCATAGCATAGAAGTTATTTGCAGCAGTCATGTAGTATAGTTAAAGGGTACACGTCATCTCAGACATATCCTAGACACCAGGACGCCAGGCAAACATTGGATTCTAAATATTTCGTTTTTGCTCTGAGACTGTAATACTAATCTACGCAAATGTGTAACACTAAAGACTAGGGGTTTTTCTTTGTGTGTGTGTGTGTGTGTGTGTGTGTGTGTGTGTGGTGTGTCTGTGTGTGTGTGTGTGCTTACCACGGAGTCCAGGAGAGGGCACTGGATCCTTGGACATAGTCTAAGAAGTGTTTATAAGTCCCTATATTTGTGCTGGGAACCAAACTGGTTCTATTGGAAGAGGAGTGAGTCCTTTTAACTATGGAACCGTTTCTCTAGTCCCATGCGGACTAGGTTTTGATTCATTAATTAATTGTCAAGTAGTGGGGGAGATCAGAGCTCACGGACTCAGATTAGAAAAACTGTGGCACACATTTATTTAAACCAGTTACACTAATGCATTATGTGGAGAAATACAGAAATTTGGGGAAAGAAGATACCTTACTGTTTATTTCAGATTTAAAGCTATAAAATCTGGTTATGTGATGTTATGTGTCCATTTGCAGTAATTTCCTGGCTTGGCCGATAATAAGGTGCTACAAAGAAATACATAAAAATTTGTGCAGGAACAGAAAAAAAATATGCTCTATATAAGAAAAGGAAACTGGTGCAGAGGCATATTTCACTAACAAATTTAATTTCATTTCTCTACAAACCCATGCTGTGAAGTAGGACTTCTGCAGACAAATATTTCTTAAAGCAGTTTGAACTTTACCAATTGAACATTAGAAAAAAAAAAGCATTTCCAGTGTTTCCTCCTTAATTCTCAATGTATTGTCTTATATCCTTATATATTCCTTCTTTAAGCCCCCCTTTGAATGCACTCCCACCCCTACCACAATCAAATAAACTCTTGATATGTAATTGCAGTTCAATTGTTAAGAGAGAAATGAGACTCAAGTGCTTTTTCTGAGTGGATCCATTCCAGGACAGAGGTGTTTTAGAGTCAATATTTTGCAGCTGACTAGAACTCTGAAGTACTTGGGAAGCCTCAGGGGGCTGTGAAGCAGCTAAATTCCTGCAGTGTGCAACCACATCCATTCCCTTAGAGCCACGCTGTTTAATTCCCAGAGTCTGCCATTTGTGTAATATCAGAACACTGGGGACATGGCTGGAAAGCAGTAATAGGTCACAGAAAGCATCCATGTGTGTGTCGCGTTTAGGCAGAATGGGAGGTTTTATTTTAAAGTGTGTCCATTTGCAGTAATTTCCTGGCTTGGCCAATAATAAGGTGCTACAAAGAAATACATAAAAATTTGTGCAGGAACAGAAAAAATTACCTAAATCAACACACAGAACATAGCATAGTACACTTCTCAGATAATCACTGAGCTCCAAAGCATTCACTTTCCCAGCTGCCTGGAGCCTTAGTGGCTAGCTGGATCCTTGGCGAGTAGTTATCATCAACTAAAAGAAACTGCTGCAACAAAGCCTCTGATCATTATCTGAGGGCAATCCGTGTACAATAATTAGTTATTGTGATGATACACAAGCCTGGTCCCTTTCTATTGGGTGGGGAAAGGAGGTAGTCCAAGCCACAGAGCTTTCTGTTGCATGAATAGACATCTCTTCTACAGAATTAATGCTCAAACTCCACCACCTGCCTATTTCTGTGTCCCTTCTTCTCACAGATTTTGTTTCCAAGGACACTCCACCAAGCATCATAAAGAGTTATTTTTATGTCAGACCTAAGGCTATCATTGTCAGAAGTGAACCCAGAGAAGATATGTAAACAAGATCACAAAGGTAGATCATATGTTGACTAGCTGGCAATGAGACTATAGTGCCTTCAGTTGTGAGGTAGATAGAAATACAGTACTGGTAGTCCTCAGGGTATATAGTGCCCACCCCACTCCCAAATCAAGAATGTATAATCAATAGTCTTGAGGGAAGCTTCTCCAATAAAAAGACTCCATCTTGACTCAACTCAAATATGAAGTCAGTTCTCAGACCTGATTCCCTCTGACAAAAATTCTGCAACTCCACAAAGATGAATCTTGAGACCCAGGAAGTCAGAACATCCAAACATTTCAGAATCTCACGGAGAAAAGTTTGAGTTGACCTCATTATGCATTGGTTTAAGTTTTATAATTTCCCTCATGTTAGATTGGTGATGCGTATGATATAGTGAGCACAAGGGCTATACAGTTTAGGGAAGATCACATGGAGTCTATTGTATAGAGCTAAAATAGACATGCTCCACTAAACTTTGTAGAACTTTCCAGAAACTGTACATGGGTTTCTAAATTTGAAAAGAAGAGAGATCAGTAAATGAGACAATGGAGAAGTCTCTGACACACAAACTTGTCAGTACTGCATCATAGGAAGAGGACAGAACAGGGGATATTTTTACAGCATGCAAAAGTGCTGGTTCTTATCATTCCCTTGTGAGTTCTCAAGTCTGGGCCCTATTAAACAAGAAGAATAATAAACATGAGAGTAAATCACCATAACAATCAAATGATGCCTCTCACTAAAATTTGCTAACCAACTGTGGTAATGCATTTATTAAAATATAATAACATGGTCTCAGGGACTAGATGTGCAGATATTGATGGGTTACATGTGCTCGCTTATGCTCACATTAGGACAGAGAAATAAGTATTTTCACAAAAGTGCTGGATGAGCAAGAATATCATAGTTTTTTCTGAGCGCTTCTCCTTTTCATCATATCATACTCCAAAGATGTTTGGATCATGATGATATTCTAGATGTGTTTTTCAAAGAATATTATTTAAAATTCAATGAATAACATAAAATGCCAGGGTCTTGGGTACAAATTGTGGCATTGAATGTAACTCTCATAAGAAATGATTCTTGTGAAATCTGGGGCAATTATCAAAGGAAGAAGAAAGATACAATTGACACTGTTCTAGAGAAAATCTCTGCTATTACAGAATTAAGGAAATATTGACTATTGATTCCTGGTTTGAGTGGAGTGGATAGTGGTGGGTTGTTGAGTGATGATTATGTAAAGACACTCATCGTGAACTGACCTATCAGAACCACTGTATCCTAAGCTGGTAGGCCTAATAGTAATTCATCCCAAGGAGGATGTAAGAAAACTAGGACCACCATAAACAAAGTCCTTAGTAGTACACTGCTTGGTGACTCAGCAAGGATGACAAGTAGGCATATTCATAGGTGCAAATCCTACTAGACTTTAGCAGAGGGAACCACCATCATGGCAAATGACTTAGTGGACATCGGAACCCTGAGCATTTAATCTCAGGGGAATTTGATGCCTAGGCTCCCCGGATGTTCTATTGATATCACATGCAGCTCATGAGCAATCAGACATCCCCTACATAAAATCAACAATTGCAGACAATGCAAAACACTAAACCTAGGCAGCCCTTCCCCCAACAATCACAAAACAACCATTTTAAACATAACTAAAAATAAACTTCTACAACTAAAGGCAGAAAATACAATTAAGATGCAAGAACAGGCAGGATAGAAGCTATGTAGTCTATTGGGTTACCTCAGCACTTCTTCAGTTCACACTTATAGGTAAATATGAAGAAAAACAAAGGAATTTTCTTTTCTAAAAAATAATGTATTTAATTTTATTTTATGTGCATTGGTGTGAGGGTGTTAGATCCCCTGGAATTGGAGACACAAACAATTGTGAGGTGCAATGTGGGTGCTAGAACAGAATCCAGGTCCTTTGGAAGAGCCATCAGCATTCCAAAATGATGAGTCATCTCTACAGCCATGAATTTTCTAATTACAAACTCACAGAGGAAGATGAAAAGTGGGCCAGGCTAATGAGTAGGAAAATAAGAGCACTGCCCCATCATTGTCCTATTCAGTGGTAGACTCGAAGAACGAGTCTGAGACAAATGCTTTCTGACCGAGCAGAAACTATATTGTTTATTTGTACACTTGGTCATTTATTTTGTTTGAACTAAAACTACTTGTAAAAGTAAATATATGGGGACTTAAAGGAAGCTGTGAATGACCAAGGGCCCACAAGGGCAAAGATTGAGGGTTCAAGAATACCTGGAGGGTTAAGGGGATGGGGATCTGGAAGTTTGTGAACTATGAAGAATTTTAAATCACATTGACAATAAAGAGTAGCAGCAAACAGAGGACATGAATAGCAATGATGGGAACATCTGAGCCAATGTGATAATCTCAGTTGTCTTCCTTTATCTGCCTTCTAAATGCTGGCATAATGAACACATGGATGGGGTCTCTACAACAGAATGAACGGAAACAATTCAGGAGCCACCGCTCATCATGTCTGGTCTGATCTAGCTACGGCTGCGGCCATTTTCAACATACTAACCTCGCAGTTGCTAGTATGGCACCATCCCTCAAGAACAGCAATAAGTCATTTGACAGTGGTTGGCCATAGGAGACCTACTATTCCTTCCTTTAAAGAAGACAAGCCTGGAGTGTAATTCTAGTTAACCACTTACATATGAAAATGTCTGAGGATGTTGTTCTAGCAACATCATATTTCTGCATCTCCTTCTGCCCAATACTATTTCCTTCATTTCCTATGAGTTTTATCCAATATTGTTCTCCAGCAATCCTCATACAAGAAAATTTCATGTATATGTTCAGTGGTTAAGGCACTGAGTTCTCTTCTAGAGGATCCAGGTTCGATTCCCAGAACCCACATGGAAACTCAAAACTGTATGTAATTCCAGTTTCATGGAAACTTCTGTCTCTTCTAGACTACAAAAACTGTGCATACACGTGGTACCTAGACACACAAGCAGGCAAAGCAACCATACTCATAACATAGTAATAATGAATCTTTTCATTTTAAGCTTTTTTTTTTTAATTTTAAAAAGAAAATTCCTCCTAGTCTGTTTCCTGTACATCCTATCCTAACACAGATGTTATGTTCCAGGACTGATCTCATGTAATTACCTTCAAAAACAACACGAATATCAGTGATCATTTTTTCCCAGTGTAAAAACTCAGCAAAATGATATTCTTTGTTGCTCAAGAATTCTTGCATAAGATAAATTGACTGAGATATTTTGAAGAAATAAGTGATTTTATTCACATTCTGTTGAACTTACTTACTGTCTTCCCATGATCTAGAAATATATAGAATTAGGTATTTGACTATTGAGAATAATAAATGCATTTAGTCTATCAGATAACTTCAAACACATGCTACTGCCTCTCTTTATACATTGCAAATGGAAACTGCAGAGAACTGGACTGTGTTGCATAGGGGCACAGCTGGGTTAGTACTGGAAAAGAAACCAGAAGATAGAATGAGTAATATTTAATAGAGTGGACTTTTTAAAAAATATCTATGGTACTTCTAAGTCTTTGAAGCCATTAAAGCATCAGCAAAATAAGTTATTAGAGTGGGGAGTTTTCTTCTGTCTCTAAAGAGCTATTTGTTAACATGTGTGTGGTTCCTGGAATTTGATTACATAACGTTCATCTTTTCATCTAGAGATGCATGTATTGTTACTTTATTAATTTTTGTTTGAAGGGAAATTGGGGCATATGTTTTCAAGAATACCTTTGGAATAACTTAAAAACTTGGAAGAATTTTTCTTAGTATAAATTCCCAAGTAAAAGGAAGGCCTTTTAAATAATCTAGAAGCTCTCACTTAGATTTCAGAAGAAATATTTTATTCTACTATATTTTAGTAGACAGAACTTCTGTTATTAAGTGAATATTCTAAGATCAGTCCATTTTTAGTTGCTGCTTATAAGCATTGCAACATTTTCTATTCTTAGCAGCACCGAGAAATAAACATGTAATACTACCAATGTATTCCTCAGATTGCAGTTAAGAAATGCAAATTTGGGAGGACTTATTTATAAGAAAATTATTCACCAACTACAAGCCATATATCTTTATATTCCAAAGATCCAGCTAGATTAATGTAATGCAATATATGTAGCTGACAAATAAGCCCGCTAGAATCCACTTGCAGAGCCTATCACATCCTAGTTTTCTCATAGGCTTAGAAAATATGCAGTGCATAAAGATGTGCAGGGTATGCAATTATAGCACCAAAAAGAGAAGGAGTAGAAAATATGAACAAGATTTGTCATGAATATATATATATATATATATATATATGTGTGTGTGTGTGTGTGTGTGTGTGTGTGTGTGTGTATGTGAGAGAGAGAGAGAGAGAGAGATTTTATACATATCTATCTATATATAAATGATTTTACATAGATAGATAGATAAATGTATATATATAGAAATATAGATATATAGATTGATAGATAGATATACAATTATATGTATATATATAGAGAGATAGAGTAAATGACATAAGTAAATGCAAATAACTAATGGTAAAAAACACCAACTCTAAAAACAAAGCACAGCAGACTAGTGTGTAGTTCACTGGTGGAGTATTTATCTGATACATGTAAGATGGTGAGCTTGATCTCCTAAAATACAAAAATGTCACACCAAAGGCAATGATCTACATGTTCCTCTGTCGATGATGACAATTTTTTATTGGGCAAGTACTTGATTAATTATGGAAATAACAAAGGGGCTTGTAAACAGTGACTGCGTGACAGCTGGAAGGAAACTGACTCCCTATCAGAGGAGCCAGCCTGGAGCTCTGACTGCTCTTGCCAGCTCCCTTGCCTTCAGGAAGCCTGCACAGCATCTCCTGTCTTGACAGATTTGCATAAAATAAAGCCATGGGGTGGGCTGTTCAAAGAACACCCAGTCTTGTAATTTCACAGCAATTATTATTTTTCCAGACCAATGACTTGAGTGACATAAAACACTTAGTAATTTTAGAAACAACTATCTAACAAACTGTTAATAACTCTGTTTGCATAGAATTTTATAGTTTTTCAAGTTGTTGTCGTGTCCATTTATCTTATTTAATACTCATGATGATTAACATGAAGCATATAATTGTATCTCTATTTTATGAATTAGGAGTTATACCCTAAGATAAATCGAGTAGCTTGCCTATGATTATAGAAGATTGAAGGGCAAGTATGAATCATAGCTGGCTTATGGGTTACAGAGAAGGCTCAGAGTGTGGAGTGCTTGCCACATAATCATTAGGATCTGAGTTCAAATCCGCAGAACTCATGTAAAGACAGACACGTAATTCTCTAATCATAGTGTTCCTTAAAGTGTGATGTGAGCTATAAAGTACAGAATTCTTGGAAGCCATCTAGCCTGGGATAAGCAATTGAAATAACAAGATAGCTTGTGGTGGTGTGGAGCTTTGAGTGAGAATTTCCTCATAGGCTCAGATGTTCCAATAGTTGGTCCCCAGTTGGTAGGACTCTTAGGGAAGGGTTAGAATGCACAGTTTTAGGTATTGACATTGTGGAGGTTTCAAAAACTTATGCCATTCTTAGTTAGCTCTTTGACTTGGGGATAAAGATGTCAGTACTATGTCTGCCCTCCTCTGCCATGCACCCTGCCTGGATGGTCGCAGACTCTAACCCTCTGTAACTATGAGTCCCAAACATTTTCTTTAATAAGTTGCTGAAGACAGATGCTAATTTTGTCAACTTAATGGAACCTGGGATCAACTAAGAGATGTTCTTTAGGCAAATATGTAAAAGTATCCTTGAAGAATTAGCTGACTCTGGCAGGCCCTTACACAGAGTACACATTGCCTTCTGGCAGCAGCTCAAATATGAAGGAGGCCATAATGAACCACTATTGCCTTTGTCCTAACTTTCTTTGTGCCTTGTTGTTCAGTGCTTTTTGCCTGTTACTGCTGTTGTAGCTGCCATCTTCCACTGACATCAGAGCTTAGCTTCTAAGGAGGACTGAGCACCAGTGCCATTCCAAGAATCCTCTAGGCCACAAATGTGGATTCGTAAGCCATCCAGCCACTTGGACTTGAGTATCTATTGGGTTCTTAGCCTATCTAGTTTCTAGATAGCATTATTGGAGTGCCAATTTAATAAATATCCTTTGCAATATTATTTCTTCTATTGGTTCTATTCCTGTACAGATTTGTAATACAGACCCTGTCTCAAATAAGAAAGATGTGCAAACTGACTCCAGAGGTTGTCCTCTGATCTCTACACATGTGCTGTGACAAGCTCATTCCTAATCAGAGAGAGAGAGAGAGACAGAGACAGAAAAGGGAGGGGAGAAAGACACAGAGTCAGACAGAAAGAAAAGGGGGCGCAGGGACAAAGCCAAAGAGGCAGAGCTGATTAGACTCCAAGGCTCTGTTTCTATGCAAGATCCAGTGAAGTTCTCCCTTAAAGCAAGTTTCACTGCCTTTTAGCTGTACTGGCACCTTCTAAATTGGCTCAGAATTCTTTGGGCTCAGAAGAAATGAGGTGCTGAATGTCCCAATTCACTTTATAAAGATATAGTCAATTTCATCTGAGCGAATTTCTTTATCTACTCAGCTTCATATTTTTTTATTATTTTTCAGAAACTAGTTTAGATTTGAAAAACTGGAAAAAATCATAAAAATCGGTATTTTTGAAAGCATTATCCTACCAACTGCCTACTCTCTACACTTTGGAGAGCTCTATAGTTTCCCCAACTCCCTGCTCTGTTGAAGTTTTCTATGGATTCATAAGGTTAGGCGATGCTGCCCTTGACTAACGAATGCTAACTGTAAAGGAAGGTAACGTGAATAAGAGTGTATCTAGTTGGGGAATATTCTGGGATCTTTAATTCATGAATTACCTAAGGAGGAGATTATACACAGCATTCTCAGGCTTGTTTAAACTTTAACTTTTTAAGGAAAAGAAATACTTCAACAAAATTTTGTTCTATATAACACAGCTTGAAAGCTTTGTCTTGCCACAGCTGGGGACTGCCCCAGAAATCATTTATTTCAGCTTCTGCATAATAGTCATGAAGCCAGAGAGAATGAGCATAGTGCTCTTTCACACAGTAAGTGTCATAGCTCATGACCAGATTCAAGGCCTTCTGACTCACATCAGAGCAGAACATCCCGTCACACCTTCCTTTTGATGAATGAATATAAACCAATCCTACAAAAATGGTTTTTCCACTTGAGACGTATTTGGGATAGATACCCTATTAGCATTCATCTAGGAATATATAGTAAAATGGCTCTCTGAAACTGGGACATTTATTTACTAGGATTTATTTACCATAAATTTTTCAAACACTGTTAGTCTTCTGAATTCATCAAGGAAAAGGAGCCCTGTAAAACTATTCAATGTCTTATTTCTTTTTATACATATTAAAAATTTTATGAAACAAACATGGTTTAATAGAAGACAATGGAGTTATATGACTGCATGCCTACCATATGCCAATCCCTGTAGCTATACTGTCCTCGTTCAGTTCCCAAGATAAATAAAATAGTAGTTTTCTTTCTGATAGGATAAAAATCAGGCTGAGGATGTCAGTTCTAGGTCTCATGGGCAAAGAGTGAAGGAATCAAGATTTCTATATAATTCTGCCTAGAGAGCTGATTCACTGACTCATTGAATACTCTTATTGTTTACAATTTTTGTACATGTACATAACATGTTTTGATCAAATTTACCTTTTATTGCTTTTCCTTCTATTCCTCCTTTACCCATTCTACTGTCCCACTACTGTGCCTCCCAACCTTTCAATATTCCCTCTGTCTCCCTCCTCCCTGTCTCCCCGCCCCTCTCTCCACTCTATCTTACTTAAGCCCATTGGTCCACTCAGCATCGTCTGTAAGCATGGCTAGCCTCTTGCGGGCTGCATGCCTAAAGAAAATTCATATTTAATTCTTTAATCTTTCGTCTTTATTTACCAGAGGTGGGGATAACATGTGATTACCTCAAACACAATAAAGACGTTTGGTTTATCATCAGACGCTTCTTTACTTTTCTCAGTAAAGAACAAATGCATCTTAATAATTTCTTAGTTTATAAATCTGCCAGTAACACACACCTGAAGACAAATATCACCTCCAGAGAAAATAAGAAAGCTCATAAATTTTCCTTTTGCTGTTTTGTTCTTCAAGTCTCATGCTATATTTCTAATCACACTGCAGGCCTTGGCCATGTTTGTTGATCAGGCATGTAGAAAGATGAACCTCTTTAATGAAAATGTGACAATTTATGGGACTCCAAATTGCTCTGGGAAATGAAAACACAGTTTCATTTATTAATAGTCGCTAATGGTGTATAATCAAGGCAACAACTGCTGCACAAATAAATAAACAATTAGCTGGCTTATTTGAAGTGTAAGCAGTAGATGATTTAGCCTTTTGTTCATTATTCTTATCTGCCGAGCCCTTTACCTCTCAATTCTATAACGGAAAAGAGGGATATAAAATGGAATAGTTTTATATTAAATTATATTTTAAATAGTCTTGGTGAGTTTATGCTTACCTCTTAATTTAAATTCTGTTTATATCTACATTTTTATTCTATATTTGCATAAACTAGACACTAAACCATTAAAATACTGTAACTTTCCACTTATCCAGAAGTCCAGCTTGTCAGAAGTCTGTGATAAAGGCCTCAGAGAAGCCAGAAATCTTGACCATAAAGTCCTGCGTTAACGCACTTAGGAATTCATGTAGTTTTTTTAGAGCTCAGTTATCTGGTCTCTTGGCCTCTGGTAGCTGGAGGGAGGTGAACGAGAAGTGGTTAGATGTGATGAGGCAGGCAACAAACAAATGTACAGATTCTTGGCAGCCCGTTATCATGCTCCTGCAAACTCAGGTCCATTGTTGGCTGTCATAGATCTCAAGAAAGGACTAGATGTCCTTAGCAATGATTGGCATGTTCTCATGAAGTTATACTTTAGAAAAATTGCGTTTAAACACATATAGCTATAAAATAACTTTAGAAAATTGGCAATGACTTTTCATAGAATATTACCTTAATTCCTCTACTCATTGGCTATAGAACATATAACTGCTTCATTATTTTGTGAAATATTTTTTATTGTTTGAAAATTTTATACACTTACATAACCAAACCACTGAAGAAGAGTCTTGGAAAAGGATATGGAAATTGGTAGGAAACAAAACATGAAGAATATATTTTGAGAACAAGGAACATGAGTTTAATGAGTTGAAAGAGGAGCAAGGCAGTCTAAGGTTTTGGTTTTTGTTGAAGTTAAGCCAAATTTGGAAGGAGGCCAGAAGCCTGATTCCCTCTTTTCAAATCTTTACTTATTGGTGAAGCCTCTTCCTATCCTACACACAGTGCTTCTACTCTGAAGTTTCCCTAAGCAGTTTTCTCATGAGATGATCAATGGTTCTGACATTAAATTGGGTTAAGTAAAATTAAAAATATCTCAGGTGAAAAAAAGGAGATTGAAGAAGCTAAAGGTCTTACTTGAAGACGATCATGAATTTATTTGGTGATAGGGCCAAATTTCATGCTTACATACGTTAAGCCAATGTTTGTGCATGTTTATGGAACTGCAGTTTGTACTGGTTTAGGGAAATGGGCCCCGGGTGGGGGTGGGGTGGGGGTTGGGGAAGAAGAGAGAAGTGAACTACGAGTTCCAACAATAAAGTTGATCTATTGCTAAGCAACAATTTTTTTTGCATTCCTAAAAGGGTTTGTACAAAAAAAGAACCAAATAAATAGTGGACAAATATCATGTAGTGATAATGATGAGACAATTAATTGACTTTAATCCTAAAGGCAACATCTTGTATACTCTGTGAATTACTGCTTTTCTTGTTGCTAGGACAAGATATCACTGGTATAAATAATCTAAGGGAGGAAGGATTTATTTTGCTATATGATTTCAGAGATCACAGTCCAAGCGTTAGGCTCCATTGATTCCAGACCTTCAGTGAAGGCAGAACATCATGACTGTTGCACTGTTGTTAGAGGAGGCAGTTCACCTCGTAGGGGGCAGATGACCTTCTAGTTTCTACAAATAAGCCCCAGCCCCTCCAAAGTCTAGAGCCTCCCAAAGTAGTTCCACCAAGCAGGAGCCAGGAGTTCAAAGCATGAAGGATATTTTATATTCAAACCATTAATATCTCCCTGTATTCTCACATAAAAACAAAACCGTAACCAAGAAAGTTTAAACTATTTTCCTACCATTGTATAAATTCAAGGACTGGAGTAAAATTAATTTTCCCCTACTTTCATATAGTATTTCTCTAATACTTGCTAAAAAAACTAAATTTAATGGAAGAAAACAGGAAGCTGTACAGAAGTAACAAATGAGTATTTGATGTTAGCAGCAAACAGACAGCCTCTCATCAACACTTACCATCAGCTGTGTATATATTCATTTATCTTTAAAATAGAAACAACATAAAGCCTCATGTTGCTCCTATCACAATGTAATTAGCTATGGTGACACAAAAGCATTAAGATTTTACTGTATACAAACTTCTGACACTGTTTAAACTTTTTTGTGTGTATGTGTTAATGTACCTGTATGCAAATGTGTGTGTGTATATATATATATATATATATATACCACCATGTGTTTTCAGGTGTTTACAGAGGCCAAAGGTCAACCTTAAATATTGTTTCTCAGAAGCTGCCCATGTTGTGTTCTGAGGCAGCATCTCTTAAGGAGACTTGTAGCTCACCAATTGGGCTGAATTCTCTGAAGATACAACTCAAGTCCTCATGGTTCTGCCTCTACTTCCTCCAATATAAGTACCTGTCACTATGAGTGTTAGGATCAAACTCAGATTTTTATGCTTACATAGCAAATACTTTACCAGCAAGCCATCTCCCTATATTGTGTAATTTTTATAATTATTTGGGGCAGCCAACTTTCCCCTTTATCAAAATCAAAGTTTGCATAGAGAGAGAAAAAATCAGGGAAAAAAACAATTCACAGTGGCTTCAGATATATCTTAGATTAAATCTAACCAAAGAAGTGAAAGACTTATCAAAGAAAACTTTAAGACACTGATAAAAGTATTTGAGCAAAATAGAAAAAGATGGAATGGTCTCCCATGTTCATGGAATGGTAGGATTAATATTGTGAAGATGTCTATACTGCCAAAAACAACCTACAGATTTGATGTGGTCCCCATTAAAATTGCAATGTAATTTTTATACAGAAATTGGGAAACTAATGTCAAGAATGATTAGTAGTATAAAAAAAATTTTAACTTCTAAAAATTAGATTTGGCTTTTACAAAGAAGCATGGTCTGGCTGTTGAGCATTTTACTAATTCTGCCTAAAGCTTGTATGAATTACTGGGACAATGAAACTTTCCTTTCATATGTCTTAGTGGTATTTAAGCATTACCCACATTACTCATTTGAAGGGAACAACAGGACAAGATAGAAAGATCCCATTCTGAATCTTTCTTAATTGTGAAATGCTGACCAATTCAAACCTTTTGAGTCTTAGTTTTGTCATCAATGATATATGCTCTCTATCTGGTCTACCCTAATAAGAATGTGCTTAAGATCAAAATGAAATAATGATCTGAAAGTACACTAAATTCTCTACACACTAGAAATAATGAAAAGCTTCATATAATTGTCTTGCACAACATATCCATATTAAGTATTTTTAGAATATACACGATACTGAGAGTCTCGTATCCAACTAAGGTTGGAGTATGTACATGAATCAATCTCTCTCAGTTCCAAAGCCAACTTTAAAACTTTGGTGCACGAATTGGCCAAGTTACTTATCTTCTATGTGTCTGTTTTCTCAGACACAAATCAGAGAAGGGGGAATTTGTCTTTAGGTTGTCATGAAGATGAAGAATGACTTTCCATTGAAAATGCATAGCATTATATTGCACACAAGTAAGTATGCCATTAGATAACACATATGCTAACATTATTCTTTTTCTAAGGTTCAAATGTAAGCAATAAAAGGGAGGCATGGGTTTAAAAAGACTCAGTATGGTAAATTGCCTGCTGGAAGCCTGTTCTGAGTGCTGGTGTGTGGTGGTGGGGAATTAATGTATATGGACAAAGGTGACTTAAGTCAATAGCTTCTATTCCATCCTGATTATTTTTGGAAGAATAAGAAAAGTCAACATTGCCAAGGAAATTATCTAAGAATATACCAAATCTGTCAATTTCCCATTACTATTCCCCTGGAAAAATATAAAAAGAGTCCTAAAAGTTCAAAAGTAAGGCAGATAATGCTACACATTTCTCTGATTTCATTTCAGGCAGATAACTGGACAAGTAAATACAAGCAGATGATGTTATTTTCTGTCTCATGTATCCTTTCCTCCTTTCTCTACCTGATAAACTTGGAAATTTTAATAACACTGAAGTGTCCCTGCTGTCTCTCAGGCAGGTCTGCTATTCTCTCTCCAGGGAGCTCACAAGAAATCCCTGTGCTTCCTGCAGCACCACTGTATGTTACATGACAATTGCTTGTTTACCTGTGGGTTTCTCTTTTCAGATTGTCAATTCCTCAGAAAAGAGGACTCTTCTCACCTTGAAGTCCTGAAGCAGCCCCTGACAATAATGCTTATTAAAGAATAGTAAATTGTCTTCTTTTAATTGTGTTAATACACCTTAAAATTTTGTGCATATTGTGATGCATGCATTTAACTACAGCTCTTGGGAGGCAGAGGTAAGCAGATCTCTGTGAGATCAAAGCCAGTCTGATCTACATGCTGAGTACAGGGACAGCCAGGGCCACCTAGACAGACCCTGTCTCAAAAATAGTAATAATATTAGCCAATATATTGTCTTAACCAAGTATATTCCTCATAGTAATTACTCATAGTAACATACTCATAGTATATTATGTAATTCTTTTTTTGAAATATTTAGTTAAGAGATTTTAGTGTTGACTTTTAAGCAAAGGGATTAAGGGAAAGAGAGACAGAAAGAAAGGTACACCTGCAAAGTTTGTGGGCTTCTCTAAAAGAGTAGCTGTTTTACAGATTTATAATGACATGCAATAAGCATTACAATGATAAAAGCATCTTCATTTTATAGCTATATATCTCAAGAGCACTTAACTTCCTGTCACTATTTTGTAATCAAGCTATCTGGTTTTGACTTAGATTTTTAGCAGGACTTAAAAAATCAACTTTGTTTGGTTATCAATATTTCTCTCAAATAGAAGAACCAGGCCTTTCCCCACTGTCTGCTATTAGCAATTATCCTGAAGTAATAAATTATATTTATTGATCAGAATAGTCTCCTCTTAGTCAAAAAGAAAAGGTTGACTATTCCCCGAGCACAATTACACTGAGCTATAAAACAACTGTTTCTGTTCTCTGCTTTCTTTTTACCTGACTCATTGGTTCAACCAGGGAGACTTTTCTCTTCCTAGAAATAGCTTCATCTCATGATTTTTTTCTCTCCAAAGTCTGTCTGTGCAGACTCTTATGAGTCTATATAGATTACTTGACTATTTTTGCAAGGTAATTAGCAACTTGAAATTTGTGTTATTTTTACTCATGCATGTAACAAATAATATGAAGTTATACACCAAAACTGAGTAGTCATAATGGATGTTTCCTAAATAATCATTGTTACTAAGACTACATTTTATAGGAAGAAAATCTCCTGAAAGTTTTCTTTTAGTGTTATCCATTGCTATGTTATTGCTTGCTATTGTTTTGTTTTGTAAACAGGATGCATGTCTTTCTGTTCTTGCTCTGATGTAGAATAAAATTAAGAATGCAACTCTTGTTACCCTGATTGACAACTACATTGGCCTTGTGAAACAATAACATATGTTAGTAGTTCCTACTCATAATATTTTTTAAATATGTCACGCTTATGTGACCATATGTTCCTAGATAAAGAATGGGTAACAATTAAAAATAAAGGCAGCAATTCATCATATACTCACTGGAAATATAAATTACTATAAAATATGAGAGAGAACAAGAAATTGAAATTAACGGATGGTGGGAAAGAAATAAAGGAAGATTTCAATATAAAGAATTATCTTCATCCTTGATAAGTAAGGAAACCCCAAAATTAGGTATATCTACTCTAAACTAAAAAAAAAAAAAAAAAAAAAAAAAACAAAAAACAGTGCCTCTGGATCTCCCTACATGTTTGTGCATTTTATCTTTGGTACACACTTGATGGTTATGAAAACCAGGATGCACGTTTCCTGTCTGAACAATACGGTAGTGATTTCATTCAACTTGTCATTACTGATAATTGCATTGTAGGAAGTTTTCCAGCCAATCACCTTCAGCACCATTCAATGCTCTCATGTCCATCTAGTTTGAAAGGCTTGCTGCACAGTTGTGTTTAAGACTGTGTAATGACTTTAAATCTAGGACACAGACTCTTTTTGCATGTCCAATCAATTGGTTAGAAATCTGATCCTGTGCTAATAGGTCCGTGCACATTAAAATTCATTCTTTGAAAATTGCTGCTGAGCTGGATGCTGCATATTGCCTGAACGGCAATCAGCCTGGTTTTGCCTTTGCTTCACTTTCCAGAAAAGAAAGGTGTTTTTCCCACTTTGAGGAGGAGACAATTGTTTTTCGGAGGCATAATTGAAAACTAGAAAATGTTCACATAATCTCATTGTGAATTCCTAAATTAATATTTGTCAACTAAAGTAACCAGGTTCAAATACAGGAAGAATAATATCTCAAGTACTAAAGTAGTACGCGTGGGCTCGTAATGATGTATTCTTACTAATTCTAAAATTATGCCTCTGTGGTGAGTTATAATGGCAATTTCGGTTCTAATGCAAAATACACTTGAAATAAGACTATCATCTAAATCATTGACAGAATAAATGAAGTTGTACACCAGAAAATAAAGAATTTTAGGTACCAAAAGTAAAGCAAGATCATCATGTAGTTCTCTCTAATACGCATTCAAAGAAATCTCTTTTTGTTGTTTTCTTCCCGCTGCCATAGGCAAAATATTTGAACTCTAAGTCTAAACACTCTTAGATACTAAATAGTCAACTGCCAACCAACGTTATGACATTTTTCATTTTTTAATTGTATGTTATAGTCTCACAATTTTTATTATAGATGTCATACTAAGAATACACAGCTGCACACTTCTAAACCCTGCATACAATCACGTTAGTCTACCTTGTTCTCCTAATGCTGTGACATAATATTAATCTGTGTAAACCAATGTTTGGCACGAAGCTGTCCAAATCATAACAGCGAATGAAGCATAAAAATGTCATGACATGATTATCAGACCTCAGCAAACAAGCACTGTAATTGTCACATCCTAATTTTCCAAGCTAGTGAAAAAGCCAAAATACTCTTTACCACTATATTGGTAGCATATGAATCCTACTGACCCAGTTGAATCAAGTCCAGGTTCATTTGATCTTCAAAGGAAATACTTACACTGAAGGAGTCACTTCTCTTCCTTGTCCCAAGAAAGAGGCATGGAATGTCGAGACCCATTATGTGACTAAAAGGCCACTATGGTTGTCAGTGAAGAGATCAGTGGGTGAACCACTGGACAAGCAAGCAAAAGAAGCAAGCATGGAATACTAAGGTGGAAAGTCCTCAGAGACTAAAACTATATTTTACTGACAGTCCATCATGCATAGGTTTATGTGAGTACTTGAACATACTTTTAAAAATTGATTTCATTGATTGAGTTATATAGCAGATCACCCTTCTCGGGGGTGAGAACCAGCCAGGGCTACAGTTCTGGCAAGCTTAGTCTTTCAGTCATACATGTGAAAAGGTAGGGTTATTGTGTATAATGCCTTTGAACTGTAATCTTTTGGAAAAGGACACAGTAAAAATTAAGGAATAATTTTTAAACGAAAAAGATAATATAATAGCCTTTCCATAATAGTAGCTATCTTCTCTATGCAATTATGAATTATGAAGGACACATTTCTTTTTAAATTTATATGAGGTAGAAACATAGACATCAGTTGACATTCATAGACTGAGAAAATGATATTTACAAAAAAAAAAAAAAACAAATGGACCAGTAGGCTCGCTGCCTGTAGAACACTTGGTTCTGTTCCCAAAACCCCTGTATCCCCTTCCCACATTCTTCTGGCCCTGGACCACAAGACCTGTGGAAAACCTCCAGTGCTATCAAATCCAAGTCAGCTGAAGAACCAGCTCCCAGTACAATCACAGTACACTCTATTTGAAGAATTTGTTCATACAAGGCCAACCAGTGAGAAGAAAAGCACAGAGTTGGAGAGTCAGACAAAAGAGCAGTAGCCAAGTCCCAGCTCTGAAAAACAGGCCTCCTGCTAGACCAGAGGCTAAGTAGGCCACCAGAGCTCCAGCCCTCAACTGGGGCAGAGACTCCAGCTTGATAAGAGGCCAAAAAGAAGCAAATCACTAGAGAATAACTAAGAAAGAAGAAAGAAAGAAAGAAAGAAAGAAAGAAAGAAAGAAAGAAAGAAAGAAAGAAAGAAAGAAAGAAAGAAGAAACAAGAAAAAATTACTCATCCAATAAAGACAAACTCAGGAATTCAGCACCTAAACCCATAATCATCGCAGACCCAGATACCTAAATGCCAACTTAAGAGCACAATCAATAACAAGGGTAATATGCTACCATCAAAGCCCAATCCTACTACAAAAAGCCCTTAACATCCCAACACAGTCAAAGCACAAGAAAGAGACCTCAAAGCCAAATTTATGAAGATAATAAAGGCCCTTGAAAAGGAAATGAATAAATCCCTCAAGAAATCGATGAAAAGACAGACAATGGGAGGAACTGAATAAGTTCATTAAAGAAACCAGGAAAACACTAGCAAAAATTTAGAAGAAATGATTAAATATATTAATGAAAGCTAAGAAAAAAATAAGCAAAGGAAATTAACAAAACTGTTCAAGACCTGAAAATGGAAATAGAAGCCATAAATAAACAAAAACAGAGGGAATTTTGGTAACGAAAAATCTAGAAAAAGGAGCAGAAAATATTGAGATAAGCTACAGCAACAGAACACAAGAGATGAAAGAGATAATATCAGGAGTTACAGATACTATAGATGAAATAGACATATAAGTAAAAAAAACAAAACAAAAAAAAAAGTTAAATCCAAAAAATACCTAACACAAAACACCCAGGAAATCTGGGGCACCATGAAAAGACCAAACCTAAGAATAGTACAATAGAGGAGGGAAAAGAACCTCACTTCAAAGGCTCAGAAAATATTTTCAACAAAAACATAGAAGAAAATTTTCCAAACCTAAAGAAGGACATACAGAACATGCAGAACAAGAATACTAAAAGCTTCAAGAGAAAAAGAGCAAGTAATATATAAAGGTAACATATTAGAAATACACCCAACTTCTAAAGGAGACTCCAAAAGCCAGAAGAGGCCAGACAGATGTGCTACAGACTCTAAGAGCATTGCTGCCAGCATAGACTACTATATCCAGCAAAACTTTCTATGACCATAGATGGAGAAAATAAAATACTCAGTGACAAACCTAAATTCAAACAAAACATATCTATAAATCAAGCCCTATAGAAGGTACTAGAAGGAAAACTTCAAACCAAGGAGGTTAACTATAACGATGAAAACACAGGAATTAAACAACCTTGCTCCATTAAAATCAAAGGAAGGGAGACACAAACACTCACACAGGCACACATGAAGCCAACCAACAAAAACTACAAAATAATAGGACATAACAATCATTGGTCATTGATATCTTTCAACCTCAGTGGACTCAATTCCCCACTGGAAAAAAACAAAACAAAACAGACTACCAGAATGGATGAGAAACAAGATCCACCCTTCTTTTGCCTACAAGAAAAACAACTTAACACCAAAGCAATCATCACCTCAGAGTAAAGAACTGGGAAAATATTTTCTAACAAATGGACCTGAGAAGCATGCTGGTGTAGCCATTCTAATATCTAATACAATAGCCTTCAAACCAAAATTATTCAAAAGAAATGGGAAAGGATATTTCATATTCGTCAAAGGAAAAATCCACCGAGATGACATTTCAATTCCAAATATCTATGCCCCCAACACCAGGGTTCCCACATTTGTCAAAGAAACTTTGGTAAAGCTTAAAACACACTGACTACACACACTGATAGTGGGAGACATCAATTCCCAACTCTCACCAAAGGACAGGTCATCCAGACAAAAACTAAACCAAGAAATATTGGAGCTAACAGATGTTATAAACCAATGAACCTAACAGGTATATACAGAATATTTCACTCACACACAAAAGAATATACCTTAGTGAGTGGGGAAAGCAATTGTCATATAAATATGAGGATCTCAGTTCAAATCCTAATACCTCTGTAAAAAGCTGTATATGGTGGTATGTGCTTTTAATCTCAGCATTGGGAAGGCAGAACCATGTGACTGGCCAGTCTGTACTAATGAGTGAACATCAAGTTCCAATGAATCACTGGGTCTCAAAAAATAAAATAGAATAAAATAAAATAAAATAAAATAAAATAAAATAACAATTTTGAGATTGACCTAGCTTACACACACACACACACACACACACACACACAACAACAACATGCTTACAGAATTTCTTCAAAAACCAGTTATAAATATTTTATTCAACAAATGTATGTTTTATTTCATATAGAAAAAGAAATTATCCAAGAAGAAATTTCAAGTGACAATACGCAAATACTAACTGATATCACTCTTGAAAAGAAAAGTACGTAATAGTTTAGAAGAATAACTTGGGTGTTCAAACCCATTGATAAATCTAGAAAATTATGTTTCTAAAAGTTGTTGCAATGACACACCTCATAACAGTTCACTTAATATTAATATGCATCATCTTCATTTGTTACTGACTTGATTTGAAGTTCTGCAGATGTTATACTACAAATTGGAGTTATATATTTTTTAAAAGTTATTCATGTAAATATGTGTGCACGTTATACAATCCATTGACAATGACATTTTCTGCTTTAAGTAACCTATATAGAATGAGCTCTCGGAAAAGGATGGACTGCAGCAGCCTTCTATTTAAGTGAGTGGTTTTCAAATGCGGATATAAGAAAACACAATTCTCACAGTCTAGGGTTTAAGTCATAACAAGTTATAATGATATAAGCACATATAACCATATAAAAGAAAACGGCAGCTTTGCCAGCCACCTGAGAAGCTACTGTGTGTGCGGAATTGCTGGAATATTACCATTTCAAGGGTCCCTGCCTTTCTCTTTCTTCTATGAAACTGCCACCTGTGCAATTTCTGCAGAGCACTTCAGATGTCTGTACACTTACCTGACAGAAAAAAACAACAACAAATAAAAAACATGTAACCATAGTTTCACAATGAATTTGTTTTTACAAACTTAATTAAAGAACAAAAGCAATTTTGGGTTATAGAATAGGCCTCCCTAAAATGTTGCATATGCATTGAAGTTTTGTAAATCAAATTCTACTTCCCCTTGTCTTGATATCATACCCTTAAGCGTTCTGCGAGAAACTGATAGTTCATTGGTCATCATTTGTGATAAACCTTTTTGTTTTCATGGTACTGGTATTGAAACTAGGATTTTGCACATGCTAGGCAAATAGTCTGTTGCTGAGCTATATCCCAGCCCACTTTTAGTTTTGCTTACTTTAATTTTTACATGAAGTCTCAGTTCAGTCTTTCTTAAACTCACTCTATGCTCAGACAGCCTTTAAACTTCCTAGTCTCCCAACCCAAACTTCATGTAACTCAGCTTAAAACAATCATGTAAATGTTTTACTTATACTATATCTATTTATCCTGTCAAAAATATGGCCTCAATCCAATGTAGTAGAAAGTGAGATTTGTCACATATCTTCATGTATTTAAATAGTCTTTCATTGCCTCATTTATTCAGCAAATAGATATTAGCCCAAACCATTTGCCAACCTGTGTTATAGGTCTGGATGCTGAATCAACCAGGACACTCTTCTTGACCTAACAAGTCACACTGCATCAAATCACCCTTGCTGGTAAGTATTACATGTATTAAACAAGACTACAAGAGAAAGCTCTTATTCTTTGGCTCTCAAGCATGCCTGAATGAGAAAGAGAAAAGCTCTATCTTCCATTGGTTGTTGGTTTCCTTTGGTTTGTGACATTAGCAGAAATACATGTTTCTGAGTCAGAAGAATATGGTCAATGACACAAAAGTGTTCCTCAGGAGTATGATAGTAAACTGCATCTGAGGAGGTTGCCAAGTCATTGGGAGAGAACTGCCACCTAGATAACAGGTGCCCACACCTCATTCCCAGCAGTCCCTAGCATCAGCACCACTACAGATGGCATGCCTCCCTGCTATTTCAGTGATGTATATAAAGGTCCTTGGCTTAACTGAACTTTGGCTTTCCACTCCTCTCCATGACTATTATCACACTCCATTGATTATTTCCAATTACCACCCAGACATCATACATTTTATACTAGAAGACAAATGAGGCAAACTGGGTCCTAATGCCCAGAGCAAGCAGAAAATAAAACATCACTTTGCATTCCATGTGAGAGCTATATTGGTGCCCATGAGGACATCCCCTCTAGCAGTTCTGTCTGCTGTTGGATGTTCCCGGTATATATTCTATCTTAGCATCCACAGTGAGCTGTGAATGGTCTTGGCTTTCATCCCACCCAATCTGAGAACAGAGATTGAGTTCCTTTCAATGGACATGAGACAAATGAAGCTGTTATCACCATACAATAGAAGTCACTAGAGCTATGGCAGGGGGTTGGGAGATGAGCAAAAGCACATTACAGCCCTGCATGTAGCTGCTGTGTTGATGCTAGCTGAGCCAACACACCAGTAACTGAAAAGGTCTGGACAAGAACTGTGGAGGGAGGTGGCTGCCAAGATGATCACATTTAGAAGCACAGCTAGAAGCATATCGACAGGTTTTCTAGTTTTCATGGCCTATCTTCAGTTCGGGAAGCAAGCCATCTCTTTTATTCATTTATATACTTTAATTTTATTTTATAGATATTATTTTGAGTTTATAATATAATCATGTCATTTCCCCCTTTTCCTTCCTTCTTCCAAATCCTCCAATATAATCCTCCATGCTCTTTTTCAAATTCCATAACTTTTCTCTTCATTAATTGCTGTTATATACATATACTCTCTGCTCAATCTGTATAATGTTACCTGTATATATGTTTTGAGGTCTTTTTAACATGGGATATTGAGTCATTTTTGCATTGTTTGTCATTTGCTAATAATGGAGTTGGAAGTTTGTAAACTATTAAAAAAACCCAAAAGTTCTAAAAAAAAGTTCATATATTTATGAAACCCACTTCTAAAGTCCATATGAGTATCTGAAGACTGCTAAAAAACATATGGACATAATCTTTATTTTCAATTCTACTATATTAGTCTTTGTGCTACCAAGTGAAAGTAGATAGCCTTCAAAAATTCCTATATCTAAGAGGTTAGCGTATTTAAGCCTCTGTCAGCATGAAGACAAGATTACCCTGCATTGTAGATATTTGTATTTAAACTTGTGAAGAAAGAAAGCACAGAAAGCTCAATGTTTACATGATTATTTGTGCATTACAATTTCACTTCCCTTAAACAATAATTTTGTTGTTAATTAAAAGAATGAGAGCCAAGCCTGCGCTACACATGAGGTCACAGTACCCCAGTGACATTTATTGCTTGAAGTACTGACCCTCTAATGGGTGATGAGCTACAGAGCAGTATATTTTAATTCAGTCTTAAAAGGGCCAACGTAAGGCTATAATAATAATATTCATTTAATGAAGCTTGATGACCACTTCCACTTTTACAAGCTTCCAAATTCTCATTAAAATGGCATGCAGTTTGGGGTAGAATCTTCAGAGGTAGTCCAGCCCTATAGGTAGCACTGTGTGTGCGATTAAGTGAATGGACTCCACAGTCATAATGCCAAGGTTTGAACTACATTCTTAGTTTAATCAGGTTACATAGGTGCAGCTATTAAACTATATTAACCTCAGTTTTTTCTGTAATAAAGTCTAATGGTGAATCTTGATTGTCAACTTGAGATTGAGAGATATCTAAGAGATTGGTAATGTGCACTTCTAGATTATCTATGAGTACGTTTCTAGAGACAATGAGAATCCTGAGGGTTCTGACCTAATAAATCTTCACTGATGGATTTTAAATTTAAACAGACCACTGGGGAAGAATTGGAGACTTAGGAATGATGTCAATGTACAGGAAGTAGGTCACTGGACATGTGTCTTTGGAGGGCATCTCTTAGCCGGCCCAGGTGTGTCTGCATCTTTCATCTCTCTATGTCTTGGCTACTCTGAGGTAGAGAAAGTTACTTTTCACCCACTCTTGCCTAGCATGCTTCGAGTTGCTACTACTCAGAAACACTGAAACAAGGCAAACACTAGTCCACCTCTCCAAAACTGTGTGCTAAAAGCAAACCTTTTCAACTTCAAATTGATATTTGTTAGGACACAAGAAAGTCTGACTAATGTACATAGTAATAATACCTGAATCTACACTGTGATAATGTTTAGCTCATTTCTGTTCACATTAGGCACTCCTGTAAAATTCTCTCGAATATTTGTTTCTTCTTGTGTCACCACAGTAAAGTTTCCTTTGATCAGTTTTAAGTAAGGTAGGCTGGAGGGAGAAGAGAAAAAGGACTCTGCAAATAATTATGTTTTATTTTGGACACAGATTTTGCTGTTGGATCTTCTTTGGGGTAACAGCTTAGGGAAGTCTCTGGGGAAAGACATTGTACTAAGAGATGAGATGAACAGTAATGCACTACACCCATGTATCCACAGTTTATCAAGCCCTTCATAGGCAGCAACAGATTCTACTGATGAGCTTGGAAAGGACTGCAATAAGAACATTGAGAGAAGCATGGATAGGAGCCCATGTACATTCGTGTTTAATTTCTAAGATCCCAAGGTAAGGGCAGCATTCTGAGTCTTAATATCCCTCAAAGAGTGAGCTAGAAAAATTCAATATTTTACCTGAAAATGGACTAGATAATTTTTTTTGTCTGTTAACCACAGAGTGATATGGTAAAGTTTTATTAGTAGTTCAGTCTAAATTAGTTCCACTGGTAAGTACAGGAAATGTTAGGGAGCTGGAAGATGGTTGAGCAGGTACAAGCTCTTATATACAGGCTGAAGACCTAAGTTATATTTCTAAGTCCCACAAGATGGCAGGAGAAAAGTGACTATGAATAGCTGTTGTCTGATCTGCTCACATGTGCCCTTGCCTGCATAATTTTGTGCATACATACATATGCTCATATATGAAAAATATATAATAACCAAAAAAGAAAATATAGTATTAGGAAAAAATATGTCCCACCTAATACTTGAGACAGGAATCTAAATGGAGACAAATGTCAAAATATTTTCCTTTTTCTATTTCTTTTTTTAGATAATGTATTGCTAAGTAATTTTGGCTGGACTCACTATGTAGACCCAGATGGACGCAAACTCATATAGGTCTGACTACCTCTGCCTCTTACATGCTGGGATTAAAGACATCTGATACCATGCCAAGCTCACATGTCTAAATATTTTAACATTATGAATAATGATATCATGGTAAGCTGGTAATTAAAAGTTAAATCTCTTCTACTACCATATATGCTATACATGATATATAAACATATATATATATATATATATATATATATATATATATATAAATATATAAACATATACAAGATGGTAAAACAGAATTAATTTTTAATTACCAGTAAAAATTATGTTTGAAGATCACCTAAAATTGAGAAAATTCAAACCTCTTGAAGTCCTGGAGCAGAATGTGATATGCATTAAGTACTTACAGCCCTGCTCCCTGACTGAGGGCTTTCTCTCATTTCTTCCCACTCCTGGCTCAGTCAGCATTGTTAGAAGACAGATCAAAGTAGAAGTCCCAAGACTATACATACAAGGTTCACCTACACACAGTGTCCCTTGGCTGTGCCTCTATTCTACAGAAGAAAGCATTAGTAGCCTGTTAATCCCTTGACAGGATAGACCCAGAAAAGAGATACATTGATCCTGATGGTAATCTTATGGCTATTTAGATAAAAAAATCTTACTCCTCTAAACCAAGGTAATAATTTAGAAGAACTATATTATAATAATATAGACCATGGGGTAGAGGTGAGGTGCCATATCTCTTTACCTCCTGAAAACATTCTCATTTTTTGAGGACGGGTACAACTGACAAAGGATGTTAGAAGGTATCAACTCAGAGTTAAGATGCATACTACTCCACAGACTCTTCACCCACCAT
Source organism: Cricetomys ansorgei (assembly GCA_026225945.1). NCBI lineage: Eukaryota > Metazoa > Chordata > Mammalia > Rodentia > Nesomyidae > Cricetomys > Cricetomys ansorgei. Next base: position 4,313,488 of record JAMJFZ010003266.1, on the reverse strand, counting down.
AGAAAAATAATGAGGTCTTCTTAAAATTAGCAATGTCATTATTGCCTTCCAAGTGCACACTGAACATCAGCCTTAAGAAAGCTAAACATCCCAAAGTCTAATTATATCCTCACCCCCTTCTCATTGTTGCCATTGTTTGTGGTTTGCCCCCCTTCTGACTGACATAAATCTCTTGGTTTTCAATAGAGATTTTGTCCTGTGGAGAGTGTAATGAGGCAGCTGCTTAACAGTTGCAGCTAATCAAGGAGACAATTTAACCCAAAAAAGTTTCCTCCAAGGAACTTTGGGAACGTGAAGAATATGTTCAGATTGGGAATTTACAGTTTCCTTAACCTGACATGGGTCCTCAATCCTGTGGTCAAGACCAGGGTTTCAAGTCTGTGGGAGAAGAGGCATACAAAAACCAAGACACCTGTGCAAGAAACAAAGCATTCTGTGCTGATTCATGAATATTATACCTGGAAGGATGAATTTCATGAAAAATCTTCCACTTGAAGCTCCACATAAATCAAAGTCATAAATAAATAATATTATTTAAGTACTAAATGGACCTGGCATCCCTATGATAGTTTAATCAAAGCTTCAGGTAATCTCAAATTAGATTTGTTTTGATTTTCTTCAGGCTCCATTTTTTTACTTTATGATAATGAAACAAAAGCTTTTCTAAAAACAGACAAAAATGAATCACTGCTACCTAGGGTAAACGCCTTTTACATTTGCCCCAAAAGTCCTTGCAAACCTAATGCAATCAAAACAATGGCAGGAAACTTCTAAACCCTTGTTAAGTAACCATTAATTATTTACTGAAAGAATTCATTGCTTGTGAGTAGATATAAGCCTTGGGGGCAGGCATTGAAGGCTTTTTTTTTTTAATTGGTTGAGGCTGATGGGGTATAATTACAATTTTTTTTTTTTTTATCAAAGAGAGTCTGCTACAGAAGTGCTACAAAAGGCAGAATTTAATCTAGTTTACATTATCTACAGATTTGATTACACTATATGCATGCATTGTGTGAGCCTGGGTGATAAAACACACACACACACACACACATATATATTATATATGTATGTGTACATATATATATGTATATTTATCATGTGTTTTTTATATACATACACACATAAACATATAAAAACTGTATTTGTTGTTGCTTTTGTTGTTTCAAGACAGGGTTTCTCTGTTGTAATTTTGTCTGTCCTGGAACTCACTCTGTAGACCAGGCTGGCCTCGAACTCAGAGATTCACTTGTCTCTGCCTCCCAAGTGCTGGGATTAAAGGTGTGTGCCATCACCACCTGGCTAGAAACTCTATTCTTAAGCAGACTGTATACTAATATACTAGAAATTATTTTTTGTGTAGCTGATACTCTAAGAATAAATTTTAAAAATATTGGAATAGTTCAGTCCTTAATGAGACTGTGTAATAAGGGCAGCCTTACCAAGTAGTTTATAATTTAACAAAAATTTACAATTTATGTCATTTGGTTCCCAAGACAACTGTGTCCAAGGATCAGTCTCACACTTGACCACCTGTCTCTGCAGTTTTCCTACATCCAACTAATAACTACAAATGAAGATTCCCTCCATTAACAAAGGAGGGAATGGGAAGGGCCAAGACTTGATCTATGTACCAGCATGTGCCTTCTCCCACATTTACGTTTACAGGCAGAAGCAATGATTTTGTATGTAATAAATTACATTTCCTCACCTGGAATCTCATCTTTTTCTCCCTAAACTAGAGGATGAGAATATGGAAAAAGCACCATTTGCCCTGTCTCCCTTCCGTTTACGTTACCTTCTCTGATAGCATCACAGTCCCTTTTGTGTTTGCCGGGTTATTCCTGTGTTCCAGTTCCCTAACCTTGTTAACACATCTATCCGTTCCCGTTAATACTGAGGCCCTCTAAAAGGCAGACGCCCCACTCTTTAACTGCCCCTGCCTCTACTCAAATCTGTTTCCACACATGACGGCTCCGTGGCATTCTGAAAGGAGCCGAAGGAAGCAGAAGCTCAGCATCTAGGCTCTTAGCTGTGGGAACAACAACCTTTTGGAAGCCTCTCACCAAGGTTTTGCCAGTATTATCGTGCCTTACTAACACAATTTTTAATTGATATTTATTTAATTTTCATTGCTCTTTTAAAATTTTATCAGGGTCCCCTCAACAGAGTTACATCAAGCTCTTTAGCCTATTCGGCCAGCTTTCTTTGACATGCACCCTCTTCCTGATGCTTGAACTTGCTTCTACTCTTTAACTGTCATTGTTCAAATATTTGTAATCTACTATTAATCTTCAGAAAATAAGATTTACTAAGGCTATTCAGCTAGAGAAATACTGAGCCTGTGCCAAGTGTGATTGTGCATGCCTGTAAACCCAGCCTGTAAACTCAGAAGACTGAGGCAGGAGGATGGAAAGCCTGATGATGGACATAAAAAAAAAAAAAAAGAAAGAAATCTGAGGGAGGACATAAAAAAACCCTTTCTCAAAGCAAACCTAGCCAAAATAAATTCCAATACAGCAAGCAGCAAGAGACTGGTCCCAGAATGAATGCACTTCCCCAAGGAAGAAGATCTGACTTGGAGCCACTCTGCAATCTTGTCTCCAGGAAACCTTTTGTTCCTCACCATCTGCCCTCCACATTTCTTCTTCATTCCATCTATAAACCACAAATGGGGAAATGGCAGCAATACATAAAACAGTGGAAAGAAAGGGATTTGTGGATATTTTCTTCAATATTAGAGCAGTTGGCATATGTGTAATAGAGTGTAGGCAATTTGTGTGCTTGATCCTCGTGTACTTCACCAGAGATTCAGATTCTGCACAAGGCACAGGTCAGACCCTGGGATCAAGATCTTTTCTCAAATATGCATGTATCTATTATCTAGGAACTGTCCTGAGTTTGATTTTGCTGAAATGCTGTTCAAAGCACCCAGATTTCACCAGTTAACAAACCTAGCTTCATTCACGCCTGACAGGCGTGTGCTGGGGAGCTGCTTCTATAACAGCGACGTCATCTCCATAACTCCTGTGCTCCATCACCTGCACATCTTCCCCCCTCTCCCTCCCTGTCTCTCTCTATAGCAGGAATGGAGAAGTAAATCACATTATGTTCCTTGGCACCATAAACTATGTCAATTTTGTTGGAAACAATATTAAATATGGAAGTAACCCCTCTCTTTTTCTTAATCTATTACATTCTCTAACTTCACTCACGCTGATCTTTGAAAGAAAACAACTGCAAAGGCAGCTGGGTAATGTCGTTATGCTAATTTACTGGCTATAATCTGTAGAAATAAAAAAGTAGCTATTAGAGTGAGGAATGAGTCAAGAAAAAAGCATGGCAAACCTCAGGCCTCCCCTGCACCTGCAAATTTCCTCAGCTGGCTAGACAGACACTAAGCAAGAGAACTTACTTATAACTCTGTCCAGAAGACAAAAGAAAGAATTCCAGTAGGGAATTCACTTTCCCTGTAAAATGGAAGGGGGCTACAAATGATCTGAGGGCAATTACAAGAACCACACTTTACAAAATAGGTGTGATGGTTTGAAAGAAAAATGTCCCCCAAAGTCCTGGAGGGTTAAGAGATGTGGGCTTGTTGGAAGACTTGTGTCACTGGAAGTGGACCTTGAGAGTTTAAAACCTCTCCCCATGACTAGTTAACTCTCTCTGCTTTGTGGTTGTGGTTAAGATGTGACTCCTCAGCTTTAGAGTCTCCATGCTTCTCCTGTATCATCAGGAACTCTAACCTTCTGGAAACATACACCCAAATAAACTCTTTCTTTCTTAAGCTGCCTTGATAATAGTGGTTTTTCACAGCAATGTAAAAGCAAACTGACATAGTAAGCAAAGATGTATCCTTTATCTGATGCTAGTAGAGATCGATGCACAGCCAACTTTAGAAACTGCAAAAACAAAAATAGGGAATAATGCTATCTCTCTTATCCACCCACGTGCTTCGGTTCACAGGACTGGAGCTTTTTCATTTGCCCCCAAGGCAGTTCACTCAGTTCAGATCTTATTCTAGAAGTACTCAGAAGCCACAGGAAAGCATTAAGTATTTCTCTATGGGATCTGCCTCCCCGTCTGAATTTTAAAAATGTAAAGAAAGGAGAGTGAGCTACCCACAGCTACTCTTCCAGTTTTGCTCCTAACAAATGTGCATGAGAGGGGAGGCCTGCACTAAAACACTCAAACTCCGGGAGCATCTTCTGAGTCTTAACTTTCTTCACACTTACTACAGCATTCTCATGGATCTGCAAGAAAGTACCTTGTATAATTTAAATTCTATGAGAACGTTCACACTGAATCATATTTACTTCAGAAAAAAAAACAAATTCATATATTCTAATTGGAATCGGGTGTAAATAGATGACCCTAATTTGTCTCATATTCATACAGAGAACCTATTTTGAAATTCATCTAATAATTAGAGACAAATTAAAAGGTAAACTATATACAATGATGTTCTGTTTTGACACAGCATTTCAATTTTACTGGTGATATAATATGTTTAATCCATCTGCATTCTCCTTCATATACTCTGCCAAAATGCTGCATTATGACACTAGAAATGCATTAATTACCTAAATGTTGCTTAGCACTAAGGCACTGATGTACTTTATAGAACATGGAAGGACAACAAAGTTTTGCATATTGTGAGTTCATGGTCACATGGCAGGATGAGAGAGGTGGAAGCCAATGTGGGCTGCCTGTTAAATCCCATGTCTCAGATTGCCTGTGCTTACTTCTTATGGAAAAAGTCATTGTAGGAATTTTGGTCCACAGTGGGGCTTTTAGTGTGTGTGTGTGTGTGTGTGTGTATGTGATGTAAAGGGCTCCTACTCATTTCGTATTTTGTGAATCTGGAAAATAGTACAGTTTGCTGTTTTTAACTAGAAACTTCAGCATAGAGGGAAGAACAGGAAAGCAGAATAGGAGTAGAAACTAACAGAAAACATTGTGTTTGTTTGTTTGTTTCAGAAAACTTGAGTAAAAGAACGAAGTTATGGGTGATCAAATACCGTTTAGCACAGCAAGGGGTGAGAATGGATCCATCTATGGGCGTGCTCAGTTCTGTCCTGGGCTGCTGCAGGATAGATCACACTGAGCAGACCAGGCTTAAACTCACCTGCCTCCTCCCTGAGGTCCTCAACACCTATCCTCCAGTCTATCCCCCTTTCACCTGACCCACCTTCCTCACAGATTCTCTACTTTCTCTAACATCATCCACCCTGCAATGCCAAATTCTTCCTAAGAAATGCCTATGCCAATGCAGTGATCTGCAATGACTCCTCAGAGAATGGAAATTCATCCAGACAGCACGGTGGGTTTTTGTCTATGAGATACAATGTTCCCTGCCATTCTTTCTGGAAGTCTGATTCTTGAAGTCTCCAGTGCACACAGGAGAGACCACTGCAACACTCCACTGATGCCCCAACCTTCCCTTGTTTCTTCATGATGTCGCTTTTCTTCATATTCTATGATCCCCATTTCCAGCATGTCAGAACTCAGTCCATTCTTCATATTTGCCTTCAAATGTTCACCATCCGGAAAAGTTGCCTCTGGTCCCTTCTCCTAACCCATTTCCCACACATATACCCCTAGCAGCTTTCATGTCCCCAAGTCCCACACTTTAAATGTTTCTGTTTCATCCTATGGCAAGTATCTTGAACACACAGCCCATAGAGCAATGTGGTTTTGTTCATTATTTTGTTTATTTCATGGGCGTGTGTATTTTAGTTCTTAAAATAGTGTCTTGCATCACAACTATTGACTCAAAGACTTTATTTAATTCCATTTGAAGAAACCACCAGTAATATGTTCTATTTAGCCTGCTCTGTGGATAACAGGATAGATAGCTTTAACCAATATATTATGCCACATCTGTTTGGTACTTTATAATTCCCATAGTGCAAGGACAGAAGACAAGAGTGAAAGCAACAGTGTTATGTCAATGCCGGAAGGCAGAGCTTTGAGGTTGCTGCAGGCCTCCTGGGGATGTCTTCTGTTGTCTTTCTGCGGCAACAGTAACTGCAGGCTTTGCAAAGTGAGGAAGAGAAAAACTAAACCATCTCTAATTTCTTGCTTCCTGACTCCTCCACCGCTCTGCAGTGGCTGGCATTGGGGATGGGGGCGCTGAGAATGTTGTCATGTTGGGTGATTCAGGTCTTCCTGGTCGATTCCACCCCTTCGTAGGTGACTTCTGCCACTTCATGTAAACAAGGCAGAGGTTACACGTGAGGTAGAGGCAGCTTAATAAGTGAACACAAGGAGCCTGGTCCCTTTGGAGGCAAAAGCCAGTTAAAGATATCCACGAGGAAGAGCTGCTGTTATTTTGTAGACATTCAGAAAACACCTCTAAAAAACATCCCTAAACTGTATCTGCCTTTTCATTTTCTGCCCCAGGACTCTATTCTGACAAGGTTGCCAAATATTTACTACAGCTTCGCCAGCCTAAGAAGAGTAGCTGGGGAGAGAAAGCTTTGCTCCTCTGAGCACAGTCTGCAGTTTAAGCTGCAGCCTAGCAACGAGGCAGAGAGGAGATGCCAGCTCTGTGCGGCTAGGAGGAGCTCGAACACAGAAGGATCTCTCAGACAATCTGCACTCAGTCAACCGTCTGGTCCCCGCAGCTCAGGCAGAGTTTTCTAGGGTATCCTTTTCCATTGGCCAAGGGAAGAGGCCAGACGTTTCTGATTGGAAGAGGGAAAAGTACATGCAGCATTAGCTTTCTGATACATTTTAGGGTTACACAAGTCGCATTTGGGACCAATTCCTGCAGATGACCACAGCTGTAGCCAGTACAACCCGAAACAAAGACAATTTCATACCTAAAACAATTAGGAAATTAAAACACTGGTAAACTTCGGAACTGGCTTTTCACTAAAGACTGTACGGTTTTAATTTGGGAGCTTTGGTACTTTTTTTTTTTCCTTACCTTATTTGAAATTAATATTGTAATTGCTTTTATAACCCCCAAACATCAGAACGACAACCAAGCCAAACAAAAATGTGTTTTCAATCGTAGCGTTTAGATAGGAGTGAGTTTATAACTTGACAATAAACAGCATTATACCTAAAACAATTAATGGTAGTTTGCATATTCATATTTTTGCGTATTCATATTTGTATTGCATATTTGGGAGTCCATCCAATTTTTTAGAAATAAACAAATAATAATAATCATTTGTTTAAGTTCCACCAAAAATTAATCAAAATGTCATTTATGAACAAAACGTTTGTTCCTAACCAGAGAAGCCAAAGGCTGTAATGAAATGATGTTGCCTATTGACTTCAGCACTCTGTTGAGTAATTACTTTCCCTTAATGCAGAGATCAACATACTTTGGGCTCTTTTGAGACTTACATGAGAAAGTCGTTCTAAAGTATATAACACCCTGCTCATCACACTTCAATTTGGGGGAGGGTGGGAAGATAATGAATAATGCAAATATACAGACGGTCCTTAAATTTTTAAATCTCAGTTTTCCAGATGCTCTTATAGTGTATATAGTAAGTATTCCAAAATATGTATAACTAAAATAAAAGTGAAAAGGATATGAAAAGTGAAAGGATGGCAGAGAGGGTGGGATGGTTTCACATTCGATTCTCTTCTCATGAGAACTCTGCCAGTCACACAACCCTGACTTGCTTCTCCTACCTCTTCTTCACCAACCAACCTGAATGGAAGATGCCTACCCTTCCTTACTTTTTGCCAGTAATGGCAGTGACTCTAACTCTTTTCTAGTTAGGCTGAGATTCTGAAAGTTTGAGGGCTATAAAAGACATGGAAGGAGTATCATTATTGTGTATGGGGGTGGGGCAGGTTAACATAGATAAGATTCAAGGTTGAATAAGAAAATTAATAATATTATTAAGCCTCCCAAGTTATAAAGGAAAGAGAGACTCTCAGAGAGCTCTGCACCGCAGTGTGACAGGCAGCTCAGCCATCACACTGGAACAAAATTCCATTTTCAACTGGGTAGGCTTTTCAGAACCCACCCACCTCACTTTCATTTGTGGGCCTTAAAGGTAAGGCCTGTGATTTTTGGCTTGACCTCCAGAGCAAGGAAGGTTCTTCATACCAACGATGTTGTACTTAGTGAAGGGGGATTTGTGGCTACTCTGTGGATCACATCCTCAGTCTTGTGAGTAGGGCTTCCCTGAGGTCTGTTCTCCCTTCATTTTCTCTCAGAGATTCACGTTTCCCTGGAATGGAAACTTAATTTCATAACTGAGCCTGTTTCTAGCCCTGGAAGTTCCAGTTTTCTGCTTCTGTGTGGTTGAACGGCCCTATGGCTAGACCCACCTGTAGCAAAGGTAAAGGATGGTAACAAACAGTGATGGTACCTTGTGAGAACTCCTTGTTAGTGACACTTTGGTGTCTGAGTACCTTAAATGTAAATGCAATAATCCCAAGGATACAGGTGACATTTTGCTAAGGAAGCAAAGTCTGTTGCATGTCATATTTTAGGATGTCCATGTTTGTGAAGATGCACTGATATGGAAGCCTAGGGCAAAGCATGGCTGAAGGTGATGGGTTTTATACCTATGTCTCATATATGGCTGCCCTGGACATCTAGAAGCAAGACAGAAAAAATGTATTTTATGCCTACATTGGTAATGATTTAAAAGAGCTGAATGAAAATTAGTTGACAGTGATTTCTCCAAGGAAGAATACTAGCTTTATAATGACATGTTTAAATACTGTGAATCTTACTGTATTAAAGCTTTTCTCTGAGACATAGGAATATTCAATTCTCTGCACACTTTACCATGCTTCAGGTTTTCTATTTATAAAATTAAAGCTATTATTCAAACTCACAAAGCTACTGAAAGTGCTAATGAAATGTCAAGGACGGAAAAGCTGTTTAGGAAACTATATGTCTGATTATATATTTAATATTATGATTGCATATGTATATATATATATTTAATATATATGATTAACTTCCAGTTTTCTTTGATTTGGAAGTATAAAATAAGCAAAACTAACATAAGTTGTGTTCAGTTCATTAGTTCACTTCTTAAAATGATCTTAGTGGAGAGTCAGTAACTCTTTCTGACCTTCAGTTTCCATGTTCTGATGTGACTCATATGAAAATACTAAAATCACAAAATGCATAACATAAGTATAGGCTTCTCTGGAATTAAATGAATTTGTGAACACAAATAAACACTCTATGTTAATCTTTTTGTGACTTACAACCCAAAGATTAGAACAAAGGTATTCAAAGTAAATAGCATAATACTTTATGTAATAAATAAGAACATGGCTTATGTATACTATGATATGTTAAATAACTCATTATTACAGCAAAGTTTACAAGCAAGTGCTTAAGTACTTATGAAATAGAGGTTTGGTGAAGGATGGTAGAGAGAAATAGGAAAGAAAGAGAGAGAATGGCTACAAATAATGTGCATCACAAAGCATGGTTTTCATCAATGCACTGGTTGGTACATTCCTGGAGATATCATATTAACCTAACTGGAAAAGGAAAGGCAGTATCATTTGAAATGATGGTGACATCAGTCTTCTCTTTCTTTCTCCTCTCTCTCTTTCTCTCTCTCTCTCTCTCTCTGCCTTTCTTTTCTTTCTCTGTGTTTCTTCTCTTTCCTTCCTTCCTTCCTTCCTTCCTTCCTTCCTTCCTTCTTTCCTTTCCTTCTTTTTTCTAATGGAGCTTTTGGCCTCCTCCTTGAACAGATTTTGTACCTTCCTTTGACTCCCATTTCTATCTTCACTTCTTCCCTTTGACATGTCCCTTTCCCTTGTTTCTACTTCAGAGTATCAACACTTAATAGAATAAAAAATGTCCAACTCGGATTAGAATTTTGTGATAATATACCCATGTGTTACATGTGTAGCTGCTTCAAGAATCTAATTGATCATGAGGCATGATAAAGTCAGGACAATCTTCGCTTAAAGTCACATCTGGTAAGAGAAACAGGATCAGAATTCAGATTTGAGACATGTGGTGTAGGCCTGTGATAGCACTTGGGAGACCAAGGCTGTAGAATCTTGAATTTGAAATCTACCTCAGCTACACAGAAAGATCTCATCTCAAAAGAATGAAACCTAAGGTCAACCAAACAAAGAATGAGACTCTTCAGACATGCTTGGTTTCACAGGGTTGTTAGTGGATGGCAAGAGGCAAAGAGAACAAAGAATGTACTGTGGGGTAATAGCACCTCATCATTTTACTTTAATGACTTTACTGGGATGTGATATCCAGAACAGAGTCCAGCCCAGCCCAGCCCAGCCAAAGAACTGAGTGAGATGGTAAAAAAAAAGCAAACAAAAAAACTATAGCTACTGTGTAGAAGGAGACACCTATATCGGAAATTTGCTTCTGACTGAAGCAGGTCTGGACTGCCATTGGGATCATAATGAAAAAATGAGGCTCCTCCCTGGCTGCAGATGCAGAAAACCAAATGGTTTTATGGTTCGTGAGGTTAATTAGCTAGATTTTCATTCAACATGAGCTCATTGTCCTCAGAAAACCTTTCTTTATCATTCTCTTGGTATTTTCATAAAGAAACACAATCCATGCCCTGGCCACTTGTAGAAGACTGTTACTGTTTCTATCATACTCACCTCTCTCCCTCCATCCCTCCCAACCTGCCCTTCTATCTCCCTCCCTCCCTTTCTTCCTTATCTTTCCAAAGTGTGGTGAGTCTCTTCTGTGAACATTAGATTGGTCCCTGGTCATGCTCTTCTAAATTTAAAGTCTCCATCAGCACTTCTACTGTTCCTCTGTACTGCATCTGTCACAAGTCATGTGAAAATGAGCCCTGTCCAAATTCTGGAATCAGGTTCTTCTTGTTATGGGAAAGCATGACCCTATACTGCTAAATCAAAGCTCTTCCCAAATACCATACAATATGTGTGCATATGATAAACCTATCCTTGAGTTCTTAAACTCGACCGAGATCATGAAGGAATTTGAAAGTATACTTCACATGTTCTTTCACTTCCCTGAAACCACATGTAAAGTTTGCTTTATGTGTAAATAGAGGAACGACTGTGTTTAAAAGCAGATCTACAATTTTCATAGGATTTTCAATAACTTAAAACTCATTAAAAACTATGGAGCACTTTAAGTTACATTCTCATATGGGATTTGAGTTCATGTTTATCACATTTATCATGTTTATCATACAGAAATGAAGACTATTCTCAGGAGTATATGTGGATGGTCCATTTTAAAGTTTGACCTATCTCAACATGACATCAACAGAACTTGAAATACTCAGAAATTTCGTGGAAGATTTAATTTGCAATGTATATTCCATTTTAAATTAGTATGCTATAATTATTATTTAATGGAAATTATTTCCATGACTCAGAAAGCATTGAAGTGTACCTTTATGGAACTGCTTTGAGTGAAAAGAAAAGCACGTCAAAAGAGTTAAATTCCCAATAGTGTTAGTGAGTTTTGCATACTATACACATAATTAATGTGGAATTTTGTCCACACTCATAGTAACAGTTCAGTGTTACCCTTTGACATAATGCACCCGAATGCTACACCTTCCTACACTAGACACCAAAGCGAGAGAGTCATGGACTGTTCTTGCCACATCAAAGCATTCTTTTGGGGAAATTGACTCATCTCAACCTAGAAGCAAACTTTAGATGCCAAATTCTCGCCTGCAGGCTGGAATGCTTTTCAGCCTTTCTGCCTCACCTCTACCATAGGAAATCCATGTACTTAGCTCAATAAATCAAAGAGGATGCCTGGAGAGATGATTCAGTGGTTAAGAACACTGACTGTTCTTACAGAGGACCCAAGTTCAATTTTTGTCACACACATAGTGGTTCACAATCATCTGCAACTCCAGTTCCTGAGCATCTAACCCCATCTCCTGGCTTCCATGAGCACTGTGCATGCATAATCACATAGAACACAGATGTCTGAACAGTCAAAACACTCATGCACATAAAGTAAATGAGTTTTTTTTTTTGAAAAAAAAAGAAACCAAATAGCTCTAAGACTCTGAAAATCTCCAAATAAAAATTAACCCGCTTAGCCAATCATTGTTACTTCTGAAGTGAAATTTCAGATCAAAATATTAGGATCATGTTCACGAAAATTAGATTTTAATGTGAAGTAGCCTTTGGAAATACCAGCTTTTTCATATATAACTTATTGTGGAAAGACACTGAAAATAGCTTACTTGGAGACAAAGTAAGTTCTTATCATGATGGCCACTTATTCATTAATTCAATGGACAATTTTTCAGGTGATCTCTGCTAAGATGTGTATTGAAACAAAATAAAAAACGAGATCTACAAAGTAGCTTTGCCCTGATGTTTGCAGCAGCTCCACCTCCAACAGGAATGTCACTAATCTTCCTCTACTAGGAATGGGTCAATAAAGTATCTCATGTTCATTTGAGGAGTATAGCTCAGTAATAAGTTTAACAAAGTACTGATCTGTGTCATAACATGGAAAACGTGTTGCCCTAATTAAAGAAGCTACACTAAAGGTCACATACTATATTATTTCACTTTCACAGTATTCTAGGCAAAGGGACCTGAGGGGACAAAGAGTATGTCAGTGATTATTAGGGGTGAAAGATGAAAGCTGAGACACAGAGTTGGCAAAATGTGTGTGTGCACAATGAGAATTTTTAAGTGTGTATGTGTATGATAAAATTATTTTGTATTATGATCGTAGTAGTATTAATCTACTTCACACTTATCAAAACTTGTAAATAGATATACCAAAACATTTACGTTTTGTTCCTACACACGGAAAAATAAAACTGAAAATAGTTGCCGACCAAAAACATTCTAAGTTCCTAAGTAATATTACTTGGTATTTTTTATTTCTTAAACTGACTCCTTGAGAGGTTCAGAGATATAAAACAAAACAAACAAAAGCTAAAAAAAATTCCTTTTCCTCAACTCTAAATGCCACAATTTAATGAGTAAGACATACATGTAGAGAAAAAGACACAAACATGGTGAGTCGCTGCACCAGAAAGTGCACAACACAGGGCTAGAAGACCTGTTAATGGAATGGATTTTCATTTCTAGTTGGTTTTGTGTTTGTTTTTGTTTTTCCTGAAATGCGTGCCCACAGCTGTAAATTTTGCTATTCAAAACAAAATGAGCTGCTGGGAAGGAAGACAGCCTGTCAGTTTCTATGGATGCCCCCTGGTCATCCTCCTACCTTCAGGGTAGTTACAAGGGAAACAGAAATTCCTGTTACTTAAGCTGCCATTACACAGCATCTCTTTCTGTTTTCTCTAGAGTGGAGACTGCTCCATAGTCTGGTAGTGTCAGGAAGATACCCTCTAAGGTTACTCCTGTGAGTACACAGGCAAGCCAGAGGGTATTCCTAGATCTATGATGCATATATAGGTTTTAGAGTTTAAAAATACCTAAAGTGCATTCCTTGCGAGCCCCCCCACTCCACCTCGCCTTTCTGAATTTCTCCTGGGATCCATTGAGCAGCTCCCTCTCTCCTTATTTCACTGACTACAGTAATGAGTTCCAGGGGGATCTTGCTCCTGCCTTTGAAGTAACAGGTTTCTCCGAATACTCTTTGAAATTTCTCTTTCTGGATTGTTTGTTTTTCCTTTGCTTTGATGGTCTCCTCGGAAGGGGGTGGGGCAGGGGAGTCTGGCAGCTGGTGTGTGTTGAGGGGACAGTCCAGCATGACAGTGCTGGAATGTGTAAACTGAACAACAACACAATCACAAACAAAAGGATGGGGGGGCAGAGGGAGAAGAAAGAAAGCAAAAGAGGAATAAAAATGCCATTCTGACCCACTGCTGGAGCAGGACCATAAGCCAGTGGGTTGGAGTTGGTGAAGCATTCTACAGACTGCGAGCAGAGGATGACAACCAAGGCTGCGAGGCCTGAGAGCTGTCACTGAGGAAATGGCCTGGTGGAAACAAGTTCTTCTGGGGAGGGCAGAGAGAAAACCCTAGAGAGAGCCAGACAGCAGAGAGAGGGAGAGGGAAGCTGCCCCCAACTCTTCTGAAACTTTAGGATCCCTGCACCGTAGCAAGCTTCACACAGTTTATTTTTATTTTTATCCTTTTTACAGGGAAAGAACTGAAAACCATTCTACAGATTCCAGAAGAGGATTCAATTTAATACTGAGGAAACATAAGGAAGGCTGTAGCATATCTAGTTCTTACTCTAGATTTAACTACTACTCATACTCAGTCTACAATAATTAAATTTTAATTATGGAGAAGCAGGCAATATAAATTTAAATTGACTATCTGTTATTAAAGTTCTTGGAAGAGAAAAGTCTGGGATCTTAGATTTGTTGTTGTTTAAATCTTGAAAGATTTGCATGCACAGAGTGAGATGTCTTAAGGCTAGGACTCAAGTATGAACAAGAATTCATTTATGTTTCATATACATTTTATGCACAGAACTCAAACATAATCATGTGTAACAACGTTAGTGCCTCTGAGTTTTTCCTTTTGTTTTTGTTTTTTGCTTTTTCTTTTTCCTTTAGACAGGGTTTATATACTCATGGCTGTCCTGGTATTCAATATGTAGTGAAAGCTGGCTTCAAATTCACAGAAATCTGCCTGCTTCTGCCTCCAACGTTCTGGAAATTAAGAGGCATGGGTCACTGCACCTGAGGAAGTGGCCTGGTGGAAACACGTTCTTCTGGGGAGGGCAGGGAGAAAACCCTAGAGAGAGCCAGACAGCAGAGAGAGGGAGAGGGACTCTGTCCTCTTCGCCTCAGAGTTTTAATTGTAATTGTCACAGGGGCAAGATGTAGAGTCTTCTACATGTGATGTCATGTCAGCATTCAAAATGCTTTGGCCTTTGGGAATTTCAGATTGTGGAACCTCAGCATGTAGTCACAGTGGGCATATAAAGAGGACCAGACTAACACTGGCCCTTCAAACGTGAGGAAGGCAATTGGCTGTCTATATTCAGCAAGGAATGAGCAGCCAATTAACCCAGTGTTATTAGACTTCACTTTCATTAAAATTCTTATCTAAGAAGACAATCAGATCTGACAATGTACAATAAAGATCAGGAAGCCAAAGGAAGCTTACTCTCCTTCAGCAGGACAGCAGGCAGTTGGAGTGAATCCCTCACACTACAAAGTTTGGACAATCCGTGGTTATTGCTTCCATGAGTCAGAACCCATTCTAAGCATTTGCCTATATTTTGTAACCACAATTGAAACACAGACTCAGTTTCCAACTCTAACGTTAGCCCAAACCTTACTATTTTAGAATTGTCTTTGACTCTTGTGATTTCTTTTTCTTGCCTTCTGGTCCCAGTCAATCCCTAAGTATGTTCAAACATTTCTATTATTATTATTATTATTATTATTATTATTATTATTATTATGTGTTTCCTGCTGACTTTTCCCATCCCTCCATCAGTACTCTAGATGTTCTTTCTGGTTGTTCCTCACATGTCCTCTGCTCCTCCAGATCAATATTCCTAAATTACTGCTTTAGTGTATAATCACAGATTAGAAACGCTCATCACTCCTGTATTTCTGTAAAATAGTGGCAGCATCCCTAGGTTCTTTATTGGGGAGAAAAGCAATGGCAATTACCAACCTGCCTCTTAGACTAACTTGTACTTAAACCATTATGACAGCATTGCTATGTCCAGGCTTTTCTTGAACCACTAACTCTGCTCCTTACTTCCCATCTCTGGCCTTCAAAATATCACACACAGGCTGCTCCCACTCCCCTTCCTTCTTACAGTAAGCACTGAGTAAGTCTGATATTTGTGTCACTTTTAGTTCAAGATTCTTTCATTCTAAGGTAAAACTCGGTTTAATTTAAACAACTGTGTGATTTCTTTAGTTGTCAGGATTCAGTTGTTTAAACAGCACAGAGGCTATTGATTCCCTCCCCAAAAGCCAACCTTGGAGATGAAATGAGAATAATAAACAGGCTTATGAATCAATCCCTTGAGAGAGAAAGAAGTCATCAATGGCTTCCTGTGAGAAAGCTTCCTGGACTAGTGATGGCCTGAGACACAGAAAGCATTTTCAGTTCACTCTGTCTCCTTGTTACCATTGAAAGAGATAGCCATGTCTGCCATGAATCTTATACATACATATGTATATGTATGTATACTATATCTATCTATATCTATCTATATATATATATGCATATATAGATACAGTGTGTGTATGTAAATGCCACAGCACAGAGGTGGAGGTTAGAGAACTACTATAGTGGATTCCTTCTTTCCACCACATGAGTTCTGAGTATTGAACTTAAGTTGTCAGGTTTGCAAGCAAATACTCTTAACAACTGTGGAATCTCAATTGTCCCTCTTCAAACTTCCTATGGGGCCAGGGAGAACTGGTCAATTTGCTGCAAACAAGTTACTATGTGTGCTCATCCCCAGGTGGAACAACACCTGTATATACATGGAGAGAGAAAGAGAGAGACAGAGAAAGAAGGGGGGGAAGAAAGAGAGAGAGAAAGGGAGATCAGGAAACATCATGGAAACATCACGGAAAATGAGGCAGAAAGAATTTAAGATGGGATGATGGGGAGGAGTGCTGCAAAATGCTGTCTTATGGACCGGACATGGCCATTACACTGTGAATTCACAGAAGGTATGGTGACCTGCCCAAGACCGGAAGAAGATAAATGTAGAAGAAATTCCAGTACAGACTGAGGAGGAACTCAGGAGTTCTCTACCCCTAACTAGGAAAATATTATTAGTTGTTAGCTTCAGTGGGAGAAGGTTTTGTGTGGCTATTGATAGGTTGCCCCGTGGACTATTCCATGCCCATGCACATATGGACAGCACTAAACAGATTCTGTTTCTTTTGTCCTCTTTTGTTCTGTTTTACATAATAACATGACACTGAAAGGTAGATGGAGAAGAAGCCCAAAGGAAGCAGCAAAATGTAATAAATATGTATTTCATTGCACATACTCAGAGGAGAAAATAGATAATAAAAGATGGACAAAAATACAGGAAATAGGATATTTACAGACAGGATTGTATAATATGCTTCAGACAATTTAGAGAAAATCTGACAGGATTGAGTTCAACAGTGTATGTGCTTTCCTTGGGAATCACAGTGCCACAATTACTTATAGGATTCTGTAGAGCCATTTCAATGGGAGGTTCTTAACCCTCTGGAGATCCCCAGAAATGGTACAGGAGATCTATGGATAAAGGGAAGGAGTTCCTAGGGTAAAACTCTTTGACTGTTTGGGGAGACATTGAAATGGATGGATAAAGTTGACAGCAACTGAACTCATTGATCAGTCTTACTCATCCACAGTAGGACACCCCAACCCATATGCCATATTAAAAACAAAACAAAACAAAACAAAAACCACAGTCTGGAAGTATTCTTATAAACAAACATAAAACCCAAATAAACCTAACAAATGAAGCAAATTAATCCTGAATATCATTAATCTACTAGCTATAACCTTCTGTATAGTGTTTAACATACTCTCCCCCAACATTTCTGGAACACCAGAAGACACAATTTAAAAAGTGCAATCATACCTGAAGTGCAAAACTTTTAATAAGACAAGAGACACAGTTTCTTCAGCAAATAAATGAGATGTAAAGTTGTAAGTGGAACTCTTATAAATGAACAAAAGACTCCAAAGAAATCAACTAAATATAATATGTGAACCTTCTCTGGATCTGATTCATATGGTGCGATATTAAAAAAGGAAAATTGAGGCAGGAGGGTTGGCTCAGTGGTTAAGAACACTGGTTGTTCTTCCATAGGACCCAGGTTTGATTCCCAGCACCCACAAGGTGATTCACAACTGTCTGTAATTCCAGTTCCAGTGGATCTGACACTCTCTTCTGGACTATGTAGGCACCAGAAAAGTATGTGATATACAGGCGTATATGCAGGCAAAACACTCAAATAAAAAATATATATAATAATTTTTTTAAAAAAGAAATGTAAAAAATTGAGAAAGGGGGAATAATTAACAAACATTAAGCAATGTCTGCTATTACAGGATTATTTTAATTATACTAGTTATATCATAATGACATTGTTCACAGTGTCTGATACACATTTAAAAATACTTTTTAAATAAAATTTTATGTTGACTGGGGTTTGTGTTGATGAACTTTGTTTATTTTATGAGGCAAGGTCTCTCCTCATAGCCCTGGCTGTGTTGGAATTAATTATGCACACTAGACTGGCCAGGAACTTATAGAGATCTGCCTGTCCCTCCCACATGCAGGGATTAAAGGCGTGTGCCACACTACCCAGCAATGGTTTTTAGATAATAATTTGTTTAAGTGTATCTCCAAAATAAAAATGGCATCAGAAGGATATTCAAGCAGCAAGCATTATCTAAGAAGTACATGATAATGTATTGTGATATTCTGTTTCTGTTGCATGTTGGAAATTTTCTGTAACATAAAGGGGATTTTATTTTTATAAATCAAAATTTCCCTTTTTTTTGATTGTAATGGATTCATTTGAGAATAATGGTTTTATTTTACAAGTGTTGAAACCATACTCTAATTTAAAAAGAAATTGAAGTTGTTTTAAGTAAATGTAATGTACCAGAAAATTTACTTTGTTAAAAAATATTATAACAAGTAAAATTCTGAATATTTATCCTTCACAAATCCTTCTCAGAAACATGGTCTATTGTCCATTACTAAGTGAATCACCCAGAAAGAAGAGCAAGAAGAGCAGTGAGAGAGGGAAGAAATAACAGAGGGTCAGAAGAGGGAAATATGATGGAAATGCATCATATTATACACAACATGTCAAAATGAAATCTACTCGCTTATCCAATTTAATAGGTGTCAATTAAAACAGTTCCAAAAACTCTTTTACATCTTGGTACTACCCATGCAATCTATGGAATGAATACATAGTTTTTCTGGGGGCATTCTGAGAAATATTTTCTTCCATAATCAACAAAATGATGTACTCTGACAATGTCTAACCATCTACATGTCTGCCCCTTTCTTTGCTTGTGTCTTCTATGTGTCTTATGACAGTAAGTCTACCGCCACCCTCTGGAAAAAGAGTAATATGGGGTACCAGAGAGCCTGAGCCTGTACACTAACAGAGCCATTACAGTGTTTACCAATGTTAGGAAAAGGAAATGAGGGGAAAGCATCATTTGGCAGAGGAAAGAAACTGCTATAGGCCTGAGAAACCCTGACAAAATGTGTTGGGTTCTTGAACAAAGAACTTCCTGGTTTGCATTCAGAGTTTCTGATATGGACTATCACTTAGACATCAGTCTCAGTCAGGCGCTAGTGCTCCGTGGCTCCTGCCAGCAGGTTGATACAGCTGTAGTTTCCAGGTAGAGTCCATCTGCTGAGTTCAGTCCCCGAGCTACTTCTGCCTGGAAGTAGGATCTTGGCAGCATTATTTTCTTTGCTATAAAAGTGTGCATAGAGTTACTTTGAGGTATAGGGTAGCAGATTCACTCATCCCCTGAAGCTTACTTTGAAGGAAGGATGTGGTTAAGAAGAAAAGGTAACAAAGATGAAGACCCATAGGGTCTTTTCTATTACTGTCAAGTGGTTAAAATCACAGATGAAATGCTAGGATCAATGCAGAGGTATGAGAAAGGGTTTTTAAGCAGGACAGTCAGATCGGATTTTCAGTCTTGATCTCCATTCTGCCTAGTAGAGATAGGATAATCTAGTACTTTGGGTCAGTAGAATGAGCAGGGGATGTGTAGAATAACTTCAGAAGGGATTTGGAGAAGAAAAAATAGAAAACATGGTTTGTGCCTTTTGTATCTGAGCAAGTTACAGACCTAAAAGAAAGGCATTTGCTAGAAAAAAAGGAAGTGCTGTGGGAGTTGGAAATATCCATGTTGGAAATATTACTTGGAAGAAAATGTTTGTTTTCTGGTCAAGCCTTGATCAGAGTGACTTCTGTTTGCTGGATATTATTTGCTCAACCGGAAAGGAAATTTTATGTGAAAAAATCCACCTATATACTCCTTCTGGAGTAGTCTGCAGTGTGAACTGAGCTATAACTGAGTTGAAACCAGCCTTGAGATTTGTATGGTGTCTGCTCTGGGAAAATGTGCCTACCTTTCTGAGTCTCAAACCTCACCCCCACAGGCTTCCGGAGAATTAGCTGAGAGCAAGCAATATAAAATCCCTGCCACATAATAAATCTAACCAAATGAAAGCTGATCTTATTACTTGTGTCACCCAGGACAGATGAAACTAAAACTTTTGAGAAAACAAACAAATTGGCTTTAAACCAGACAGAGGCTTATCAAGCTTTAAAAGCATAGCAGAAAAATTGAAGAAAGAAAAGATTTAGGATTCATGGTGAATACTTATAGATGAGGGGTGGTCTTAAAATGTGTAAGCCTAAATAAAGTATTTGTGAATGTTCTGCATATGTATATGCTCTAGAAAGGATTTGTGTTTATGAGGGCCATACAAACATGAGACACTAATGAAATCACTCTTGTTATAGACAATTATTAAATTCCATCATCTCTTCGTTTCCACACCAGACTACTTTTGCTTGTCTTCATAACATGTGTTCTAGAAAGCTATTTGCTAATGAGAATTTAAATCTAAAATAAAGCTATTCACTTGAAAACTTTAGTCCGCGAACAAACTTGATAAGACAGAAACATGCTTTAAGCAGAAAATAAGAACAATTAGTAATGTGTGCCTTGGAGCTATTTTTTTTAATGTCCCACAGCACATCCCTTTGATACTTCTTCAATTTTGTTACCTAGGAACTCCCAGGTCACATATTCCAAAGGAGGGCTATGGTTGAACCCTAACACAAAACTGTAACTGGCTTACGTTTGCTTAAATCACTATAAGATGCTTTGTGATTAAGATATATTTTATTATTTGATAATTGTATACAATGTATTTTCATCATAGACACCTCCTCCCAGTTCATCCCAGATTCACTCCACCTCCCTGCCTGCCCCACACTGTTTTCTTAAAATAAAAGAAGAAAAGAAGCACATAGAATCCAATTTGTGTTGACAAAATTTTGTAATTTCATTGGGTTTCTCTCAAGTGTAAACCTCATAAATGACAACAAAGTATTGCAATATCAAATGAAGGATTCTCCTAAGAGTAGAGGCGCCAGGCTTCATATGTTGTCCATATTATGGTTAGTCTGACTAATGTTTTATAATATACAGGAAATGGAATGATATTCAGAGATGACACAGAACCAGAAGGGAAAACCATCTTAAAAGATTCAAAAAAATATTTTGGCAGCTTGGCGAATCAGGTCAAATTACTGAGAAGTGACTGCATACGGATTATATAAAATTCTGCACTAAGTTTTAAGACTGACAGGATAGGAATACTTGATTTATCATATTTTCTTTAAAAATTATATTCTTGGTTACATGACTAAAGGAATTAATACCATTATATTACTCTTAAACCCATAATCTTCTATAAAATATTGATACAGAAATGTATTAAACCCTCCAAATGTTACTGCCTGTTAACTGAAAGCTATTCTTACCAATTTGTGAGGAATTCAAAGGATATGCGGAAGACATAGAGTTTAATCTGTAAATTCAGGGAAAGATTCCTGCCATTAATATGATCTCTGAGGCCTGCTCTGGAGGGGCCATGTTGATGGTCATGTCTCACCAACAGATATGTTTTACTGAGTAGAGATTAAACCATGTGGGGAAATTCAAAGTTCAGGGGCATGATCCAGGTATAGGTAAATACAACTAAAATAGAGAATGTTTAGAATTCTCTCTCCAGTATTTAATATTTGACATCTACCTTGGGCTAGTTGTTTGTGACTTAAATCTTGCTTTCTTTATCTTTAAAAGTAGGGTAAGCACAGAATATAGTTTATACCATGTAATGCAGTAGGTGCTCTAGATGCTGGTTGGTCAGCTGAGGAAGCCTGACTCTATCCTGCATGGTCTCCATGTTTCAAGTGGTCAATTAGGCTTTTTTTTATGGACTTCTCAGGGAAGAAATCTAAGGTGATGGAAACAAAACCAAGACTCCTGATGGCGAGGATCAGAAATCTGCCACCTTTCTATTACTTTCTCTTGGCCAGAGCTTTCTTCACGGCAACACAGACCCAAGGGATAGAGAAAGAGACTGCCTCTTGCTGGGAATATTAATCATTGATTAGATAAATAAGGAGGTGCACGTAAAAGTGAGTGAATGGGCGAGTGTGTGTGTGTGTGTGTGTGTGTGTGTGTGTATTCCCGCGTGCCCCTGCATGATCTATATTAACAGTAGGGGTTGGAGCCCTAGGATAAAGAAGAGTTACTTCAGAAGGCTTTAAGAAAACAAACATAAAGTGATCATATTAGTTTTGAGGTTTCCAGTATAAAGTGTGAACAATACATAGACTGAGAAAAGACTAGATTCAGAGAATCTAGAATCTAAGGTGCAATGACAGTAGTCCCGTTGACAGGTCACAATGGCATTCTAAAACAGACAAGGTCAGAATGACAATGGAAAAGGACAGAAAGAAAGGCTGCAGAGGGTTACGTGTTGAAAGACTAGGCAAATGTGGTTGGCTTGTTGAATGAGGCTTGTTAATTGGCCTGCTTTCCCATCACCTGAGTCAAGGAACCCATAGCCAAACCAAATAGAACCAGCCTTCCACAAACCATGGCTTTAAAAGAAACACAAAAGAAACAAATTAAAGTTTGTGGAAAAAGTAAAGATTCAGCAGCTGCTGACATTTCTTATTGTTCAAGTGTCCAGTGACACAGCGGAGCGGTAGAAAATCTATTAAGAGTTACTCGATAGCATCCCTGTACAATGCCACTTTCAATAGGACTTTAATTTACATTTTATAAATTATGCAACATTTTACAAAGTAAGTAAAAATCTTTTAGTATTCCAAAGTGTAGCCCTGTATTTTTGGCAGCTTAGAATTTTGAACATATAATTTTACATTCTTGATTCAGTAATAAGCTTTCCAGAAGGTGAGACCTGCAGGAATGTTGAAATAAGTTATTCTGTCTCCTTGTCATTTTTTTAAAAGTAATTTCCACATTAAGTACTGATCACATACAGACCCTAATGGGGATGTCTCATACACCCACAGTAAAATAAGTTAACGTTTAATCAGGAATGTTGATTTTAATCCTTATAGAGATATTAAAGGTAAACACAGAGACAGCAACTGAAATGGACTATCTTCAATGTGTACTTTTGCCTGGGTATGAGGAATGAGTCTCTTGTAAATACCTCATTAAAACACACTGAGATGAAGTATAGGTTGTTTTTCCAAATGAGATCAACACAGGTCCTTTGAGATTTGTGTAGACCAGATAGGGGCCATTCTGACATGAACAGTATGATTTAATTACAAAAATGGCAGCTGACCAGTTCTAAGAAGCTTTGCAGTCTGCTTTGGAAGTAGAAGACACTGTGTTGGATCAAATCAGTAAGTTAAGATTATTTACATAATTGGCCCTTTATTATAACAAGAGCAGAATGAAATGTATGCCTTGATTAGCTTAAGCCTATTCTGCTATAACTACAAAATCCAGGGATTTTCAGCTTATTTCTATACTTCAGGAATCTTCCAGGGATCTCCAGAGATGCCTCAAAAAGATCATTCACAATATATTTCAGTTTTCATGGCCTTTTAGAAAAGTGATAGGAGGTTTTGCCTATAATCCCAGGATTCAGGAGGTTGGGGCTCTCATCAGTTTGAGACCAGACTAGGATGGATATATATACTGAGACTCTGACTACAACCAACCAATCAACCAACCAACAAGAGAAAGAGAAAAAAAGTTTTTAAAAAGGTTGTTGTTAGAATCAATTCTTCTCTCATTTATCTCCTCTTCCTTCCCCTTTTCTCCTCTTCCTCCCCTCTTCTTGTCTCTCCATGGAGCTCAAATTTGCAATCTATAATCTTTCTGTTTCAGCCTCCCCGAGGGTTGGGTGATGGCATTACAGTTATGTACCAATATCTGACTTGGACATAGAAACCTCTCAAATTTTAAAGAAGGAATGTTAATCATTACAGAGAGTAAATGTGCTTGATTTAAATCTGTTTTTTTTTTTTTTTTTGTGGATTGATAAGAGAAAAAGGATGGGACATTTGTGTTGGTAGGAAGATGAGATTCTTATTCACGGGGACTTTCTTCCAGTTTTAGCTGGTGAAAAAGAATCAATAAATGAGGTGAGGAAAGATTTGAAACAGGTCTTTTAAAATATATATATAATAAATGTAATTTAAAAAGTGAATTTTTGAAAACAAAAGGGACAGGTTACTATTGACAAAGAAGGTAATACTAAAAGTTAGTTGAAGGATAGTTGAGGCCGGGGGAAGACAAGATATAAAGGTCAAATCCAGAGACAAAACTGTGTTTTGAAAGGTTACATTGCAAGAGCAGGCCAGATTTGGGTGGGACTTGTCCTTCAGTGGGCCATAGAAGGTCTTGCTTGGGTAATATCCTTTATGCCTACCAGAGAGATCCCTTCCACAGCAGGAGGCAACGGGATTATTCTAAGCTTTGCTTTCTCTCTCACTTCAAATGTAGTAAAGACCATTAGTCCTCCAAGCCTTTGGTCAAATGCCGGATTCCCCCTCCACAGTACAGTCCCTCCACAGGGCGCAGGGACAGTGCGCATTAGCATCACAGGAGCAGCAACAGAGACATGAATCTAATTTAAAAGATGGTGAGAAAGCAAGGAAGACAATCTGATGTTCACTCATCTTTTAATTTATGTTCCTCTCTACTTTCCAACCTTCTGGGCAGTCAGCTGTGTCTCAGACTTTCTTCAGCTTCAAAAAGCAGCTTATGAAAGAAAAAAAGAAATCTTTGCTAAGGCGCCTTCCTCTTTCCTCCTTTGCCATCAGGATGTGGTCTGAGCCTTAGCATAAAAGAGAAGCTTAGCTAATGAGAAAGGGAAGGACGACAGAGATGAAGCAGGAATCACAGTGGCAGGAAAGCAGGAAGGACATTTCTTTGCTTATAAATATTTATAGCGAGTGTCTGCCAATTACCTTTTAAAGATTTTTTCTACATGTTCTATGTCTTTCATCTTTTCTGTGTCACAGTTTATTCAAGCCGTTAAAAGTGCACGTGTCAGGTAAATGTTGATTTACATGCAAATTGCCTTTGCTAACCTTGCCTTTATGTGGGGGAAGAAGATTTGGAAATTTATTAGCTTTCTCATTAATTCCTTTTTTTTAATTCAAGTTTTCAATATCGGTTGTAAAAGGGAAACGATTGTGTGTGTGTGTGTGTGTGTGTGTGTGTGTGTGTGTGTGTGTGTGTGTGTTTGCTGCTTCACCCTTTCCATGTTCCTTAGAGAAATCTGTCTGTTGATTGCAGTCAGGAAGAGCCCTGCCTTCTGGGCTTCTGTCTCAGCCTCTCCTTTCTGTTTACACTGGAGCCCCTCCAGTAAACCACAACTCCGGATTTATGAATTTGCTTCACACACAGCTCAGGAGTGCTGTCTTGATATGATCCCCACGAGGATGTTCAAAGCAGACAGGGGAGGGGATGAAGAAAACTTAGGAGGGGGAAGGGTCTAATTAGTGATTTCACAAGCCCATCCTTTTCCTTCCACTGGGAGATTTTAAGTGTTTACTGTAGCATGTGCTGAACTGTAACATACATCCAACTTGAGAATGTTTCCTAAAACTATGTAAGAAGTCCTTGTTCAAACTACAAAATATTTTGCCTTCTATAGAAGAAAAACACCATTAATCAGAGAGATGGAAAGGTATATTTTCTAGAAAGCTTTGCATGATTTGGGTTTTTTTTTGTTTATTTTTCCCTTGCTCCCTTCTCTTCTGAAACTCACTTCCCCAATTCTGAGGCCTTCTAGAAAGATTGCTTTGTCCTATGTGTGGAAATGAGTCATTTCATTGACAAGCTATTGGTGTGGAAAGAAAAACAATCTTCTCTAGCTACAGAGCGGTAGAAGGAGACTGCAAGGAGAGAAGAGATTCTAAAATGCCCAGTGGCAGGGGCAAAGAAGTAATGACCTGAGACAATTAGCCTGGTAAAATATGAGGTCATTATAAATAATTCTGACAATGGTATCATTCAGCCAAAACTAATGAAAGCATCTTGTGCTTGGGGAGCATGGTGTAGCCACACTCCACAGCTACAAGTGATTAAGAAGAAGAAATGCCAGAAATGTATCTTTTGGTGGCTTTATCATGGTGATAATAAAACATAAGTTTTCAGGCTCTTAGAATATGATGACTGGAGTCCTTCAATGGTCTTGTCAACCAAATTGAACTCAAAAAATCAAAGGAATTTATGAGAGTCTTAGGAATGATGGTTTGGGAAGGATCTGTTCAAACAGTCCTGACCCACAGTTTCCATATAGGTAGGGGAAGTGGGAGCTTATAAATATGAGCTACGAAATTTGGAGACGTAACAGAGTTGCATGAGAACAAGGAATGAAGGAACTGGGAGATTTACAGGTCACTTGACTCTTGAGGATCAACATAATAGGCTAGTTATTCTAGAAGCAAGGTAAAAGAAAGACTGGAAGTGACCAGAATTCACACTGTAGGCAGCAACTTCAATCCTAAAGAAGTTGTTTCTTATGGTGTTCTACACTCCATTTTGAAAGATTTCAACATATTTTTTTTCATTATTTTCTAATTTGTTTTAAATTTTATTTTTGAAATTATCATATAATTACAACATTTCTCCCTTCATGACCTCTTTTTTCACTGTTATTGCATGCATATCTGTATAATAGAAACATTATATATATTCCTAAATATAACCTATTCAATTTGTATACTGTTACTTATATGAATGTTTTCAGAGTCTTTATTGTACCTCTGAGACAGATAATCCTCAAAAGAAATTAGCAACCTGGGGCTTTTCTTGGCATGGAATATCCACATATTCCTCTGACAATCAACCAAGCAAACTTTTCTGGAGCACCACTGCAGCCAACTGTGTGGGTACCCCATTTTAAACAATAGAATATGATTCTCCTCCACTAGCAGCCATCTAGAACAGTGGTTCTCAACCTTTCTAATACTGTGAACTTTTAACAAAGTTTCTCATGTTATGGTGGCCCCAATCATAAATTTATTTTCTTTGCTACTTCATAATTATAATTTTGCTACTGTTATGAATGGTAACGTAAATATTTGATATACAAGATGGTTGTAGGCAACCCCTGTGAAAGGGTCATTTGATCCTCAAAGGAGTCTTGAGCAGCAGGTTGAGAATTGCTGATCTAGAATTTCCCTTTGTGATCTCTAGGGCATATCTGGGAGGTAGGGGCAAATACTGCCTGAAATGGCATTGGGTACATTTACACAAAAGGAAATAGTAAATTTTTAGTGAACATTCTATTTACCATCCCATGCCTAATGTATAATTGGATATGCTTATGACTAAGACCAGATACATTCTGGGAAAGGGACATGTACAGTCAAGAAAAAGGAAAAAGGCTCACATAACCAAAGCCTGTCATTCATAACAGATATTATGCCTCTTAGTTATCAGTTCCTTTTTGTCATAGCCCCATCAAGAAAGGGACTTGATAATAACTGGAGGCTCTGAAGCACACTAACTCAAGGAGGCTGATAGTCACAGGCATTGCATCTCAGGTGACCTGTTGCTTTGATTTAAATAATGTTTCCTGCCCTTTTGAAATCTGTGTTTTCTTCAGTTCTTTGACTAGGACACTAAGAACCTGGCCAAGGCAGTGATGCCTGGCAGTTATTGTTATTTTACTTTCTTTTAATATCATCTAGTGAGTTAAGATTGAGAGGAGGACAGGCTGCAAATAGGAACTATTTCTACATGAGTATTGGAGGAAGGGGAAATGGACAAAGAGATTTTTTAGAAATGAGAGCAAGATCTTTAAGCCTGAAGTAACTGACAATTGATATCTAATCTGTAATAATTATTCACATTAGTAACCAATTTTGCTTGTTTATTTTTTTATTTTTAAAAGTTCTCTTTCCCTGCTTCTCAATACTTGAAGTCCCATAAACTATGTAGCATTCCTGCATATACTATGAAAGCTAATTCTCCTTTACAATCTTAAACTGATTTGACATGTATCACTTTTGATGATAGATTAAAATATTTGGGATTTATTCATTTCAATGAAAGTGTCATATTTATTAACATATATATATATACATATATATATTTACTTATTAACATATAGAAATATACGATTTGGGGATTTAAAACAATAAGTGCAGCATTAATGTGCTTATGTTTCTTTACCACCACTTGGTGGCAGTAACCCCACCACACACATTATAAATACATAGACTTCTGCTGTTGTTGTTTACTGCAAGGGAGAGCAATGTTTACAAAAGTGTGTCAGGAAATGGAACCTACACACTGACAAAATTGAATCAAATTAACTTTGACTGGTCTGTAGTCTGTTAATATTTGGTCATGATTTCCATGGGTTAAGTTTTGTTTTGTGTTCATTTTCAGACATTATATCTGGCTTTTCAGATGGCATTTCACCATCAAGTTGAACAAATGTACAACTAGGAGAGGCAATGCTATATTTGATGTTCTTGGCCTCTCAGAACATCGGGGAGGTGGACCCAGTAAGGATCTGTGTTCCTAAGTCTCAGAACACACATCAAAATGCCAGAACTTCACAGAAAACATGACAGTCTACTAAGTACCATAGATCGCCTTATTGCTGAGAATATGAAGAAGGGTTTATCCATTGGACGGCCTAGAGTTGTATGCTAATCCTATTCATAATAAATTAGGTGTTAGTGAAAGGGTTTATGTGAGGCTGGAGACCCCAGGCCCTGATCATTAATCTTAAACTCTTAACAGGACATTCCAGAACTCCCTGTTCCAGGAACTAAACTAGCCCACCCCAGAAACCACAAAACAATTATTGTCAGGCTTAATTCAAGAGCACTGTGACCCAACCCACATTCCTAAAATGAGCGGCGGCTACAGGCACCGCCTAATAGCCTTAGGCAAGGGACTTTATCCTAAGTGTACATTTCCTGGTGCCCGTGACCTTGCTATCATCAACTTAAAGGTTAACTGGCCCCTATCTATCAAAATGAGAAAACAATTTGGGGACCAATCAACTTGTACCAATTCGGTTTATGCCCAACAACTGTATAAAAAGCTTCACCATTTGCTCCTTGGGGCCGGCTTCTATCCTGCGTGTTAGAACGGTCCCAGTGCACTGGAATAAATCCTCTTGCTATTTGCATCGATATCCCGTCTGTGAGTCTCTGTGGGGATGTGGCGTTCCGGTTTGGACCCTGGGGGTCCCAGTTTGGATCCCTGAAGTCCAACATTCTGGTTCCCTGACCGGGAACCGACACATCCCCCCAGACCCCACAAGTCGGGTATCGGAGGTAAGCTCGAGCATCTGTTGTTTGTCTGTCTGTCTGTCTGTTCGCCTGTCTGCCTGTCTGTTTGGAACAAGTAACTGGTCAGAGCTGTAACTGTGTCTGTAACGGTCTGTGGTGTGCATGGTCCGTAAGGATCCCGCCGCACGGCTTAAGCTTACCGGGATGGTATAAGCCAGGACCGACCCTGGAGGACGCTCCAGTGGGGTTGGAGGGGACACCGTAAGGTTTCCTCTCCGTCTGAGCCGGGGGAAGTTGGCCCCATGGCATCTGGCCAGAATCTCTGACATTTGGTTTGGCAGGTCCGGCATCTGTCCGATATTGGAGCTCTGTTTCTCTTTGTGTCTGATTTTTGTGTTAATTGTGACTGACTTATTTGCCTATTTGTATTAGGTCTTGTTGTCTGTCTGTTTGTGAGAAGCGCCACGGGAGGGTCTGGAATCTGGAGGCTATGGGGCCCTGGAGGACACTCCAGAGTCTGGTAACGGGGAGAAGTCCGAGAGGACCTCCCCCCATCTGTACGGGGAGAGGTCCGGGAGGACTTCCCCCCATTTGTTCGGAGAGGGGTCCGTGAGGATCCTTCTCCATCGGGAGGAGGGAGAGGAGCCTCTCCTCCATCTGGAGATGCCTGTTAGAGTCCGGTCTCAACCTTCTGTGACTTCCGTAGAGGAGCTGTGGAAGTCCCCTCCTGGGCGTGTCTGCAAAATCTGTTTCTTGTATTTTCACTGGTTCTTTCTGACTTGTTGACAATGGGACAGTCGACTTCAACCCCCCTCTCTCTGACGCTTGACCCTTGTTCTGAGGTTACACCATAAGCTGTAGGAGGGCTGCTGATGAGCTACCCTCCTGTCTGGGGTCGTGATGACCTGTGTCGGGAAGCTTGGGTTGTGAGAGGACCCATCTGGGGTCATAGGACCCACCTGGAGGTCCTGACCTGCTTGGAATCTGGAGGCTGTGGAGGCCTTTCCACTGACAGACTCTCTGGCCGAGAGCTCTGGGCGGACAGTGGTGCCAGGTGCTTACTTGACTCTGGAAACACCGGACGGTGCACTGCTGTTTCTGTATGATTCTGTGTGTGTGTGTGTGTGTGTATGGCTAGACTCGGACTGACTTTGTTTTTGGATGTGGGACAAACTCCATCTGGACGTCTCGACATAATTATGTCTCATTTTAAGGGAGTCAAGGACAGAGCCGACTTATCAGTCAGTTGATGTACACCTGAAAACCTCTGAGAAATTGTGCGGCGCCATTGTCTTATCTGATTCATGTTTGTCTCAGTTTCATGGTTATATGTTTTGTGTTTGTCTGTTTTCCTGTGTAACACGCGAGATCTAACGTGGGCCAAGCAACTCCTAAGGCCAGCTGCAAGGAAGGGGGTGCTGCGTTGAGCAGACCTCTGGGGCCCACCCCAGCCAGAGCTGCCAGTTTCAACTCAGCAGCCTTGGTTTGGGGCTCTCAGCCACAGGAGGGAAAGAGTTAATGAGGCAAAGCAACCAAAAAGAGGCAAGAGGGTGTGCAGCTCACCCACTCCTGAGATAACAGCCAAACTTTCTTGTGTAAAAATCACTCAAATGGTATTTTAAAATATGTATGTGGTTTGTTTGGGTAAAGAAAACTAATGGTTTTAAAGATTCAGGTGTCCTGTAATGACTGTCACTGAGGTAGAGCTTGCTAGAAACTAGAGGACAGGCTGCTGTTTGGGGAGAGACTTCTTGGAGCAGTTTCTGCTGCTGGCCAGAGTTCCGGAATGGTTTATGCACACTGTCCCTGTCGTCTCTGTGGCCATTTGCGCACATGGCTACGGAGATAGACATTTTTAAAAAAAGGACGCTAGGCTGAACTGTTTTGGATCTCTGCTTATGCAGACAAACTGTAAAAAGCATCAGGTCACATCAAGGGAAGTTCTGAGGTCTCTCTGTTTTCTATCTGAGTGTGTGTGAATGACGATGGTTTTTTCTAGTGTAAGTTTAAAAAGAGCATTAAATTAAAGCTGAGTAACATATGTGTGACTGCATTTTGGATGTGACTCCATTTAGGATGTGGACGCTACCATTCTTTTCCAGGATCAAAGAGGAGATGGAGGTAGCCACATGTTGCCATTCAAGGAGACAACAAATCTCAGATATTTAAATTAAATTAGATTTTATTTTGTATGATTTTTTTCTCTTCTATGCTGAAAATAGGATCTTTAAGAACAATGTTTAATAAGGGATCAAAGCTATGCCTCTGTGTATTCAGATACAGGAATGTACCTTGTGCTGACGGCCAAACTTTTAGGGTTAGAGTTATGGGATTAAAACAAAGTAAATCAAGGCAATTGAGGTTTGAGTAAACAACCTGGCAGTCTTTAGAGATCGAGAGGCCATGTGATGGTTTTTTCTATACTAAAAATAAGAGAGAGATTTTTAAGATAGCTGAACTGCCACTACACCAGAGCTGATTCAAACAGGCCTGGAAGGCAGACTGCCGAGGAGGGTGTGACAAAAGGAATGTACATTACAATAGAGGAACTTTATTTGTGGTGCTGCAGGCACACAGTTGGAAGGTCTATTCCCGAGCAAAGATGTATATTTTACCTGCTTGTCTTTGCTAGCTTTGTTAAGCCTCAGCTATTTTGAAAATTAAAAAGTGATCTGAAATGTATAGATTAATTCTGGCTGTAAAGTTCTGATAAGCTGATCCTACTACGGGCAGGAGTTCAAGATGTTAAGTGTCAGCTGATGTATTAATTCTGTCCTGGTGATCACCAGTGTCAATGTATAAAAATAATGTATATTTTGTGTTCATTTGAATATCACTGTCTTAAATGTTAGCTTGCCAGATCTGGGGCAAGTTTACTTAGAAATGAATCTTGCTGCAAACTTAGAGGAGAGACCTGGAGCAGCTTGTGTTACGTGCCAAAATGCTAAAATAATTTCTGCCACTAACAGACAATTTGTAAACAGGCAACAAGTCATCTCTGAAAAAGTCCTAAGGTTCCTCTGTTATTCCAGACCTGATTAAGATTTCTCTGTCTGTATGTAAGATTACAGGGTGTGTGGAATCTCCCCAATTCCTAAGACAGTAGAAGAAACAACTGGCTTGACATTTGGGAGGAAAGTTCTTAGGAGACCCAGAAACTTTGTCCCAGGAAAGCAAGAAAGAACAGCTCAGTTAATTCAAGTCCCAAGGACATCCCATGTGCTGCGCTTTGCGGTGGGCTCCCTGCCAGGGAGATAAGAGGGTTTCTGGGGGTTGAGAAAAGTGAGAGGCAAGTAGGCCTGGGGAAAATACCTTGTTCCCTCCTTCCTGCTGCTGCCCCTAAAACTAAAAGACAGGAATTTAACCCAAGCTTGGCTTTCTGGAGAGTTCTGTGACTGTCTTAAGTCTGCATGAGATGGCAAGATGACATACTTGGTGTGTAAAGGCACACACAGGGGTAGAGAGCCAATACAGAGCAGATACTCTGAGCTCCTTTGGAGAGCCTGAGAGAAAAGGCAAAGGGTCAGGAGGGTAGACTAACAAAAAGATTAACTCATCACAGTGGTCCCTACATAACTGAGGCTTCAATACCAACTTTTTTAAAATGTGCTTTAAAGATGTGTTTTTTGGTATAGATCTAAAAAGAAAATATTAAGTTAAGATAGATTTTATATAGTATTTTTGTATGCTAAAATAAGGTTCATAAAATTAAGATTTTAAAAAAAGTGTTTAATAAGATATCAAAGACTGTATCTCTGTGTATTCTTATATAAGAATACATCTTTTGCTGACAGTCATCGTTTCAGTTTAAGAATGAAGTGTTTAAAACAAAACAAAAATAACTGAAGTTTGTTTATAAAAACCTGCAGTTTTAAAATTAAGAAGTTATATGATATCTGAGCTTTAGTGTAACAGTTGGCTTAGGCCTAAAAGACAGAATGCTGCTGAAAAGAAAAATATGTGCATTACATTATGGGATATTATAAACACAAAGTTGAAAGGTTTTAAACTACTTTAAGAAAACTTTAGGCTTTTACAAAAGCTAGATGTTTTCAAAAACCGCTTTTAAGATATTTAAATTCACAAGGCTATGAGACAGTTTAAGTTAAAAAAATGTTTACAATGACCTAGATAGTACAGTAAAGCAGAAAAAAATTATAGGCAAAGTTTTGTTAACATAGAGATACTTAACATAGATAGCCCTCACCCCTCAGAGATCTGCTGATTATGACTTTTAATTGGAGTTTTAAGTAGAGACCCCAGATCCTAACAGTGACCCCAGCACCTCCAGAGAAGACGGACAGGGACAGAGCAACCTCTGTGGATTGTGGAAACGTACCACTGGGCAAAACTGCCCAATGCCTCACCTGCCATAGACCTGCCTACAGATAAGACACTAGAGAGTAGATCATCCTGCTTTGGATGGACAGAGCGGGGTTCGATCCCTCTGAGTCTTATCCACAGAAAGATACCTACTGGTCTGGCAACTGAAGACTGGCCTGGCAACGGAAGACTGTCATTGCCTTGAGGCCTCTGTTCCCCATAAGGTCACAGAGAACACGGAGAGTCCAGGGTCATCTGTCTAGGTATGGGTAAGTCTTTGTCATTTTAATTAAGTCATACTTTTTGCTATAATTTAGTATTCCCAGATCTCTGGTGTTGATGGCTAACTGTAATTCTGTTAGTTTAACAGCAATAGACAACCAGTTTCTCTCTCTGAGGCTACTAGAGTCCTTGTCTGAATATGACAAACAGGATTGTCTCGCTAACAGGCCCCCTGTTAAAAGATAAATAGGTTTTTGATGTAACTTTTACTATCCCTTTATTTAAAAAATTTGCCTAAAAGTGACTGCTCTCGGTAATAACAACTCTGTATTTGGTAGATACTTAGATTAAAGAAAGTTTAAAGGAATGTTATAAGGTTTAAAATATAAAGGTCTAAGAAAGTGATTTAAGTTTTGAGTGTCCTAGGTAAGTTGTAAAGGTCTGAAAAAGTGATTTTAAGTGAGAAGGTGGTTTGAGATAAAAATTAAAAAAAAAAAAAAAAGGTTCAGAGTTATAACATTAAAATCCTGGATACATGTTCTGATGAGCTGGTATAATTGTTTTCATCTGGATTAGAGGCTTGCTTGGCTCTCCCATTTTCTTCTAGATATATGAAATCATACTTTGTTGCTAAAGGAAGCCAAAAACCATTCTCTACATTTTAAAATGACAGATTTTGTCTTAGTAGTGTATAACCTGGTTTTAGTTACTTGAAAACTTTTTATGATACTGTACTCTGTAAACAAATATTAATTAACTAAAAAAAGAAAAAAAACCAGATTCTGTGTTGTGTAAATTATGGGCCACTTTAAGGTCCCTCAAAACATGTGTTTTTAAGTGCCTAAATAGGCTCAAGTCTAAGGTGATTTCTCGTTGGCTATTTAAGGAACACTTGCTAGCTGTTCTTTCTACAATGTGAATTACAATGATAAAAAGTTCCAAATGTAAGCTTCTGTAAACTTTAACTTCTGCCTCTAGTTTTTATCCGTCTCAATAGATCACTACTTGGCTAACAGACACCATCCAGGAATCAAACTGCTTTGACTACTGTGAGTCCTGGACCTGACCTGCTGACAGCTGATGACCAGTACAGCTGATGTGACCACCCCTGGATCAGCGAACCAGATGTACCCCACTGCCTAGCCCCCCGCCCCAAGCTTTTGACTAATACCAGCCTGTTTGGGGCCCCTGATGACGTCCCCTCTCAGCAGGAAGCAGTCTAAGAGATTACAACGTCCCATTTCCACAGGCTGGAACTTTTAGTCAAAAGAAAATTCCCTAAGACTGGGGACCTGGCATGTATAGTGCCTATTGGCACACCAGAACATTACCCTGTTGAGGCCAGATAGACTCAGATTCATTAAGTTGACAATATGAAATCAGTGCAGTACAGATTATGGTTCCCAGACAACAGTACCAGTTTCTTAGGAATCCTATAGGGGTTGACTATAAATTAATCAATGCTAGTGATCAGGAGCTAGAAACAGCTGCTCCATGATTGGAGCAGTGCAAAAAGAAAAAGTGGGGAGTGAAAGGGTTTATGTGAGGCTGGAGACCCCAGGCCCTGATCATTAATCTTAAACTCTTAACAGGACATTCCAGAACTCCCTGTTCCAGGAACTAAACTAGCCCACCCCAGAAACCACAAAACAATTATTGTCAGGCTTAATTCAAGAGCACTGTGACCCAGCCCACATTCCTAAAATGAGCGGCGGCTACAGGCACCGCCTAATAGCCTTAGGCAAGGGACTTTATCCTAAGTGTACATTTCCTGGTGCCCGTGACCTTGCTATCATCAACTTAAAGGTTAACTGGCCCCTATCTATCAAAATGAGAAAACAATTTGGGGACCAATCAACTTGTACCAATTCGGTTTATGCCCAACAACTGTATAAAAAGCTTCACCATTTGCTCCTTGGGGCCGGCTTCTATCCTGCGTGTTAGAACGGTCCCAGTGCACTGGAATAAATCCTCTTGCTATTTGCATCGATATCCCGTCTGTGAGTCTCTGTGGGGATGTGGCGTTCCGGTTTGGACCCTGGGGGTCCCAGTTTGGATCCCTGAAGTCCAACATTAGCATTTATAATTCTTGCAAATAACCAAAACTCACTGCCAGCCTTTCTCGGTGTGCTGGTGTTTCCTGGTTTGCAGTTGGGCCGAGCAACCTAGTGGGGATATTACTCAGATCCGTTTGATTTTCTTGATCAGAAAAGAAGCTCACAGACACTCTGTGTACTAAACAGACCGTTGGCAATATCTAAACAGCTGTTGGCTGTACGATACATATTTGGCTAAAAACAAACCCATCTGTATTTAATGCATTATTGCCAAAGTGTAGTAACACGCTGTTTGAAGTCTGAAAACACTGGTACCCTCGTGTGAGACAATCAAATTGAAAATCTTGCAACATGCTTCTTGCACTTCTTGGCTATGCAAGAGGAAAACTTAGGCGTGTGCCAGCTGATGGCAGAGTATGTATCCAGAGGCTTCAGTTGATGGGTGAGGAGAAGGAGGCCCTAGCTAGATCCACATTAGAAAAACCTGTCCAAGAGTATATTTTTGAAACTTTTATTAAAATATTTTTTAAGGATTGATTTTTATTAATGTCTCTTTCTGTGTATGTGTGTGTATGTGTGTGTGTGTGTGTGTGTGTGTTGTGTGTGTGTGCATGTGAGTACTTGTTCCCACTGAGCTCACAAGCACTGGAGCTGTAGTTAAAGGCAATTGTGAGCCCCCTGACCTGAATGCTGTGGGTGCTCTGTAAGAGCAGTACATATGCTTAACCAGTGAGCTATTTCTCCAGCCTCATTATTGATCTATTTAAATTTTGCTCTCCAAAAATCTCCATTTCTTTTTTGCCCATTCTGAATGTATTTTTGTATAATCTTCATTTCACTGACAAAAAAAGGTAATATATATTTAATGCTAGAAAAATTAGAAAATACAATGAAGAAAAAATAAACTTAAACACACAGACCCTCATTTACTTAACCGTGCCATTTCTGAGTAAAGATATGATTAAATGACCCAGGTGATTAAGATAATTCCATCAGTCCATTTCCTGGGCTTTTGTGCCTGCAGAACAAAGGACCGATTAGGAAAGGTTAAGCCCCGCTGAGGCTACCTAGTCCTTATATCTTCCATCTGTGGTTTGAATCCAGGTTTGCTGTTTTTGGAAATGAAGCCTTCTTCACTATAAGCACTTCACATGAAAATAATAGCATTCAAAAGAAGGTCCCAAGAGGTCAATGGAATATAGACAACTGTTTTATGATAATTCAAGACACATTTGAAAATTTTAAAACACAATTATATAATGGCTATAATTGGAAGCAAGAGCTTTGCTTGGTCATGGGTAAAATATTCACAAATGCAAAAAAATAATGTGTCTGTAAACAATGAGAGATGGGATTTCCTAGGATCTATCATTAAAAAATAAAAATGTGTTAGCTAATGGCTTTTTTAAGTTAATTAGTGTAATGGAATTTTCCTCTAAATAGTAGTATTTATTTTATTTGACAAAACACAGAACAATTTGGGAAAATTCTTGTAGCATTTTTTTTTTTTTTCCTGATTTGAATAATGCATAGCTTTTCCTCATTATAGGCAAATGTTCAAATCAACCTCAAAGGAAGTCTCACCTGGAAAGCTCTGGCTAAATGAGCGTCTTTTTCTGTTTACCGCCAGCACCAGTTTCCAAACAAAATAGTCAACAGCTGGAGTGGTAAGAGGGAGCTCTCAGTGCAGCTAATGAGAGCCCCATATTTCACAGCTCACAGGCTAGAAAATACTTTTTTTAAAGGTATTTACAAAAACCTCACTACTTTGTGTACAAACCCAAGGAACTGCCACTTTTGAATGAGATAAACACCACTAAACAATTGAATTCATATAACTATAAACTGTAAATGAAGGTGCTTTATAAAACAATTGGTTTTATGATATGCAATGTCACGATCCTATCCAGACTCTGAGATGTGTCTGGGATATGACACAAATCTAACAATGAGTACTTAAAAAAGAAAGAAAGAAAGAAAGAAAGAAACTATATATATTTTCCCATAGTTCTCAAATGAATGAAGGAAGCAACAGCAGCATTTTCTCTTAAGACATTCAACTAAACATGGCAAAATGCCATGATATGGAGAATACATTAGTCCCAACAGACTACAGCAGCCTTCAATATGTATTTTTAAACATGTTGACAAACTGCACTTCCCCAGGAAGTCATTCTAAATTATTCAGATTAACTCTGAAAAATAAATGTTTGTGAGTCTTTTGTTTAATTCACATTTCTTTTCTATTTAGAAGAAACAGCATATTTTCCTTGCAGATATACTCTTCTTACAATTCTGGAAAACTAGAGATATTTGAGCACAAATACTAGGATATAACATGCACCCATTAGAGAAAATGGAAACACTGGGAGAAGAGGGAGAGATAGAAACAGCTGATGAATGTGGACTTGAGCTACTCAGAAACAAGCAACAGTGAGTTTTAATATCAAGCATACACAAAAGCAGACAGCATAGAGGGATAGATATAGAGATAGATGGGAGAGGGGGTGTTGTAAAATAAATAAACACATCCCACTGCAGCTTCTTGGATCTGCAAGGTAGCTCTGCTCTCTGCTGGCCTGCGGCAGCAGTAGAGAGGTTCCAAGCAGAAAGCCTCAGGGAGCCTGGGTGGTTCTTACTGGGTACCAATCTTGTCTTTGATCAGAGAACTGTGAGCCTGCCAGAGTGACTCGGATTCTTTCTCCAGAGCGTTGTCAGTGAAACATCTTGGTTTATTGAAGCAAAGGTGGTTACATATGTAGGATAAAGGCAGGGGAAGATCTTTGGTACCCAAGGATGGGAACCATTGTTTAAGGCAAGGATACTGAAGTAATCCCATTTGCAGGTGGAGCTCAAGTCTAAGGGTCAAAGTCCTGCAGGGCATCTTCTGCATAAGGTATATTCCCGCAAGGAAAAGAGGAAGACATCCAATCAGTAAATGGGCTCAGCCTAGGCTACAGTGCAGATAAGTACCAGCCAAGACACATTAATGGCTTGTGCCTGTGAAGCAGGCAATATTTAGAATTCAGCTTGGTTTTGCCATGGCTAAGAAAGTAGGGAGCAATCGAATTTCTGCTATTCTCAGGATGAGAAAACTGGGGTTCAAGGTATGCTTCAATCCACTCCTAGCTCTAGGACAGCCCCACAAGTTTGGCATTAACACATAAGGAAAGAATAAGGAAGGAGTAAGATTCAATTTGAGAGCTATATCTCTCAAGGTCATTGAGCTAGCAAAGCAATTATGTGAAGGAAAAATTATTGACTTGGTATAGCATTGTAGGAGGGGGAAGGGTGATGGATGTGAGTCAAAAACTGAGATTATGAATCATGTGACCTTAACAATTCATCTCAGAGAGTTTGTCTCAAAAACAGTTTGGAAGTTTTGAGCCTTAAATTGCATGACCTATCACACGAAGCCACATCTAACACAGGCTATGCCTCTTAGAGCATCAAATGTGATTAGTAGTAATTGAGCTATCAGTTGGTACATTGACTAATAGGCTTCAGAGAGGATCAAGAAAATCAGCTTGGGAACTCTTCTGGATTTTTGTTTGTTTGTTTTGCCTAAGTCACCTAGCATAGACTTAGCCTATGATAGGCCCTCATGATACAGTTGCTAGCATTATCAATGAGCTCTTTGATCAGGCACTGGCACAGTCTCATCTCTTCTCAGTATTCAGAAGTCACTTTTGGCATTATCTGATAAAAATGATAAAATCTTATCACTATTACAAGCCAGTTTTTGACAGCTGGCACTGCGGTGCTACATACAAAAGCACTTGGTGCCAAGGCTAACCATGTGAATTCCATTCCTGTGGCCCAATAGTAGAAGGAGAGAACCAATTCCCACAAGTTGACCTCTGACCTCCACATACTGGCCATGGCACACTCAATCACACTTTCCCCTCTCCATACAAATACAAACATGCATACATATATACAAAATAAATATATGTAAGAAAAATTTTAAAACATTCTTTGATACGATATAAAAAGTATGTTTTGCACAAATAAAGTTGGCCTTTAAATACCCAGCACTAGATTTTCAAAATTAAATTAATTATTTAATTTAATTAAGTATTTATTTAATTAAGTACCTGTAAAAGAGAAATATACATCATCTTGGGGTTGACACAGCACTGTCCAGTATAAATATGTGGGAGACTGAAGTTGGACTAGTAGCCACATTTTCAAAACATGAAAACAAATAAGAAATTGCTTCACCTTAAACAAATATATCCCAAACTATTGTTACTGCCACACATAGTCAATATAGAACGATGTTTTACGTGTCAAATTGTTAAAATATGGTCTACATTTTGCACTCCCAGGTACCAAGCCTGTGTCGAGGGTTCAAAAGCTAAGTCCTGGTTACTCACTGTGCTGTTATCGCCACAGGTAAAGGAGGTTGTGTGAAGGGCCAGGACAGAACGACTCTGCATGCCCTAGGCTTTGACTCTCCGGAAATGTGCTGACCAGGTGTAAACCTCTAAACTTGCAAAGATCTTCAACAATCACTTTAGCCTGGGACATCTTGTGCTATCACAATGAGGAGGAAGAAAACAGTCACAGGGAAAGAAAGACATTCCTTGGGTCTCTCTATTTTCCAACATGTTCGTGGCAATATACCCTCTTCACAACTTCTAAACAGCCAAGAGCTTCATCTAATCTCACTTCCCTCAGGTTCTTTCTCAGAGAAGGAACAAATTCCCTTCTTTCCAAGACCGAACCCCATCACCGCTCCCATAGTCCACCTCTGTGACTTTCTTTGTGTTTAGCACTGTCTTGGTCAGCCTCACGCTCCCCTTCTATAATGCAAAAATGAAGTCATTTTGCTTCTTCAAGAGAGGAAGAGAGAAAGAAATCATCTTTCCCAAGTAAGCAAGGGCTCTGCCCAGAAAAATCCCCCAATTGCAGCAAAGATGGTCTAGACTCAGTCACCCTTTAGCTGTGATTCATCTCAGAAAAATTCAATGGGTTCTCAGTGATTCAGAGTTCTCGTCACCCACGGTTCACTGTTTTGTAAATCATGGATAATCACTCACTGCCTTTTATTCCCCTGGAGCTCTTACTCAAGGTTGGGAGCTATCATCTCATTAAAAACAAAATTAAATCAGTGGTGGCTGTCCAACTCTACAAATATACTAAAAATTATGAAAGTTTGCATAGTATATACATAAATTGTATGATATATGACTTGCATTCCAATAAGTCTAGTCTATATACACAAATATAGACATTAACATATATCTATATGTTTAAATGTGTTTGTACGAATATATACATGCTCATATATGTGCATATAGAGAGAAGAGAGAAAGAGAGAGAGAGAGAGAGAGCATGAATGTCCTTCTTCACGCCTCCTTGACTTGGC
Organism: Cricetomys ansorgei; assembly: GCA_026225945.1. Lineage (NCBI taxonomy): Eukaryota > Metazoa > Chordata > Mammalia > Rodentia > Nesomyidae > Cricetomys > Cricetomys ansorgei. The sequence goes on along the minus strand of JAMJFZ010003266.1, from coordinate 4,272,285 downwards.
TATTGATTTGAATATTTACATGAATGTTTGAATCCTATTTTGTGCTTTGAATCTGAAATGTCCCTCATAAGCCCATGTGTTTAACATTTTATCCCCAGCTGATGGTGATGTTTTTGAAGGCTATGGAACCTTATGGAGGTAGCTGGAAGTTTGTTAGAATAAGTGGATCACTGGAGCTAGGGCCTGAGCTTTTGTAACCAGGCCCCATTTAGTGTCTACTGTCTGTTTCCTGTACCACTAACACGCTGGAAGAAGAAGGAAGTGTCCCAGGTATACACCCTCCCCACACACACTCACACACATACTGCTACCATGGATACACCAACACCCCCAACACACACACCACCATAGAACCAGTTGCTGCCACCTCTTCCCTGCCATTGACTAAATCACCTCAGAAGAAACCCTTGTTCTTTTAAGTTGCTTTTGCAGAGTACTTTGTCACAGCACTTGTCATTAGAAAGTTAACTAATATTCCACTCCTCTGCTGAGATGCCTGTTCTAATTCTCCTGTGTCTCTGGTTTCTGCCCATCTCTGAGAGATTCCTCTTGTTGAAGGTCTCCACAGGAAGGCTTCAGCAAAGATCTGCTTGTTTTTTCTATTCGGTGTTGCCCCTTTAGTTACTACCTACCATTATCACTTAAATTCTGGCCTCTTTTTTGATGAGGTCAGCTCACATTACATATCCTGATCTCAGCGTACAACTGGGACAACTCTGCATGCTGGAGGCGCCGGGACATCATTCATCAAAGGTGCTGATTTCCCTCTCCAGCTCACTGTCCTGCATTGCCTGCTGCACTTGCAGTAGGAAAGGCAACAGGGTTTGAGAGAATAGGAGGTAGGCCATGAGCTTCAGCCTCTAGACAGAGAAGTGAGACAGTGAAAACATGCTACATAAAGTCCACACATAATGTCATACCGAGACTGTATCATTGAGCCTACCAAGCTGTTTTCTCTCCATTTACTCAATGGAGCCCGTTCCCTCCATCTCACCCTTACTTCTGTCCTTCATTTCGGATACCTTGCTTTCATTCTAACACACCTCTAAAACTACTTTGGCGAGGATGATAAGAAGACCTTGCTAAAAACCCTCCGGACTCCTCAGTCTTTGTCTTACCCAAAATAGCTTCCAATACTTAAATTTTCTTTAAAAATGCAATTCTTCTTTGCTCTCTGTGGAACAAGGACATTGAGCTCTTTCCTGCTTTGGTCCTGTGCCCTTGTGCTCCCTTTCTTTCCACCTCCTAACTGACTGACAGTATGTCTCCAGGGTCTCTCTCTTCCTCTCTGTGCTTCCTCTTGGGGCAACCTAACTCCAGGTCCCACTTAAACGTGACAGAATCTCTTTTCTTTTTGACCACCACTGCCGGTTGAAATCAAATCTCAGAATCCAACCTCCAGCTAGATACGTAGCTTTTCAAAATCCAACTAAAATCCTTATGTTCATAGCTGAGTTCTCTTTGTTTTATCCACCTCACTCTTTCCTCCTCCCACTGTTGAAATAACTCTTGTAAAAGAAGTGTCAAAAAAAAAAAACAAACCAAAACAGCAACAACAATAAGGAAATGAATTGGGAAGTTAAGAGAGCATGAGAAAGCAGGAAGACTAGTTGCAAATTTAGAGTACTGCGCTGGCATTCATTGCATTACTTCAAAGTACTTATTTATTGTCAGAAATTTCCTATCATTGTTAGGTGTCACTCATTTGAAAACTGGCATTCTTACTTCTCTATCTAATTCTATAGTTTAGTCCCTAGGAATGACAAGGAATGTCTTGATTGAAGGAAAAATTCAGTTAGCCCTCTTAGGACTTATTTTATTTCTCCAGTGTATTGACAATGTAAATCATATGTATGTCAGAGTCTAATACTGCACATTCATTAAATCATCAGATTACACAACCCACAAGACAACATAGACGTGTCTTCATCCCCTTTCTCGATACCTTCTGATAGTAGCCATGGCTAGGGATGTAGGAGAAAACTGGACATGCCACTGTGCAAAACAAGGCCTGAGAACTGTGTGGATGTACCCAGAGACGGATCTGCTGGACATGCCCAGGGAGCAGCAGCCTGTAGTCTGGCAGCCAATGGGACGCTGGGCTGGGTGGAGGGTTTAAAGGGGCTTCTCCCCCTGCAATAAACTGAGTGTGCCTTTTGACACTTAACTGACTTCCAGAGCCTGAGTGTCTTGGTTCTGTGCCAACTCTACCCCTGCCCTGCTAAGGATCCAGTGAATGGGCACAAGTCACATAGGGAATAAAACTAAATTTTCCCAGCGTGCAAGAAAGAATGGTTCCTGACTTTAAATTTAGTCTGAGATCGTCTGTACCCAGAGCACAGGCCTATTTCATGTAGTCAAATGAATGAATACACATTTTGTCTGGTTTTCTTGATTCTAGGAGGGCTCAGTTCCTTTGAACTGGTTGTCTTGCCATCTATTTGCTGATGCCTTAAAATTTCAGGTCAGAGCCTAATTCACTTAACATAATGCAGTGATCCCTATTCAAATGCAAATTCAACTGTATTTGTCCTTATACCCTAGTAAAAATTGATTTAGCAAGACATTTGTGACAGCAGATTTTCAACTGTAGGAATGTCTGAAGGGACACCAAGACTTAGATTTAAAGAAGGAACATTGTGAGAAGAAAGGACAGGTAAAGGGAAAGACGTGGCAGTTGTATCTAGAGCCTAGCCCAGACTTGTAGTATGTATTAAAGAAAGGACTCTGTGTGTGTGTGTGTGTGTGTGTGTGTGTGTGTGTGTGTGTGTGCGTGTGTGTACGCACTCATGTGTGCACACGAGTGCATGTGTGTTTTTGAAGATGAAGCAAATACTACTAATTTTTTTTCATAAAATAAGATATCTCTCTGTTGGAAGTTTCAATGTTTCTATCTAGGAAGGTTACAGAGAAAGTAAATTTACAATTTAGAATAGAACAGAAAAATCACACAAATTCCATACAATGGAATGAAACCTGTGTGGAATATTGCCAGTTAATCTTTGAGCTCATGTGTTTAGTGAGTGACATCTTTTATGGTATCACTCCTATGACTACTCTTATCTCTCAATATTTTTGCATTCTATATTAGAAATTTATTTCATAGTAAATAAATATGCCATTTTTACCATTATGGACTTTTACTAAAGTTTTGGAGCAGCTACAGATGAGGAAATGGCCTTCTTCAGCTTCATATTTAAATTATGAATCACCACCTTATAGAAGAAATATGAACTCAGGTTGAACACTTTCAGTATTCTCCTATATGCCTGATTACTTATGTAAATAATGGTGCTAAACACAGGATAGCATCTTTTCATCAGCATCAATTTTAGAGTGAAAACAAAAATTGTGTCTAGGAAGATAACAAGACATGTTTCTGGGCAGCTTTCTGGACAAAACGCAAACAACCAAATGTATGTGAGTGTGCACCCTTGTACTTTACAGCTATGGTATTTAAGAATTATAGGATTTTTACAAGATCAGTGAAGACATTCTCACTCTAATGCCCACTGGGTCCCAGACATCAGCTGCATTTGGGATCAAATCAAGCTGTTAAACCACAGGGCAAAATGTCTGTGATTTGCATGAGTAATTAGAAATGATTAATAGAATGCCTTGCTTAATTAAACTTATCTCATAAGGACACCTCTTGAAAACTTAGAAACTTGGCAATTTATATTCACCTTAGGTGTGTTAGGTATATATTTTCAGGCTCCACTGAACTATTTTTGATTATTTAAAATAGATGTGATTTAATGACATAAGCCATATGTACAGTAAATATCTTGAAAAATTTTAAAATACAGTACAAAAGTGTAGTGAATAAAAATGATTATATTGTTTGGGGGAACACTGAAAGTAAGAAAGGATTGTATGCTATTTCAATGAACTAGTCACCAACCATATTTAATTTGTTAACATAGGGCACAGTGATATTAAAGAAAAATATTGAGTAAAATCTTAGAATGAGACAAAAAAATGCTTGTTACTTGTTGAGCTGAGGATCAGGTAGTGAATTTTACTGTGAATACTTTTAAAATGAAGATAGACTAATACTGAACATAAACAGTACTTAATATCGTGGAAATAATATCTAAAATATATTAAGCCAAATAACTTTCTGATTTAGATTTAGATTGATCAGCAGGTAAAGGTACTTGCCACCAAAACCTGGCAATGTGAGTTGAATCCACAGAACAAAAATGGTGGAAGGAAAGAATCAACTCCTACAGTTCGTCTTTGTTCTCTACGCATTTCTTATGGCATGATCATGTGCATGAATGCCCAAACACACACACACACACACACACACACACATACACATACATAGACACTCTTGCATGTGAATGCTGTCTTCTGAGCCCATCAGTGCCGTTGCATTCATGAACTCCCTGTAGCTGTGGCTGTGGCTGCCTGTAGAAGACTTGTACAAGATGAACCCAGTCAATATACCAGCAAACATGGCCTCAGGAAGAACAACCCCTAGCTTGGAAGTTTGGCAGTTGATGGCTGCTGGGTTAGGAGATTCAGTTTTCTTCTTGGAAATACCCCTAGCAGAATGTCCATGCTCCATTAGAAGGTCCTAACCCATGCACATAAGGATAGCATTACTTCATCTTAGTGGGCTCTTAGAATAGGACATAAAGTTTAGAGAAGGACATACTAGAGGCACTTGACAGAAGCTAGAGCGTGAATGGGGGTTGATATAATCAGATCACATTCTATACGTGCAAAATTATCAAAGAATTAATGAGAAATAAATGCAAAATTATTTAAAACAAAAAGAGATAAAGCCACACTCCTAAAGCCAATCCCTTGGTTAATGATGAGACATTTATTCAGGTCTAAAATTTATATGTCAGCCTGACAGTGGTGGCTCACAACTTTAACCGCAGCACTCAGAAGGCAGTGACAGGCAGATCTCTGTAAGTTCAAGGCCAGCCCGTTCTACAGAGTGAGTTCCAAGACAGTTAGAGTTACAATAGAGAAACCCTGTCTTCAAAACAAACAAATAAACAAACAAACAAAACTGAAATTTATTTGTCACTCCAAACAATGAATGTGCTAAAGGAAGTCATGCCAAGACTTCATGAAGCAATTTTTAAAAGAGGCAATGGTTACATTGCGTTTAAGTAAATTTTTTTTTTTCATGATTTGACCAAGATTTCATGTAAGTGCCTTTTCTCTTTGCTCTATCAAATATTTTTTTCCTCTCTCTCCCACTCTTTTTGTGGGGGTGAGGGTGGAAGTGGTTAGAGAATCAAACCAAAGTTCTTGTACACTGATACATCCTTGGCTTTGGTCTAAAATTGAGCTACATACCTGGTACTAAGAAAAAATAAAATAAAACTAGTATCTCACTGAATTGCCATAACTGACTTGAATCTTAATTTTTCAGTGCTAACCTCCATTAAATTATAATTTCAACAACGAACTTGAACCCTGCATAATATAAACAAACAAATGTGTCCTAGACTTCATTATATGAAGGCATGAAATAGAAAATTTATAATCTTAAGGTTTTAGAATTTATTTGAGAAACTGAAACATAACCTAGAAAATATCAAGGGGAAAAAGAGGCAGAGTATGCTATTTTAAGAAAGATCAGTGAGCCCAAACAATGTGACACTTCACGAATTTCACTATAGGGCATACATTCTTGTACTTTTGTACATGCTGCCCATAGACGTATAAAAAATTTGTCTGATCGGATTGCTACAGATCTCTAATGAGCTCCTAATGGCTCCTCAGAGCTTAAATATTACAGTCATTTCATTCCTTTAGGATTAGGGCATCCATAGTTTTAGAACTTTTATTGGGTTACTTAACGTAAGGAACTCAATAAACACTTGCCCAGAGAATCTGAAATAAGTTGAATCTGGTTGGATGAACTGGTAGTTAGAATTCTCTGCTTACTGACTCAATGTGGTCACATTATTAACTCTCCGCATGGGTCCTGAGGATGTTAAAATTAGTATGCTTAGACTCAGCTGCAAAGGAAAGGATATGACCTGCTGTCAAACAGAAGCTTTGTGAGTATACAGGGTGAGTCAAGGGATTTAATCTGTAACTTTAGTAGGTCTACAATTTACAAGGCATCAATCCATGCCACAGCCTTGAGTCTGCCGTGAGTTAATTGCCTTGATCTTGGTCAAGTTCATCGACCTTTATGAACCATACTATCCCTTGTAAGACAAAGCCATACAGGATTTTTGCCAGATCATTTCTAAGAATTTTTTAACTTTTTCAAATTCCATACTAGCACTTTCCAAAATGTATTCTAGAAGGACTTAGTAAATATTTTATGAGAATAAGTTCTATGACTAAATAGGTTTGCTGAATACTTGGATTAATTTCTTAATGTGTTTAGTATGCAAATCTGTATTTTAAGACTTTCTATAGGATATCATTAAGCCCCTTTGAGTATGGAAATCTGTGTTTAAGAAAAAAATACTGTTAACAACTAAAGACAAGGTCATAGTCCACAAAATAGAGTCTGGGGAATGCACATTTATGAGTTGGAAAATTCCTCAATACTCTTTAGCCAGAATTCATAACACATAATATTTTAGCCAATTTCACAAATCCTTATTCACTACCTTCTATGTGAAAAACTTCCCAATATCAGGTCACAATGTAATATTAATGTGCACACTGTTGTTTCACATTATAGGTAAAGAAACTGAGCTCTGAGAGATTGTATATCTTGGTCATTCATTATCATAAGATTAACAAGTAAAGCTGAAATTGTAACTCTATATTCTGAGTCATTCTGAATCTAAAGTGCTTTCTATCTTGTCTCACAGGTAAGATTACCTCTGCAGGTAAGGCTAGGTACACATCATTATATGGAGAGCCTGGGCAAGGCTTAGTTTTTATGGGCTATCAGAAGAAAATAATAACTATCATTTGTGACTAATATACTGGAGTTCTTCCAGTAATTACATCTAGTATTCTAAGAGAGAAAAGAAAAGTAAATAATCTATATCGCCTCTACCTTGAAGTTTTTCCTCTAAACAGGAATTTCCATGATTTTATTTGTTTAAAATAGTCAGTGTCTAACTAATCATTTGTTTTCCAAGAGCATACAGTCCCAGAACAGTCAGAATTATTTATCTGTACTGTGATTTTTCAAGAAGAGTCTCATTCTTATTTTATTAGGAGGCTATTGATATAGTTTGAAATTAATGACAAGTGATATCTGAGCAACCTGGCAGTTTCCCAGTGTTCAAAGCCCAGTGTGCCAACCCTATTGCCTCATAGAATGTAGCCTACCATTCCAGAGAATGGCTTTTTTGGCTGCCTGACTTCTGACGGAGAGTAGATTAATCCTCACTGTGCACTAATTTTCTAATAAATTAAAACAATAGGAAATAAGAAGAACAGAAAAAATTGCTAGTCATAGGTCAGTCAAGAATGTTTTTTACACTTTTACAGTATTTATTTACTCTCCTGCATTAGTTACCAAGAAACACAAACAAGTGGTAAAACAGGCTGATGTTGCTGTCTCCCAAACTGAGATTTTACTCTCAAATTAATCATTTTAGAACAAAGTACTACCTTGTTTAGTTTCTGTTCAAAGGAAGAAACTAAAGCATCTTTATTTTTTTAACCAAAACTGTCATTTTGACTAAACAGAGGCCATCCACTATCAGACAATAGGTCTTAATTGTCCATTTCCTACCAGAATTGAAGATTTTCTTCCAAAAGTCATAAGGTGGAGATGATTAACTATGAAAGTTGAAAATGACTGATAGATGATTCAGATAATATTCCAAGCCTCATATTCTCTATTTCCAAACAGAAGCTAATTATTCATTAAAACAAAATCAATGCTGGGTATTAAACCTAGGGCCTTCTACATGCCAGACAAGCTTTATACCACTGTGCTACATCCCTAGACTTAACTAATTATTCTTATTCTTTAATTACTTGCAATCTCGATAAACTCTTCTAAGACAATGCAATTAAATGGGATTTGGTACAGGTAAGACTGTTCTTAAGGAAGGTCATAGTGTGTGTGTGTGTGTGTGTGTGTGTGTGTGTGTGTGTGTGTGTGTGTGTGAATTCTCTACAACTGACCTTGCTGTGAGTAGAGGGAACTAAAAGCCAACCCCAGGAAAGAGATGAAATAATTCTATGGGGTCACTGATTACAAAGACCAAAGAAACTCTGAGCAATGACTCTGACCTTGGTGAGTCTCGCCCAGAGAGAACATCTAACAGTTAATCGAGAAAGGTCTCAAATCCAAGGTCCAAATACTTTCATGAACTCTGTCACAGCAGCTGTATGTGGCTCAGGCAACTATCTTAATCTTTCTAAACTTGACTCTTTAGTTGAGGCCATGACTTTTGCCTTACTTGCTTCACAGGGTTGCAAAGAGGATCAAATAAAATAATAAATGAGAAAGTGCTGGAAAATATGAATTTCTATAGAAACAGATACACAGAACACCTAATCTGTAGGGTATTTGACCCCGTATCCACCTCTGTGAAGTTTGTCTTATTCATGGTGACATCTCAGATTGAGAGGGCTGGAAAATCACACAACCCATGCCGTGGCTGGTGACCTGCTGCCACAATATGCTTGCAAAATATTTTTGTGGCTATTGCAGTGAAACGACTTCATAACTTCTTTAACAGAATTATTGGACACACTGTAGTGTTCCCTATCCTGTAGTTGCCATTTTCCATTTTTAGTGCATGGAAGAAATGAACACAGTTACCATGTTCACGCATGGAAGACATTGACTTGAGATGTAAAAGAGAATTAAGAGCAAGTTTGTCAGGGTTTAATCTGGTGCATGAGGTAAATGATAAAGGCGGTTATGGTTTTTCTGGTTTCTAGGTGGCTGGAGCAGTAGTGGTGGTCACTGAAGAACTGGAAATATTTTATGAGCATAAGAAATTAAATTCCATGAACTATATATGTGTATAGCTTGAAAATAAAAGCTGAGCAGCAGTGTGTCTCTTTCAATAAGATTGTGGAGTCAATTAGTACCTAAGAAACAATGAAAAGACTTATTATCTCATGTGGTATCAGGAGACTCAGAATTTGTTTATTAAGCCCTTTCTAGGATAAAAAGTTTATCTAGTCTTCCAAATTCATCTATGTAGTGTTTCAAGATTATCAAGAATATTCAGAGCCTGAAAAATGTTCATGAGGACTGGTGACATTTTTTAACGATCTTCTGTCACACACCTTCTTCTGGATCCTCAGCTCCAGACCAGCCAATGATTTTCCTCATTCATATTTTTCCATCAGGATAAGCTGATTTCTATTATTGAGTGCTTCGTTCTCCAATTTCTCAATCAATCTGTTCTTCCTTAGGTCTCTTTCATTCTCAAAATGGATATTAAGCCCATTTCTCAGTTATACAAGAAACAAAATAAAAATCAATTTATTCCTAGGTAGTTTGAGCTGTTGGGGTTGTTGTGAATAACACTGCCCTCCCGATTTCTCCTTCATAATGTCTGCTACTGGTGTTTTCAAATGCTACTGATGTTTGTATATTGATTTTCTATCAATAACTTAACAAAATTCTCTAAGTTCAAAAAATTTTGGGGGGTCTCCTACTAAATAAACACAAATTTCACTTCATATGTTTTAATTTGAATGTTCTTTACTTAAATTTATTAGTCAAGATCCCCAGTAATATGTTTAATTAGTGGTAAATAAAGGCTTATCTTTATTCTTCCTAATGTTTTAAAGATTGCTTTCAGTTTTTCCTCATCCATTATGATGCTCCCTGCGTTTTCGTGATGTTAGCTTTTATGTTGAGGGATGAACCTTTAATGTATAATCTCTGAAGAGGTTTTTGTTTGTCTGGTTTTGCTTTGACATTTCTCACTAATGTTATTTACGAGTGACAGAAATCCTGTTTGAACTGACCAGCATAAGAAGTGGCTGTGCCAGCTCATGGATTAGGACAATATTATTTTTTCCCCTTTTATTGAAAATAGTTTTTTTTTTTATATCATATATACTGATTAAAGTTTCTCCTCCTGCTACTCTTCTCAGTTTCTCCCCACCTCTCCTCCCATTTTAATACACTCTTTGCTGTCTCTCATTAGAAAATAAACAGCCTTCTAAAAAAACCTAATACAAAGAAGAAAATAGACAAACGTAAGGAGAATATCCCAAAAGAAGACACAAGAAACAGAGACTCACCAATTCATGTATTCAAGATTCCCATAAAATCACTAAACATGAAGCCATAAACATGTAAGCACAGAACACCTGGTGCAGACGCATGAAAATCCTTTCATGCTACTACAGTCTCTGTGTGTTCATATGTGCTTTGCTCATGATGATTTAGAGGGCCTTGTTTTCTTGGTTTCCTCCTTCTCCTCTGGCTCTTGAACTTGTTCTGTTATCTCTTCCCTAGGGTTCAATATGGTCCCTGAGGGGAGGGATTTGGTGGAAATATCCCTTGTATGGCTGAATGCTCCAAGGTCTCTCATTCTCTGCATGATGTCTACCTGTGGGCCTCTGTTACTCTTCTGCAGGAGGAAGTTCCACTGGTGATGGCAGAGCAAGGTACTGATCTATGAGTATAGCAGAATGTCATTAGGAGTCATTTTATTGTTATTTTTGTTCTGTTGTGTTTCATTTGTTTTTAGAACATTAGTATTTGGTTTCATACTAGGTTCCTGGGCTCTCTAGTCTCAAGTTTACCAAAGCAGGATCAGGTGTGGGTCCCATCTCATGGACCCACATTAAGTCAAATCAGATATTGGTTGGTTACTTATACAAGATTTCTGCCAACACTGCACTAGTATTCTTGCAGGCAGGTCACCATTACCAATTGAAAGTTTTGTGGATGGGTTGGTGATTAGATTTCTCTTATGTTAGAGTAAATAGTACTATCCTGTATCAAAGATACTAGAATGTCGAGGCAAAAGCTGTATATATACACCACCTAATCTTCTCCATATTCGATGAGTTCTGAACGTGCTGTCTTAAGCAATGGAGTATGCCATTAATTTGTAGAAAGCAACCCAAACCTTGGCAATAGCCTACGAAGTTTGGGGATTCCCATGGGACCTCCTTTGGCCAACAATGTGATTAGATGTAATTCCCTCCTGGGACTGGAAGTTGCATTTGGTGACAAGATGGCCAGTTGAGACTCTGTTTCTCCCGTTATTTGGCAATTTCAGTTAGATTGCCTTCATATATGTATATATTTTAGGAAGTTTTACTATGTTAAATTTTAATACTACACTTCCCTGGATTCTCACTCTCCTCTCCCCCCTCTCTCTTGCTCCCCACTTGATCCTTTTATTCTAGCCCCCTTATTCATCCATTTCTACCTATATTATTTTTCATTCCTACCAAGATCAATCTGTTCCCCTTAGTCCCTTACTCTGTATTTAACCTCTGTAGTTTTGCAGATTGTAGCTTGATTGTCATTGACTTAACATCTAATATTAACATATATGTGAATATGTGTTAATACTATAAGCGTTTTTTCCCTAGGTCTGGGATATAACACTCAGGATGACTTTTTTTTTTTTTTCTAATTCCACTCATTTACCTATGAATTTCATGATTTTATTTTTTTTAAAGCTGAGTAAAAGTATATTGTGAAGATGTACCATATTTTCTTTATCCATTCTTCTGTTGAGGGACATCTTTATTGTTTCCAATTTGTAGATATTATGAAAAGGACAGCAGTAAACATGCTTGAGCAAGTACGTCTGTGGCAGGAGCCTTTGCGTATATGCCCAAGAGTGGTATACCTGGGCTGTGAGGTGGATTGATTCCCACTTCCTGAGGGATGCCACACTGATTTTTATAGTGGCCATACAACTTTGTACTCCAATCAACCAAGAGATGAGTGTTCCCTTTACTTCACATCCAGGCCAGCATCAGCTGTCATTTGTTAAATTGATCTCGGCCATTCTGACAGGTATAAGATGAAATCTTAAAGAGTTTTGAGTTGTATTTCCATGATAGCTAAGGATACTGAACATTTTTATGTGTTTCTCAGGTATTTGAGTTTCTTCTTTTGATGATTCTGTTTAGATATGTACCCCATTTTTAATTGTGCTGTTTTCTTGATATATAACATTTAGATTTTTTAAAATATTTTTTGGATATTAGCCCTCTATCACATGTGTAGTTGATAAGAAATCTTTTCTCATTCTGTAGGCTGTCACTTTGTCCAAATGATGGTGTCTTTTGCTGTGTTTGGTTATAGTTGTTATAAATTACAATGTCCCCTTGGTTGATTTTACTTTTGATGAGTATGTAGTGTCTTTCCCTATCTCTGCTGATCAGTTTTCACTTGAAGTTTATTTTGTCAGATATCAGAATGGCTTGCTTCTTTGGTCAATTTGCTTGGAATATCTTTTTCCACCCTTTATGCATAGATCTATGCATAAGGTGATATCTGTCCTTGATTAAAGTGTGTTTCTTGAAAGCAGCAGAAGGATGTATCCTGTTTACTCACTAATTCTATTAGTCTATGTCTTTTTATAGGAGAAGTGAGACCATTGATACTGAGAGATATTAATGTACAGTCTTTGTTGAGTCTTCCTATTTTGTTGCCCTGAAGTATGTATGTATGTTTGTGTGTGTGTGTGTGTGTGTGTGTGTGTGTGTGTGTGTGTGTGTGTGTTTCCCCTCTTGATTTGATGGTCTGAAATTATTTATTTCTTGTGCTTTCTTGGGTATTGTTAAACTCTTTAGGTTGGAGTTTTTCTTCTGGTACCTTCTGTATGGCTTGGTTTGTAGATACTTATTTGTTAAACTTGGTATTATCATGTATTGTCTTATTTTCTCCATCAACTGTGATTGAAAGTTTTACTGGGTATAGTAGTTTGGGAAGGCATTGGTGGTCTCTTCAAGCCTGGAGAATTGGTACAGGCTTTTCAAGCTTTTAAAGTATCCATTGAAAAAGTCAGATGTAATTCTTTACATTTTAGTTGGTCTTTTCCCCTTAGAAAAGATCCTCCTTCTTTTAATTTATATAATAGTGTAGGGAGAATTGTTATTTTCTTTGTTCATAAAAGAATAAAGCTACATGTCTATTTATCATAGTATGCATATACATCATATACAAATCAAATAAGAATGTATCAAAAATCAAAATGTAAGACAAAAATTTAAAACTACTAGACAATTTTTTTAAATCCACCTTAAAACATTTACCTATTCCTAGACCTTTCAGAAAATCTCTCGAAAGCATAGGGGTTAAAATATACCATAATTGAGTAGAACTATATCTGCACAGCAGTAAACAGTTAAGAGATAACTAGAAAACTATGAGAGAATATTTAGACTATACATTTGACAAGATGTCCGTAACGAATACAGAAGACAAATAAATCAACATCAAAAACAAGTAATTTGAGATGTAAAAGGGTAAGTAATAGAAACATCCCAAAAGAAGATGCATAAATGGATAGGAACGTAAAGGCATGCCCAGTACCACTAATCATCACGGAATACAAATCAAAATCACAGTGAGATATCTTTTCATCCCATGTAGATTGGCTTATTATCAAGAAAACAATAGCAGGAAAAGATGTTTAGAAATTGATACTCTTATCCATGGTTGGTGGGAAGAATGTAAATTAGTGCAGACTTTATAGAAAAAAATGGAGCTACATATTAACCAGCAATCTCACTACTTGAAATATAAGCAGAGAAAATTCACTGTGTCAAGAGTGACAACTGTGGTTCCAGATTTATTGCAACACTACTCACAATTGCCAAAATATGGGATCATCTAATGAAATTAGAGAACATTAAATAAAGTAAAATAAGTTGAGCAAAATAAGCCAGGTAGAGAAAGACAAATATGACATGTCATCATGTATGTACATGGAAGCTAAAAGTAGTTTTTCTTTGTTTTGTTTTTTTGTTGTTTGTTTGTTTGTTTTATTTGTTTGCTTGTTTCTTCAAGACAGCATTTCTTTATTGTAACTCTGGCTGCCCTGGAACTCACTCTGTAGGCCAGGCTAGCCTTGAACTCACAGAGAGCCATATGCCTCTGTTTTCCTAGTACTTGGATTGAAGGCGGGTGCCACCACTGCCTTGCATATTTTTTTTTTTCTTTTGGAATGAGAGAACAGAGGGCTGACAAGATGAAATAGTGGGTAAAAGTTGTTGCTGTACAAGCTGGAAGACATGAGTCTGAACCCAGATTCTATTGCAGAAAAAGAGAACCAACTCCAGAATGTTGCCCTCTTATATCCACTCAATGCGCACGCACACTCACATATTTCTTTCAATAATAAAAAATAATAATGATGATGATGATAAAATAATAATAAACTTGAAGTACACAGCAGAATATTGATCACTTGAGGCTGGAAAGTATGGTGAGGTAGGAGAAAGAGATATTAACTAATGGCTATGGAAATGTAGTTAGGGGACACAATTTGCAATGTTTTATTAGCACAGTAGGGAGAACATAGTTTATAACAGTTTATTATGTATCTAGAAACCTAGAAAAGAGAAAATTTGAAATCCCTCAACACCAAGATTTTCTAATCACTGTGAACTTGCTGAATGCACACATATTGCAAGCATGCATCTCAAATATCACAGTATATCACATAAATATGAAAAATTACTATGTGCACTAAATTAAATTTGAAACAAAATCACAATTCATATATCTATATGTTGTTACCTCAAAAACAAATTTCATTTTACTGTAGAAAGTTGACTGGCTGGGGAGAGAAGGAAGTAGTAAATATATTATCCAATTTACATCTACTCATAAGGTTGGGGAAAAAAAAAGTTTTAATAGAAGACATATGGTGAAGGATATATGTATTAGTAAGCTTACAGAATTGATGTACACTGAATCCTACAGATGTCCAAGACAGTGTTTTCATTTCAGACATTAGCAGGCTGAGCTTGAGAAATGTATCACAAATTCACAGACTGATTCTCATAAAACAAAGAAACTTTGCTTCCAAAGTTTCAGGAACTGACTGTAATGGACACATTCATTTTGTTATTCAAAAGTGTAGAAGTTAAAAAATGGAAGTTCAAGTTTGGTGTTTGACTTTAAGAGCTGTATGATATTTTGAATGATTAGAATAAGTTTTACAAATGATAGTTCATTCTGGTTTAAGTTCTGAGACTTGCGTATATTCCTATGCATTTTGCTTGGACTTTATCTTATCTCTGTTTCTACAAACTATGAAAACAATGATTGGCATATATTAACCATAATATTTACCATTAACATAATTCTGACTTTATGATTAAAAATGTTTTCCCTTTATGTGATTTTAAGTGTCTTTTTAAAAGAGCACTGTTTTTCTTTTTTTCCCTTATTTTTCTCTACAACTGATGTTTTGGCTTCTTGTTAATTGGGACAGCAAGTAATCACTAATGAAAAATAAACAAAAGCTCTCATTAAGGACCATCCTGAACCTGAGTTTCCCTTAATTTCAGTACATAATAGCATGTCTCTAGAATCCACTTCCCTATTCTCTTAGAGAAAGTGACATGAACTTGGTCCCTGGGTCATGCTCTTCATGCTGGTTCATTCCAATTAGTCAGTGATCAGCTCCTGGATGCCTGGGCTCACTGATTTCTGGAAGGAGGACAGAAAAGACCCCGGGTTTTATGTAAACTGGAGTAAGATATGGGCTCATTATTCAGTAGTGTTTCTAATTTCTTCCACTTCACCTATCTTCAGCTGCCAAGAGCTCTGTGAGTATTTTACCAGGTAAGATCATTACAAACTAGATTTCTTCGAAGACATAAGGATCAGTCTGTTACCAAGAAGATGCTGTGTTCCAGGATCATGGAATAAGGTTCATAAATAATTTGTTTGCCAAGAATCCGAGAGACTAATGTGTTGGTTTTTACATAACCAAGGAAATGCACCTGGGAGTGAGGAGGGGTGGGGCAGGAGGCTCTCAGTACTGCGTAAAGCTCAATCTAGTGCTTCATCTAGCATGTAGAAGGTGTTCAATAATTGCTGGAGGAATGAAGTAATGCTGTCTGGAGGTCATAAAGTAGAGAAGCAAGAAAAGGCAGGGATCGATGCTTCAGTGTAGAGGATACAGCTAGCCAGCCTAATGAAGACTCAAGAGGGAGTGCTGAGGGCTGCTTAATGACAAACTCAGAATCCAAGTTCCTTTCCTAACATGGCATGATGGCTGAGGTTCTACTCTACCAGCATTGTCAACCTCATTCTGAGAACTCAGAAACAGTATACTTGATTTTATATCAGATATACTATATTTGACCAAATAAGGCCAATTGGGAACCACCTAAAATAGGGAAGCAGCAATTTTTATCCATTCAAAATGGACATTCAAACCCTAATTTAGGAAAAATAAATGAACTTTGGCCATCCTTATGCATGAAAATTACATTCTGCATCAGATATTGGACATTTGTGGCAAATAGGTTTCCTGGAGACTATGTCAAAATCTCTTTCAAAGACTTCACATATTTTAATCCCTAAAGCATTCCTAGAAATTATGAATCATCATCACTCGTTTTAAAGAGAAAAAAGGAAGGCCATATAATTCTTAGCCATCTAAGGCTAAGAATATGTTCACGGTCATAGAGTAAGTGAATGGCAAAGCTGGAAACCTAATTCAGAGCATACTCATTGCTACAAATTTTGTAGGCAGATTAATGGCAAGCAGCCTCTGTCTCAACTTGGAAACAACAATAAAAGGATGATCACTTCAGATTGCACCCTGGTGTTTAAAATTGATCTGTGACATGAATCGTCATGAACTGATTATATTTTCCCTTGTGCCAGATATAAATAAGTGGGAACTGCAGTCAAAACCTGAGAAAACTCTCCATCGGGGTTTGAATCATCATTGGATACATAATATAATGGTACCAAAACTCCATTAACCTCAGCTCATGCTTCTGCCAAAAGAAAAACAAAAACAAAAACAAAAACAAAAACAAAAACAACTTTATTGAGGTGTCAAATGCAGACTGAATGCTGATAGGGGACCTCCAGTCAGCTTATCTTTATACTCTGCATGAACATGGAATCTATAGATGTTTGTCTGAATGTAAAACAGATATAAAGTCCTTTTGTTAATACCAAGACATTACATCACTGTATCTAGCAACCTATCCTCTTACCCACCGACCTACACATACAGATGCAGATATACACACATACATATGCATATACATAATACATGTGTACATATGTGCACACACACACACACACACTCACATCAAAGTTAGGTACCATTCTCCTTTCATACCTACAAAGGATCCCTACCACACTGATTTCTACCCAGTCTGCAATTCAGTGTATTTGTGTACAATCGTATCCACATCATCCTCTTTAATACATTGGATTATCCGTACATGACTTATGATACTTAGTACAATACAACTCTATTTAAATAATTGTTGTACTATATTATTTAGGGAATAATGACCAGAAAAAGTTATACACATTTAGCACATGTATAATCTATCTTCAAATATCTTTGATTCATAATTGAATTAGTAGATATAATCATTCAAGATCTAGAGGCCGAAATGCATATACGTGCACATATGTATGAATATGTTAATTAGAACATATTTTAATATGCATGTATTAATGATATTTGCATATACTTTTCTACTTATCTTTAAAATCTCACAAAAGGAGCCTAGATGTAGGGCAATGAAACATAAAGTTCTGTAAATACCTTCCTTCATGCATTAAAACCTAGGACATTAATCTGGCCTGTCTAAAAGGAAGATGAGATAATTTAAATATTGTGCTATATAATCTCTAATAATTTTCCTACCGTTACATTTACACACATTCCATATTTAAGTTAAGTTCCCCTGTTGGGGCCACTTAGTTTTATCCAGTGATTAAAGGTTAATCCCATTCTACATCCACACATACCTACCTTTATTCTGTCTCTTTGCCATCTATAATCTATTTATTTTCAAATGTTTTTCTATTACAATACACTAACTGTACATTAAAATGAACTGACAGAAGCCCTTTATGTCTTCCAATCATGAGAATTATTTGTCCTTAAACTCTTTCAAAGTATGTAACATGTCTGCCTGCTAGACAGAAATAGTCAAAATAATGAATGTGCATGCCCCCTGTGCTTAGCGAAATGATAGACACTAACATGAAACATGCTCCTGCTCCATGTCAGAAGCATTCTCCGTACATTAGGAAATCATTTGGAATATCCAAAGAATGTTCTCTGCACGTATTCAGAGGAGTCTCACTGAGATAATTTAACGTCCTTTTCCATATTGGCACACAAAAATATTATATCTGATTAAACTTTGACTTCCCTTTGAGAGTAGAAACTATTGCTCTCTCGAATCTGGGTTTGTCCATTAAAAAAAAAAAAAAAAAAGAATCCAATTGGTCTTAGGGAATGAGAAGTTAGGTATTTTATGGATATAGGATAGTGTCACTTGTCACATTGCTCTGAAGATTCATATCAGTTTCTAACCTTTCCACATGCCTCTTGCTAAGAATGTGAACAGGATTCAGGCTATGTCAAGGTCAATATCTTTCAGGGGGCCTGTTTTGTGTCCTTGGCTGCTGTAGTCATTTTTATATGGCTTTTTCTTCATTTCCCCCTGGTATCATATATGCCTGAGGTGCAGCAACATTTCTTAGTATAACTCAGTACTGAGGTCTCCTGTTTGGAAGTGCTCATGAAACGTGCAGCACATTCACATGAGTAATTTATGACCACAGTGATAAGCATTAGTCCTATGCAGAGTAATGTGCCTAGCACTATCCCTTTCATCTTATACTGTATCAAAGCTATGGCTGTCTCCCACGAAGACAACACAAAAGGGTTTTTCTTTTCGTTTCTTGCAATACCACTGAAGGAACATTACAGCCAAGCACATAGGAAAATGGAGTTGTTTTTGTCATTAACATAAAGCAGGATGCACAGATGAGATGTGCAGGTACCACTCTGTGGTTCAGATCTTGATTCTACTACTTCCTTTTTCATGGAAAAACTGTGTATGTTTCTTAAATTCCATTTTCCTTATTTTAAAAATGACATAAATATATTCAAAACTGTTGTGAAGACTGAAGGAGAAATTACCTAAATTATAACAAAGTGAATATGCAATGAATGTGAATTTTCCTCCTCCTCCCTCTCCTCCTCCTCCTCCTCCTCCTCCTCCTCCTCCGGCTAATTTTAGGAGGGAAGAATACCTATAATCTTAGCAATTGGAAGAGTTATAGTTTTTTTTTTGTTTGTGTGTATTTGTGTGTGTGTGTGTGTGTATGTGTGTGTGTGTGTATGAATGAAAAGACAGAAGCTCTCTACAAATAATAAAAATCCTTAATGTCACTCATTTTAATACATAGACAGTAGCCCAATGGGATACTGAGCTGGAAAAGCAGAAATAAAACAATACAAAGAGACAAATGAGCAATCAGTTAAGGATTCACAGCAAGATTTTAGGAAGGAGAAAATGAAAATTGATGTTTCACTCGACTAGAAACTTACAAAGTGGTACACCTGACATTAAAATACTTGGCGACAGGGTCAAAATGAGTAGGTGTGAATTCAGGCTCTGCCACTAAATTACTATAAAGTATTGAGCAAGTTGCGCCCTCAGTAAAGCAGAAATATTAGTAGAAATTCAAGTGTGGCTTTTAAGTTTACATGAGTTAATACATGTTAAGTGCTTGGGAAAATATGAGACACAAACACTGTTCAGCGTTTTTGCTTATGCACCCACATGTGTAGTTGTATGGATGTGTATTGAAGTATACATAACATCAAATTTTTTGCTACTTTAGAGTGGGTTTCAATTGTTATTTAAAATATTAATTTCCCTTTCCTGAAAAGCCTGTGGAATCTAGAAGACATTTTTATGTACCAGGAACTAAGCTGGGAAGACCATATGATGTAGAAAGTAGATGATAAGCAGAATCGTCTAAGCAAACAGTACCATCCTTTAAAGTGGAGCTGTGGAGTGTGAAACTGAGCCTTGTTTAAAATGAGGATTCATTTCTCATGTCCTGTTGCTAAAAGTGAATATATTTTGTTCAAGTATAGACAAACATCATGGATTCTACTATCCAACACAAGAAAGAAGTCAGTCCTTACCATCTCTTCTTGCAAGTCCCAGAAATTCGCGTGTCTATTAAGCTAACTAATGAGTGTATTCTTTTGCTATGTTAAGTGTTGAAAGACTGTTAAATTGTGTTGCTTTAAGAAGATTGAATTAACTCAGACCTTGTTTTGCACCTTAATTTTCTGAGGATATTTCTCACAAGAAAGGAAAAAGACTATTCATTGAGCATGTATTCCTGCTAAGCACCACCCCTAACGTGGGTGCTATCACTTATGTGACACTGGGTACTATCACTTATAAAGAAACTTTCCTACCTGTGCCCTTTAAGTTTAGCACTTCCCTGGTAAAGGTGGTAAGATAACATTCCTCTTACTTTAAAACCAGTCTTTTCCACTGTTGCTCAAGCTCCTGCTTTGGAGAGTGAGGGAGCAGTGATGATTTTGCTACCATAAACAATATAATGACAATGACCAGGATTTAACTCTCTGTTGTGGTTTGCACATGAAAGGCCCCTCACAAATGTCTGTCTTTGTTTAAAGACTTCCTATCCAGTTGGGGACTCCTTTCTGAGTGGTTGTAGAATCCTCTGGACCTGGGGCTGAGCTGGCAGAATTAGGTCCTTCCCATTATGATAGACTGTACTCTCTTAAATTTTACCTAAATAAATTCACCATCTCTTGTTCTTGCCAGCCAGTTAGTTGCAGTGATGAGAACATGGCTACTATACTTCCTCTTCTTTTCATCCTTGTCCATAACATTGACTACCAGAAGTAGAAACCTTGGTTAACCATCAGCACACGGACTTATCTTAGGAAGCCCAATACAATCCTATTCTGACCTGAAGTCCCATTCACTTTAAGATTTCTGCAAAATGCTTCTTCATGTTTTAATGCTCACATCCCTGAAATCTACATATTCCTGGATCATGATGCACCAGTAGCTCTTGGAAGAGTGCCTTTGTCTTCTTACATGGCCTGTGGCTTTTTCTGAGTTCTGACCTGGAGGTACAGGAAAGACCATTCTCTATGCTAAGGCAGCCACCCTTCTTTCCACTATACCCAGCAACTCCGGAGCTTGTGAAGTAAACCACACAGTTCTGCATCATGGCCTCTGCTTCCTGTCCAACTCATCCTTCCTTCTTTCTTTTAATAGACGTCAAATACTGTTCTACATACCAGGCTGAGAGATAATTTAAAGGTTTGGATTAACATTTTTTTCTTTCCACTAGCAATAATCCTTTGCTTAATCCCAACCAATTACTTTCATAAGGTTTACTGAACACTTGTCACCCCACCTCTAAAGCTTGATTTTAAGTCAGCCTTGTCTCTTGCCAATTCTAACTCTTTAAAGTTATTTATTTTATGTCTAATGCTTAAGCCAGTGAGCCCAACAATCTGCTAATCACTTTTTGTCATGTATTTTTTATATCATATTTAGAGCTAGTTTATGATGCCTTGATTTCCTGCTAATATTGACTCTCACAGTTGGTTTTCCTCTAATATCTTTGAAACTATATCTGATAAAACTTCATTTTCTGAGGCTCTACTTGGAGATATGAATGTTGTAAATAGTGGACAATATTAAACTCTGATAATTAACATGCTCTAAACTGTGAGCACACACAAACAGTGGGACTTCAGTTTTCCAAGTACAGTATTTCTCAGATAAATTCACCCTTTCATGCTTTAAGTGAGAAGACTATTTCATGATTTTTCCTCTCTTTGGAAATACGCAGCACGACCCAGCATTCTTCATTATTGGCTTCTGACCTCAGTATTTAATTGAGGAAATAGAAGCATTCTGATAGATGGCCATCACTTGTCTTCCCTCAAATCTACTAACCTGTCCACATTGGGATCAATAGGTATTGCCTTTCCTCCTGTTAGAATTGATGAACTGTAGCTTACCCATCTGATGCAAAGGCCTATGCTTGTGCACCGGGACGTGTTTTCCTTTCACCTGTGTATGTTAACACACTTACTCTTTTTTTTCTGCCAATTTATCTTATTCACAAGTAGCAATATCTCCCATGACATAAAATCTATCACAAACGATAGCTTACCTACCAACAATCCATGATATTTTAATTTTAAAAGAAGAATTTTGGGAACTGCCCGTCATCTTGGGAACTCTTGCCATCTACAAAGCGACTACCTTAATTTTCCTTCACCTACACTTCCTTAGACTCCCACTAACCTTCCTAGTTTTTCCCATCTTTGGCCCTGATTGTCTATTCACATACTGTAATGCAGTAACACTTTTAAATTACTTCACGACACACTTCTTATGCTTCCTTTAATGGGGCTATTTTATGCCCCCACCTCTGGTGCTCATTGTTATAATTTCATAATTTTAAATGGGAGCTGGTTGAGTTTAGAGACAGCTACTTGGTAGAGAGCTTGCCTAGCAATGAAAGGCCTTGAGTTTAATGCCTACCATCAAATTAAAACAAAACAAAGCAAACAAAAACAGCCAGAGATTCCACACTCTGGAGAAGCCGGTGCTGTCTGTTGAGCTCTGCTTCTACCTCTAAGAGGATTGACTGTAAACATTCCTCTCCTTCACACATTCTCACTATCCTGGGCTTCCAATGTCTCCAAATACATAAACTCATTCTAATCTCAAGGTCTTTGCAGATGACTTTATTTGTGAATATTGGTTTTTTTCTGTTATTTATTCCAGTCTGCTTTTCATCTTTAAAGATTCCATCTGTGACAAAGCAACTGTATGTTGAAATCTTATGCTTTATCTTCCCCCCTACCATTAATATATATCTGGAATTATGTTTTATCTATATTACATTATTTGGTAGTTTTCTGTTTACTTGGTCATGCTGTCAGTTCTGCCAAGTCCATCTTTTCCTTATATCTCCAGAGACTTGTAGATGAGAATAGGGAAAACTTAGGTGAATCAGATAGATGCTGATCTCTGCCACATGTTTTCATATAAAAGAAAGTATGTTAAGTTCATGTGAACATGAAAGCCTCTTTGTATGAAGGCAGACTTATCTAATTCTGTAGGACATGAAAGCAACCAGCAGTTCCAATATGCTTGGTTATAGTTTCAGCCAAATATTCTTCAGGTGAACTTTGTCTAGACTCAGCAGTCCACTGCCAATTCTCAAATAGATATCTTTACTTTGGAACTAGTCAGTCTCTATTTTCTCAAATGATAAAGTATGAAAATTGTCGCAGTGAGATGAACCGACTGATGCTCTTCCTGTAGGGATTCAGAAGGAATTAGGAGCGTTAGTTCAACAGTAAGACTGCCTACTTCTCAGTCCAGGCTCATTCCATGAATGGCCTGCAACCCCACAGTGCTGGATGGTGGTCATTGCAATTAACCAGTAATCAGCACTGTTTTCAACCAAATATATAGTGAAGTTCAATCACAACTTCACTAGTTGGTTTGTCTTCCTTTATACCACTCTGGGTTTTAATTTTCCAAGTCTTCATGGCTATGAATTTGGAAATGTCTTCCTAACTTCCTCTCCAATAAGTAGATTCTATTCTAGCATATAAGGTCAGTAGCAAATATTTCAGGCCACTGGAAGCTCTTAGTACAACACGAGAGCCTCACGTTCTTGAAATGTTATCCCATTTTCGGTGAACATGAAGAACATCTGTGTTTTCTATGTCTGCTTACAAATAATTTTATTTGGCTTCTTAGTTGCTGACCTTTGGTTCAAGTATAATTCATCTAGGAAAGAATTGGAAAGATGAAGATATGCTTATTCCTATTGTGTAAAAAGGAAGAAAAGTTAAAAAGCTAATTTCCTATTGCGGTGTCAGAATGCAATGACTTTATCTGCAAATCTTTTATTCTCCTTTTCTTTTTGTGTTTCCTTCCAGCTGCCTAAATTGTACCTGGGCTTATTTGATACACCAATGAAGTAGTTTATGGAGCCTAACCATCTGTGCTTTCTTCCCTCTCAAAAGCATAACACCATAATCCACATACATAAATTCATAATCCACGTGCACATCTCATGCCTCTATTTAGGAGTGAATTTTCCAGTGCAATTAAAGTATGAGCTAAAGAGATGATTGCAATTTGAGACGGCATCATAAATACACAAGCCCTTATACCTATACACCTGCTGAGGAATTGGGTCTGATTTGTGTTGCACAACATCTTAAAGGAAATCTAAAATAATACCATAAAGCTACAAATCTTTTCCCCTTACTTGTCCAAATTCTCATTGGCCAAACTCTGCAATATGGAAAGAGGACATATAAATGCCTCCCCTGCTCTATATTTTCATTATAAACAAACAAAGAAAAAAACTTTATAGATTTATAATTATATGTTGCCTTTTCTACTATTTGATTTTGATTTCTGGCTATTTGATTTTCTGTTATCCAAATTCAGGCACTAAACAGATTTTTAAAAGTGAAAGACATCTTTATTTTAAAATTGTGAGTTTGTCACCCTTTAAAGTGATCTTATATGGAAGGAGGGCAAAGGCTAGTAAGAACTATTCATATTTCCAGAGGTGTGTAGTATGTACAAAGAAAGAAAATTTTTATGGGCTGGGAACAAAGTCATTCAGAGCATGACTGACTCTAGCAATTATATTTTTCTATATGTTTCTATCTAGCATTTCAGGTAATGGGACAAGTTTGCTGTGGTCATTATACAGATAACCCCAATCATTCAGTCATCAGAGTAAGCATGAAGGTCACAGAGTACCATAGACTTTTCATTCCCTCAGAGAGCTTTAGAACCCTGAAGAAGGTGAATTGAAATCAATTGGGTCAGTTTAATAACACTCAGATCTCAGAATGGAAACAGCAGGAGTAATCTTATAGTTGGGTCATAAGGTTCTATTTATTCCTAACTTCTTTGTCAGTGTCTGTACTTACACATGAGGTCCAAGCGGATACAAAACACCATCAAACTAAGAGTAATATGCTATGATTTTTTAAAATAGTGTTTTTTTCACAGATCATTCATTCAGATACATTTTAAGAAACTGAATTGACTTATAAAGTTTTATTTTGAATTATTTTCTACCATGGATTAGAAGCCCACATGTCAAACAAGACTAATTACAATAAAGAAGACTATGATGACTATTCTTAATTGTCAGCTTAACTACAAAAAAATTAACACAAACACAAGTGGCTGGGTACACCTATGAAGGATTTTATTTTTTATATTGAATATTTGAAATTGGGCAATCCCACCTAAATCCAGATCTCTTGAGGCAAGGAGGTCCATTCTAATTCTAGGCACCACTTTTTAGGGGCAGCCTGTATAGAAGACGTGGAAGAAGGAAGCACTTTTTCTTTGCTTGTTTGCCCTCACTCTTCCTGGTAAGTTTATTCCTTCACTAGCATTAGAGCCTACTTCTTTGGGATTCCGTTATATACCGAAGGCCTGCATCCTCCCTCGTGGACTAAACAACTACTGGATTCTTGGGCTTCCTGTTGGTAGAGGGTCATTGTTGGACTAGCTGCATAGTAGTCTGTAAGCCATGCTAATAAATCCCATACATATATATGTATGTATACACACACAGACACACACAATTCCTTCATTCTATATGTTCTGTTCCTTCAGAAAATCTTGTCTCATACAATGAGCTTAGATGAGAGTTTGTAACTGGGAAGCAGAAAGACTCCAGAAACTCAAAACCATGAGACAAAGAGAATCTTCTCAGTTTGAACTGACACAAGTTCATCTGCATATGAACTTTTGAATGTTTCTGAGTTTCTGAGTTTCTGGTGACAACATGTACATGATAATTTCCTTTCTAGACTGTATCATGTTATTTAGGTCATGAATAGATTTCCATGGGCCCAGAAACAACAAATTTGGATCTGAGATTTGCCACGGAGCCATAGTTAGCTGTTTTCAGAAAGTGAGCAAGCAGAAGGGAGGCATAGATCTTGCTAGTCACCTGGGCCCATGTAATCTTGGATTATGTGTATACCACAGGTATAAGCTTAGACATTTTTAGCTTATGGTAGAGAAGAATGGATTTTCAGCAACCCAGGCAAGGGATATCTGCTGCAGGTATTTCATTTTCAATTTATTTATGCAGGTATAATATTATAGAGTGAAATAAACAGATAATAAATGAATTATATGAGTTTTCACCAAACCATTGTGTAAACTTTAGACCATGGGGCTGAAGAATATTTGCATTCCATTCTAAGTCCATTCTAAGCCAATCTCTCTTCAAGCTCAGAGATACTCCTTTAGCCTGCATTTCATGTTTGTCTTCTGTTCAAGATCCTCTTTTATTGTATACAATGGTACATACTTCTTGATGCCTGAATTATTTTGCTCAAAATATTTTTTATATTTACCTGTTATTGTCTGTTCTTTCGCTCATACTCCTGAATTTTTCATTGTTGCTGTTGTTACTCTGTTAGATGAATATATCAAAAATTATTTACTCTTTTTCTAATTGCTATGGAGACTAGAGACTTGGCATTGTAAGATTAAAGTTGCTGTGTCCAATCTTATCAAAGCTAGATACTTTAATTCTTACGGGATGGAGTTGTTGAGACACAGGACACGTTCAAGGATAACCTTATGAGAAGCTGCTGATTTTTTCCCCCTACAAGTACAGTGCTACTTTCCTCCCACTTGCAGGCACTGAGAGTTCTTGCTCTACTTTCTTAATATTTAATATTATTTCCATGTTGTTAAGTGTGAAATGCTGTCTCATGACTATCATTTTAATTTTCCTGATGATAAATGGCTGCAATTGCTTTTTCACAAGCATATTAACCATCCTCATTCTATTCTTTGTGAAGTGATATTCAAGTAGTTTCCCATTAGTTCCACTTAATTGTTTATCTCTGTATTGTTGCACTGCCAGAATTCTTGAAATAATTTGGATACGAGCTCTTTGTTAGATTTTCATAAGCAAAATTTTCCTCCACTTATAACCTGCCTTTTTATTATTTTCTTAATGGCGTCATTTGATAAACTGAAATTTTAAGTTTTGAAGAAGTCCAAATTAGCCAGCTCATGATTAGTGACTCCTTTTCAATGTAAGAAATCTCCTCAGAGTCTAAGCATTCATTGTATTCTCCTATTTTCTGCTCAAGAGGTTTACAATTTCAGCTTTTATGTTGAGATGTCTGATCCTTCTTGAATCGTTATTCATGTCCTAAATGTTGGAGTAGTCCTCTTTTCTTTCTCTTTTTATTTTTTGCCACACATTTCCAGTTAGTTCAGGATAATTTCATTGGAAAGAATGCATTTCCCCTTTGATGACTATGGTATTCATCTCAGTAGCTTTGGAATGCACTAAAGTGCCTTAAAGTGAATATTTTATAAATCGGGATTAATTTATTTCTCAATGATTCTGAGGCTGGGAAGTCCAAGCCGAAGCTCTGGCAGATTCACTGTCTGGTAGAGCTGACTCCCTGGTTATAAGATGACTCCGTGGTGTGTGGCCCCAAGAAAGAAAGGCCACAAGACTATTCTCACATGGCAGAAGGGATAACAAGAAAAAATAGGTTCTTTTCTGTCAATTAATAAAGTGCTAATCCCCTTCATGAAGGTGAAGCTCTCATGGCCTAGTTACCTAATCCTCTACTTCTTACTGCACTGGGGATTAAGTTTCAAAGAACATTAGACCATACAAGCATTCAAAACAAAATAGCAATTGTCAAATTAATTAACTTCATTATTATTAACAATGTACTAGATGTCATTGCAAATGAAATCATTTTATGTATAAAGTATTATTTCTCTGATAGATACCCCAAGCACTTCTGAAGCAATATTTATGTCTCAAGACATTTGCTTAAATAGATTAGAATTTACTTTGAATATTCCTATATTTCCCAAACATATTTATGGTTGCTGAATTCATGCTGACAGAACCCTGTTTTTGGCTATACACAGTACCCCCTATAAGAACTCTTGGATAATAAGGACCAAAGACATTGAAAATCCCTGTCTTCATCTACTGTTTGAGATATGGGTTGGGAACATGGTTGGCATTGCAATGTATCTAAAACCAGTCGACGTTCTTTGGGTTTCATTGAGAGTGGGCATTTTTTAGTTTTTCTCAAAGAACATACTTTCCAACTTGCCTGAAGCTGCTTTGTGTACTTTAGTCTGCACTGTTCTCTAACTATTTGTGAACCTGCAAGGATCAGCTGAATTAACACCCTAAGGCCAGGTTCCATCAACCTAAGCCTGGAGACAGTAGTATTCTGGCCTCTGCCTTAAGAAACTCCAATTTTACTTTATGTTTGTTGGTCCATTATCACCTTCATTCAACCAGTATACATGGCATTTAAGACAGTTGTCTCCTTAACTATTGACACTGAGAATTGATCTTACTGCACTAACAAGAGTACTAAAACAGTTTTGTATTGTCATATGTTGTCAGTTGATTTTTATCTGAAAACTAAGTGCATATGAGAGACTCCAAGGGAGTCTTTGCTACTTCTATTCTTAAATTTAAAAATAGTTTTTTTCTTGTATAATAAAATTTAATCATTTTTTGCCCGAAATCTTCATAGGTCCTTCCCACCTCCTCCCTACCTATCAACATTTATGTTCTTTCTCTCTTACTCTTTCTCCCTCTCAAAACAAAATCAAAAACCAAAAAGGGCAACATGAAAAAACAAAGCTAGAAAAACAGAAAAAAAAAGAACAATAAGACAAGTCATCCACACAAAAGGAGCAGAGTTCGTTTTGTGTTGGCCAATTACTCATAGGCATGGGACATGCCCTGGAGTGTGGTTGATATACCTACTGATACTCGACTGAAGAAAGCTGATTTTCCCTTTACCCTAGGCTATCAATTTGAATTAGCTTCTTATTTAGGAGTGGGACCCTAGATTTTCTTCTACTTCTTACGATTGGAATCCCATCTAGCTTGAATCTGTGGAGGTCTTCTGTATGTTCTTGCTGTCTCTCTCAGTTCATATGCGCATCAGTTTTATTGTGCTAGAAGATCATGTTTCCTCCGAGCCATTCATCATCTCTGGCTCTTACAGTCTTTCACCAGTCTTGCATTAATGGAACCTGATCTTAGAGGTGTTAAAGCTGGTTCACTGTAAGTGTTAAAACTGGTCATTTCAGTTCACAAATGGTCAGAGAGCAATGCAGCTTAAATACAGAAGGGAGATTCTATGCAAGTTTAAAATCACGTTCTTTGGGAAAACAAAAAAACAAAAAAAAAAACCAAAAAACTTGAACATGTTTCTCAGTGAAATGCTTTCTTGGTTCCAGATCCCCTTTCTTGCCATTCTCTATAATCGGAAATGTTAGGCCACATACGGCTGTAAAATTCAAGAGACCAGTTGCTATTAATCTTCTATAGCTTATAAGTAATGCTGGTTCACAGTCCTACTCATTTCTATATGTATTCTGGTACAGTTCCCATTCACCCATCTCAATGGGGAGTTGGTGGAAGTAGTTCTGTGAAGTTTCGAGTCATACTTCAGTGCAGATAACTATTTCAGAAAGACTATGTCTAGAAGCATTATGACTTTAAACTAAATTCATCAATAATCTACAAGCTAATTCCTATCAACTGTGAAAAAAAACAATGAAACACTTTTATGGTAAACACACAGTCTTGTTTTTCCTTTAAAATACAAATAGGACACATTAGGAATGAGGAAAAACATGTAGGGAGGAGTTTCAAGCAATTCACCTCAGTAAATGGGGAGTATAATTGCCTAGAAAAATACAGTACTATTGTTGAATACTGAAAGCATATTGGAAATTTATGATCACAAAATTAAAGGTTTGTGGACATAGTTGTTTTCTTATTCAGAATCCAGCGCTTTGAAGGTGAAAGATAAGAGATCAGTGGTCTGCATTTAATTCCGCTTTGAATTTTGCCTCATGTATATGGGAACTGAGGACCTATACAAGGGAGTGGTTTTGCTGCAAAATTCTCTGCCTTGGGAACAAAGAGACGAAATTGAGGAAATTGCTTAGTGAGAAAGGATTGATTCAAGTGGGGCAAAAGCATTGATAGCTTGCTTTACCCATTAGAGTAAATGTTTTGACAGATAAGAAGGGTTACTGAAAGTAGAGATTTTAGTTGGACTATTGATACATTTAAATTACATAGAGCAATACAGGTAGGACAGAAGAGAGGGAACCAGTTACTACTGGTTACTACATGACTGAAATAAAAAATGACAGTCAATGAAATGGCTTTTAAAGAACTGCAGAGAGGGCAAGAATATAAAAAAGTAGAGATGAAGAAAATGATTTAAAAGAGGCAATGAAAAGCAAGAACCTCAGAACAACCTCAGGGATGTACTTTAGATAGGACATGAAGAAAAGGCACCA
Source organism: Cricetomys ansorgei (assembly GCA_026225945.1). NCBI lineage: Eukaryota > Metazoa > Chordata > Mammalia > Rodentia > Nesomyidae > Cricetomys > Cricetomys ansorgei. The sequence continues at coordinate 4,241,958 of JAMJFZ010003266.1, read as the reverse complement.
ATGTTATTCTTTAAGACAAATATGACAACATGTAGATCCTCAAGTAGTGGTCAGGTTTCTATTGGATGGAGAGATAGAATCAGAGTTCAGGAGTAGCAGCAATTTAGTTATAATTGAGACTCCAGAGAGACTGAAAGTACCAGGCCATGTGAGAAAGAGGAGTCAAGTTATGTAATGAGACAGGTGGATCTTGATGGGCAAGTGGCTGGGTAGACAGTGTGAGCTTCCATTGGAGAACTCAGGCGTCCCCTGCCTGCCTGTCAGCTCTGTTGGCCTCTTGTGGGAAATTATATGTTACACACACACACACACACACACACGAAATAATAATGTATGTTTCATTCAAATGAAGACAACCTCTTAAGATGAATAGGTTGAGGAAGAGCTATATGTTTCCATATAACACCAATATTGATTTGTTTTTCTATGCCTTCTTATCTCTTTTTATATTAGAGAAGGATAAAGTAGTAAGGAAGATGGTGGCACTATAGTCATTCTGCAAGTGAGTCAGAAACTTGGAGACACAGTTGTAGTTAGTTTTGTTGGCATCATTGAAGCCTTCCTTCAAATGTGATGATTCCTCCTTTCTGGCTCCAGTAATATCCATGGCAATGAAAGGCAAGATAAATAGCTGAACGACAATGCAACAGGAACATGGCATTCTGCAGGAGGAAAGTGTTATGAAAACTCAAAGTGCTTCTGATTTCCTCTAGGGATTCCTGTTATATCATTTCCATTTTAAATGAAACAAAAATACGTCCAATAACCCGAGAAACACTTAAAAATGAAGAAACACTTGTTCTAGTTAATGTGTCTGAATAGTACCAAGAAAAAAATGTTTCCCCCAGGAGGTCATTATTATTCAAAAATTACTCTAATTAGGTCATGAATACATTAGGTCTTATTCAGTGCCAACAAGAGGAAAAAAAAAAAAAAAGAACTGGAAATGTGACACACATAGCACTCCCAACTTGTTAGGGCGATTTTATTCCAAAATGCCATTAAAAGATGAAAAGGTCACCCTGTAGGGAAGTAATTGCTACAGCACTCTTGTAACTGATTAGAGGGGCTTTTATTTGGGCATTTTTTTTTCTTTTTTTGAAAAGGGGTCTTTCTAGATCGACAGCAAAGTGTGTGTGTGTGTGTGTGTATGTGTGTGTGTGTGTGTGTGTGTGTGTGTGTGTGTGCCTGTGTGTGCTGCATGCATTCTTGATTGCATGAGTATGTGGCTGTTTTGAAATATTAACAAAGATGCAAAAAGGGAAAAATAACAGCTCTTCACATATTAAAACAGAAACACTTGTAGTCTTATTATAAATTGCACAAATATCTTAAGATAATATAAGAAGGTGTAGTTCCTTGTATGACTTGGTTTTCATTTAATTGCCCTATCTGTGTTATTTCTTAGAATATCTACAATATAGAAAACTTCTGCATTTAGTTAGAAAAGAATATAAAATTGTTATGAATAAGTGATACCCAAAGAAGGGAGAAAGTTGAACGTCTGCACTTTCATTTTAATTTTCAAAAATAACTTGAGGGCGTGATAATAAAAACAGGAATTTGTTTGATGCATGGCTCTAGCAGGCCTCCCTGAAATCTACACACTCAGAAGACACACTACAGGAACTTCACATACATTTGTCTATGGTAAAGGTAAAATAATATAAGAAGACGCTACAGGTGTCGGGTTCTATAGCAGAAGTTCATTTGATAAAGGGAGAGGGAGGAGAGACCCTGAGCCCCAGAGGAGAGCAGGACACTGAGGAGGGACAGATGTTGCATCCTGGAGAGAAGGGAGAGGAGACTGAGAAAGACAGCAACAAGGAGGGGTAGAGAAGATGAAGGAGTAGAGAGAGGGGGAGAGGCTGGGTGGGGAGATAGAAAGAGAAAGACAGCTGGGACGTGTTATATAGGAGAAGTATGTTGGCCTACAGGCCTGTGCCTTGCTAATGGTAAGGTGTCAATGTGACTGAGAGCAGGTAAGGGGCAGTCTAGGGTGGTGTTAAGAGGCAGTACCACAACAAAGGGCAATTAAATAGGGATGTTCCCGAATTGGTTACCATATGACTTTGATTTTTCTAACAAAATGGCAAACCGTGAATGCAGTTTTTAAGGACAGGACATGGCATTCATAATCAGAATTTCTTCCTTTAAGACTTTGTGAACTTTGCTTTTTGCTCAAGCTGTCTCTCAAAGTAAAGAATGCACCTCCAGCTCTTCTTAAAGCCAAAGGCAAGATTGTAAATCCAATCAGGCAGTGCTGGATGGTGCCTGCAACCACAAAAGGAAAAGTGTCATTTTGTCACCCAAAATCCAGAGGCCCAAGAGGCTATAGCTCCAGAGGTTGTTCAAATACCCCTGGAAAGTGCCATCTGGAGTAACAAGCTGGACCACTATCTCATCATCAAGTTCCTATGGCCACTGAGCCATCCATGAAGAAGACTGAAGAGAATAACACATTGTGTTCATCACGGAAGCCAAGATCAGCAAAGCACCAGCTCAAGTAGTCTACGAAGAAACTATGATGCTGATATAACTAAAGTCAGTACCTAAATCCGGCCTGACATCTCTATTGTTATGCTCTGAGTGTTACCAGTGAAATTGGGATAACCTAAAATAAGTTCAGCTGAGTAGTTCAAAATCTGCATTTTTTTCTAGTTAGAAAATATTTGTACGTTTTATTATTGGTTTATATGTAGCTCAGGCTGGCCTTGGACTTGAAATCTACTTCCATTTAGTCCTGGGACTGACTGAGTTCCAGGAAGCCACCACCATGTTTGGTGAAAAGTTATGAATCAATTTCAGATTTATTAACAAATTGTAAGACTTCATATATTAAGACAGATTTCCAAATATATGTGTGTCCTTATGTAAGTGTAGAGGTGCATATGTCTGCATGCATACATGCATATTTGCTGTCAACTGGTTGAAAGTCAGATTGTGAGAATTACAATCCGTTACTCATAAATTCTTCAGTACAAATTTTTGGAAAACGAGTTTATTATTCTACATAATTACAGTACAATTCTCCACACCAGGAAAGCAATATTATTTCAAGATCCTGTTGTAATTTATTGGGCTTGCTTAGAATTTGTCAACTCTTCAAACAATTGACAGTTAACTATGTGGGTTTTGTGTGTGTGTGTGTGTGTGTGTGTGTGTGTATGTGTGTGTATGGAGGGGTGGCTAAGTATGCATAGCATATAAAGATAAAATATGTCTGAGAAAGTAAAACATTCTAGAGAGTTGTATTTTGTTTTAGTTCTATGTAAATTTAGTTGTATTTGTAGTTTATTTGTATGAGAATGCATTTTGTTTTAGTGACTAACTTAATGTGTCCATTAGTATTCAATATTTATCTTTTATATATACAATAAAGTTGTGTACCAACTTTTTATGTGTAACAAAGAATAGCTTTCTGTGGCTAAGTACTTACAATAGGTCAGCCAGCATAGTAATTTCATGTTCATAGTATCCACACAGAGTAGCCAGTTTTTACCTTGTAGAGGAACAAGCAGGACTTCAGATGGAGTAAGCAGTTTGTTCTCACAGCAAGTTAGTTGCAGAACCAGAACTATTGCTCAATTTTTTTTTCCTGGCTAGAAAACTTAACTCTCATTCATGATTCCACACACCTCACAGCATGTAACCTCAAACATTAATTATGGATGTTCCATTGCCCTGGAACTTATCATCTTCCTGAGACAAATGTACAAATGCATAAATACTTGGAACATTAGAGGAAGGAATTTGTCTTCATTGAGAGTCATACCGAATTGCTACCCTGCTCCTAGCACTTCAATTCCCTACTCTTCACCTGTTTCCTCCATAGCATTTATCATCATTTAACTCACTGTAAAACACACGAGTTTCCTTTGCTAGTGGTACATCTCATCCCACTGGAAGGGAGTATCAAATTGCATTCATTTTTTAATCTCTGAATCCTCAGAACATAGGAAAGTGCTTCCTGTGTAGTAGTCCTTAGTAAAATAATTGTGAAGTAAATGATCAAATTTCAACTGCTTAATTTTGTAAAAGAAAAATAGAAGTCAGAAAGAGCAAATCGCATAAGGTCAGAGAAATTTAATGGCATGCAGTCCTCTGAACTGAATGTCAATAGCTGTCAGGATGACTGACACTGTTTAGGAGGAGCTTATTTGGGAGTAGAGAGAAGACCATGCTTATTCAGCAGTAGAGAGAAGATCAAGGAAGGACATACATAATGGGTGGACAAACTTTCCTAAGTAAAGACACGAGGACGAGAAATTAATAAGGTAAGCAAATGGTCATATTAGAAGACTAGATGTAGAGGAATGATCATTATTGGAAACAATAAGATAAGGCTAGGAAATAATTTTGCTGTACCCCCACCCAAACACACTTCATATGTATATATACTTCATGTAGAAGACGTATGATTCTTAGAAGCAAGGTATATTGAAGATTTTACGTTAATAAAACATTCAGATTAACAAAGATTACCATCATTTCTTCTCTAAGCAAAAAGCTACGAGCTGATCAAGGTTAGGCAACCACTTGCCAGGGCTCATTTGTGTGTACGTCTTCTGTGCTCTAAATTAGTCTCTGATCTGAGTGAATGTGATACTACACTGAGCAGATCGTATCTTCAGCAGAAGCTCAGAAATTTCAACAAAGATGATAGGAAAATATTTTTTAAAAAGGAAATAGTAATTAACAGAATGGGACAGAGGCTAGAAGGCAGAAGACGGTGCAGAGAATGTGTTTGGTTGAAATTTAACACAAAGAAGTAGTGAAGTTAGAACCTGACCGTTGTGTAGCTTTTGTTGTTGCTGTTTCGTTTTTTTCGTTCCTCATGGTCAAATCCATGTCATGTCAAAAGATTGCACTCTGGAGGCACTCATCCCATTCCACCACTGAGTTAGAACGCTACTCACTTGGACTGTCTGCCTAAACTAAAGAAGGAGTTCGAAATGAGGCAGGATGTTTCTCCTTTAAATGAAACAAAACTATTTTTCTTATATCAGAGTTCCTACAGTTTCTTTTATAACTCTGTGAATTGTCAAAGAATATTATTCTCATTTTTCAGATGAGAAGGCTAGGGAGAGATGCTTACTGATCACATGAGGTTACTCAGTGAATATAAACCAAAATTACTGCTTAGATCTCTTGATTTTAAATGTTTTCTCATTTCTTTTCTTTCCTTCCTTCCCTTCTTTCTTTCCTTCCTTCCTTCCTTCCTTCCTTCCTTTCTTTCTTTCTTTCTTTCTTTCTTTCTTTCTTTCTTTCTTTCTTTCTTTCTTTCTTTCTTTCTTTCTTTCTTTTCTTTTTTTCCTTCTTTACCAGAAAGAACATTTTAATTAACATACGTGCATTTTACAAATTAATGGATTTCATCAGAATAATGTTGTACATTTATAGTGTATACTTAAGACTCTTAATCAGTTTCTTTTCTCTGAATTCTCTGTACTAAGTGTAGAGGACATACTCCAGTCCTTGCTATATAGTGAGAAGCCAATAATGGAGACTAATGAAGAATATCAAGAAGTCACTGACACCAAATCTCCCTTCTCTGCTAGTATCTCTAATACTTCTTGAGACTGTAGTCAAATTTCAGAGGGATACGTCATGCCATCCTTTTGGCTTTCTCTCTTTTAAATGCAGCTTTAAAAGAATTTTTGTTTTACTTACAACTAATACAGTGCATATTCCTTGACTAACATGTCAGAAGTTTATAAAACAGGAAAATACTAATATTCCTTGTTCATGTGCTGATTCCATTTCAAGCTGCAGATGAAGCCTCAACCTGTCAGATTTATGTGTGTATTCTTCTAGTACTTTTAACCAAATGAAACCATAGTCACTTAATTTACTTTCAATATATTTGGAGACAACTTCTTATATATATATACACACTTTTCCTTATCCAAGTTCAACAATCTATCATACTTGCACATACATGTTCATTAAGGTCCTCAGTTTCTTGTTAATAGGAATATTTTTGCAAGACTACTACACACATGCTTATGGACACAAACAAGGAAAACCTAGGAGAGAAGGGTTTTAGGAGAGAGTGGATGGCTTAATGAATAGATAAGCTCAAAAACATACTGGATATTCCTGAATTTTCTCTTAAAAATGTGTGCCAGAGGCTAGATAGATAGTTCACTGCCAACAATGATTGCCCAGCCATAATACAGATAGAAACCGGATCCCAACACTTATATAATAAGCTGGCTGTCCATTAATGACTGTAATTTCAGCTGTAAGAGATCTTATACCCTCGGCAGGCCTTTGTTGCCCGCATGGGCATGCATCTGTTCATGCACATGCACATAGCTCCTCATACTCATACACACACAGTCAAAATAAATAAAATGAAATTTTGGAAAAAATGGATTCTAACTTGTATTCTAATCACAGGAAACACTGGTTTACATTTCCCAACCTGTCCATCAATTCTCCATGTTATAGAAATTTATATTTTCACCATTCTTAATAATGTTTCATTTAAACATGCATTTCGGTGATTATTCATGAAAACGATTGACATTCATTTTCATTTTCTTTCTTGTGACCCCTTCTCATCATTGTTACCTGCCTGTTAATCTTCTGTAAGTTTTGAAGTCGCACAAACTCTCTGTATACGTTAGAAATCAGCTCAACCTGCCTTATTTGTCTAGACATCATTTTCTCTCAGTGATATTGTAGTTTTTTCCTGTTTTTAGCCATTTAGATACGCTATGTCCTAAATGCACTTTATTGCATTCATTTTAATTACTTATAATTTAGCCTCTAGAGAAATTGTGTCGTTCAAACTTAAAGAAAAAATACATTTTTAATTTCTTCTGTCATCGTGGGTATTTTAAATAATATTTAAACATTTGTTGGGTCTGGAATTCACTGTGACCTAAAGAATAAGGTGTGAGGCCAGGTGCCCGATCAATCAGTATCTCCTTGATTGTTACATGTTTTAACAGTATTTATGGAATCCAGTTTCTTTTTTGTTTTTGTTTTTGTCCTTAAGGTACCAGATATCATATGATTCTTAGTTCATTCATGACCACTATATTGTCAACATGAAACCTTTTTAAAAATTATTTGTCTTTACAAACACATACTGTCCAAAAGCTTCTATACTTACTTAAAATCATTTTTAATTTTTTTCTGGGTATTTTGACATCACTAAAAAGCTGTTAATAGTGTTTTTTTTTAAAGTTTTTCAAAATCTTATTGATACTCTGAGATTCAAATTACACATTAAACATAATTTTCATTTTTTTTGGGGAAAAAAATCGCATCTTGATTTTAAAACAAAGTTTACATCATCATCTACCCAAATCCACTCTGCTCTTCAGTGCAGTTTGAGTATGTCCTTTGTGTTAAACCTACATCTTGCTACTTAAACTTCTTCTAAGACATCATGTCTGTTAAACTGGTCTACTGAATATAATTTTATTTCGTTAATTACTTGTCTCTAATTGAGGTATCTCTTAATATTGTAATCAACCACCTATTAAGGTGCTATTAGTCTACTGGATTTTCACTGACCTACATAGCACTATGCACACAGTTAGATCATGTATACACATAATACAATTTCATTTTTCCAATGTTTTTAAGTGTCATTCTTTTAAAAACCTTCAGTATATATCATATACTTCTAATAGTAACATTACTGGTAATATTTCTTTTTTAAAGCCGAAAGAGAATAACCTTCTCTCACCATTAATCATGACCTTGGATTCACACTTACAAAATGTGCAAAATGATGTTTACCATGTTTGGAATGTCTCCATTGTTTCAGCTTAGAGAATGGTGTCTTAAGTTGCCTTTAAGTTCGGAATGGAAGTTCAATAGATCTGTTTTTAACCTTGACCAAAATTAATATGCATTGTTCCCTGTCAACTAATCCATAAGCTAAAACAACTTTTTATTTTGTATTATTTTTAAAATTTATCTTTCCTCTCTCCTATAACACATCCAGCTCCCCTCCTCCTCTCTCTCAGTCCTCCAAGTTTCCCCATCACCCCTTTCCCCCAGAATAACCCCCATAAGCCTCTCCCCAGATAAGTACAGTCCTCCCATGTTTATTACCCAAACAGAACATAACAGAATGGAACAAGATCAGGCATTCATCCTGCTTCAAGGATGGGCTAGGCAACTCAGCAGGAGGAAAAGTGTCCTAAGAGAAGATAAAAGGGTCAGAGAAACCCACTGCCCCCCACCAACACGCCACCCCCTGACTCCAGTTTGTAGACTATCTGCAAGAACACCAGGCTGGACAATGACAAAACATATCTAGGGGAACCCCCGGGTTCCAAGTCTGCTGCTACAGGCTCTGTGAGCCCCCAGGGATGCTATATCCATGTTGCTTGTTCTCTTAATGTCCTTCTGTTCCTACAACCCCTCCTCCTCCTCTTCTGGGAGGTTCCCTGAGCTCTGCACAATGCTTGGCCCTGGGCCTCTGCATCTGCTCCTGTCAGCTGCTAGAGAAAGCCACTCTGATGAAGAATAGGATAGGTATCTATGAGCAGAACAGGATATCATTAGAAACCTTCTTCCTTTTCCTTTTCCTTTTCCTTGTCCTTCTCCTTTCTCCTTTCTCTCTTCTTCTTCTTCTTCTTCTTCTTCTTCTTCTTCTTCTTCTTCTTCTTCTTCTTCTTCTTCTTCTTCTTCTTTCTTCCTCCTCCTCCTCCTCCTCCTCCTCCTCCTCCTCCTCCTCCTCCTCCTCCTCCTCCTCTTCTTCTGCTGCTGCTGGACTCTGACATGCTAAATGCTATTAGAGTCACTTTATCTCTCCAGTGCTGCAAAAGGGGCCTTCATAACAACAGTGGTGATTTTCTAAAAAGGCAAGCCTATTCAGTTAAATTGGCTCAACTGAAACTCCAGAAAGAATAACTTAAGAAACATGTATAGTTAAAAAGACTATGTTTACTAGCTATTATGGAGAAAGGTACGCGGGTAGAGCAAAACATATTCGTGGATGCTGAGGACTTGCTAGATCAGGAAACAAATAGAAGGGTAGTACAGTTGCTAGGGTCTATGATTAATAGAAAACAGGTGAGTTTCAGTGCCCACTGTTAAGTTTGATCAAATTTGATTTTCTTGTTTTATAATTATTATTATGAATTTGCTGATGCATCTTGAGGATATAAAGACAATGTAACAGTTATATGTCTTCTCCATATGATAAAGAAACTTTAATAGAAAAATAATAGAATGATTGGTTATTGTTTGGTTACCATAAGCTACAGCCTTACAAGGAAATTGACTAAGGGAAAATACTTGGCTTCCATCTATGGGAACAGAACATAATGAGAGATGTTTTGTTGTTTGGGTATTTTCATGGTAACCTGCTTTTGCTCAAAGGGATATAAGATGTCTGTGTGTGGAATCAAATAAGGTTGAATACAAGAGAGTTTACAAGATGTGTGTATGTTAAAGCTTACAAGACATAGGTGTATATGAGGTGTGTGTATGTGTGTGTGTGTGTGTGTGTGTGTGTGTGTGTGTGTGTGTGTGTCTGTGTGTGTGTGTGTTGAGGCTTTGCTCCATCCACAAGATGCATGAATGTGTGAATGAGTGTGTGATTATGGGAAATTTAAAAAATAAGATTGTTGAAGTTTGCCTTTTCCTACAAGAGGTGGATGTATGCATGTGTGTAAAATTAAATTGAATAGAGAGGGGAAAAGGTTGAATTGAATAGAGAGAGAAAGGGGAAGGAAAATGTCTGAGTAAAGAGAAAAGTCTGATGCCGTCTAGAGAAAGTATGAAAAAAGAGAACTGAGATCTTCATTCAAGAAAACATATGCATGAAGGATTTTTCACTGACTCCACACCCACCTCCTCAGAGCCCTGACCTGCAATTCAGGAGACAACCCTCTGGAAATGGTGGGCTGCATTCCTCAAGCCCTAACACAGGATGCTGCCTCTCACATGTCCTTCAGCAGACCTGCCCATATTTTTATTTTTTATTGTGAGCAAGATCATTTTATTTTTGTTGTTTATTTGCTTCCATATGTGTAAGCATTTAAATCATTTCATCTTTAAACAGAAAAGTAAAAAAAACAAAAAAAACAAAGATCAGTGTAATATGTCATGTTCTCCACAAAGCCTTGTCAGTTGGATAACATCCCTTGTTCCATCCATATCTAGATTTCCTGTTCTGTGCCTTTTCTTGGGAAGGCATGAACATGTGTCTGTTCCTCTCAGATGGGATGTATTGCAGAGCAAAGAAGTGATTCCACAGAAGTCTAGCTTACTGGAGCAGCTAAGCTCACTAGAGTTGCCTACAGGAGTATAGGTGGCCCAAAGGCAGCTTTTGCCACCAAAAGACCCACCCCGACATGAATGTAACTCATAAAATCCCATCCCATGGAGCGCTCTGCACAGCTTGCCCTTCTCACCAAAGCCTCCTTCCTCAGCATGCACAACATCTCCTGGGATTTATAAATCATACAAGAAATAGATAGAGATGTAGAGACATACTTGTTTGCACTTCAGGAATCCCATAAAAATATGAAACCAGAACCCATAATATATATGCAGAACTTGTAGAGTAAATATTTAAAAGTAAAAATAAATAAAATGAAGTAAAAATAAAAATATAAAATTAAATTAAACTTAAAAAATGTTCTGAAACATTATTAAATAAGAAACCTCCAAAAATGCCATTAGCTTGTTTTCTCTTGGTCATCTATTGCTGGGCATGGGACCTACCCTCAAAAGTAGTTTGTTTCTTTGGTAAGATAAACCTCGGATAAAACTGTGTTCATGACAGATCATTCTTTTCTAATTCAATCACCAGTCCTGGAGGGTTTCAGTCTCCATACAATATAATCTTCAAGATTCTAGCCCAGACCTCAAAGGTTTCAGCCTTCATACAATCCAGTCCTCAAACCTAAACCTGGAACCTTTTGGCCTGTGAGACTTGCTGCTGACTGAGCTCACTCTGACTAGCTGTCATCTGAACTCCAAACTGTAAATCATAAGCTGTCTGCTTCTGACTCTCTGCTTTCTCTCTGAACTTATTCTGGACTGGCTCTTCTCTTCTTGGCTTCTCCTTCTGCACTAAACTGTCTGTGAGCTGACTGCACTAAAACTGCCTGCCTGAGCTAACCCTCCACTCTGCTTCATGACTGCTTCTTTCCAAACACTCACTGCTTCTTGTCTGCTAGGTATAGAGAAGCAAGGAGTAGAAGCAGAGTGTGAAAGCAGAAACAGGAAGCAGAGCTCTGAAAGAGGTAGAAGATTGATTTTGCTGGACATGGTAATACAAATTGATGTTAGTAGACCCAGAATTTGAGGACAACGAGAAACATATAACAAGACCTATCTCAAAAACAAACAATCCCCCCAAATTATCGATATTATTCATTCCCTAAAATCATATTGACAGAGATTAAATTTTTTTCTTTAAAATTTACTTTTCAAGTGCCATTTTATTTGTTCTAATTTCTAGATTCCTGTGTCATGCCTTCTTTTAATATGCTAATTCCCACTAATTTTTAATTTGAAAATTATCATTAGTTTTTTTTTCTCTCTTTGTTTTTCACATTTTTCCTAAAAGTATTTTTTCTTTTGTATTCTCACCCTTTTACAATAAGGAGGTATCTTGGATGGTGAGGTGTGTTTCTTGGAGCAGAGAACCTATTTCTATTATTCTGGCAAACGAGCATGTACCTAACTAACTCCTAATGACTTACATTATTTCATAGGTCAGCACATCTGTCAATCATCAGCAGAGAAGCTTCGTTTTGAAGTAGAAAGTGATTGACACAGATGCCTACTTATGTCACGGTGCAAAGACTAAGAGGCTATGGATTGCTCTGTCCTAAATGAGAGACGTCTTTACCACACCTTTCCTCCCAAAGCTCAGAAATAATTGTGGAGGAGGGACAGGAAGTATTGTAAAAGCCGGGCATAGTGAGTGATTCAAAAAAGTAGTGGTTTTTTGATACAGCTGAACAGTTGTGTATATGGACTCATAGCCGTCGAGAAAGTATGCACAAAATCTGTACAAGCTCAAGCCAGACAAAATTCCAGCATGGAGCAGGAAGTGGGCATAAACTCCCTCCTCTAGCTAAAGTGCTATTGATAAATCCTGGTAGAAGGGGCATTAGTACTCATTAAGAATACAGACTCTGTTGGCTTGACCATCCTCCAGTGAAGTCCACACATTCAAGAGTATATGGGGGAATACAAGTTGGATCTGATGGCTTTAAAAATACAAGAGGACAGAGTCATGTGGTTCAAAATTAGTGACTTAGAAGAAATGAGGAGAGGATGGTGGATATTATCAAAATATACTGAACAAAGTTCATGAAGAACTAATACAAATGTGGAAAAAAAGAAACATCATAATTTTTCAAATGTATTCCTTGACAATTTCAAATACTTATGTAATGCATTTAGTTCATATTTACTCTATATTGCCTTGTCTTATAACCTTCCAGTTCCTCTGAACCCATTTCTGTTCCTAACAAGTCTCCCTCCTATTCATGTCTTCACGAATGACCCACTGCTTACTTAGAGTTGCTTCTGAACACGTGAGTGGAGTTCTTTAACTGGATCATGGGTATTTATTCTTTTTAAAAATTACAGTGGTAATTTTGGGCATATTTATTTTACTTTTCTATTCATTCCAGTTCATTGTTTCTCAAGGGTAATTTTTGGCCATTCAATTACACATTTGGTTCCAACACACATTTTTAATATGTAATCTTTAAGACATATATAAGACATGTTAGAACCATCACTATTTTTGTAGGCTTGATATTTGTTGGTTTCCCTTCTAGACATAGGTTGCTAAACATGCACTAAATCACTCATCCTATGCAAATTTCGTGTCACTGGATTAACGTCATTTCTTTTTTTATCAGAATTTCAGAGTCAAAAGTATATTGTTAAAAATCCAATTTTTTTTCTCTTTGGTTTCAAATTTGTTGAGGTTTTATTTGGAATTCACACTTTATTATTTTAAAATGCATTCTGCAATTGACTACAAAAATGTTTTAGTTACCATTTTTCAGAGACTGAAGTTTGATATACTATGTGAGTAGGGTAAAATTTCATCTAACTATTAATATTTTCTAGGGCCTTGTCATTATAAATATAAATTATTTGAGGTAGCCTTTGCAAAATGTGACTGACACCACAACAGAAAGGGTAGATGTTACTTTGAGGAAAACATACCATGGCAGGTAATTGAAAACAGAAGAACTTAAATATGTGTATAAATCATGTATGTTCTGGGGTGTGGCCCATGTAAAGGTCTATCTTAAGTACACGTGCATTTTGTGTTAGCATTTCTCTTGAGGTCCTGGATGCTTTATTGAGAACAAACCAAAAAATAATCATCCCAGAAAGCACCACGGATTGGTAGCAAGCATTCTCCAAGGCAAAGGAAAAAAAAAACCCAGCAAGGCCACGCCACTTCTAAGGATCCTGATGCTCTCTGTCAGTACAGGGCTTGCTACACGTGGCCAATTCTGTTCTCGTTTCCTGGGGACAACTGATCATTATGATCTTATTAAATGACCTCTCACTCTGAACTTCTGAAGTAGTCTTTTGCTCTGAAATCCCTATGAAGAAAACCACAATTCAAATACAGGCTCGCAACTCTTACCCTGGTATTTATTTATTTATTTCTTAATTTAGCAGAATGTAGACAAATATAGATGCTGTAAGTGAGATGTAAACACAGCTCATTAAAGTGCTATGACTCTCTGCACTAGAAACTGGCTGTCTAATTGCGGGGATGGAAGCATCCTGACCACATAGATAGCTCATTTCTACCCACGGCAGCTGGGCTTTCTCTCTGGGTTCCTTTGTGTATGTCTAAGTCTCAAATCTTTTCAGAAATAGCCAGCGAACTCTTTCTTTGATAGAGGATTACAAAGTAGAGCTAAAATATATGACATGAATACAGAAACGACAGATATCTGGGGGTAAAGCAAGCATCAAGGTGACCAGAGCTCTATGGCACGTTTGATAAGACAAAGACCTCTTCTCTGACAAGAGCTGTCCATTCAAGGCATTTTTCAAATTAGAAAATCTAATAGATTATGGTCATAGAAAATGTCTACAACCAAAGTTACTCATTTGTTTAAAACACTATGAATCAAATTACAAAGGTACTATTTTTGTCCTGGCTATAATCTGTAGCATTGGTTTTGTGTGTTGGGTATGCTCCAATACGGGATACTATAAAGTGGGAATTTTGGGATTTTGCTGAGCGAAGTGTTCCTCAATGTACTGTTAGTTGAGCTTAAATCATCATTGCTTGCTATTGAATAGTAACTGGAGCACCTGTCTTACAATGTAATTTTTTTATACATACACATAGCAATCCTCAGGCGTATTAAAATTCACAGCTTTGAGCTGGAGAGCTGGTTAAGACCACTTTCTGTTCTTGCACAGGATTTGAGTTTAGTTCCCTGCACCCAAAATGAATAGCTCATAACTGGCTGTAACCACAGCTTCAGAGGAACTGATATTTCTGGCCTCTGTAGCACCTGCACTCATATGCATCTTCCCCAACTGGCCTCACTACATTCATACACACACACACACACACACTGAAAAACAAAATAAATGTTAAAATAAAATTCAGGCACTTAGAGACTTTCACCAAACACTCTGGACACACATGCAATGTGAAAAGACACTGCTGCTTATACTTTTAGCTGACATGCTTTAAAAGATGCCTTGTAAATATACTTCGGAGAGAAAGGTAATTGGTAGACATAAACTGAAAATCATCAGCTGTTTTTCAAGGAGCTCATATATCAGGAAAAGTTGTTAGGAATCCCTAATGACCAGTGGGACCTTTTAGGAACACCAAGTGCCCAATAGGACCTGTTAAAACAAGGGGTACCAAGGGTGCTATCTCCTCTACTTATGTCTAGGCTGCTAAAATACAGTCTGAAATTCCTATTTTTATGAAATCTAAATAATAATATACGTTGCATTTTGAATTTCATTCTTTATAAAATTATGTGTGAAATATTATGTCTGTGGACTTGTTTATTCATTCTTTATAAAATTATGTGTGAAATATTATGCCTGTGGACTTGTTTATGAAGTCTAGGAGTTGTTCCAAGGACATAAAAAATGGTATCAACTATTCTTCAAAATTCATAAAGCCATTCCTTCTTGGCTGGATTGTCTTAGATTAGAGCTCTCTCATGTAGTTCTCACATAGAAAAGTGTTGGTGGGATATGATGTGTCCTGAGGACAAATCTGGAATTCTTCTGTGTGCTAGGCCTTTTCCAAGTAGGGACTCAGGAAATTATGCAGACATTCCAACAGAACGCTATATTTTTTTCATTTTTTCAGTGTCTGTGTGCTTTACTGTGTGATGGTATAGATACAAATGTGTGTTCCTGTGCTCAAAAATGTATAGTCACAGGTTGGCATCAGACTTCCACCATTACTCACCACCCAAGACAAAGTCTCTCAGTTGAACCCAGAGTAAACTATAGGGTCTAGCATAGCTAGTCAGCTTGTTCTGGGGATCCTGTGTCTTTCTGTTACCAACACAGCATTGGAATGTCAGTAGGTTGCCATGTCTGCTGGGCATTAATGTGAGGTATGAGGATTCAGTCCTTGGTCCCTAAGGTTCTGGGTTTATCCACTGAGCCATCCCCTTGTCTGTTCACCAAAGCATCTATTTACACAAAAGAATAAGAGTAAATCTCCCTATGTTTTTCTTGCTGAATGTGCAAACCTTGGAGCCTGGTAGGTCCTTACCTGCATGCAGTATTGCAGAGAAGAGAGCTCTTGCACTGTAGTTGATGATGAGGGAGGACACAGGAGGCTTGCAAGACCAAAGAGCCATACATTCCTGGTCTTCTGTTTGTGTATTCTTTGTGAGAGACCAGCTCTGGTGGCTGAAGATTCCTTTGTGATGGAAATAGCTGAGGTAGGTTGTATACTGGCTACCCAAAGAAGCCAACACCTAATTCTTGAAATTGTATTTTAAAAGGATTTTTTAGTACATTTAATGAGCTTAATGATTGTGAAACTAGGAAATTACCTAGGATTATCTGGATTGACACTAATGCAGACATAAAAATTATTCTTCTAAGTGGACAAGAAAAGGTAAGAACGCATAGAGTCAAATGAAGATGGAATAAGAGATTAGTGATCTGTTCACAAGCCCAGAAATGCTGAACAGCCAAAGACATGGGCAGAAGTCAGGAGGGATGTTTTCAACAGTGCTGCAAGTTTAAAGTGTGTGTGAGAGAATAGACCTCTGTTGTGTCATACCCTCAAAGTTGTAGTAGTTTCTTACAGTGAACCATCAGCACAGCATTTCATGCTCTATCAGAAATTAGGTCTGGACTAAGCTGACTCATCACAGGGAAGATTTTCAACTTTCTTCCTCTTATTCATATGTCTTTATAATATGGCTTTATAAAGAGAATGACTCTATTGCTGTGTCCTGTGAATCCGAAATAAACAAGTTCGACCTCTGAGCTTACATTTGTACTTTGCAGAAGCTCCTCATACAGCCAATGTATGCTTATAGCATGTGACTGATTTCATAAAAGAGCCTTGGAATGTTTGGGCTAGGGAGATAGTTCATTAGGTAAAATGTTTGCTTTGTAAGCACTAGGACCTGAGTTTGCTCCTCAGAGCCCACGTTTATAAAAAGCCAGGTATGATGGTACATATTTATGTTCATAGTGCCAGGGGAGTGCAGGGATAGGCAGATTGCTGGGCATCACAAGCCCTCCAGCTAAGAGTACTTGATGTGTCCCAGGACAATAAGAGACCCTGTCTCAAAAACGAATGAATAAACAAATAAATAAATAGTGGGCAGTGACTGAGGAATGACACACGGAATTATCGTCTGGCCTCCAGACACATGATGTCACCTGCACCAAACACATACATCCCCACACAGAGATACAAGCATACATCATTAGCATGTGTGAACTGTGTAATTACATACACACACACACACACACACACACACACCCCCCCTTTAAAAAACTTTAAAGTCAAAATGATTTTACTGATTGGAATGCCAACCTTTTCAATAGAGTTATGTTACACTGAAGGAATAAATTTTGGCTTTTCTTAAGAAAGTCTAAATAACAATCAAGGGAATCAAGAAGCTATGTCTAGGGGAGGAAGTCCCCAGACAGTCTGAACAATGGCAGCATAATTAGAAAATACATCACTTCCTTTGGTTAGCTCAGTGGAGAGAAAATCCGATTACTTTTCCTAAACAATAACTTTTACTATTTTATGGTCACATTTCTGATGCATTCCATCTTACTCCTCAACTATACACTTCATTCGCAGCCGTGGGCCACGTAAATGTCTACATTAACCAGAGAATCAGCATGGCCTCAGCATTAAACAAATGCTCTGTGCCAGGCAACATGGTGCATGCCGTCAGTTCCAGCACCAAGGAGGCAGAGGTAGGGA
This sequence comes from Cricetomys ansorgei, assembly GCA_026225945.1. NCBI lineage: Eukaryota > Metazoa > Chordata > Mammalia > Rodentia > Nesomyidae > Cricetomys > Cricetomys ansorgei. Next base: position 4,224,530 of record JAMJFZ010003266.1, on the reverse strand, counting down.
GAGCTCTGTGAGTTTGATACCAGCTTGGTCTACCCAGCTAGAATCCGCCTAGCCAGGACTACACAGTGAGACCCTGTCTCAAAGAGCTGCCCTGTGACAATAACATCTTTGTCAGTCTGTTTCCCTGAACAGCTCTGCCTTCCCAGCTACATGTTTCTACTCTTCACCTACCCACAGTGTTCTTAGGTAAGTAGGAAAGAAACTCTAAAAGCAAAGGAGTTATTGAAAAAAAAAAAGAGGTTTATTATCTGAATTGATGGTGTGGGAGTGCAAAAGTTAGACAAAATCTTAAACAAGAGAAAGATTAGTTATTGTATTTTCAGGTGGTTCCCAACTTCTTGCTCCTCTCATTGTCTCCCTGAAAGATCTGTAAGCGCCAGAAAGAGCTGCTGATCTGGAAATGGTTGGTTTGAAAACTCAGAGACCTAGGTTCTTAGCAGTTCTTTCCTCAGTTAAACCTCATGAGAACTACTCTCCCATCTTGAGAGGAATCTGTAGAGGTGACAGTTACTCTGTGGAAGGTTTATGCTAAACAAAATTTAAGAATGTAAATTTTCTCCAGTTTTCCAGTTGGGAAGCTATGAGTTAACAAAGCCAAGCTTATAACCCCTTCCCCTGCACTGTGTGGCTTCACTGTGGAAATTAGGGCTCCTTTTTCTGAGACAACGGTTTTGGTCTACAAGGCTCAAAGAAGGTTACCTCTGAGGAGAATTATAACAGTGATTCCTTGGCTTACTCAGCCAAACACAAATCAACAAGTCTTTCTCTGAGTTAGAAGTGTCTTTCTGTAAATGGCCAGGTTAATATCTAATTGTCTCTACATGGTAAAAAGTGGCAAGGTTGCCATGACAACTAGGTGGAAAGTTTAGCTAGAATAATGTTTTCTTTAAAAAGAATGAGGCAATTTCAAGCTTTTTAGTGCTATCTGGCATTATAAAAATTGCTTTATATCCCCATTTTTAGATTGCAGGAGGTGATTGATCATTTTTATAAAATAAAAAAAAAACTGGCTTACAGATTCTCTTAATACCATTTTTGAATCAGTGTTTTTCTTCTCTCTTTTTTTTTATTTTACTAGGATTTCATGGTCATGAATGAAGCCCATGGACATCTTGTTCATTAGTTCGTTGGACCTCAATCAAAATGAAGATTTAGCCACAATTCCTTTGACTGAATATTGTAAAACTACCTTAGAAATAAATCTCTATTTGCTAAACAGATGGAAAAAGGGCTTCCCCTTTTTACTGTGCAAGAGAGAAAATGAACTGCATACCTAAGATTTCCAAATGGCTGCTCACTAACAAGATGCTGTACCTCTGCTGCTTGGCAAAGAAGACAGAATTCTTGCCGCTTTATTTCTTAGTTCCTTTCATGGTCTCCCTTCATTACGTTCTCCTGCAGTTTTGTAGTTATTCCTTGGATGTTGCTTTCTGTCTGTTGTTTTGGCCTGTTCTGGGTATAGAATACGCCGAATGTTTTAGGCAAATCAAGTGGCATTTGTATAACCTTATGTTATGATTAGGGATAATCAAAGGGAAGGGGGGATTTTACCAAAAGAATTGTGAGGAAATGTTGCCACAGAGTTTGGTGCCATTGTATTCATCTTTCCTAATGAACACTTAGCAAGAGTAGGCTCAGCAAATGATTGAAGCAGAGGCAAGATGAAGGACTTATAATTTTAAACAATACTCATCAGAAAACAAACGCACAAACAACAACAAAAAAGTTCAGATGCCTAACAGCAGAAGCAGAGAGGGAATATTTGTGCAATACCGCAAGGTTTTTGGGCAGTGCAAAACTCACTGCACACATCCTTATGAAGAGGTCCATGCTACAGTAAATTAACAGAGCATTCAGTCAATTACTCCTTCTATAAAAGGCAAAAAAAAAAAAAAAAAAAATGATTCCAGAGAATAGAGAAAAAGAAACTAGGCAAAGATTGGCTTCTCTGATCTGGCCACTCATTCAGTTTATATGCTAAATCCAAAAATAATTTTTATAGATCTCTTTAGGACTTACTTTAGTATTTACAGTTAGAAGATGCCGGTTCTAACAGAAGCAAGGAAGTCCTGCTGGGAGAGAACAGAAACTGGGAGGTTGTGCAAGCCAGAGGCTCTAAACTATTGCAAGGAACTTAAAATTGTCCGTAGAGAAACTTATATTGAGGTTCTAAAAGAGTGCAAGAACTCTCCGACCAATAGAAAGAATGCAAGTAAATATACAAGAGAAGCATCCATGCTGCATTATGTTTCTAGTTATAAATCTCCAGCTTGATCTTTAGCCACGTCCTTTGTGTTCCCAGTGCAGTAGGTATTACGCTCTACAAATTGGGATCTTGCTGTCCAAGGTGGTGCCAAGAAGTCCGGTCTTGCAAGAAACAGAGAATTAAGTGTGTTAGGAAGAAAGGAGAGCACAGCTACACTTTGAATACAGAATCTTATTCCCCTTTTACTTTACTTTTCTGCCTACAAAATGATTAGAATACAGCTGTAAACCTAGTCATTGGAATGCTATACACAGAAAAGAAACCTGGAGTCTCTCATTCCTGTGCCACACTCTTCGCTGTAGCAATCCCTAGGTGAAGCGACTCGAAAGACTGACTCAGGATGAACGCATCCAAATGAAGACACTGGAGATTAAGACAAGGAAGATGACAACCAGAGGAATCAGGAAAGAAAAGAAAAATCTCTCCGTACCCTGCTCTGATGACAAAAGGCAAGAGAGCCCCTTTCCCTGCAGGCGCCATTCCTTTGAAGAAACTTAAGTGTACAGCAGAGCAATTAGAAGCCGCACATGGAGAGCATTGCCAAGTGCCCCCTCACTACCTTAATCAAAATATTTCCCTTTTACAAGGAGCTCATTTGGCGAAGATGTAATGAGCTAGCGTCACCTCGATTCTCCAGGGTTAGAGTTGTGTCATGTGAGCCCGCCAGCACTCCGTGCTCCAGTTCCATCCTCCTTTCTCCTCTTTGCCTAGAGTAGACAAGGCTGTCACTTAGAAGATGAAATATATTTGCAAATTAATTAACTTTGTCCAGCAACTGGAGAATTGGATTCCTGTTAAGGGTTCTGTCTGAGTGATGGATTCTCAAGACATTGAAAGAATTAAATACTAACTTTTTTTTTCCTGTTCACTGTGGGATGGCATGACTATCTTTGTTCCGCTCCTTTCATCTGTCTCCCATTTACTGCCAGAGTTCATCTACAAAGCCCCAGAATTTGCTTTGGTAGATGATGGCCGTTGTGAGAATATTTAATCTCTACCAATTCCTTACAAAACCAAGAAACTAATAAACATTAGAGTGAAGACAGGTAGGAGGCAGCTGCATTAGAACAGCACTTTGTAAGGATTTTCTTGCCTTGGCTAGCACTTTATTCTCATTTTGAAATGCACAAGGAGGCAGCCAACAGATTAGCAAATGGAGACAAGGGTTTATAGAATATGTATGTAATGGAATCCATGAAAGGATTTTTGCAATTAAAAATCCTCAGAAGAGAACACGTTTCACATTCTCTTCTGACCAGTAGAAGACAACCAGTATAAGTTACTGAAGGATATGTTGTGTTTAATAAATTTTTGTATGCATTTATTTAGCAGTAGCATTCAAATCCTAATAAATACAGTCAAAGGAAATTGATGCCCAAATTAAAGGGAAGAAAATTGGAAAGTGAAGTATTACAAGGACCTGTTTATTCAAATTAGAGTCAAAATTCTGGCCCTGCAAACACAGGAAGTGGGATTTAGCACCAGGGAATGGGCAAGAGATTTTCCAGGAAGAGGCTCAAGATCCCAGGAAACAGAAGTAAACAGTAACAACAACAAAAACAAACTCAACAACAAACAAAGTAAACCACAAATAGGATGGCATCAAACTGTTTATTTCAGAACAATTTGAGTTTAATCCCCAGATTCAGCTGTAGAGGAAATAACTCCTACCTGAGAGTTGCTTTCTGCCTTCCACATGTTCACTATGGACATGTGCATGCACAAACACATATACATGCACACCATGAACAAACACATAATAATAATAAATAATGATACCGATAATATTTAAAAACACGCAACAGACCTGAAACTTATCGTCTTAAAAGAAGCAATAAAGTATACAAATTGACAGTTGATAAAAGAAAAGATACTGGACATTCAAGAGGAAATACAGAGTAAGCCTGCAATGAGATAGCCCCTCATTCCAGTTAGAATGAGTATTATATAAAGACAAAGATAAGAAGTAGATGGTGAGCAAAGAGAAGCTTGGCTGCACTCAGTTGTTGAAAATGTTAATTAATATGGCAATTGTGAAAAACGGTATGGCGGTTACTCCCTAAAATAGAAATGAGATACATTATCCAGTTCTCAATGTGCTGGAGATCTATGAACTCTATCACACTATTCATGACAGACAAAATGGAAATGACTTCAGTGCCCATCAGCTGATGAATGGACAGAGAAACACATACACACACAGGAACACTGTTCAAACAGAAAGAATAAAATCCTGTCATTTGAAACAACATAGAGGGAATTGGTGGACTTCTTGTGTTATTCACTGGAATAAGCCAGGGATGAGAAACCAATACTGTGTGATGTCACTCATATATAAATCTAAATAGTTAATTTCATAAAAATTGATAAGAGAATCAGTGGATACTAAGGTGCAGCAGAATGATGAGGAGGGGATGGTAGGTAATACATGGCCAGCTGGCACTAAGCTATAATGAGATAGAAGGAGTAATTTCTGGTGTAATATTGTTCAAAATGGTGACTGAAGAAAATGTAATATACAATATACAGAAATCTAGGAAAAAGAATTATCGATTCTTTTCACCATAATAATGATAGTCAGCTGTAGTGGCACACACTTATAATATCAGCACTCAAGAATGTAGAGGCAGAAGGATCTCAAATAGGTGCCAGCTTATGATATGGATTAAGGTCAAGGGCAGCTTAAGTTACATAGCCAAACCCTGCTTCAGGAATCTAAGGATTGAGGGAGTGTAGCCTGTTAGCAGAGGGCTTGCTTAGCATACCCAATGATCCAGTTTTGATAACTATCACTAACAAATATACACAGTCAAGATAATGTTTGAGGATATAGATGTTTATCTAAAACTGAACATTATAACATATATATATATATATACATATATACATATATATATATATATATATATATGTAGAGAGAGAGAGAGAGAGAGAGAGAGAGAGAGAGAGAGGAGTAAAAAGAAAGCATAATCAATGGAAGACTGGATTCCAAATGATGATTTCTTTTACTTTCACTTATGAACATATCACAATTTACAGATATCCAGAGAGAAGAATATCTAACCACAAAATCTTCTTTTTTTTAATGTATATTCATTTAAAGTTCTTTCAGTAGCACAATGAAATATCCAATGAGCTGCTAATAGGAGTAAATGAGATATTGGATGTTCATTCCATCTTGAGGAGCCATGTCTGATAATTCAGCAAGTAGCATTTCTTTCTTTCTTTCTTTTTTTTTTTTTTGCTTTTCTATCCACGTAAAATACCAAACTTAGATATTTAGTAGTTGAATTATTAATATCAACCGCTTTGTAATATGTTAATTATTCCTGGAAAATATTTAAACTGAGTAGTATGAAGAGTTGCTTACCTTTTGTTTTTGGTGCTGGGGTTGGGATTGAATACAGAGTATCAGTGTTAGGAGGCTGCTCTACCAGGACACTGAATGTCCACCCTTCTTGAGTTTAACTATTCTCAAATATGTAACTTAAGAAAGTCTATACTTTCTACTCAGCTGAATACAATTAGGTTACTCTAAAAAAGGTAAGTGGTTTTTTTAAGATTTATTTTTTGACTATATATATGCGTTTGCATGAATTTATGTGTACTACACACAAGCAGGTTCCCACAGAGGCCAAAAAGTGCATCAGATCCCCTGAAACTAGAGTTATAGGCATTTGGAAGTCACCTGATGTGGTTGCTGGGAACTGAACCCAGATCCTCAGCCAGAGCAGTAAGCACTCTTTACAAACCAAACCAAACCAAAACAAAGCAAACAAACAAAAACTTTTACTTTATGTGGGTGGATATTTTGCCTGAGTGTATGTTTGTGCATCACATGCCTGTCTCCCACAGAGAGCAGAAGAGGGTGTTAGATCCCCAGGGTCTGGAGTTCCTGATGGTTGTAAGCAAATATTTGGGTGCTAGCAATCAAACTGGGTCCTCTGGAAGAGCAGCCAGTGCTCTTAACTGCTAGTCATAGCTCAAGTAAAAGGGAAGTAAAGTTCTAAAGGTGCAGACAATGAACATTCAGAGAAAATTTTCTCTGTCAGGCGTAAAAAAATGCATGTCAGTCAGTGAAAGTGGCACTGTACTGAAGGTGCCTGCCCTAGGACTGCATGTGACAACCCAGTTCAGAAATTAAATATTTACTGCTATCAGTTTTAAACTCTATTCTTAGATATTTCCATTTAGCAAAAGATGATTTTTGCCTCGTACAAAGCTATCAGAATTTTATTAGCTTGGTATTTCAAATGTTTCTCCTATAAAATGAATACATATTGTTTTGTTAAATAACCCATTCCACCTCAATGTTCCAGTAGTCACGGGAAATATCAGACTTTATGTTGTTATTATCTGTGATGGATATAAATATAGTGATTTATATAAATACAGTAATTTCTTTATATCCCTTGTTATGTGTGGTCACATCGAGAAGCACGTATCTTGCCTTGCTTTCTATACACCGCTACAACATAGCCTCTGGAAATTTAGTGCCTCTGGAAAATGGAGATATAACATCTGGGGAAGTTTTTTTCACAAGGGAAAGAAAATGGAGGATTTGACTCTTTAAGTTAATGGAGCATTAAAGAGAAGCAAGAAGGCAGATCAGAAAGTTGGCTTTGACTTTTAGGTGTTGAAAAGAAATTGATATTCTACAGACTCCTACTCCCTTGCCCCAGCTATTTTCCTGAATGTAACAGGGAAACACTGGTCCAGTTCTATGAGATTGATGCCCGAATGGGAAAATGGACTAGAGAGATGACAGAAGCAGATCTCTTTAGCTTCCGTTCTTCTCAATGGCATTCAAGGAGTGGGTACAACTTTATTGACTTCAAGTGGCTGCTGGGAAGGTGGACCAATGATGACAAGATGAACAGTTGGATGGCTAGAACCAGACCAGAAATTGCATCACGACAGCTCTCCAAAAAGCCATTAGACTAGAGTACTTTGGTGGTCAACAGACCAAAATCCTGACCAGGTGAGTGAGGACATTACATCATCTCTCTTAGATCCATCAGTGTATGTAAAATATGTCCTGCTGTCACTGGGAGCCGGGCTCCATGTTTATCTACAGGATGCCTAGATGTCCAAAGCTGATCGAAGCTGACTAATGAATTAACTTTAGACTACTTCTACAAGTAGAAGGCTGGGAGAAAGAACAAGTGAAGACAAATAGTGACATCTTTTTCAATTTATTTAATATTTTGTCCTTATTACCATATATTAAATGTAAAGAGAAGACTGTCATAATGACATTTGCATACATGTGTAAAATAAAAGTTGATCGTATTCACCTCCTCTGTTACTCTTTTGTATTCTCTCTTCCTCTCCTCCTATTTTCCTTCCATAGCCCTAATGGTCTTGCTTTTGCTAATATGTCCTCCATCCGCCCAAATTCCACATGTGAGAGAGAACATTAGACACCTTGGCACTTCACTTTACAATTTAAGTGACTATATGCAAATTATTATGTCAATTGGAAACAATTTGCTACTGTCCTTTCAAATGCTTGTGTACTGAGTTCTTTGTATGCTCAGAGGAAAAAAAAATTGTTGGCATTCTTTCATCATAGTTGAACAGAGAACCTCTGTCATGCTGTGTTCTGGTAAGATGGCCACAGCCCTTCCCACTCCCATGTCTCTTCCTATCTGGTTGACAGCAAAGGCAAGAGCCACCACCAAACCTGGGATTTAGGATGGAAAACGTTTTTGTTGCTCCAAAATTTCTTAGAAATCATGTTTGGTTTTCTCATAAGAGCTGCTGGTGATTTCTCCTCTTGAATTTCCTTAAACTAGTCTTGTGTTTTGTTTCTCTCTCCCCTTTCCCCACTCCAAGCAAAATATTTATTTAATGATAAAATTTCATGTTTTGCCACCTTTTGTGTGGCATGGTGACTGAAACAGCATCAGATGGTTATATACCTGCTCTGGGAAGCATAGTAGCTGTTTCTCATTACATTGCAGGCAACTGAAGGTAAAGAGCTCAAGAATTCAGCAGTATGTCTCTTCTACCCTTGTTATTCTATTTCACACATAAGATCTTACCCCACCCCTGTACAAAAGTAAAAGAAAATGACATAGAAGCTTCATTCTGCAGCCTGTACTTTTTTTTTCATTCATTCATAAAATTAATCAAATTTATAATTTTGTTCTGTTCTTTAAGCCTTTGTTCCCACTATTCATTTCTCAAACAATTCATTTCCAACATGCTGACCCTTTTAGTAGAAGATTTTTCTTGTCTGAAATGTTCCTTACATATTTCTAAAACATACAGCTCCATCTTTCTGTTATTTATTTATTTATTTATTTATTTTACTCGTAAGTATCTCTTTTTTATCTTCAACCCAGACTTTGAAAATAATATATGCAATAACCTCTGATTTCATATTCATAAACAACTATGTCTAGCTCTCCAGCAGTAGTTAACTACAGATTATGATCTTATGTCATAAATCTCAACATTTGAATTTTAAATTCCTTTTGCCTACATTAAATTCATTTATCAACCCTTGGAAGTCGCAATGTGTAGACCTGCTAATTGCATTATGCTGCTAGCCTCATTGCAGCTTGAAGAGGAAAGAGGTGGGGATTATGTTTGCTAATGGTGGCATGATTGTGAACAAGTCATTCAAGGTCCTGCAGCTTTATTTTCTCTAGTAAATCAAAAAGTCTGACTTTTACCAGCAACTCCCTTACAGGACTGTTGTGAGGATCAAATAAAAACTGATGTAAGCTCTTTGAAACAACAACAAAAACAGTCTGTTCAGGTAGAGTTATTTTCCCTTTTGATCACTTCATCCTAAAAAAAAAAAACAAGATGCCACAAACACAAAATTACAAACTTCAAAATAAAAGACAAGTACTTTTATTCCTGAATAGTAACGAGCTGTGAATTTATGTTTGAGACTTTTATTTTTATCTGTCGGCAGATCTGGTACTTTCTTAATAAGGAGGCCTAGGCAATATGTCCCTATTTGCAAAAAGTAATTAGTGATACCTTATGACATGAGAACTGTATGTTAAACTTATTGCATGTGGTCTGCAAATTTTTCTGTGCCAAACCTGGTGAGCTTTCCTGTTACTCTGTTGGTTCCTTGATGAACTGAATCTCTGGATATAAGAAGAAAGAAGAAACTGGTTACATCAATGGAATAAATCAATTTGGGATTAAGTAGCCAGTGCTCCATGCTGCTTTTTAAATATGTAACAGCAGCATAAGGCAAAGGCTCTCGACTTAATAAGTCCACACTTTATTAAAAGTTACAAGGAGGTACAATCTCAGGCAGACCCATGATTTCAAATGACCCATTTACTCCTGGAGTCCCTTCTAGAATGTACCCTGAATCCACTGCTGAACTAGCTATTAAATTCTTCCGGGAATGTATTTTATCCCACAAAGCAGCTGATTTCCTTCATTTGTTGAGTATGAGGATTTCTTTATATTAACATTCCCAATAGCATTCACCTTTACTTCTACCAACCTCTGTGAGGTGATAGACTAAATGTTTGTGTTTTTCTTTCAAAGGGCATGCTGAAGCCTAAATCCCCAGTGTGGTAGTATTTTAGTGTAAGTCTGTTAAGGGATAATTAAGTCAAGTGTGTAGAGAGCCCACAAATGGAATACATATTCTTACATGCAGATAAGGAGACCAGTATGATTTCAGCACTGCTCCCACCTTTACGCTTAAAAGTAAAATGCAAAACTATTTTAAGGCAGGAAGAGCGGCCTTAGCAGAACTTATTTGTAATGGCATTGTGTTTTCGGACTTGGAAGGCTGGAGCCTTCCAAAATGGGAGGCATAACTACCAGTTAAGTCACTATTCTGTATTAGTGACAGGGAAGTTCATCTACCATTGTTAAGAAAAAAGAACTTAAACTTAGAGGTTAATATTTTGGGGGAAGGAAAGTGTATACACACACACACACACACACACACACACACACACACACAATTATTTTGGGGGAAGGAAAGTGTATACACACACACACAATATTTTGGGGGAAGGAAAGTGTATACACACACACATACACACACACACACACACAAACACATATGTAAGCCTATGAGCTCAATAATCTTAGGCAGCTGGAGAGTCACAGGAGGGTTGCAGTAGGCCAGAAGATCCTAATCTATAAACCTCTTGGCAGCAGAAAGGACTAAGCCACATCTTCCACAAGAATGCTCATCCAATAGGCATTGATAAAATTCACAATTGACTATGGAGTTTCATCAGCAGAGAGCAACAGTTCTGGGAGCAGAAAACTCAGGAAAAGTTTACGAATATTTGAGTTCACAAAATTCACAATGTTTGTATTACTTTCAAAATATTTAAAACAAAATGCTTATTAATAGAGAGAGCAAAGAGATTGTCTCAAGTAATAAAAATATAAGACTTACATTTTTATTTTAATCTATGTCCCATATTCCAAAGTATTCTTGAATTGTCTCCCCAAGTTTTTTCCTAATCGTATCAGAGAAGATTTTACATAAGTAGCTCCCATCCCCTAGAGCATGGAATCTGTCCTTTTAAAAGACATACAAAAATCTTACTATATTCAGAAAGCTATGAAAAAAAATTAATCCTTCTGTCCAACATACATCCACTCCTAAAATAAGTCGCAGGATTTAAATGCCACAGGTTGACAGTTTGGACAACCTGACAACAATTGTGTAAAATGATTTATTAGACAAAGACAATTTTAGAAAATGAATCATTCTCAGTATGCTACATAAATCCCCATTGTCTGTAACTTTACTGGCCCCAATATTTTGGCTGTGAAATTAATCAGTATCCTACTGTGATAAGGACTTTCAAATTCTCTGTTTGGTAAATTTTGATGTATTTCAGAATGCAGAGATCTGAATACTAGAAACCAAACACAGAATCTGCTTACATGTGTTTGTTTTTCTTAATATTCTGTCACCGGGAATACAACATGCAAATAAAACCACAACATTTAGAACTAAAAGAGTACAGCCACGGCACTGGGTAAATCCAACTGTTCAAGATTTGGTTACTATTTGAAAAATGTGAGATTGAATTTTGGGCTCTGATGTTAGGTGGTAGAAGAGTAGAGACCAGAGTACCAGTTTTTTTTATAAGACCAGTCATCATTTCTTTAATGTTTACTATGTGCCAACACCATGTACCCTAAAGGCACGGTCTCATTTAAACATCAAGACAACCCTAAAAGATAATTTTCATTCCTATTTTACAAAAGGTGAACCATGACACTGATGGAAATAGTCATTGAGATAAGGCTAATAATGGGAATCAGAGAATCATCTCAGCCCCAGACATACCTCAGTCCTTTGCCTCCTTTGTAGCTACTGAATTTTGTCCTTTGCTTTTTGCATGGTTCTACTAATTATATATTTGCCTTCAAGTCCCACTTTCTAAGATGGATATAAAAACAATGCCCTATCCTTCCATAAAGCTGACCCAAAAATACATCAATATATATGAAAATGTTTTGATAAGGACAGAACACACAGGACTGTCACTGTCACACAGTTGTAGTTCTTGTGATTTCAGTAAGTAAAACAGAGAAGTCCTGTGAGACCCAGGTCAGTTTAGCTTTGATCAACCCTAACCATGCAGGAACTGCTCAGGTCCACTCATAATCCTTAGGTGTGCAATGCTGGATACTCACAGTGCAGCTATCTGTGTGCATTGAGAGATTACTGAGGTCCCTCTTTCATTGACCTTCAGATGTGGAAATATCACAGGGAAGCTTAAGGCAAAGCTCCTGACAGCTTAAGGAAATAGAAGTGTGGCCTCTAAAAGCAAACACCATGGCCAGTATTCAACAGGAGGGATTTATTACATGTAAAAATATAGAAGGATTTATGTACCAGTCGACCAGTAACTACTGCCGGAAGGCTTCTAGTCTCTCATGCATCCCTGCCCCTCAGCTCTGACCACGGGCCTTATTTGCAGAACCCTCTGACTCTATGAACCTTCCTGTTTCCTTGAGCATTGCTAGGGCAGCCTGGGATCTGGAGTTAGAACAAGTGTTATTCTCATCATTTGATCCTCAAGCTAGTCAAGTTACTAAACTCGGGATACATTTCCAACGACAGGCAATATTTCACCTGTTATCATTTGTAACATTTTATGAATAAGGGCACATAGGTCATCTCATTATTTGCTGTCCAACTTGAGACTTATTTGCTTTATCATTTTTCAGAGCTTCCCTCCCTTGGGAAACAAGTAGATATACTTTGTGGTTTTTACTTTACATGTCTGCATGCTTGTCGATCATTCCTAGTAGATACCGTTTCTTCCTTAGTGCTTTGTGTAGATCTCAGTGAGTTATGATTATGAGATAAAACATTAGTAATGAAGAATGAGGTGGGCAGAGGGAGAGAGATCCTGATAATGGGGTAAACAGTAACAGGTTTTGGGAGTTTTCTAAAACACGAGCTAGCTAGCCTTAGTGTCCTTAGCCTTGATTTCCTGAAAACTTTTAGACATCTTTTATTTTCACATATTTGGCTAATGAAAATTCAATTACACATTCTTCTTTCACACTGTGATAGGAAACCTTTCATAATTTTCATAATTTTCTTTAAATGGACTGAAGATAGAACAAAGCTCAAACTTAGTTATACTTAGGCTTAGACCTGGTCCATAGATAGATATAAGATCTCTAATATTAAAAATTGCAACTCGTGGAGGTTCAATTCCCTCACATCCTACTACTATATACGATGGAATTGATCTTTGTGTAAGCAATTTCAGTAAATGGGGACCAAACTCACAAATGCCTCTAAGCGTTCTCTGGTATTCAGTAAATAACTGTCACTCTCCTTTCATGTGGCACTTTGGAATTTGTAAAGTATAAATCCATGGAATTTTTATTATAATGCTACGTTTTGAAAGAAACAATTTAAATTTATAAATTAAAGAGACAAATATGAGACCTAGATATATGAGTCCTATATATAATATATGACATGTAGACATAAGTATTGCAAGGATTGGAGGAATGGTACCCTATGCCTGCTGAGTCAACAGAACTACATTCTGAATCAGGAGAATTCTAAACTTGCAAAGCACATATTCCCTTAAAGGCAGTAGTAGAATCATTTTATTGGACATTAACTTCAAGTTTCATATGCATTATGTTCCTATATGGAATGGTATAAAGGGTACAGGATGGAAAAGCAGCAACCAAGGGGAGGTTGCGTTGATCTTTGCTCCTGGGAGAAGTGCATCTCTTTTTTGTTTGGATCATTATTATATCTTCATAAGGTATATGCCGTATGCATCTAAGATCATTTTTAAACTCTGAACAACCACCTACATTTCCGTGGGATCTCCAGTATCATTCATACGACAGAGTTTATTCTCCAAAGACAGAGATCTCTGCTTCACAGCACACTTAGAGACTCTTATGATCTCTTACACACACTGCTGGTTCTAATGGGCAACTTTCAAGAACACTATGCAATCCTTTGAATCTTCCTAAAATAATTATCTCAAGAATATTATCGTGTACTCTTGACACTAGCAGTTCTAATGTGATCTAGAGGGAAGTCAGGGATGGCCAGTATGCAATTGGTCATCTGGGAGAGGGCCAGTTAAGCTATTTATCATAAAATTGTATGTTGTGTTTCTGTAGTTGCTCAGCAGCTGTCATGCTCTATTTTGGTGGCTGTATTCCAAGAGTGGGCAAGGAAGCTCCTAAGCACACGGAATGCACTATGCAATAATTGATAATTCAGTACAGTTGGATCCACTGAGATCAATGCATTATAGATTAGCACATGCCCTGATTTTTGCAAGGAAAAAATGAAGATTATGAAATAGTTGCTAATTTCCCTATAAATTAATTCATTTCCTGCAAAGTATCAGGCTTGATGGTGAAGAAATCAATAAAATAAATACTAATTTTTGTCTTTTACTTTAGTTAAGTCAGAAATATGTGGATAATTTCCTCATAATATCTAGATCATTGAAATGTTCCCAAATTGTATTTTGACATGTGATAGTGAACACAATTCCATGGTGTATCTACCTGGTTATATGGAAAGAGTCATCTTTCCCTTCATAGCTGACACTGTCATCATTCCAACCTCTGCCTCCTTAGCCTGACCTAGTAACTGTCAGCAGCTTATGAACAACTTCTGTCACTAAGCACCTGCATTCTTTGTCTTTATTGAACAGAGCAAGGATTTTTCTGTCACATGGAGCAGTGACAAATAAGGAAGATAATGTAAATGATCATCAAGAAAGGAAAAGTGTGTTAGTGAATAAATTCTTTCTTTCAGGGCTGGAGAGATAGCCAGGAGGTTAGGAGCACTGGCTGTTCTTCCAGAGTACCTGAGTTCAATTCCTAGAACACACATGGCAGCTTACAACTGTCTGTAACTCCTGTTTTGGGGATCTGACACTCTCACACAGACATACATGCAGACAAAACACCAATGTACATGCAATAAAATATATAAATTATAATATATATATATATATATATATATATATATATATTCCTTCCTTCCTTCTTTATCATTTAATAGAAGGTGTCTGCGTGTTCTGCATGGTCTTTCAGATGGGGCCTAGCGCAATGGAGCAACCATTGCTCATGGCACTCATAAAATGGATTGACCCTGCACTGGCTCATATCCAAATACTAACCTTAGGATCTCTTTTTAAAGAAACCTAATTGCTGCTCTAATTATAATTTTTTGAGGGTTTCATGCATGCTCAATTATATACAATTACATATGTATATATTTTTTTTCTTGTTCCCAAACTAAGCATACTTTATTCAACCCAAGACTTGACATTGGGTGCTCTGAATCTCTTTATGTATCACCACTAATATTGATGGCTTCTTCTCTGGCACTTAATTATTATA
The DNA here is from genome assembly GCA_026225945.1 of Cricetomys ansorgei. Taxonomy (NCBI): domain Eukaryota; kingdom Metazoa; phylum Chordata; class Mammalia; order Rodentia; family Nesomyidae; genus Cricetomys; species Cricetomys ansorgei. Next base: position 4,209,394 of record JAMJFZ010003266.1, on the reverse strand, counting down.
TCATTATTAAAAATGATCCCCAACTGTCCTTAAACTGTTCAGGCTTGTAGATCTGGCCCAAAGCATTGCTGTGTGTCTGTTTTTATTCCACTTGCCAAATTACACCTGCAGTCCCTCTCCTCCTTTCTCCAAGGACTCTTTTAATTACATATTGTTCTTGTGGCACTGACCTTTGGTTTATGACTCTTCTTCTCTGCTAAAATGTCAATTTGCCCTTCTGATTATTTCTAACTCTGGCCATGATTTGGAACACTCTAGCCTAAAGCAGAATTGTCTCTAAATGTCTATGTAGAGAACACATCAAAGGTCGTTGCTGTACTGTAACCCTCCACCCCAGGCCTCTGCAACCATATGGGCTTGTTTTGCTCAGTATTTTCTGGTTGTATTATAGGAGAGGATTATTCCAAAGTAACTGTGGAAAAGTTATAGGTAAGAGTGAGCATATGATCCCCCAAAGAACCACAATTTCTGAAACATGTTTATGGGGGTACTTCTTTAAAAAATGTCACTAAAGGAGGGACATGTTTAGTCAGAGATTAGCTAGTATAGAACATGAATTGACTGCTAGGTCATAAAATCAGAACAGTAGTGTAGTAGAGGTCAGATGGGTACAATAGAGGAAAGCAGGCCTCTGTGTGGAAAAAATAATGAGGTCCACATTAAAGGATAGGCAGCTCTCTGAACTGCTAGGTGAAGGAAATAAAATATCTGGAAGACTATGATATACAGTGAAACACAATATAATACAGTCTTCAGAGCATCCTGTGATTTACATGTTCGAATCTCCACTTTGCAGGCAGACACTCAATTACCTTACTCTCTCCTGTTCAGATGGAAAGTGACAATTTGACACTGTAGTTAAGCCTCTTTTCCCAACGCCACATGTTAGTTTAACCAGAGTTCAAAACCCAATCAGAAAGAAAAGACAAGCCAAGGACCCTCAATTAGAAGTATGTATCTGTCCTCTGATGTGAGGGGGCCAAAGAAGAAAATAGGCAGCCTGGAGCCCAAAGGTTTAAAAAAACAAAGCAGGCAGACAGGGCTGAAGAAATGCCTGTTAGTTCTGACAGAATAGAGGGAAGGTAGGAGAAAAATAATCTCTGAATAAAGAATACGTATAATTGTACAACATGCCTGTTTCTTCCTGTTTCCCTCTACCCACCATCCAGCACATGTGCACTGAAGCCAGTATTCCGAACAGCATTAAAACAAATGAATTTAACGAGGCCATATGAAGTGAGCTCTCCACACTCCACACTCTCACACAGCAAGCTCTAGTGAGGGAGGAAATGCTGAGACGACAGGAATAGCATTCCAGAAGGCTCCTGTGAGTCCGGGTAAGTGAGCATGAAAGTGGCATATCAGCATCTGAGCTTCATTCGGCGTGAGCAAATGTAAGGTAATAAGTTTTGGGGGAAATAATCCAAACTACAGGTTCATGGGCTCCAAGCTATCATTAACAGTCTGGAAACCTATGCGTGTACCCATCACCATAGGCAATGGCTGTAAATGGTACTAGAGGCAAGAGACGTGGGAAATGCTTCTCCACCTCACGTAGTCTCCTGTACACAGATCTGAGAGCACTTCTCACCTCTGCACTAGGAACAAATGAATGAAAACCTGCTGCAGCTGGCATGTGGGTGTGCTGTGCAGTGTCCCCTTCCAAGATCAAGAAGGGCTGTGGGTGAGGTTCATGTAAATTAGCGCAGGATGATGGGGGTTCCCCTGAAAATGACATGCCTAACATTGATCTACTTGATGGGATAGCAGCGGAACAGAAAGATGATGGGAGGGAACTCTTTTCCTTAAATTATATTAAATAATTGAAAGCAAATACTTTTAGACTCTGCAAATTTCACTCTTCTACAAGATATTTCAAATTCAGAGTCCTGCCAGGAGCACCACCAGGCTCTGATCCTATAGCCATATGCCTGGGTCCCTCAATTCATTCAATGTTCCTGTTTGATCAGCTATGAAGAGTGTATGTCAGCCTCCATTAGAAATTGAGACTGGTGTTTCACACAGAGACAGACAGGAGCTTCCTTCAGAGGGCTTTTATCCTTCGTAAGGAATACAGCAGGACAATATGTAATTACAAACAATGAACTGATTTCTATCAGTTGAACTCTATCTTCAACTCATGCAGTTTGGAGGGAAATAAACCCTGGTCTAATTAGAGGTAGGGCATAATAAGATGTGTTTTCTATGACATGGCCTTGTATGTTTTTTTGCCTTTTTTTAAAATTGATTTTCAGACGTGCCCTAATTTCATTTAAGTTAAAAAGTAAAAATACTGAATTGTGGATTTAAGCAGCATTAAATCTGAGAATTGAGCACACTTAAGAATTCTTTTATTCCAATGCTATTAATATGGAGATCCTTTGCTTCTGCAGACCTCCTATATGTATAAATTCATACTTAATGCACATTTTTTCTTTCCTGCTCATCATAATATTTATCATTTATTTTTAAGTGCCCACTGTACTTTGTCTGAGATTAAAATACTTTAAGTTTTTTTTTTGGGGGGGGGGCTTAGGAGTGCTTAATTTATCAACTTTGAACTTACATCCACACAAAATGTTTAATTCAATACCATATTGCATTTTTACCTGTTCTTTATTACTGTGGATCTGATCATGATCACATTTTATTAACTATAGCAAAGCACAGATAGAAAATAATTTACTTAAACAACAATGGCACTCATCCCATGAACTATATTTTCAAATGTAAGTTAACAATCTTTCACAAGAAAAATAAATTAGAGAAATTATAAGAACTTTCAGCCCTGGTTTAACATCTTTGGAATGCATAGGATACACCAAAATGACATTTTCGGGAAGAGTTCAGTGACAATTCCATAAAGCTGTTATTCAAATTGAATTTTACTGCTCAGCTCTTTAATAAATCTTATGCAAAATATAGTTAAAATGATATAAGAGATACTTATACACTAACTTGTAATTTCTCTTACCCCATCTGCCTTATTTTTATATCAGCAAATTAGGGAATAAATGTGTTTAAGAACCATCTTTATGTAATTAATAACATTTCTAAGGAGACTGGTATTTTTAGCAGTATTAGGATCATTTGTTATCATTTAGAGAGACTACTTCAGATTTGTACTCTTCTTTCCTCTGTTTTTACTTGAAATTTTTTTCCTGTGGGCCATGATCTAAGAGATCAAGTTGTTTTTCTCCTGGGTTTGAAAACAGAACACCTCTTGATTTGATTCTAGAGTACCCATCCAATCTGCGCCAGAGGCTCACCTTACACTCTAATGTATTCAAGTCAAACCTGCTGTTAAAATGCATGAACCAGCACTCACTTGCAGTGAATTTTTCATCCTTTGATTTCTCTGAAGATTGGTGCTCTACAATGTCAGAAACCAGAATGACTGAGGCTGAATATCTAAACTCAAAAGCACCAGTGCTAAGTTTGATCCTGAAACTACAAAATCAAACCCTTTGCATTTTAGTCACATATCTGGTCTGTTTCTCTCTGTCAATAGAAACAGCAATTAGGAAAACACGGCGTCACCCTTTTCTAGCCAATTTTTTAAGTTTAAGTTTTAGGATGGCTTTCTTTTGTTTTGGTTCTTTCCAGACCCTTAATAGCCCTGGGCTGGCTTCTATTTCTGCATCTTCCTGTCTCAGCCTCTCCAGGGCTGGAATTACAAACAATTGCCTTCATCCTTCAAGCTGATCACTTAAGATCACTTAAGAGTAATGATATACATGCATTTAAAAAAGCCACCCACATTCAGATGTTATGTTTATTTTTAGGAATTTATTGGTGGTGGTGGTAGTGATGATGATGATGGTGATGATGAAGATGATGAGTGTTTGTGTGTGTGTGTATGTGTGTGTGTGTGTGTGTGTGTGTAGGGGGGGGTAATGAATAGGTTACATGCATACATGTTCATATGTGTGTTCCTGCCAAGGCATGTATAAGGAAGTCAGAGGACCACTTTCAGGAACTGGTTTTCTTTTGCCATGGGTTCTCTTCTATGGTGAATTCCTAGGATTAAACTGAGGTAGTCAGCAAGTGCTTTTATACACTAAGCCAGCTTCCTGCCCTGAAGATAGCTTGGAATGACTGAATGATTGTTGTTGCTCTGTGTCCCTGGTGGACTGACAGTATTTCTACAGAGTAGAAGCCTTTGGGAGATCTCTTCCTGGACTGACCTCAGGGTCGCCTCAGGAAGAAACGGTCTTAGCTGTGGACCTAAGTTGTCAGCAGATAGTCCCTAGGACCTGCTGTCTTCCTCTTCCTGCTTTTCTCTAGTTCTTGTCTTTTCCCTCCCAAACTGAGGGAACTCTGAAAAGCTTCAGGAAGTGCTGCTGATGTAAAAGCTGAAACGAGTGGGGCCCAAATCCCATCAATCACAAAGCACCTCAGTCAGATATTGCTAAAAGCAGGACAAGTTTTCAAGCCATGTATCTTTAAAAATGCCTCATATTGGCGAGATAAGTGAGATCAAGCCTTCCAAATCTAATACAGTATGTGGATCAAAACTACTTAATAAACAAATAATTATGCTTATTTACCATGACTCAGAATACAGTTTGTGAGCCTGAGTTAGACTGCTCTGAGGTCTACATTTACCTCATATCCATACACAAAGCAAGCATTTATAATCAGTAAATAATGTGTCCCTCTCTTACTTTGTAGTTAATTTATATGCTATAACTAGCTGAGCGTAAATAAGCAGAAGTGCTATCTTAGGGAGCACTACCTGGAGAGGATGAATTGATGCCCTCCCAACAAACAGCGGAAGTGAAAGTTCAGCTATGGTGAACAACTGCAGCTATCTACAGTTCTGGAAATTTCACTGAAGAGTTCTTAACAAGACCCGACAGAGGAAGAACTTTGGAAACAACCTGACACATCTGATCCAAATGTCCAGTAAATATCTTCATGTGTGAGCAAGAGAGTAGTACCTAGAGCAGAATTTCTGTGTACACTTTGAATTAACACACAGGAAAATGTGTACATGCATGGTTTCAGAGTGACTAACAAGAACCTGGGCTGCTCAAAGAATGGATGTGAAACTTGCAAGAAAGTGTCAGTAAGGCTTTGTAATTAAAAAATCAAAAAAGGACAGTTTAGGGGAGCAATATCTTTCACATGTCTTTCATTCATTTTCTTACAGTATTTCAATCTTACCTCTTTACTAAATTGTGTATATACTTATGGTGTATTTATAAATATATATGCAGACATTGTAAATGTGCAGACTAGTTTAAGACACAACCAGAGATTTTTGGAAGAAGGAACCTCAATTGAGGTAATGCCCCCATGAGACTAGCCAGTGGACAAGCCTGTGTTACATTTTCTTGATTGATTTGAGAAGATCAAGTTCATTTTGAGCCATGACATCCCCGGGCTGGTGGGACTGAGTACTATGTGAAGGCAGGTTGACGAAGCCATGAGAACCAAATTCATAAGCAGCACCCCTCCAAGGCCACTGCATCAGCTCCTGCCTTCATATTCCTGCCCTGCTTGAGTTCCTTCCCTGACTTCCCTCAGTGATGAATTGTGATGTGGAAATCAAAGATGGAATAACCCTTTCCTCCCAAAGTTCCTTCTGTTCATGGTGTTTTATCACAGCAAGAGACACCTTACCTAAGACAGAAATTTGTACCATGTCAAGGAATATTGCTGTGACAGAATGACTATGTTGTTTGGGAGAATACTTTGGAGCTATTTGGAATTGGTTTGAAAGGCATTGAATGCTTAGAGCTTTAATGAGCTGTTGTGAGAACTTATTGCTGAGATCAGAGCAGATAATGGAGGCCTGGCTTGTGATGTTTTAGAGGGAGGTTTGAGAGTCCCTTAACAATTCTATCAGGACTGTTGAGGTTTTGAACTAAGAACCACTAAAGTGAAACCCTTGCTCTACTGGGCTGATCCTTGCTGGTTAGCTGGAGCTAAGAAATTAACCATGGTTAAAAAGAAACCAGCACCACTGCAGTGAAATCTTCTGGGAGTCTTTCTTCAAGATCAGCACACAGAAGCTGTGGTCCAGAGGGAGCCACAGCTGTGCTTCACTGGCAGTCAAACTTGGCAATGTGTAAGAGTCTCCCATGTGGTACTTGCTGTGAAAGGATGAGGGGATCATGGGGAGCTTAATACTGTGCTTAGTACATGAGGCTTAGCATGGTGAGAGACTAAGAGAGGCCACTGATATGCAGTCTCAATTGTATTAAAAAAACTGAATGTATCATGGAGAAGAGTTTTGGCTTGTCATCCATCATATGACAGAGTCAGAGTCCCTGAAGAGAGTCCAGGAGAGGCTAGTGGTGAAAATACAGCCTCGTTGCAACAGAGATCCAAGATGCCTATACCATGGGATGACTGTGAAGGATATCAGCAACTGTGGAGTGAAGCCAGCCTGTGCCAAGGTGATAAGCTGCATGTTATGAGTGTTACAGCAAGTGAAATGTGACTCTCTAAGCTCTTTGCAACCTGGAAGCTCATGCATGATTCCCATACATTGGACACTGAGTTATTATTAACACTGTTGGTGGCTGGTTTTGCTTTTATTTGATAGTATCTGTTCCCTGGGTATTCCCTTTGTAATAATAGAGTATTTAATTTATTTTTTGACTGCACAATCAGGAAAATTGGAATTTTATAGATATTAAATAATTTTAGAAGCTTAAATATTTTAGAGATGCACTGGATATTTTGGAGATCCTAACTATAACAATAAAGGTACTATGAACACCAACTGAGAATAATACCAAAATAGTATGGAGCTTGAATGCTATACCTTTTCAATTATAGCCATCAATTAAGTTCTTAATATTGTTTTTTTTTTCAGTTTATTTGTCCACTTATTTATTTGGGGGTTTTGATATGCTTTTAAATTATTCCTTTATTTTTGAAATTATACTATAAGCACATCATTTTTAAAGAAGAAGATGGGATCAGTTATGAGGTTCACAAAAGAATAATACCTTACCCTACATATAATACAGAAGAGGTCTATATTGGAAATGTAGAATCAACAGTAGTCCCAGCAATGTAGTAAAAGTAAGCACAACAATGAAGACTTAGGTATGATTTTTCCCTATCATGTTTCTTATAGAATCAAGTATTATTGAAATGGAATTCAGGAAACTCAGTAAATGACAGTAGTTTTATTTTAATCCATTGTGGGATGATTTTTTTTTTCTGTTGAGCCCTGAAGACAAACCAAAGGTAGTAAGTTTGAATATAAAATCTGTGAAAGTAACTGGAAGAGACTTGCTCCTGTTCTATGTGTGTGTGACATGGCCCAGGATACCCAAGCATGGAGTCGGGTAGTAGGACCTGAAGCTCTGTAAAATCTAAAGAAGCTAATAGGCAGTATCCTGGCCAATTTCTCCCATCAAAGGAAATAATGGCATTTGTATATAAACCAAGTTTACCAAGAAAGTAATTTCATTTATAATATTTACTTTTAAAAGCTCCCTTCATCCAAACTGAGAATTGTTTAGAATAATTAGAGGGAAAGAAGATGAGAAATTGCTGAAATTTAGTTTTAATCACTGTTTTCAGAAAGGGATGTGATTAAGTTAATGCAATTGCACAGGAAGCACTTGTTCACATATCTAATGTTGCTCAGTAAATCTGAAAAGAGAGGGATGAAGGCAGATATTACATGTGGTATAAATATGTGAGCAGTGTCAAGAAGGCTTAAGGTGAGAATGAGTCCCAGGTTCAGGAAATAGCCTAAAATCGATAAGAGAGAACGTTTCAATTTGCAAGTTTATTCTGAGAGGTTTGTGGCTTAGGGAAGATAGTGACTTAGCAACAAATGCAACAGGGAAGCCTGTTTTCAACTCCTGTGCTTCATCTATAAGCAGAAAGCTACTCAGCATAAGGGGTGGATAAACATTGAACAAACAAGTTAAAGTCCAGCAGATGGGATCATGGCAAATTATTACCTGGACAGTTTAAATGCTTTCATATTCCCAGGTCCAGGAATATCTTATTGCAAGAATGTAAAAGAACATGTATTAAATCATAGAGATTAAAACAGGACAAAATTACCAATTCTCAGAATTTGAAAAAAGTATGGATCAAGAAACTTAACGTTGAGGTCTAGTAAAATTCAAGAGAGAACAGAGAGACAATAGGAGCTTACGAATAGCATGTTCATTTCTAATTATAGAAATGAGTTTCTATCATTTTTTTCTTATAAAGTGGTAAGTCAAAAGTCTTTAGTTCCTACTTATCTTTATGAGGCCAAAATATGAGAAATCATATAGGAATCATGGGAAACAATACTTTGGATACTTAGTTAACTCCGATTGACTCATAAGTGTACAATTAAATAAACATTCCCTCTAGACACATTCGGTAACAGTGTAGTATGACCATGGAAGACATGTTTTCCAGGATGGATAATAGAGTATCTACATCTTACCTGTCTATGTATGTCTTTATGTGAATTCGTCACTATGTATGTCAGTGGCAGAGAAAGAAAAAAGCCTTTGAAGTGTATGAGTAATACCAAATTAGAATGGAAGACAGAATTTGAATTGAAAGTGATCCTAAAACATACGTTTGTTGAATACATACTAGAACTGTATGTATTCTGCATGTATGTGAAAGATCTTCTTGTACCCTTCACATTCATAAGAAAACATGTAAATATAGATATGGAGATTAAGTATTTTCAGGTCTCATGACATTTGAAGTGAAGACAGGTGACCATGGAGTAAGACAACACATGTGACAAAGTGGCTGCCACAGAGGAGCAAAGACTTGACATCCCAGACATGTGCCTACCACTCTGCCTGGAGTGGTTGATGGAACCTTAACACCATGGAAGACTGCCTGGAGCCAAGTGGTATTAAGGACCAGAGACCTGCAGTGAGGGACACTCAGGTGCATAAGCACCGGTAGGCCAGGCACAATGCTCTAAAGAAAGCCAACAACTTATTTTTCAGAGTATGAAAAAGTAAAACTATTCTATTAATTTAAGAATTTTAATAAAATAATGTGCCTGCATTAAAGAAAGGAAGCCTTTGCTTTGGCTCTAGGCCTTTCTGACTCAAGTTCTTCTTCAGAAAATAGTGTGCTACAACAACATAATTCTCCGTGTGTGTGTGTGTGTGTGTGTGTGTGTGTGTGTGTGTGTTTCATATTACAGCAGAAAAAAAAATACTAATAGAAGAATGTTCTGTGTTATGTTCCCTTGTTCCCAAAAAGAGAGTGGGATTGTTTTATAATGAAAACACATCATAAAAGAGTTACCTATTAGACATTTTAAAATATCTCTGTGGTAAATATAATAAAAAAGTTTTTCTTTGCTTTTAAATCATTTTTTCTTCCATTTTATAACATCCTTTTATGTTCTTATCTTACATGAACATAACCTTCATTAGTAGAAGGAAGTACTCCTCACTAAAGTAAACCTAGTATGCCTTTGAAATTTTGCAGTAAATACAATGTCCTATAAGTGAAACAAAATATATTTTACATAACTGATTCTTACTTCTAAATAAGTTAAAAATGTGTTTTAAACAATAAAGAGATGATGGTTAAAGTTATAGAGAAACATAAATTGCAGCATCTGGATGAGACACACACACACACACACACACACACACACACACACACATATACATGTGCAAGGTTGTACACATGCATACAATATGGATTCAGTACTCATGAATCAAGTCAGACCAGCTCACAACTCGTGGTGTTTCCAAGAAAATCTCAAAGGTGTGCCTATTCAGACGGAAAAAAAATCTCCTCATTTTAATTTTTTAAATTCTCTCTCAATCTCTGTTTTGTTTTGTTTTTCCTTTGAAAGCAGAGCATCCCGAGTTGTGTAGGCAACATAATGGCAGAATGTAATAACAAGATATAAGTTCAAGATCTATCTATACTTCAAGTAATAGGGTGGGGAAGTTAGGAATCTTTTTCAGCAATTTATCATGTAGCAATCACTTACTGGAGGGAATAATCCATGGTCCTATAAACTAAACTGTTGAGTCAGCCCCATGTGAACCTCTTGGCATAGCACCAACCCAGGCTGTGTAAATAAAATTCATTTGTTTATCTCCAATTCACATGTTTGAGTGGAGAATGGAGTCCAAATCATCAGGGTCTGCCGAATTTGTGTAAAACAGAAGCAAAACAGAATCATACTAAACCCAAAGAAATGGCTGTAGGTAAGTGAAATATTTATATTCATATCTAATATTTAATAGTAGGCTTTATTATTCCCTTAGATGAAATGCATCTCTCAAGCAGATAAAAGCTACGCAGATAATTAAATAAGGCCAGCAAAGGAATGGGGATTTTACTTACTCTTCTATGGTGTACATTAAAATTCGTGTTAACGAATAACTTCATGTACAGTGACCCACTATACTGCTGAATTCCGTCAACATTATCAAATTTATATAAGTTTAAAAGACAGAGTTGCTAGAAAATAGTTTGTAATGATTTGGACTTCCATTGGTATCTGTTTGTTTCTTTCTTTTTTTAAATTACCAGTATGAGGGAGGTAGAAGCTGGGGTGTTGATTTGCGTAGGCTCTTTGTGTGGATTTAGGAGTTGTAGCAGAATGGACCCAACTCATAAGTGCAAAGGCCTGAGGGGATGTCAGAATTCTAAGCTGTGATTCATTTGCTTGAAGTAGAAAGGTTAATTCAATGATGCCTTATAAGCTTTATGGTTGCTTCAGCCAGGAGAGGAGTTAGTTACTAACAGCTTTCTGACATCAGCAATTATTTAACTGATGCAGACCTACTTATCCACCTTAATTCTGTAGCTATACCCTTACACTTGGTACTTAATTAAGAGGATCCATATATATAATTGCATAATCTCTTTTCATCTTTGTATATAAACTGAAGTTATATATTATATAGATATTTAATTAAAGTACTAACAGATATATTGACACTTAGTGACAGGTGACAGGGTGATATCGAAGATGAGATGATATATATGAATTGCAATTTCATAAATTTAGGAAGGGAGATTAAAGCAATGCCCATGAGGATGATGAACACCATGAAAAATGAAACAGGGACTTGTTAATGTAGGCAAGTAACCCAATCAACTCTGGCATAGGCAATGAATGGCGTGCTTGCCTATGCTGCTATTAAAGTTAGCTGGGTTGAAAGGATCAGGCCAAGGAAACAACAGATTCTGAGACAAGAAAGGACTCAGACATTTGAAACTGAAAGAATCAGAAGGACAACTGCAAAACAGAGGAGAGAGGCCATTTGAAATCTTAAGGGCCATATGAAGGGCTTGCAATGTGAGGACAGTAGACTATAAAAGTTTTGCAAATAAAAACACACACCATTTTCTTTGTTGCTATCATGTCAATAAGTGCTCACATTTATTGAACATTTATGTGTGCATCTGTGTGTTTCACTATTTCCACTCTACAGATGTGCACACTGAAAATCTTAGTGACTAAACCAGAAGCTCAAGCTCACACAGACACATGGTAAGATTGAACCAAGGTTCTTTGGGTGTAAGTCCAGTGCTCTTCCACAAGAAAGGCACTGTCTTCAGAAGACTAAATATTTTCATGAAAAGGATCCTCTTGTTAGGAGATACCTTCAATAGCATTTGTTCTTAGAGAAAATATGCAAGGATGATGGAGGATTCCAGAGGCCTCTAAGCAGTACCACTCTTTGCTGATAAATACCATCAGCACTGGAGGACATCCAGGAAAATAGCACATTGAGAAGGCAGATTCCATGACTTCAACCATTCTATTGATAAGATGGAGAAGTAACCTCTAAGGGTTTTGCCCAGTTCTAAAATACAATTCCTGTTAAGGTCAGATCATAGGCAATGGTAGAATGCTGGTTCTAGGGACAACCTTGAAATTTAAAAAAAAAAGAGATCAATATTTTCTGGGTTTTGGGGGTATTTTCACATCTGGAGAAAAGGCTAAAAGCAGAAGAAGCAGCTGGTAATATAGGATGAAGGAACCCCAAAAGAGTCACAGATGGATACATATGTGCCAGTATTCTGGAGTCCTGATGACTGGGTAAAGGGAGAAATATCTCTCAAATGAGTAATTAGAAATTAGTTAGGTCTCATCTGTTTCATGATTCCATAGCAAACTGACAGCCACCTCCAAGTAATGATAATTTTACTGCCTGTCGACTCAGTTTCCTCATGAATATTAGGACTCATGTAGCTTTGTAATTGATATTTGTGACTACTACTGAACCAAGGAATTTGAACAGAAATGACATACGATTAAAATTATGGTCATCTTTTTAAAGGTGACCTCACTCTCGCTTAATTGCATTGCTCTGGAATATAAAAGTAGAAAGCCATTTTCCCACCTGTGTTTGGCTTGGGTTGGTGGATAGGACATTTTTACCAAAGAGTGTCACCCAAAGAACAGATATCAAGTAGCAATTTACTGTAACAGAAAACCCCACAGTCAAGTTTAATGCCACCTTCAAGATAAGGTGACAAATCACAGAGTAGAAAGCAAGATGTTTCAAGGAGCCTTTTCTTTCAATTCCTTTTGTGCTTTATTCCATTTTATTAATATATATTTAATAAGAATATCACTAATGTGCAAGAACCTGGAGTCTGGTGACCAGAGTTTAATTTGTGCCTCTGCATTGCCTGATTCTGTGACCCTCCCCACCCCCCACCACAGAGTGAGTTAATTAATCTCTGTGTGCTTCAACTTTTTGATCAATAAAAAGGAAATAGTAGTTGATTCACCTCATATGTTGTCCTTAGGACTCAAGCTATTGAAACATGGAAAGGACTTAATGTACTTTCCAGCCTATAATAAAGACTCAATAAAGGCGAGCAACCATTGCCAGCACCGCCGTCAGCCCTTCTCTCCTTCAGGATACCCTGTTCTTACCATATATTCTTTTCCCAGGAATACTTCTAATTGTCCAGAAAGGACTAGAGTATGTACTAGAAAACACAGAGCACGATGAACCCCTAAGATCAGATTTCCTTAATTTTATTTTTATAGGAATTAGCAGCAAATGGTAGGGAAAAAAAAATCCGCCAGTATATGAACTTCATGCACACACCTACCCCAGTGCAGCGAAAATGAAAACTAATGGGGCCAGGAGAGAAAAGAGCATGACATTATCTTCAAATATCATTTAGGGAATTGAGGAATAATACATTTTAATAATAATATTTTACAAGCACAAATTTCCCCTTTTGAGGAGAGCTTAATGTGCTTAATTTGGTTTTCATTTATATTAATCATTTCTTATCTCTATTAAAGCACTTATCACATTGCATTGCAATTTATCTATTTATACGTCTATTTCTCCTACCAGACCATGAAATCTGTGAAGACATAGGCTCATTATTATTCATCTTCCTGGCCTCAAGTCTAAAACACGCCCTCAGAAAAAAAAATCACAGGTGCTCAATTAATGCTTGGTGAATAAACAAATAAATGAATGAAATCCTCCATCATGATGTCAGCTTAGATGATTTCCATTACAGATCCTCCAAGTTAAACTTGCTTTAAATGAGCCTACAAGAAAAGAAAAGCCAGGATTTATACCTTAAGCAATATGCTTTGCCAAATCCTACAAACAACAACAAAAAATATCTGCTTTTAAAAGTCACATTATAAACTGTTTCAAAAGTGAACATCTCCATTATTCAAGTTTTAGTTTCTGAAACTTCTTGTGAAATACTAGCCACACAATGCAGAGGAAAGTCTCCCCCTGTCCCCACTTTGGGAGGTCTTTTGGAGACCTCACATGGGAGAGTACGATTTTTCCCCTACTCCTTTTCTCTTTAGAGGCACGCCTCCTCTGTAGTTCTCTTGTCCTCTTCCTAGCATGGACTTTGTGCCAGGGAAGATTCTGAAAAAGAGTTCCAATGTCAGTACAGACAGTGTATCCTATAATAAGCTCATTAAATTACTATTATGATTATTATTATGGGGTTATGCAAACAAAAAATATTATTTCAATCAAAAAGTTACATCTCACTAAGTAACCTAGGCTATGCTTCAAATTACCCATTTTTCTGTCTCACTCTTTTGATTTCTGTGAATACCAGCTCAGGTTAATCTTTCTTTTATATTTGGATCAAATTTTCTATCTACAATTTGATCTCTTTCTACCCTAACACTCAGGGTCTCCCTCCCACCTTCTGTTATCTAGCATCTTTAAGTCTACCACATTATCCTGTCATTTTGTCCTTTAGTCTTCCAGAGAATGGCCTGGCCTCTCTATGTTAATAAAATTTCTAATTCTGTGACAAGATACCAGAGAAAAACAAGTTAAAGGTAGCAAAACTTATTTTGGCCTCTAGTGTCATAGATTCATTTAATTGTCAATTGGTTCCATTGTTCCATTGTTCTTGACCTTTGATGAGTCAGAACATGTCATGGAGTATTTTGTGTATCAAAGAAACTCACTCTGTGGTGGAAAGTATGCAGAGGACAGGGACAAGAAAGGGACCAGACATGAGATATGACCTTCTCAGTCATTCCATAGTTACCTACTTTATTTTTTTATAACTAGGTCCTACCACCTGTAGTTTATAACATCTCCCAATCAATCATTAAGCTGTAAGCCAGTCAGTGGATAGATAAATGAATCAAATTAGAGTTTTCATGATTCAATCATGTCTGACCACTACTGATTGGTCAAGCCCTTAATACTCATGAGCATTTCATGTTTGAACCATAGCATCCTTTTAGTTTCATACCTAGGATTTATCTCTCTTGAGAAAATCATCTAGCCATGAGTTTAAGTCAAATGGGAGCAGTCACATAAGCCGTACACCTATGCTTTTCTTCAATACCTGAGACTTTATTGTCCTTTTTAGGGCTGTTATCAAAACTAGGCACAGAGTAAATCACTATGGTTAGCAATGCTGCCTAAAGACACGGAGTCCTCAGGCTTCAGGGAAAAGGCAGCATGCAATCTTTCAGTAAGTGTTCTGTTAAAGACCAAATAGAGTTAAGTTACTTTACAGAGAATGATCATGAGACATTATACACTCTAGTCTCCATTTTCTGTTTAGAAAATTTTCTAATCTTCTGTATTTTTTGAATGGCTTGTCTATCTTGAAGCACTGATATTCCAGACCTAACTTCTCTTGGTTATTTGTATAATGTATTTATGTTGGGTCTTGACTTAGCTCTTACCAATAGCTGAGTTTTCCAAACCAACTATTGTGATGTATCAATTCACTATGAAAGTCAATTTAGTGAGTTTCATATTTTCTAAACAATAGAAGGAAAATATATCATACTAACCAAGGACACATATGTTAAGTATAAACACGTATATATAACAAATACATATATATATATATATATATATATATATATATATATATATATATATATATATGTATATATATGTGTATCTCTGTTGAGCATAAAATTACTATAGGTCTTGATAAAAAAATACTTGTAAGTCATTGATAAAGAAGTTTTCAGTTTCCTATTAATGATAGACTATCATTCTGACATTCTATTTTTCTTTAAAATTGCTCAATGATTTTCACATTGAACTGGTAAAAATCAAGTGTGTTTTCAAAATTAAGGAGACAGCAGAAGGGCTTAAGATACCTATTGCAGCTATAGGTTGCAGAGAAAGTGTGCAGTCCAATTTGTAATGCCATCCCATTAAATAGTCCTCTACGTCAATCTCTGAAGACATAACTTATATGCAGATTTCTCAGAAGACCAAGGAAGAGAAGGTACATTCATTCTCTCACAGTTGGAGTGATACGTGTGCATCAGTCTACTCCTAACTCCCCCTGGTGCTTTTCTTTTCTGAATATTGTTCTGGTACTCTTACTGCATTGAAATCTAATTCTATTTGACTAGTATCTTTGGAGCACTCAAGGACTGTGGACACGTTCTTGAGGGGCTCTTTGACTTTGAAAAAAGCAGGAACCAAGGTGATCAGGAGATCACATTCTATATGAATCCTTCATGGGTCTGAAAGGCACATGAGTGCAGAAAAAAATGCAGAGAGTAGGCTGTTCCTTGACCAAGGATCTGAAAATCAGAAAGCAAAGTATCTTTCAATCATCAAGCGTGTTATTCCAGCTTCGAGTGTCTTTTTTTTTTCCTAATATTTAAAGAAAAAGTAGCCAGGCAAACCATGCGAATCAAAACAATGAACAGGGATGTCCTTTCTTTCAGAATGAAATAAAAAGAAACACAGACACAATTACAGGTATGAGAAGAAGAAGATAGTTGTAAATCAAATAATTTCTAGAACATTACTGATTTATTGCCTCATACGCATGCTTCTGCACCAGGCCAAGAATAGATTTCAAAATATCTTCCCCTTTTTTCCCTAATTTTTTTTTTCTCTGAAGTTTGAGTGACAAGTTTCTCTTTCATTGGTTACTAAAATAAAACTTCATGAAGCAAAAAATGAAACCAAAATAAAACAAAAAACCAAACCAAAACAACAGAAACCTCTTGGAAAGCTAATGGAAGCCAGATGGACACCCACTATCAGACTGATAAGCCCAATCCTCAATTCATTTTTTCCAGCAGTCAATGCTGATCTGATTCATATTCTAAGTTAGAAAGATGGAGCATGTCATGTTTTTCCCCTAGGTTCAAGAGATAAAGAATCAAAGACTATATGCAGGTAACAGACCTTAAAATCTTGGTTAATTTCCTTATTTGGTAAATGATATGGAAACAAATAATAAATAGGGTTACATATTCTTGGCTATTGAAAGAAACTATTATCAAGAATAGAAGATCATCAAAAGTGATTTCCCACATTCCATAGCATACATGCCTGTGACTTTGGGCCAAGTGAACGATAAATTGTGTAGCAACTGTGCTGTTTGTGGTTTTTCTCTACAAGGACATCATGGAATTTGCCATAACCACAAATTCAAAATCATTTGTGAGAGTCTATCGTAACTGTTGATTTGACAAGCTCTAGAATCATCTTGATTGGTAATATCCAGGTAGTTTGTAAAGGAGATATCTAGACTGAGCTAATGAAGGTTGGAAGATGTGCCCTTAAATGTGAATGGCACAACCCCATGGGCTGTAATCCTGGAATGTAGAGAAGGGAGAAAGTCAATCAGGTACTAGAATTGATCACATTCCTGCCTCTGAACTGCAGTAGCAATGTGATCAGGTGACTCCCGTTCCTGTTGCTATGACTGATATGACATCCCCTCTCTCATTCTGGGAGCCCAAACAAGTCCTCGGGTCTCTAAGTTATCCTTTTCAGGAGGTATCTCACCACAGCAACAGGAAAAGTAACTAATAGATAAGTTTTGAGCAATTTCACAGGCCTAGGAACTACTTGGGGCGTACCTCCTCACTTATGACTGCTGTCCTTCATCTCAGGTGAGACAGGGCTGCTCTCTCTCTCTCTCTTTCTCTCTGTGTGTGTGTGTGTGTGTGTGTGTGTTTTTTTCATTTTTCTTTCTCTCTCTTAATACTCTCCTGCTTTTTTCACATCCATAGATTCCCTTTCATTTCTATAAATGACTTCAGTTTAAAGTAAGGCCAATTTACTATGGATGTTTTCTGTTATTCTTTACTAAAACAAAACCAAAAACTAAAGCACAATGAAAAGAGAAAATAAAATACACCTCACAGAGACTGCGATCCCCGTTATTAGTCTCGTTAGGACAATTTCTCTTATTGAGGCTACTGTCCTTTTGCCACAGAACAAGGGCCTTTATTCTACCTAGCAGGCTACTTTGCATGTTATTGTATCTAGCTCTTCTGGTCTTCATCTTTAAGTCAGTGAGATGAAAGTGTTCCACTTAAAAAAAAAAAATACCATAGTGTGGTGCCATCACCATGGAAACCAGAAACAAGAGCTTTTAAGGACAAAAAAAAAAGTAAGGGAGAAGTGTTGTTATTTATTTTGCATTAAATAAAATACATGCAAGTTTAATAGTTGAAAATAGCCTTGAACACACAAAAAAAAGATAATCGCACGTCCTACCTCCACCCCACCTTCCTACTTGTTGTGTTTTCCATTATTGTGAGCAAAATTAGAACCATTTGTAGAAGAATTCCACTTTTATTCAAGAGGATTTTGAAATGGTACCAATTATTTCAAGCCATTTATTATTAAAAGTCCTTTAGGATGGATTTGGAAAATAAATAGATATATGCCCCACACCTTTAGAAAGTAGAAATTGAAGATAAGAACATGAAACTTAGCACAGCTCTTACAATTCCAGTTCTCCATTTTAGTTACATGAAATACTGGTCAACATAGGGATCAGATGGCCATCTTGTTTGGGCCTGGAGAAAGAACTTGAATTTATGGGAGAATTGACTTTCAGACATTTCAGAATGTGAAAGCATTGGGCTCAACTGTCTCAGTGCCTGGACTTTAACCCTAGAAAAATGCAGATTTTTGTATTTCATCTGCTTGCATTTTCCTGTTCGAATTTAATATAAGATAAATAGTTTAAAGAACACTTGTATTTCACATAGGAAATTAAATTTAATGGTCTCAACAGTGCTATTTCTTTTTGAGATGGGGTGTTATTCCAGAATGGACTGAAACTCACTACCTAGTTCAAGTTTACCTTGAACTTCTGGTGGTACTCCTGCATCAGCTTTCCAAGTGCTGGATTATTAAAATGAAACACTATGCTCAGTCGAAAGCATATTTTTTTGAAGTTCTGCATTTGTATTTGATTATTTAGTTTCCCCCAAACAGATTTGTAGAAAATACTCCTAATCTTTGTATTTCTTTGAATGTCATTGTTTTTTCTGTCCTGGAGAAATTAAAAGTAAAACTCAAAACACCCGTGAGAAAATGACTGACTTACTTTCAGCATGAAATAGAGTTGAGAGTCTGCCTCTGAGTAAGACAAGGCCCCTGCTGTCAGAGAGACAGGATGAGGAGTGAGGAGTGGGGAGCTCAGTTCATCTCATTTGTTCCTTGAAATTCTCTAGATACTGCTTTCTGTTGCCATGAACATGCCTAAATGAGAGTCTGAGGCTGACTTCCCAGGAACCCTCTCTCTACCTGCTGATGTGGAGAACAGAATCTTCTTGGCCTGAAACAAATTCTCCAAAGGAAACTGGCTGGTAACTAAGAAACCCTTGATTTTATTTTTGTCTGAGTGAAGAAACCCCACTATTTCCAAATAAAGTTTTCATTTGAAACACCCCACCAGGAAGAACAATGCACTTTCCTATAACGGCCTTAACTAGATAATTCGGCACCTACTGTAGAGCCTTCAGTACAGTAAGCACTGCCTAGGAAGAATGTCAAACCAGAGGCATCAGTAAGTGCTGCTGGTACATTCTTGTCTGTTCAGAACCAGGCCAAAGACTTAACTGGCATGGACACTCCTGGCACTCAGCCAACAGTAATGACTTGAGACTCATCATCAAAAGGCAGCATGGAAAATGCTGATGGGTGTTGTCGCTAGGAAGAGAGGCATGCAAGAAACATTAGGAAATAGCTTCTCTTTTCCACTCTTCTCTACTTTTGTTGGAGAATTCAGAAGAACAGTGTTTTCCAGAGCACACATCATGTTGGGACTGCCAAGAATTTTTGTGTTGTGGTTTCTCATTGCTTCTCTCTTTCCTTCCAGCTTTGCTCACTTCCTCCATTCATTCCTTCTTCCACATCTCCCTTCCCTTTTGCTTCCTACCTTTTCTGCCTCATTTTCTCCTGCTCGCCTTCTTCCTTCTTTTTCTCCCTATCTGGAACTTTTTCATCCTTTCTGTTTATGCTAGAAAGTCTTTCTGAAATTAGTTTGGAACAGACAGTTTTGGGAGATGCCCGTGCAGCTAATTTAAACATCACTCATTATGTTTGCAATGATCCTTTGGCAATTTGATATTCCCAGTCTAAAACCAGTTTTGGCTATTTTTAAAACATTGAAACACTATATTTCTAAGAACATACTGTTAAAATGGTGAAGAAACTGGTCTAAGTGTTTAAAGGATATGCTCAGTCTCATAGTAAGCAGTGACACAGACAGGATAGGAACTTCACTCTGATCACAGCCAAGGGGTCCTTCTAGTAGACCATGATGTCATTCTAAATGCCACATTTTATAACTGTAAAATGGGGTATATGAGGAATTTTCTGACTTCTCAGCAAGGCTTTCATAAGATTAATAAATAAAAGTTATATGAAGAATATCTCAAGACTTATTTAGCTTAGTACCAATATATGGTTTTAATATTTATGTTCATTATGGACTTTGGTAAAACTATCCAGTTTTAAGTCATTTACACTTGATGAGAAGCAACTGTAGGCTCCTTCAACACTAATTTATTCTGAGATTGGTAGAGCAACACAAGGTCTAGGGAAAAGCAACACCATACCCAGGACTATTCTGAAAAATAATTTAACTCTTTGCTTGGATATGAGTTTCTGATATTATGGGGATCTGGTGAATGTTCCTTTTTTTTTAGTTTTATGAGAATTGTAACTAAAATAGAAGGAACAGTTAAGAACAAAAGAATTTGTGCATTCCAGTTTGAAGCCAACCTCCATAACATTTGCTCACCAAGCATTACTGTCCCTACTTCCCCCAGAATAAAGATATGATGCCCACTCCCGTCTCCTGCCTCTCAACAGGGTCTCACTATGCAGCTCTGGATGGCCTAGAGCTGCTTTGTAGAATAGGTAGGCCTAAAACACACAAAGATCCTTCTGCCTCAGCCTGCCAGCCTGCTGGGTTTAAAGCCATGCACCACCATACCCAGCTAAGTCCTTCTTATAGGAATTTACCACACATGGAAAATGTCAATAACAGCGTATATCTATGGAAATGACGGTATACAAATGTTCATATGAATTTTATTTATAGTAACCTAGATTGGAACCAATACAAATTTGTGTTAATAAATGAAGTGGTGATTTGTATGCGATATATCCATAGACTCAAAATATGCCAACAATGAGAAGGTCCTCTACACCAGCCCTGATATGGCTGATTCTCAGAATAAGTGGGTGAAAGAAACCTGATCAAAACAATCAAACGCTAAATGGACTAAAGATTGGAGGATCTCAGTCTATGAAATTCTAGAAAGATCAGATTAATCTACACCTGTATAAAGCATGCCAGGGGATTTTTAGAGACTGGACACAGAGAGAAGAAGGAAAAAGGAAATTAAGAAGATAAGGAGACTTTTTCAGATGATGGTGACATGTATTGACTTGATTTTGCTATGGTTCACAAGTATGAAACTAAAATTAATACAACTGTTCACTTTAAAATTGTGCAGTTTGTTCTAGGTTAGTTATATTTCAATAAAACTGCTTCATCAACAAATAAAGTAAAGGAAATAAGCTGCCTTGGCCACACCTGGGAAGCTCACTGGGTAAAAAGAATTATGGACTTCTTTGTATTATAAGGCTAGAATGGTCCCCCCCTTCTCCAGAATGGACTGCCCACACAATTTCAGTGATGGATACACACTTGTGCCTTTCAGAAAATCTCTGAGCCATGGGAAACCCTTTATTCTCCACTACACTAGAGGACACAGTGTGTATAGAACAGAACTGTTGATTCTGTTTCTAAATGGTAACACTATGAATTACAGCAGTGTGTGTGTACAAAGACACCTCTCTAAGCAATTAGTTTTCTGGTGGCCTCAGTTCTAACCTTCGTCCTGTGAAATTTCATTGTTGCTCAAAAGGTTTAGAGCTGCTTTGTCCAAGAGCAGTTTTTACTGTAGCATCCAAATGTGAAAAAGCCTCCAGTGCTCAAAGGATTAGCTCAGAAATACATATTCTTGTTAAATGACATAGGCACTTAGCGGCATCAGATTTTAGCAATTCCATTGAAATGTTCTTCCTCCTGACAACAAGATGCTGTTAGTGTGGGAACACTAACAAGATATGTGTTTTGTACTGGTGAATGGACAGCACATCATATTTGTAGTGTGATTTTAAATGCAATAAATGTGTCTAACGAAGCAATTATAAAATCATGCATATGCATTTTATTCTTCTTCATGTTAGATGGTACTGGATAAACCAAGGTACACTTGAAGAGACATTTCAGCATTCATCAAAACTCTTAAAGTCAAACAGAAAGAGGAAAGAATTATGGGCTGGGGCAGGGCTAATAGTAATAATAATAGCTTTGCTATTAGTTAATGGGAAATCAGTTATCCTTGTGGGGGACACATATTCATCACCTGTTGAATAAAGGTTATAATGAATGTTTCAAAATTTCTTTCAATTCAGGTACATTTTTTGTGGCATAAAATGGGACAAGGAAAAAAAATTACATTGTACTTTAAGTTTCTTTGGGTATGCCACTGCACAAAACTGCAAATTATTTTCTTGTATCATGTAGAGCAATAAAATTAACCTTTCCAACTTTTTCATGAACAACGTGGTACTTATGCTGTTTGGTATTATGTAGTCAAGTCATTTATACAAGTGCTTATTTACATATACATAAACACTAATGTTGGTTAGAAATAGTCTGTCACTACCAAGTACAGCACCTATTTCTGCTCATTAGCTGTCACTGAGGTAATTCAGGACAAGTATTTTAGGTAGAGTTCCTATTGCTATGATGAATCACAATGACGAAAGCAACTTGGAGAAGAAATGGTTTATTTGACTTACATATCACAGTCCATTGTAGGAAGCTAAAGCAGGCATTCAATCAGGGCAAGAACCTGGAGACATGAGTTGATACATAGTCCATGCAGGAGTAGTGGTAACTGGCTTGCTCAGGCTCTTTTCTTGTAGAACACAGGACCCCCAGCCCAAGGGAGATCCCACACACAATTTACTGGCCTTCTAACATCATTTGTTAATTAAGAAAATACCCTCAGGCTTGTCTGCAGCTTCATCTTATGGAGACAATTTCTCAGTTGAGGCTCTTTCCTCTCATATAGCTGTTGCCTGTGTCAAATTAGCATAACACTAACCAGCAAACTAAATAGAGCAACAAGTGTCTTGAATGCATTGACAAAATGGAACTCAATTGGGGGGGTAGTAAAATAAACATAAGAAAAACTATTGAACAACAATAGCTCAGCAGATATTTTAATTAGATAATTTCAGCTTTGAAATAATACCATCACTTGGCAATTAGGGACCACTGGATGACAACAAATGCCTGAAGCTTAGAATCAAATTTTGTGATTCTTCTGTGGTGTTTGGATGTCTGTGAGCTTCCCAGAATGTAAAAGATTTATTCAGCTCCATCTAATTTTATTCCTACAACTTATTAGAAATAAAATCTCTTTCTTTTCCATGTCATTATATCTAGTTTTTGGTTATAAGTGTTACAGATAAAAGTTTTCTATTCAATGAAATTATAAAAATCATTTTTTTTTCTGAGTACAATGACTGACATGAAATCACAGAAAGTGCTAGAAAAGTAATCATAAATTACTTTTATCCATAGGTGACATCTAAGAAATACTAATTGACAATGGTTTTATAATAGCCATCAGGCATACTGAGGGGGATCAAAGAGTTTCTGAGTCCTCTCACAATTGCCTTTTTCTTCTATGATTCTCTGAGTCATCAGAAAACCCTTTGTGAGGATACTGTTTGAAATCTGTCTTTTCCCTTTTGTCTCATTCTTCTCTCCAACTATTTTTAATTTTACCACCAAGATTTGATTCAAGGGTTCTCTTCATTTATGTTTTAATTCCACTTATTTATTTCATATTTGGTGAGTGGCCTGAACACACATGTGCCACAATGCCCACTGAGGTCAGAGGGCAACTCACAGAACCTGGTCACAGTTTTTTCTTTTCACCAAATGGGTCTCAGAGATTGAACTCAGGTCTTCAGGCTTGGCAGCAAGAACTCTTATCCACTGAGCCATCTTGCTTGCACTTGCTGTTTTTTTTTTTCCCCTTTAAGATCTAAGTCTCATCCAAAATCCATCACAAGCTCCAGATAGTAATGATAACTGTGAATTTTATGTTTCCATTTTGCACATATGAAAATCACATACAGAATGTCTATGTCTGAACAGTGATCTCCTTAATGTTTGAGATGGTTAACTTCTCATTTCTAGTTATAAGTTACTCTTAGAGAGAGCCATGTATGTTTCAGATAATAAATAAATAAATGGATGACTCAAATGGGTATATTTAGTTTTAATCTAGAGTAGAAAACTGTAACGGGCATTGAAAATGAATTGAGATAGCCTTAATTATTGTCTCTAACATAAAAACAGCTAATCTTTACTGGCCAGTATTGGTGGTAAGAGTCATATTATGGTTCAAATTTTTCTACTACCAAATATCGTATAACCCTGGCAATATAGAAACCTAATATGGTGGTGTTCTTTGTATCTTCATTGACTTCTGAAAATGTGAGGCACTGAGAGGTTTAAAAACCTTGGAGCCCTTGACTCTAGAAAGTTTATGAGGACAGCCCATGTTCTCAATTAATGAGACCCACAATCTACTTAGAGGCACTACTGATAAAGAACATATCTCCTATACCTGAGCAACAAGCTATTTCATATCCTGAACTCAACTGCCTATCTGAAGATATTTTTTCTTATTGACATAAAGGGTAAAGTCACACTAAATGGCTCTGGATTTTTCCTTTTCTGCACCTAAAACAAGGAATAAATTCTTAATCAAAAAGGAAAAACACAACCAAATAAGATGAGATAGTGCTGCAGTCACTTATCTATGAAAATGCTTAAGCAGACACTGTGGGAAATCAGAGAACTGGAGAGTAAATTCTCAACCTGGAATCTGTGTAGTACACTCTGCTGAACATACACTGAGGTATGGCAATTTACTGGAAAGTACACCTAATAAAATAATAGGAGATTCAGCAGTCTAGACAACTTGGCTATGTCATTTAGTTTTTCAATGCTTCAATTTCTTCAGTTATGCATGAGAGTAAGGTAGAGTCCATGCATTCATTATGTAGATATCAAACAAGGTATTTGAAAATGGAAAAATGTGGTATGAAATATAATCACTAAAGAGACATGAAAGACATATAAAGTTATGAGACAATCATCCGACCATGTTAGACATTCCTATATGTATTCTAACACTGATGGTACTCACCTAATTTTGAGAATGATTCGAATATCTACATAATAAAAAAAGAGCCTGTTTGAATACGAAGAACACATTTAGCTCACGTGAACTATAAATTCTACTAGAATGATATTTTCTGTGCTTCAATCATTATGCCCAAAGCATACGACATATGTAGCCCTGACCACTGAAAATTCTGAAGTTGATGAGGTCAGGGACACATTAGGTATTTTAAGATCATTATTGTGATTTTTTTCCTGCATATTCTCACTCTGCTCAGTGCATCATCAGCTAAGCATGTATAGAAACATCTGTCTCGGTAATACTATCTTATAGATGGAATTTTGTATTTCATGCCGCACTTGGGATAAATGGAAAAGAATGGAAAAGAACTGCCAAGAAAAAGAACAATGGGTAAAGGAGAAGGTAAGAAAGCTCCAAGGAAAAAGACAGAACAGCAAAAATCCCACATAAGAAAAGAAACAAGATCAAATGAGTATCAGAAGAAAGGAATTCACACAAGTGAAGAGAACAAATCTTTAGTAGTGTTGCTGTGGACAGTCAAGGGGTTTCCCAGACACCCAATTCCAGAGACGGAGTTGCAAACCAACAGAAGCAGAGTGTGAATTTGCTGACTGTGGTGGCACAGAGTCACCTTGGACCTCATCAGCATTGCTAAACATCGCCCGTAACCTTTCCATTATCACTGAGGGTCTGCTCAGCACCAGGCCCAACTGCTCCAATAATTTCAATTACTTTCCCTGACAAATTTTATGTTTCATGTATTTTAGTGGCCTGATAATTATGATTTCTCTCATTTCTCGCTATTGAGCTTAATGGGTTCCAGCATGAGTGTGCAGTTTCAGAAATGAAGTTCCACTTGAATTCACAAGTTATTATCTACTTTCATTAATGGAATTGGAAGAGAGAGAATGAATAAGAGATAAAGAATGTGGAAGAAGGAAGAGATGAATGAGCAGAAGGAGGAAAGAGAAAACAAAATGTTAGGACTGAGAAAAAAACCGGAATAAAAAAAAAAACAGACTAAGTATTACTACAAGGAAAATAGAAAATATGTGGATAGGCTTTTTAAAGTGTAGCCTGAATAGGTAGCTTTTATGATTAATGCATGAGTGATGGAAATGTATTGTGAACTGGAGAATTCTCAGGCCTTATAGATAGAGCACATTAGGTCTGGAGAATCTGCTTTCTCTACTTCCTGTGCTTAATATTTAGACTTACTAAGATTTATCTTTTTCTCCCATGTGAATAAACATTAACTTTGTTGGACTGATGCCCTTGCTTATGTCCCAGTTTCTCTTCCATTCATATGTGTTATGCAGGTGCACAAATGTGAAAGACGAAAACACACTTTTGGAGTGACAGCTATGTCCAAGAAATTGCATTTGTACAGAGAGATGAGGCCTCTTGGTAGGTACATAGCAAAAAGCAGAAGTATACACACAGTTCAGATTGCTGGGCCTTGACTTGACTGTCCTCCTATACAAGGAAGTGACTTAATTAAAGTTTTAAGAGATGTCAGCATGTAGTTTTGAAAGCACCCAATTGAACAGAAGTCCTCATAAAGATACCGTTTGCATTGATTCTACCTGATTGCTATCAAAGTCACAAAAAGTCAAAATACTGTGTTGTAGCAAGACACTCATGAGACCAAGTTCATGAAAACCTTATGACCCCTGTATATGCTGCAACCTTGTCACCTGTTAGATACGTTGCAACTGGTCCTAGATTCTGGCCCCTGGATTTTTGGGCCAGGTAATGAGAAACATAATGCAATAGAGTTAAGCATGTCACTATTTACAAGTAATTTTTCTAACAGAAAGAGATAGCTGGGATTAGTAGGGACATATAAGATAAAAGAATAACTCTTGTCTTCAAGAAGTGAACAAAAGGCATTTTTGACAACTACGCAAATAAATTTGAAGGAAATGATAAGTGTTATGAGTGATATACCATCTGGAAGATTTGAGGAATTACAAATAATTTGAAATGAAACATGTCCCGAAAGTATTATTTTAACCGTTAGAATTATATCTTCAAATATTTTTATGTCTTGATGTCATGTAATGGATATTTTAAACAAGAAATGTTATATTTCTTTTGAGTCTCTTTTAATAAGATCCCAAGTCTTAAGCCAGAGAAACAAATCTCCCATTTTGCCATTTCACGCATCAATAAGCTACTTGGACAAAACAGAGGGAGGATTACTGAGGCCTTTCCTATGTCTAAGAAATATATCATATAGATGGCATAGTATACTAAGCCATGGACTACAGGTACTTAAGATGATAAAACAATACAGATACATGAAGAAGGGGAAACAGCCGGATAACCATGGTAATTAAAAATTTAAGTGTGGGAAAGCACATCTATAGTGCAGAATAATAAAAATTATTCTATGCAGAAGTAACTGAACTGATGCTATATTTTCAATGACTTTACCATGTATTCTGCACTGAGAGGACTTTTAATGTTCTCCAATGATCTTAAGAAAAAATAAAATGGAAAGCTTAATTTATTTAAAATAGAGTCAAAATGTTATTATAGTTAATACTGACGAGGGAAGAGAAAACACAAACTGAAAAATGTGTTCTTCCCTCAGGAAGCAATGGCTAAAGATCTTTCGAATTTTAAAGGTGCTGTTGTGGGAATAGATTGTGAAAGACATCTCTCTGAGAGAAATTTGATTAGCATAAAATCAGCCCTTGCACGTCAGTACTGGAGTCCCATCCAGAGGTAGATGATTCACAGTGATGCTTGGACACTGAAACCATGATTCTAGTTTATTTTAAGCAGGCAAGAACTTGTTGAGCCCTGGTAACAGGGTAGAATGAAAAATAGAAATCATTTGATATTGAGATAAATCATTGCTGAGAAGGATCAATGCCTTCAAATGCCGTAATAATTCTATTAGCATTAGCTTTCAGGGGGGAGAATCTCCAATTTAAATACTGGGCAAATATCCATTCTACCCTGACCATGTTTAGCAGTCCATGGGATAAAAGACAAGCCCTCCCAAAAGCCTGCACTTGAAATCCTCAATCCATGTAGAGAAACAAACACACATGCTGTCCATTACAGCCCCTGAAAGAGAGGGTCAGTAGGAAGTGCTGCAGTAGCTGACATAGTGACAGTTATGTGGCCAGAAAGCAAGTGGCAAGCTTCAAAGATGGGTCAAACTTTATCCAGACCTTTTATGAAGAGAAGGAAAATCCTTCAAGCATCAGAAAGGTTCTACAAAAACAGCTGGCCTCAAGATCCATTATCCAGACAGACAGTGGCCTCAAGGTCCACTATTTATGTAGACATAGTCTCATAATCCACTTATTAGCTGTCTCCACATTACTACTCGGGTGAGGCAATGTTAGTGGTCCATCGAAGCCTTTGCTAGTTGTTTAAAATAATTGAAAATATTGTAGCTCAAGGGCTCTCACATTTGAGACTCAGTTGATCTTGGCTTCTCTCTGTCACAAGTGTATTGTGACCTTGAAGGATCATATTTGGGCTCAAATTAAGAAATTTGACATTGCTGACCTCATCTCACTAGGTTTTAATATGTTTTATTTTTTTTCAATTGATGAGGATAGAAGGTGTTTGAATGTCAGACTAGACACAGGGATATTTTAGAAAAAGAGTGCACATGAGCTTCCTCTCTCTAATTCATCTTTCACTGAAGCTTCCTAGGGTACCACATGGCCAGATCAATCTATGAGTATCAGGCACCCAGAACCCAGCAGGGATGCTAAAGCTCTTTTGACTTATTTGGACCACTCAGGGTCTGGTCTTTTTTTTCCTGATCTAAAGAACTGCTGAAAAAGTAATATACAGAGAAATCCTGAAAAATACAAATACTCTGTTGAGCAAAGGAAAATTTGTATAGACAGATAAAAGGATCCTAATATCCTTAAGAACAAAAACTTTCTAATCTTTCTGGAATTAATAAACACCGCCCCCCTTCCCCTTCTTCATATAATTATTCTTTACCTCTTGAGCTACAGTCATATTGATTTTGATAACTGTCACCTCGTTCTCATGTCTTGGCATGATGGATGTGAAAAATCCCCATATTGGTTGACTTCCTGTATTTTTTGTTTGTTGTTTTAAAATTGTAATACTAGTGGCCTCCTATGTTTAATTTTGAATGCAACATGGAATGCTAGTGTTATTTTAGCCTTTAGAATTATAACTTTTAAATATTATTATGTCTCACTCCAATGCTCAGCATTTAATAAATATTTTAGTGAGCATCTATTGAAAGTAAGACAATAATAGGGTAGAGGAAATAGTGATGATAGAGTTGAGGTTCAAAAAGTAAAGACAGTGTTTTATTAAAGGTTGGTGGGATTTACAACTCCCTAGCATCTGTTTTTCTCCTTTGGTCTCAGCCTCCATAGTCCCAGTGCATTAATTAGCACTGTGCAATAATAATTGTCATGTCAAATAATATGGGTCCATTCATTAAAGACTCATTATACGCCAAGCACTTTGCATAATTTAAGTCTAATTCTCACCAACACATATTTACTATTGAGAAAACAAAGTGGGAATTCTCAGGCCATTTGCCTAGAGTTATAAATTCAAGTCAATGTAAAGGAAGAAAGATATGTAAAAGAAAGAAGCATATGTATAATCTGCCCACTGACATGTGTCTGTGCTGCTGACTTCAGGCAGACACAGTGGGGACTAACAAGGGCAAAGTGGGAGGAGGGTAGATTACTTGAAAAGAACTGAGTATCAAAGCTCTAGCTGCAAACCACAGCCTGTAAGGTGTTGATGAAGGCAGGAAGCAGGCCCCAGGCAGCTGTTGTACCACACAGTTATTATTCTAGGTACATTCACCTGCTGTTATGGCCCTGATGTTGAAGATAAAAAGCAAAGGTTTGGATCTGACATGTAGACTGAAATATAGGTGAGAATAAGCTGAAGAAATATTTGAAAACAAGGTTAGCTAAGAATCAGAGGCTTTGTCCAACCGTCTGACCAGGAAAATTCAGACAGAGTGATGGATTCTTTTCTGACTTCTAAAATGTCAGAGTATAACATGGCTGTTGTTTTATGCAAATGATGATCATACTCAAATCTGTATACATGGAATGCTGAAAATCCATGTTCTTGAGATGAACGTACAGGCTACTCACACAGTATAGTGAGAAGAGTCTTCATCACAACCCCAGTAAGGTCAACTTGTATGACATCTTAGAAGAACAGAAAAAGGGTATCAGGAAGTTTTAATACAATTTAGTTTCCATGAAGAGTGGAGAAAATCAAGCTATTTTCAGCTAAAGATCATTGCTGACAGGAAGGAGAAACCCTGGAATCATAATGCATTTTCATTTCTCTTTCCAAGTTTTCACATAATGTATTTGATCATATTATTTTCCCTTCCCAGACTTCTCCATGATCTCTTACCCAATTTCATGTTCTTTCACTCTCTTAAAAACAAAAACAAAACAAAACTATGTGCATGTGCCACGTACCCCCGTGCAAGCAAACAAACGAAAGCCCACGGGGTACATTTTGTGTTGGCCCACTAACCTTGAGAATCAGGTTTGCCCTGGAATGTAGTTAACATACTGATATTACTTCACTGAAGGGAAATAATTTTCCAATTGGTGCCAGGTGCCAGTTGCAAAGAACTTCTTGCTCAGGGGTAGAAATTTATGGCCACTTGTCCTTCTCTGTGCTGGGATTTTATCTGGCCTGAACCAGAACATGCCTTGTGCATGTTGTCAGAGTCTCTTGAGTTCATAAGTGCAGCAGCTCTATTGTCTCTGAACAACGCTCTTTCCTTGGAGTCCTACATTCTAGCTCTTAAGATCTTTCTGCCCCCTCTTTCATATAGATCCCTGCATCTTGAGGGCAAGGGTTTGATAAAGTGATCATCTTTGTGGCTCAGTGCTCCTAGGCTCTCACTCTCTACATATGGCCCAGTTGTGGGTCTCTGTGTTAATTACCATCTTCTGCGAGAAGCCTCTCTGTTGAGGACGGAACAGTGCAGTGACCACAGATTATGGATAGACAGTGGATCATTGTATCCCATTCTCACTTCTATTTGGATAAAATCTTACTCTTAACTATTTAATTTATAGGATAATAAAAGACTTGAATGGTACACTACATTCATTTATTGTAAAAAAAAAATCCTTCTTAACATTTTTGTTTTGCTTTCAAATGTTTTTCTTTGTATTGCCATAGCTGTTTACTAACCTGTCTTTTTTTAATGTTCAGCCATGTATAAAATGCATTTTGTGCATGTGAATGCTTACCCATCACTCTCTTATCCTAAGGGTGCTCTTCTCTGACAGTGTCATAAATGTCTTTGAGAAGTTTTAGTCATTTTATCCCTCTCATCCTCCTTCTGCCTCTATTGAAATTCATCTCCTCAGGAAGTTATTCTTATTTTTGCATCTTCTTTTTGTCCTCATAAACTTTCTACTTTGTCCCAAACTGATCCCATTGTAAAGGAGGAACAGTGTGTGTTTTCCATTATCAATCCTAAGGTCATGGTTGAGACTCCTAAAATGCATAAGAGAATCATATGTAGGGTTGTTTAATGTAAATTTTATATGGTACATAAACTTTCATAAGAAAATACAGAACCAGATAAAACATTTATTTTTATGCTGTTTAATAAAAAAATCAATATTATTGGCAGAATATATTTCAGGCAGGATTATGATAAAATGGCAAGGAACTAGAGGATGTGACCAAGCCTGTCTGTTCAGATTCTTTGGCGGCACTTGCATTTTAGAGATTAGGTTATTCTTTTCTTCTAGGATCAGAGAGGTACCTTGCGTATGAGGCTTTACTGACTTATACTAGGAAAGATCAGAAATTCTTAAGGTTTGCTGATGTAAATGTAATCCTCATACACACACACATCCCCAGCCTCAGCGCTCCTGCCAGATATAGTGGTGGTCGCAGTGTCTCCAGGTAGACAAGCCATGGAGGGTTTTGGAGTGAAGGGATCACGGTTCTTAGTGCATTCCCTTCCTGTCTTTGCTGGAGCCTCGGTGAGTTGTTAAGTGTACAAACTCGGGAAACAAGCACATTGGGTAGGGGGGGTAGGATATCTCAATTTTAATGCAGGTTTTGGAGTGCCTTTTATAGGGTGGGAAGGGGAGGAGCCATTGACTCCAAGAAAGGGACCCATTGGTTGAGGCAAGGATACTAGGAGTAGCCTTATCTGCATGTGGCGATTCTGTGCTTCCAGCTACAGGGCATACAAAGGCATCAGCCATGCCATGTTCCTTTGCTTCTGTGAAGCAGACAGTATTTAATGTCTAATAATAATTTAATAATCTAGCTAGGTTCTGGCCAGGACTAAGGTGTGGAGCAGCTGAATGTTCTACATTCTCATCTCCTGGGACATCTCCTGAGATGACAGGGGGTTCCAAGCCAGCTTCGACACAGTCTTAGCTCTAGGACAGTCCCACAGTTTGTGATTTGCTTAAGGGAAAAATACCAGGTGGATCTTCTTGTATATTCTGTTTTCCAAAGTCCTTCAACTTAAAATATTAACATGCAAAGTGTCATCTTGGAACAGAATATCATCAACCCTTTAGACCCGATGATCTATTGAGTCAAGCTTCCCAGGGGTACATTTGTGACCATGTTGGCCAATAGCCTACGAAAGTAACGTTAACCTGTACCTGACATTGTGATTCTTTATGATTTATTTACTCTACCAGAGTGACCTTGGGAGTGATATTGTGGTAGAAAGTGGCATAATGGCAACATAAAGTACCATAAAGTACACTGATCATGGACTTGAGCTAACAGTAAACTAATGTTGTACCACGAAGGGCTACCACAATAATATAAGCAAACATGTGCTATGCAGTTATATTAGGATGTGAGACACAACAAATACATCACACAAATACAGGCATTCGGGTTATATATGAACATGTTAATCATGGCTGTTATAGGCTAATGCTAAAAAATTAAAATTGGTTATGAAAACCCATAATTAAACTTAATAGTCTTTATCTTGCTCTTTCCCTATCTCAACTCATACATCACAAGGCATATACATACTTCCAGGCACACAGAAATGGTGCCTAGTGGTAACAGAAACTGTCCTCAGCAAGATCTAAGATCTAGTTTTACTGACTAGATGTGAGTTTCAGAGAACGCTCCTCAAAATTTACTTTCGTCATAAATTTAGAAGTTTTGGCCAATTGTTCTGAAAGGTCCATACCATCTCCAATTTCCAGACCTAAATATACAAGTTTGAGGTGAGGAAGGGAAGAAATGGCACAAGTCTGGCTCAGACCCAGTACTGAGGGACATCCTGTGCATTTACAGATTCAATGATCACACCCAATGCAGTGCTCAGGGGCATCCTGCACATGTACAGGCTCAGGGATCACACCTGCCTGAATCCTGGACTCTCACTCAGAGGCTGGACATTGTCAAGAAAAGAAAGAAGCTAAAGCAACAGTCAAAATTCCAGGATATGCCGGGATTCTGTTTGAAATATCAAAAAAAGAAAAAAAAAATCTGCATGGGGCTTTCACTTCCTTTGACCTTGCACTTCTAAGGCAGACAGATATTATTATTATACATAATCTATATACACATATATATGATCCCCATCTACCCAGAGCTTTGAGTCTCTTTTGTCCTTTGAAGCTTCAACCTCTCAAAATAAGAGCTATATTGTTTTACACTACTGGATCTCTCTCCCCAGCCTCAGGCCTCCTGCCCGGACACAGTCTTCTCTGCTCTGTCCCTGGTTCCTCTCAGCTGTCTGGATCCTGCTGCTGCACACTGTGATTTAAGGTACTCTGTGTTTTCCTTTCCTCACCACTGAGCCTTTGATTCACATACAGAGGGATACATTATTGATCACATTTTGGCGGCTGCTCTTAGCTTGCTGGTTCTACGCTACTGACTAATAAGCTAGTAAGAGGAGAGTGAAAAGCCTGCCTCCATTTAAAAAGCCAGGGGATGACAATCCTGCTGCCTCCATTCTAGAAGCTTTAGGAAATGATCCGCCTTTCCTGCCTGCTGTAAGCCAATCCCTTCTTACACCAGCAGCCTTACTCTGTAGAGACCATGTATTCCACACCCCAGGCTGTGAAGCCCTGCTGGGGAAAAGACAATGATATCTCCTTGAAGGGAGCACTAGTCACCATCATACAGGAATGGGCAGGATTTTATTTTCCAAACGTTTCATAGAAAAACGGAAGCAGCCATGTTATTTTGTATATTTATTATCATTTTTTAGAGTGCTGGAGATTGAACCCAGGGCTTGTCCAAACGACATCAGTGTCCTACCCACTGAGTTATATCTGCAGCCCAAGCAGATATTATAAACTAGATTAAGGTTTTAAATTTTTTTATCTTATTTTTGTCTAAGACAAAAAACATAGATTATTTATGTGGGCATAATATGTTGATATATGGATTCGTAATACTCTCACCATATACAGATATACAAGAATTCTTATATTTAAGCTATTTTCAACACTCAATAGATGCTTGTTGACTATCACCACCTTATTGTACACCAGAAAATCCACATTTCCTCCTCCCATGGAAACTGGACAGACTTACCAATCTTTCCTCATTGAATAAAATTCTAACCTATGATACAAATATGTTATTTCCACTCTGGATGAGAATATTTAGGTTGAAATTCTCATGTTTCAGACACTAGAAAACTTCTCCATCTCTCTGAATTGAAATCAGTCAAGATAGCATCCCCGCTAATGATCATAGCAGAGGTGAGACTCAGGTCCTCTGGCGCTGACCAATAGGAGAGATTTCTCTACTGTTGAGTCTCCCCATTGCCCAGTTCAGAGTAAGCCGTTTATTTATCTAATCTGAAGCACTTCTTTCTTACATTTCAACTGCCCTATTCAAAAGACCTACTAAATGACAGGTGCTTGATTCTCTCAATCCAACCAGAGCACAACTACAGATTTCCTTACATTCACGTGTTATGTGCAGTTGTATACAAACATATGCACACACGCATGATTATATTAACAAGTAGAGAGTTCTAGAAAATCCTAATGGACTATTTACATTTTAATATAAATTATTATAAATGCACAGAGATGAAAAGTATGCAGCTAATATTCCTATTTCAAAATAGGCTAGTAATATGGTTGATGATTTTGAAAACTCTCTGTTATGTTGTTGAACGGAAGCATTTACATTGGCTGAACTCCAGTAAAAATCTATAGCTATCATCTACCTAATCCCTCTACAGACCTATATTCATACTTTTGATATCTATGATGATTTATGTGTAACAATTTTTTCTGAGGATATACATAAAACCAAATAGTGGTAACACTCACTGGGAACAGTGACCATGGCAAGTAGAGACTTGCACACAGCAGTTCATTTTTTGTAGTTTTTTGATATTTAGTTTCATGCAAATATTTTAGTTTTGGACAGAAAAAGCTAGTAGGGCTTGAATATTTTACAGATTAATTATTTTCTAGTAATTTCCATGTTTCAAAATCTTGCTGGGTCTGGTGACACATGTCTGTCTTCCAAGCAATCAGGAATTAGATACAGAGGATCATACGGTGAATGCCAACCTGTATAAGTTCCCTTCTAGCCAAGAATACATAGCAAGATCCTGTCACAAACAAAACAATGCAAACTAATAAACAAAATCCTTTATGAGTCTTGTCTGAAACATTTTTCTAATATGGTTTAGCAGTTACTTATAATTACAGTGCCAATCATTTTCTGCAACAAAAAAATGAGTTTTGAAAGATGAAGACAGAATTATGACTTTATGAGACCCTGGCAGTTCATAGACAGAGAGGAGCATAATCAAGCATTTTGAAAGGAGAAGTTAAGGTAGTTCCTTCTCCATGTTGCATAGAAGAGGCAATTTGGAGTCTAGCCTGCCTTGCTATTTCTTAGCCTCCTGTACATGCCACTTAACCTCTCCTAATTCTTTCCTCATTTAAAAATAAGGAAAACATATTGGATGATGTCTAAGGTGCACACAAGCTCAGAAATACATAAGAATACCGTGAAACACCATCTTTTCTCCCACATGTAATTGACAGGAAGTGGTACTGAAATGGAACTGGGATCTCATTCTTCCTCAGTGAACATTTGCTTTCTCCTGCAGATAGAAGTCATTGGTAAGATTTGTTTTTCCCCTCTTTTCACCCAATTGTAAGTGAGAACAAATTTCCTATATTCAACTTCAGGGAGCCTTTTATCTGCTAGGAAAAACTAAGCTGTTCCAGAAATGTCCCTTGGACAGAGTACAGCTTCATTTAGAGCCAGCAAAGACAGGCTCAGCAGACAAAGCATCAGTCAGAAAGGACAGTTAGATTTAAAACAAACAAACAACAACAGCAACAAAAACTAAGGCTATAAGCAACAGCTCACTTTATGGTTTGGACATTTTTAGTTGCTGAATTTTCTCTTTGACACCATTCAGCTCATCTGTCCTTCTTAGAGCATCTCATCACCTCTAACATTGTCTATTCCAAAGTGGCAGAGATGAAGGGAACCTGAAATGGCTGAAGCCCTGGCAAGAGCCCTGGTCTTTCAAAGGCTTTGGCATGAGTACGGAAAGGGATGTAAGAAAAGGTTGGAGTACCACTGTTGAACACCGTGCCCCAGGAAGCCCTGTATAGTCTTAGACATCTCTCATGAACATCTGCTATGCATCAGTCCATGCTAAGCATTAAATACTCAATGATCAGAGCCTACCTTGAAGAATATAGGATTCTATATCATATTTGTGATAACAGTACTTTTCATACAAAGAGAATAGATTAGATGTATGGAAGAATTAAGGAGATGCTGGACAGCTTTAAAAAAAAAAAAGTTTTTTTCAGTTGGGCCTGAAAGACAGGTAACACACATCCAGGTTGCTCTTTTGCCGATAGACTTATATCTGTCACAGACATTTGTCTCCATCCCTTACAATATCCCCAAAATTGTAATAATGTGTGGAAAACAAGCGAGCTATTTGCAAATCATGAAATAAGAAATTTAGGCAATAAGAAGTTCTGGGCAAGAACAGAGCTGGCCTTGGGGAAATTGAAGAGTGAGACAAGAGAGGAATGAGCCTCAAAAGGTCTAAGAAGGCAGGCAAGGGAAGGTGCAGGGACATGGCAGGAGCGTGGTGGGGGAGTGGCAGGATGGCAGGGAGAGTGGCAGGGGAATGGCAGGGACAGGGGCAGGGACAGGAGCAGAGGGGGGGCAAAGTCAGTGGCAGGGGCAGGGTTACAGTCAGGGACAGATGCTGCAGATGCACTGTGCCTCTTTGATAGTATGGGTTTCAGTCCCTAATGGTCTTGTTTATTTTATCTCTTCAGAGACTGGGGTGCATTGGGCAACCCCGAGACTGCTATCAGAAATACACTCATGTCCTCTATGGTCCCTCCTCTCCTGCAAGCTGTCAGGAGTGTGGCAAGTTTGTCCTGAATGCTGGATAACTGAAACAAGCTTAGCAACACTAGTAAAGTGCATACACCCTGCTGGGGTGAAGATGAATGGAAACGCAACTGGGAAGTATATCACAACTAGGTGTGAATAGATGGGAAAAAATAAAGAAAATATTTCTATCATAGAGTGATTTAGACTAAGACTCACAGCTGAGTATAGAAACCAGCTGGAATCCATGTGCAAAGCAAACACTGTTTTATTTTTTTAAGCAATGTGTTAGTTAAAATTAAACCAACAAATATTTTAAAATTATTATTGTTCCCTGCATGCTTCCATAACGTCAGCTGCTTGCTTTTCTTCTAGTGGAGCCAAACTCAGAATTGTTTAGCTTCTTAAGTCAGGGAGATGACATGGTCTTGATGGTTCCCTAGGTGTTGTTTATTTATTGGGAGAATGCACTATGAGGTTTTGTTGCAGGGTGTTCCATCAGCCTGTGGACAGAGTTGTTACTTACTTACTTACTATGAGGACGCAGATTTTTCACAAAGCTGCTATACAAAAGTTAATTAATAGTCCCATATCCAGTGCTATTAGCAGTTCTACCATCTGCCAGGTACTTCATGAAGTCACTACGTTGAAGAAGTTCTGATGCTTTGTGATTGTGGGAAAAGAAATCCAAGGTGAAAAAATAGTCTATTGTGATGTCTAATAAGTGAGTCTATAAATAAGGCACCAATGGCAGATGCCAGTTATTATTTCAAGCATCGTCTTGAGTCTGAGAAATATTTACCAAGCCATGATAGTGTCCAAGTTACCATTAGTTATAAAAAAAATCTTGCAAAATGTAGTCCTGTGTTTTCAGTGCTAAGGGCATAGCTCCAAACACTCTGCTTGCAAATTCCTAACATACATGATATATTAAACTTCAAAGTGCCTGGACCCTGTATAACTACGATTCCCATCATAGCATTTCCTGAGCTTCATTATTTATACAGAATTAAGGACTCTCTATATATTGTTTCATTCATTCTGCAAAGCACAAAGTGGAAAATTCAAGGTCTTATTCATGGACTTCCACTGCGTTGCAGTTATGGTAATACACAAACAGAATACAGCTCTGAGTCTGATGTTTTCTGGAGATCCTGCTGTTTCCGAGACACCTAAGATAAGAACTCCAAAGTGCCCCTCATCAGAAAAATCACAGCATACAGAAAAAGGGAAGTTTTCAAAGCTATCAGAATGTCAAGTCTACATCTTCTCCCTGGACTCCTCTCAGCCAATGAAGTTGTCATATTAAGAGTCTGTGTGATTTCATATTGCCATCATTACCTTGACAATCAACATAAGGACATGAAGGGGCAGGATCATGGATGCCTGATGGCAATTCTGGAAATAAAAGCATTCACTAAGTAAATGAGAACTGAGTTCTAAATCTTCCTACTAATGCTCTCTACAGAGACAAATCTGATATTTATATCAGTGAGCATGTATTTGTTTCAATAAACAACATGTACATAGATGATTCAGCAGGAAAACAAAGCACATGTTCCTCAGACTGGGTTCCCAGCAACCATGTGGTTGATTACAACCACCTATAACTCCAGTTACAGGGTATGCTATGCTATTTTCTGACGTCTGGTGCACTTATATTCATGGAGGAAAAACTCAAACACATCAAATAGACTAAATAATTATAAAACAATAAACAAGATGTAAGAAACTATAGAAGATAGAGAGAAATTATGAATAGAACCTAGTCTCAAGGCGTTCATGGCTTTATCTTAATGACGCCCTTGTCTCTAATCTATTAAACTGAAAATGAGCATTTTTACCTCATCTTAGACTCTATAGATCAGTTTGCTTGATATGGGAGTTCGTTTGTACTGTTTTCTATCTGTCCAGCATAAAGCACATATTCCATTTTAAACATAACCCAAGACAACTACTCGGACTTGCCCTTATTGAGGCAAATCCAGTCATGCTTATATCCATTGGTGTCAGTTAACTGATAGTGCCCCAGATATACAAATGTCATTTGGCTTGAGGATGTAGGCAAGTCTTTAATTCAATCTGGTTGGTCTTTACAAAGTATAAAGGACCTGGAGGAGAAGAGAGATAGAGTCTAAACTTTTAAGTATGTTATTATTCTTAGTAGAGAAGGGTCATTTGCTTTAAAGGAGAGGAGGATTGGAGGCAGTAGTAAGTTATGTAAGAGACAATCTGAGATTTAAAACCATTTTCAGGGTTATTTGTGGAATCTACGTCAGTAGAGATATCCCTTACTTACATAGTCTACTCAACCTGATAACATGCTGTTCCTGGCTGACTGTGGTAGATATTCTAAAATTAAACAGCATGCCTCTTTCTAGGCATTTTTTGTTATCTCTTATATCATTGGTTAAAGGGATGCTTATCACTGATGCTCATTCTTTACTACTTATAAAACTACTGAAAATAAAGCCATAACAATGGCTTATTTAACATATGCAATACTTATTTTATACATATAATACATGTATTTTAACCATGTTTGGGCTGTGATAGAAATATGTTAATACCATGATTCACTTTAAATGATCTATCCTTGATAATTATAAGTAGGTAATTTTGAATATGTAACATATAAACGCATAGTGAAAATATTTAAAATGATTCCAATTAATTTGGTGATTTTTAACGAAGGGTCATTTCAATGCAGCCACCAAAATGGAAATATAATTGACTGAAACTTGATTATTTTCCAGAATCATGTAAGAGTTTATAAAAGATACAGGGGTGTTGCTAAAAAAAAATGCCCGTATAGTTTGCTAATTACAAAGAAACACGTTTGCACACGAGATGATATCAGAGAATAGAGATGGAAAATTTGTCCACTTTTTCCAAGTAAATAATAATTAATAGAATAAAATTACTGGCCAAATTGAATCTTGAACAAGGGACAAAGATTTATGAAGAATTTTCCTTTCTAGTATTTACTTCTTACTTTATTTGTATTGTTCGTATAACCTTGGCCAACAGATATTTGTTCTAACACTCCAATGGTAGAGAAGAGAATTGGAAGTAAACTAGTTAAGTGGTTTGCTATAATCAGATCTGTGTTGGTGGTCTACACACACACACACACACACACACACACACACACACACACTAATCTAGTAAGTGTTTTTGATATGAATTACTTCTATCCTGAGTACATTTTATGTCATCAACATCTTTAACCTAAAACTATGAGAATACCAGTGATAGTATTGCTGATGAATCTGGAGTAAATCTGCAGAGATTGGCAGAAGAGACTAGTGCTTCAGTTTTCAAATCTATGGTAGTAGAGAAACATTATAAAATAGAGAAGGGATAACCTCCTGAAGAGAGAAAAACATGTGCTCAATCATCACAATATATCAGACTCTGCCTCCTGAAGAATGTGGCTATACACCTATTATGTTGGCATATCAATCTCCATTCGTAAATGTCTCTCCATTAATTAGCATATTAGTGAAGAAAGAATTTGAGTTGATTAAATTTACATTATTTCCCTATGGCATCTTGGCCTGGGCACTGTGACTGAAAGGTCTTTTCTCTGCCAGGAATGATCATCTTTGCCTTGGAAGAGCAAGTGGTCCTGGGATGGGGAAGATCATGCATCAGTAGTCTGTGTTTTGTTGTACCAAGACCAGGCTTCTTAAATTTTCCATATATTCAGTTTTGTCATATGAAAAGCATAATGGCCTAGATGTATTACAGTTCAACTTTCCCATATGAATTTCTAGATGCAAATGTCCAGTCTTTTGTTGTTGTTTGAGGTGTTAATTCACTAAAATATTATGTTAAAGAATAAATCGAAGATATCAAAAATAAATCATTAATATATTTATTAGGACTGTACTGATTGTCCATATGTGGATAACTACATGCTAATGAACTGTGTTAGCTGCCTGCCCCGAGATCTAGTAGTTTTTAATGAAATACAAGTATCTTTTGGGAGACAGCAGTAAATAAGGGAATCATAATAAATGCATCATTACCCACTGATGACCAGATAAAACTGCCTCATATTTAGCCTCAGGCCATGTCTAAGCTCTCAGCTTTACTGTTTCCCCTTGATGGTTGCACATTCTATGAAGAGTGTTCATCTGTACATGCTGATGCACCTTTATGAACACCTCCTTAGGCAATACCTCTTTAGCCTTCTCAAAAATGCCTTGTAGTGTTCCTGACTTTAAGAACAAACATGAATAAGACTTTAGCTTGTCAAACCTTAATCCAAGTTGATGATTTCTTAATAGAGGTTTTTAAATAGAGAGTTTAAAAGGATAAATCATGAAACTGACATTAACACCAGCTAAGATATCTGGTTTATAATACTAGAATACTTTTTTTGTATACAGAAATGAGAAATGTACATTTGCTATTTTAAAATCCATTGGCATAGAAATACAAGATGTATCTTGAAAAATGATAATGAACTTTGAACAAGGACACATTTTTCTTCTACTTTTGAGATAATAATTCCATTATTCCTTCCTTTCCTTTCTTTTCTCCAAACACTCGCATACAACCTTCCCCACTCATTTTCATGTTATTTCATGACATTTCAAGAAAAGTCATGGCCACTTTTCTTCTTTAATTGTTGTTATATGCACATATGCATATGTACATACATGTATGCTCCTACAATTTTCCCAATCTGAATGATGTTATTTGTAGGTATATTTTCAGGACTAACCATTTGATATTAGAGAACCAATTCATGTGTTCTTCACTAGAGAAGGCTATTTTCCCCACTCTTAGCATTTTTTCATTTCCTGTATTTCTTTGAATAGAGAAACAATAAATCCCCTGTATGGTGAAATCAATCCATTCTTCTTAGCATGTAAGTCACCAGAGCTAGGAGTCTAGAAAAAGCAAGGCTCTGGGGTTCTGCCACTTCATGTCAAACATCTACTCATTGATGTTGAGGTAGCAGTTTATTGATTTATTTTGTTCTCATCCCTATGGCTTTCCCAACCACTGAGATTTAGTGCTGTGGGTCCCCCTTATTTATTTCCTGAAATGGTTTCATGTTGAGAAGAAAAAAAATTCAGATACATAGAGGTTCAGAATCCAGTCTCCATCTTTTGATTTGAGGAATCAATAAAAATGAGAATGTGAATCTGCCACAGTATCATAGAAATAAAACACATATATGCACATGGGTGCATACTCATATAAATATATTATCTCTTTGTGCTATATAGGTATATAACTATGTATTCACGTATTTACCTATATGTATGATATACATAATATATATTAGTATATTATAATATATATAATAAACGACAACTTTGGTAGTGTGTGTATGTGTGTGTGTGTGTGTGTGTGGATACACTCTTTTTGTGCATGTATATATAATAGGAGTGATCACTAGCAAGGTGGCCATTCCTTCAAAAATAGATGACATCTGTCCCAGTTTCCCTTCTGCTTCTGTGATAAAACACTCTATCAAAAAAGCATTTTAAAGGAAGAAAAAATTTATTTCAGCTTACAGGTTATAATCCATCCTTGAGGGATACTATGGCTCAAACTCAGGCAGCAGCTTGATGCAAAAATGATGGAGGAATTCTGATTGTTAGCTGACAGGTACAGTCTTTATCATTCAACTCAGGATGACTTTTCCAGGAATTGCTACTGCCCACAGTGGGTTTGGGCCTCTTTTATCAATTAACAGTGAAGGGAATCACCCACAAACTTGCCCACAGGTCAATCTGATCTAGAAAAACCTCTCAACTGACATATTTACTTCTTAAAAGATTATAGCCTGGGCAAAGTTCACTGTTGAAGATAACTAAGACTACATCTACAAATACAACTATTGCAACAATATTATAACAGAATTTCTTAACATGAATGTTTTATTATATACCTGTCTTACTGAGTGCTCACTTCTGCTGATGACTCTCTTTGAAATGACTTTTGTATTTCTCTTATATTTTATTCTACCATTTAAGTTTAAATCCATGTTCAGTTGTGTTAATCTCCATGCTAATATAAATAAATACAATGATAACTACTACTGTCTTGCTTTGACTGGATTCTTCCTGCTTAAAATCAAACTAATACTTCTTTTTCATATTTTGGTTTTCAGAGGCAGGGTTTGGAATGAGAGTCAATCTATGTGCCAAGTAATCAATCAACTGGCAAGAAGTTCATCACCGTGTCCCAGCATCTCTTGACAGCTATGGGGCAAAACTAAGCCTGTGCCCATGTCTAGAGTTGCATGATCTGGTTTTCCTAGCAATGCATCTAAACAACTGAAGGCTGTGTAAAAGAGAAAAGGAGAAATGTGGCTCACAATAGCTATTGTTATTAGGAGACTTTTATGAAATTATATTCAAGCCTCCCATGTTTTCTGAGTCCTTTTATTAAGAGTTCTGATATCAGATGAAAAGCAACTGGAGGCTTGACATAGTGGTGGCCACATCCAGGTTGAAGGCTTTGAGCAGAAGGAGATATGTGGAGGCAGTGGACAGGCTCCAGCTGCTGGACAGTTACAAAGGGGACAAGGGAACAAAAGGACAGAGTCCATATGCTC
This sequence comes from Cricetomys ansorgei, assembly GCA_026225945.1. NCBI lineage: Eukaryota > Metazoa > Chordata > Mammalia > Rodentia > Nesomyidae > Cricetomys > Cricetomys ansorgei. The sequence continues at coordinate 4,165,451 of JAMJFZ010003266.1, read as the reverse complement.
ATGACAAAACCAGATTTCTAAACAGCCTGTGCTGCCAACCCCAGCACAGAGATGAAAACTCACAAGCCCTCCTTACCTACTGTGGAAAAACAGACACAAGTAACAGTGGTGAATCTGGGTCTAGCTTCACTGAAGTCAGTGCTTGGCCACAGCAGGAACATTTGACTTATACCCCACCTCCTCAGAGACCATAGCCACCAAGCTTCCAATGAGTGCTGCTATTTTTTCTCTGAGCTGATCATTCTCCCTTCAGCATAAAATGGCTTTAGGTAGCAATTCTTTTACATATAAATGCTAGGAGCTGAGTTTTACATCAGATTTTCCACTTTATATTAGTATTGCTACATTGAGAAAACACTGTTCAAGTTTAATATACCAGATCAGCTACTAAAAAGGAGCAAATAATGGGCAAAAAAGGAGCCTTACTCTTCACTTTTTCCTGCTCAATGGCTTAACTCCTAGACTTTCTATATATTTAGGTCTTCATTCCAGACAGAAGACTGTGGGTTCTCTATGGCCTTACCTTCCACAAAGTGGTCTCTGGGCCATCTGTAAAGCAAACCCTGTTGACATTTTTCAGCCTAGCTAACAGATGATGTGCCATTTGAACAGGGAACACATTTGGAAAAGGACGACAAAAATCCTATGCACTCTCTAATTACAAGATTTTTTCTGTAGTCTCACACTCATGAAAATTCATCTTAACATAAAGGAATGAAACTGGCTTTATTATACAAATTACTTCGAATTTATTCTATGAATGTGTCCTAATTTATGAAATGTTTTAGCAGCTTTCACAAATTGATATTGGGTCATATTATTTGTAAACATCTTATAACTAATCTTGAAAGTTACTAGAGTTTAATATGGATGAACAATAATTTATAATATATTTATTTAGAAGGCTATTCTGCAAGTACAGTTACTAAATGTCTAGAAAGCCTATGCCCCAATTTTACTTACCCACACACTGGACAACATTCCCTAGCTTTGTTTCCTAACACCTTAGTTTCATTAAATACTAATAACCAAAAGTAGGAAAATGTACATGATTGGCTCAATAACAGTGGCAAGTAATAAATATTAGGAGGGCAGTGTTGGAAAAAAAAAAGTCACTCCTAAATGATAGTTGATCAGCATAAACTAAACTTTCCATTTTCCTCAAGTATTAACTTGTAAATGTTTAGGAAAATATGGGTTTAAGATTTGATAAGAACTTTCAACAAATTCCTGTTTAAATTATGGATATTCGAGAGGAAGCGGAGCACAACTTCTCCATGGCTTTGAGATTGAAATTGCATCCTATTAGTCTGAAAACAGGGACTTACTTGAGACAGTTCCAACAGCTAAGATGCAACAGCTAATGCAGAGCTGATGAGTATCTCTGTACTTACTGAATTTACTTCTGGGCTACTCTCTGTCAGTACAAGCAAATAAGGACTAACTATATTCGTGCAAACCATCCATGGGTCTTCTCTCTTTTTGCCATTTTCCTATATGTATTTTGTACAGTGCTCATCTGCTATTATCGGTTTGCAGTGTTAACTACTGTGAAAATGATGATGAGAAGTGAAAATTAAAAGGAGCATGCAGCCTTACCAAATTAGAACCTTAATGAGAGAAGATCTCTTCCTCATTAAATTTTTTTTTCTCCTGTCTCTTCTGAACCAATTTTTGTGCCTCCTACTGTTACGCCCATTTGATTCTTTAAACCATGCTTTAAGGAAGAATTTCCACCTTTGATTAAGGAGGGTCAATTATTTCATTAATGAAATAATTAATTATGTCAAAACCTACATAATATCCCTGTACTTTCCCTCTGAAATTAGATTGCATTTTCATAGTTTTCCCCTGAAGGTAGATAGTAGTTGATGATAGATGTTTCTACCTATAATGTCAGGTCAACCTTGTCCAAAATGAGAGATTTGTAATTCTGAACCAGCTGAGCACTTGTGGAAACGAAGTATAAAATTATCTCTAATGCAAAAGAATAAGCAAAGTTCTTTGGTTCATTATAATGCCTTAGATTAGAACTGAAGGCATGGATCTCTGATTTGTTAAACTTTGAAAAGCACCTCATAGCCAGACAAGATTAACTATCCTTGAACAAAACCAAATAGGTAAGTTTAACAATTATCAGTAACCATCATCAAACTGATAACTCTCGTCCTGTCTGCTATAGAATTGACAAGTAGGACAGGTGAGATAACATCTGGTCACTCTCAACATTCATGACTGGTCTCGAAATAGAGTTCAATAGATTTCGCAATGTTAGCGATAGTAGTGATGGGGTCAGATCACAAAGCAAACAGGCTTAATTCAAATTTTGTCTCTTCTCTATCAATTGAAGTAATTATTATACCTACCTCATAGTGACAGTGTTAGGATTGAAAGATAATATGCTTAAAACATTGGCAGTATTAAACAATGAACAAATAAACAATAAAAGTTATTTATTGCATTCATGTGTCTACTTAAAGGACAACCACTTTGGGAAACTAGATATATTATCCTTACATATTTTTGTTTTTTCCTTCTTTCTTTCAACTAATATAATTTTATTCTTTTTTTTAGTTATAAGATTTGATCATTCTAAGGGAATTATCTGATTTTGAGGATCACAGATGAAATTAATAAATGTCCCATTCACTGGTGTCAGGTAAGACGTAAAGAGAATGTTGAGAGACAGGCCAGGTGTCTGAGAGTGAAAGTTCCAGATTAAAGTCCACCAGACTCTGAGGTGTGGAAACATTCCTCTGAATAAAAGTACAGGATCTTGCTAAAGGAAGAAAGTAGGGAAAGTAGATACAGGGATACATGTATGTTAACCTCTGTTGAGTTTATCACCATCATCCAGGTGCCTTCCTTAGCAAATGAGCTTGACAGTATTTCCCATAAAAATCACTTGCTCCAGGGTGCTTAACAAATGGTTGGCCATTTAATTGCCCATGGCTGAGCCACTGAAGGTTAACACACTGACAAAATGGACATTAACTATGATAACAACTGTTTTCATGGGGGAATATTGCTATTATAAACCTTATTCAACATCATAATGCAAGCAATAACTTTTCTTTTTCTTCTGCTTTTAAATTAAGTCATGCTCAAGAATGTACATGTCAGAGACGGCTGAAAATTCCAAGTGTCAGAGCTTTAATGGCATTGCTCTAAGCTTCTCTTGTAACAAGATAAAAATCAACGTTTGAGTAAGTCATATCATTTAAATGGGATGAAGGCAATGAAGAGAACCAATCTAGCTTGGTTCTTATTAGGGCCTATTCTGATGAAAACACATCACTCATCCCCAAGTCTTATCAAACTGGACTTAATACTCATTATTAGTGAATCTATTATGGCTTGGATGAAAAAATGGGTAGATGGTGCTCATATAGAAATGTCTTCCCATTGTACAATGGTTGATTGGAAAAGAAAGAACATGAAGATCTGGTCTATTCTGAGAGAATCTGATCTAAAGAAGTGACTACTAAAGGCATAAGGTATCAAGAGACCAAAGAAAGAGCCAGAGAGTTAAAGGACAGAACAGAGGGCAATCTTTATGGTGATTTATAAAAACCTGTGGACAGAAATGTGATAAAAGTTTACAGTGAAGCCACTGGATGTCTAAAATTTAGGTCAAAGCAGGGGACCTCTATAATGGTAAAGGTAGTTTTCAGTAGAAACAAAAACCTATTTGATTTCTAACAAAGATGTAAGGCACATTTCTAGCATGAATAGCCCCAAGGTCCCATGTAAATCTCTGCATACTAATTTGCCTACACAGTGGATCATGGGAAACTATGCATGGAAAACAGACCAGGATTTTTTTCAGAAGCAACTATGGTCATAACTCATGATAGCTGCAGTCATGTGAAGCTGAATCATTAGCAGAGAACATGAATAATTATCAAAGCAGCATATAAAGGATGAAGTGCAAACCTGATAGGAATGATACATTTCTCTGGTAATATTCACTTGTGAAGAACTGGGTAAGAATGGCCATTCTGCTAGGCAGAGGAGATCAGAACAGAGACTTCTTCTAATGGAAGATCAGTATCAGGAAGACAGTCTCTGGAAGGGGCCTGATCCTGAGCTGGGAATGACCTATCCTAAAGAGAAAAGGAAGGGAAAGCAGCTTACATGCTGATTCTGCATGGTTTAATACTTGAAAATAAGCGCATCTGAGCCCCAGCACACTTGGCTCTCAATGAGGTCTGGGCTAGATGTAGCTCCATTGCTGATTGTATTCATAGACTGATTTTTTCTCTTTCTGCTCCTTGAGCAAGACTAGATTTGCTCTCCTCATCATTTCTCTTCTTATAGGCTTCCATTGTTTCCTTCAGAGTTCCCTTCTTATCTCTGTTGGCCTCTGTTTCTACCATGGACTCTTCCCCTTTCTGCTTGCCCTTGGCTAGTCTCTTTGCTTTTTTCTTAGCAATCCACTATACATATGTAGATATACACCTTTTCACAACACAAAAGGAAACGTTTTTTCTGTTGCATTATTCAAGCAACCACTTGTCCATGCCAGCTGGCAAGAGCTCTGCTGACTGGGGCAAAGCCTCATCGCTGGCTGCTCACCTTGGAAAGGGGCCATGAGCCCTTTCCTTAAGTTCTTCTTTCTCTCTGTGCATTGTTTCAACATTATTTCTCCAGCTTCAGTTCTCAAGCACCAAGATCCTTACAAAGGCTAAAAACATAATCCTGAATTAAATCTACTTCATTGTATGTTGTTTCTGAGTTGAAGACAGGATGGCAACTTACTTAAGCTTATTGAATGGTTTGTATTTATGTATTTAATACATGTATCATTAGGAAACTGACTTTTTGGAACAAAAAGGTTTTCAGGAAGTCGTTTCTTGACTTTTATACAAGACTTGTTTTCTAATAACTGCCATCCATAGTCACTAGTTCCATTTTGTAAAGAAAAGTTAATATCTATCCACTTTGGGATAAGTTTATCATGTTTAAAGGTCTATCCATACTGATCCATACCTAAGCTAAATACTTTCATCTCTTCAACATTCAAATATGAGAAAAGACTTCCACAAGTTTGACTATACACTTCTGAACCAAAGGCATTTTTCACTATCCCCATAGAAATGAGACTTAGAAATAACCTAAGAATTCATCCTGTAGTCTACAGATAGAATCCATGGTGCTTATTTCAATGACAAGTTTATAAAATACTCTTTCACATTTTTCAGTCATTAATCATCTTCTCACAATGGCTTATGTGTTAAATCAATAAAATGAAAAGGCAATAAGATTATTTTGTTTTAAAATTCTAGGTATATATAAAAGTTATGGTGTTTTAAGATCAATCATAGTTATAACTCCAATCCCTACTATTCCTACAAGCCAAGTCTATTAGAAAAATATACATTGTATGTTTACCATTTCATTAAAAACAAGCCATCCTAGCCCAGCACTAGACAGCCTTATTAGGACCCTGATTCTCTAGTGATCTGAACCTAGATTGGGCCACCATGGCCTTTCATCCATTCATGTCACAACGATTTTGAAACTTAAAAGTCCATATTAGACAAGGATCCCCTATGTATTAGGGTTGCCTGTATTGGAGTATTTAAGCCATCTAGAGGGATGCTGGACTATTAGCTGATCCTGTCTCAAGATTTAGAGATGTAGTCCATAAAGTGATTTCCCTAGCAATACAATGCTGAGCTTTGGAGCAGCCACTGAGACCTTTTGCTCTCTATTTGACATTTATCTTCTGTTAACTGCTTACATGCATTGAAAGGCTATTTGATTGGGTCTAAGAGGCTTAGAGACTACAACAACAGCAAACCCTTCCTATTCTTTTAGCAAACATTGTTCTTTTAATGGTTTGCAGCATTTTTAAGTTATTATGCACTAAGGATTACTGTTAACTGCCTATGAGTTCATAAAAAAGACAAGATTTCTCTTTAGAAAGAAGAGTGTGACTTTATCAAACTTAAAAAGGGGCTAGAAATCTTTCCAGTTCCCATAAGTCAAAATTATCTCATGATAATTCTCTCCAATTCTGAGAAGAGTAGTCATGCCAGGGGTAAAACCTAGGTTTTCAGTGTGTCAGACTCTGGAAATTAGAGATGACAAATCAGCCCAGACCCATGCTTTAAATCAATGTCAGTTTCATCGGAACACAGCCTTTGAAGACATGCAGTACTTTTAAGTGTATCTTATTGTGAGATAAGTAACTACGCACAGGTAAATTAGCAGAGGAACCACTTTGCACATTACTAAAGTAAGATGGCTGAGTGATTGTTTTCACCTGGGTATCTAGATATCCAGGGTGGCAAAACATTCACATACTGCTAAAGTGGTCAGCCCTCTGCCTATTTTTCTTCATGTTCTCTTATGCAGAGCTCTAGGCTGTTCTTTGTTACTGTGTCATTGTTCTCCGATCAGATTCTTACATCACAGTTTCTCATGTTCCCTACCCAAAGGTCTTCTCCTTGTCCCCAGTTCCTTAAGTCCTTTGCTTTTTATCAGTTTCACTTCCATGCCTAGCTATTAGATGGTAAATGGGATTCATCCTTCATGTCAATAGAAATTGATTAGTAGTAGCTGCCTGGAACACTGTTTTGAGAAAGATTATGAGGCTCTGTCTGGACTCACTGTGATTGATTAAAAATGCCTGCTGTAGTTACACAATGGTGACATGGTAGTATGTGTTCCATGCTCTGATAATTCCTCATGCAAGGTTCTAAGACAAATTGACAAGAAATACATATCCTGACATGTTATTTTTGTACAGGAACAATTTTATCCCCATAGGCTGCCTAATAAATAACTGAAGGCTAATACAGCTGCCATTGACTGAGTAAGAACAATGTGTCAGCCACATTGCCAAACATCAACGGTGTTTGGTAGATTTTGTTCATTATCCCAAATCTTTCCAACAACTCAGCATAGAAGGCATTACTCTACATACTTCACAGATGTAAAGATGGGGCTCACTATGTCTCAACAGCTTCTCCAGAGCCATATGAATTACTGAATGTCAGAGGCCGAATTTACATCCTGACTCATTTCATCCCTAATCCAATCATTCCAGTAACAGTGATCCTAAGTATCACACATTCCCCAAAATCTTCAGGCAGAATGTCTATTTCATACATGACTGGGGAGGTGGGGCATGAAGAGACTTGAACTCTGTTTAAAATGTGACCTCAGATCCAGGGACATATACAAACCATTGCATTAATCTTAAGTTTTTTTTTTCAAAAGTTAATATTGTAGTCACAACTTGTGATCTAGGATACTATGATATCCTTCCAGTTTAGTCTTATAATCCTAGAACATGAGAATACTTTGCCAATGACATTCTCCTTCAGACAGTAACTCCATGAGACCAAGAGGCCACTTGCTCAATATTTCTCCCCTCACAACAATTAAGTATAAGCATAATTTCACCAAGATTCCCCACACTAATTTTTGTTGTATGAATTCATGGGCTAGAGAGACGAGTAAGCATATAAAGATGTTTCCTGCCAATCTCCAGGACCCACAGTGCAAAAGGAGATAATTGACATCTATAAGATGTCCTCTGATCTCCATGCACATTCTACAGAATGCATGAAATTCCGCCCACCTCGCTGCAAATAAATTAAAATTTGTATCCATTCATTTTAAAATGTATGGAACTGTAAAGAGAAAAGAAAAAATAAAGAGATAGGATTTTGTTCTTTAAAAAAATGTAGAATGTAGAATACAGTAGAAAATTTGTACCCAAGATTATAAAACAAAGAAACAAACAAGCAAACAAAAAAGGTGCTAATTTTCCAGTGCCCCCACCCTTATCATTTACGGCTCCATTTACACTGAACGGTCCCTATACCATGACACAGGCAAGAGTTTTAAGAGTTTGTATCACAGTAAAATAAATAAATAAATAAATAAGCTCAGCCTACCAGTATTAAGCCAGTAGCAGATACAGAGTATTGTGAATAGCCTATATTCTGCTAACATTCAGGTGATGGACACAGAGAAAATAAGTTAAGCAAGTCAAGTAGAAACAGCGATGCTATCCTCCATGTGGTGGAGGCAGTATCAGAGCAGAATTCTGCAGCTTCACATTTTAGTGGCTAAACTAATTATTTATGTTAAATAGCCACAGAGTCATTATTGTCAACATAATGATTAAGGTTTATGGTGAAACACAGAAGGCCAAACTTGTTACATAAGTGGTAAACCTCAATAATTCAGTTTTTAATAACAGCTTGAGATTTAATCAACACAGAGTAATACTATAAAGATCTGAATTAAGTTTGCATTGGACACAGGATAAAACCAAGAACAGCATCTCACTCCTTTTGATAATATTTAGAATGGATCCAGTGATCTTGAGAATCAATAAAGTTCAGTTCAAGTTCATCGTGGAAGTAGTTTTTTCCTAAAGACCATGGGCAGTATACCCACAACAGTGCTGAAGTTTGTTTATCAATGAAGCAAAGCTGTATCTCAGGCAATTGCCAGAAGTACGTTTCACCAAATGTCTTAATCAAAGTGCATAAAATTTGCTTCCAGGATGGACAGCTGTTTGTTTCATGTTCTATAGGCACTGCATCTCACATTTCAACACTGAACAATATCTGCGACATGAGAGAAATCCTCCAGCCTCCTGTTTCCAGATATGCAACTTGTAACTTCATCCCAAACTTGCATTTTATCTTTGAAAGTAGGGCACTTCTAGTACGAATATGACTTTTAGCATATATGATCTTCTAGAATATGTACAACTTTTCTTACCAAGAATAACACTGAAAATTGCAGTGTTTCTTCTCAAATTATATTAACTTCTACTTTGAAAGTCCCCATATGTATCATTTCATTTAATAAAAACTTTAGAAAGTAACCATTTCTTCACTGCTCCAAACTAAACTCCCTTTGTCACCTTCCTGAAATTGCCCATACAACTGTTTGAGAGATCATCCACTCTTGTAATTTCCAAAAAATTAAAATGTACCATAGCAGCTTATAATTCTTTATGGAAGAAACATAAAATTTAAGAAAAGCTTGATTTAACTTATGTTTTAATTTTTAACACTTTGAAGTATCAATAAGGCTGGGGAAGGGAGCATGGTACATACTTTTTTTGGATTTAAAATAAATATGAGAATATTGAAGCTTCTGAGAACTTTTGTACCAGTTCAACTAATTTAATTTTTTTATTATTATTAGATTGTTATTAGTCATTGTCATGAGTAGTGCTTTGTAGAATATATTTAGTAAAAAAATAAATACTTATTAATCTCTTATGTATGTATTACAACTTAGTGATGGACCTTCCAAACTGAAAACTATAATGGTACTCCATAAAATTGCTTTTTAAACTATTCTGTTGAATTTAGGTATGCTCAATTCCACCAGCTCCAAAAGTAGATTTTGTGTTTTGTCAACAAGATTTCCACATAGGCATTTTATAACTTCTCTATTGATACCACCCCACCATCTACTTTATCCACCTCTAGAGCAAACTGAAGTCACAAAAGAAGCTGTCAGTTAGTCACTGATCCCTTCTCTACCAAGAATGAGTGTTTAAGGATCATCATTTCATCTGATGTCTTGGATTAATTTTTCTTCATATCAATTATTTTAGTAGACCATGTTGAAGCCTAGTAGCTTCAACTGTTTTTTGTGCATATGCAGTATTTTGAGCCTTATTGAAATATTAATCAACTTAGAAATTAATTCTTCATAGCAACTCACTTGGAGATGATCATTTCTTCCTATGAAGTTGTTAAATCCTATAGTGATTCTTTTATTTTGTTTTCCAAGAATGGACTGATTTTCCTCCTTTTCTAAATGTAACACCTCTTCAAGATTAAAATATATTTAAGTATATATAATAAATAGAAAATAACATTTGTTTAACTTACCATAATTTATCGAAATTGATTCTTAAGTTTATTTTATTTATTCATTGAAAATATCTACATACATATATTTTATACATGTATAAAATGTATACATGTCCCAAATGTATAAAAACATGTATGTTTGATCACATATGACAATGTCTCTCCATCTATCTCCTTGTAGATTATTCTTCTCTATATAGTCTCCCAGTTTTATGTCTTTTTAAAAACAACTCCTTACAACCCTCTTAGTCCAATTAGTTCTACCCATATACTGAGTATGGGGCCATTCGATACAGCATGAACAACCCTCTAGGAGCCATATCCATAAAGAAAACTTACTCTTCCTCCTACAACAGTCCAGCTAGGGTTGTAGGATCATGGTCTCTTCTCTCATCCATGTGAACTGTTGACCGGTTTTACCTTTTGCAGGCAACCACAGCTTCTAGGTAATGATGAGTAACATGGTTATGTCATCTCTAAAAGACTCTGCTCTACATCAGTCCTTCTAAACCTCTGACTCTTACAGTCCTTCTGTCTCCCTTCTGAAGTGGACCATGGAATCGTCCAAATGGACCAATGGAACAGAGGTATGATATAGATGTTCCACTTGTGGCTAAGAACTCCATAGGCATTGTTCTCTGCTCGTTAGCAAGTTTTAAGTATAATTATATAGAGATTCTTTTTTTTTCCAAACTGGAAAGTTTTCTAAGTCTTTTAAATTTGCTTTTATTTTTTCTCTCATACATTACATACTAACACTTTTCCTTGCCACTCTTCATTCCTTCCAGCTCCCCACTCCCATCTTCTCTCTCTCCCACATTTACCCCCATCCCCATCCCTGCCTCTCCTCAAGAAAGAGCAGTCTTCCCACGGTTATTGCTTAAACATGGCACAACAGGATGGAACAGGGCCAGGCACTACTCCCTATTTCAAGAGTCAGCTGGACAATCCAGCATGGGAAGAAGGCACCTAAGGGCAGGCAATGGTTGAGACACCCCTCCACTCCAGTCTGTATGAGTTCTGCGAGGGCAACTACAGAAGCAACCTCAACACATATCTGTGGGACCCAGCAGGTTCCATGTCTGCCACTTCAGGCTCTTTACAGAGATTATAAACACATTGTGCCACTGTGGTTACAGCATTGAATAGTAGAAGCTGAAGGAAAAGTGAACTACAGAATTTATTACACTGGGAGAGAATAAAAACCAGAAAAACTCCAAATGAAACAGACAAGAATAGGGAATGAGAACCTGAGGGAAATGGCATAAAACATGATGTGTATTAAACAATTAGTCTGTCAAAACATATGAATAGGACATGGCTGAAGTGAATATAGGAGGGAGAAGCCTGAGCTAGTTTATTGTTAACTCTCGAATTTAACAATGAACAGAATATCAAAATGCCATCTAGTAGTCCTGGGAATTAATGAGAAAGAAGGACACTATGTATGAGAAATCTAACTTCACAACTTCAGCAGCAGTTTCATCAATTTCATATGTATTATGTCTAATGAAAATTAATCAGAATGAACTGCAGATGAATAAACAATTATAGACCAAAATGAATTTCCTAGAAACTGTTGACCCAATAATTCAGACTTTTTAAATGAAACACTTGTTGGGTATACTTCTACAGAGGCAAGAAAGGGACATACTAACTCAATGACTTGAGGTGAGGTATGTGTCTAAATAGATGCTTCTAGAGGTCAGTGAGTCTATCACGGGTATGTGTTATGCTTTTTGAGTACCCAATATATAATATTAATGTGTTAAGTAGTCAATATTGGAGAAAATGATGATGGAGACCTTGGTTCTCTTTGTAATGTGTTCTGTAACCAAGCCAATCTGCCTCATGGTTTTGTTAAAATGATTTATGACACATTTAGTCTTCCTTGAAAGACGAAGGATGCCATAATACAGATGATAATGCAAAGTGAATTGGGAACTGCATAAAGATTGAAATGTAGACTCTCTCTGTGGGTTGGGAAGTGGAGGGACAGACTTCTAAAAAAACAAAGGAAGAGGGAAAATGCAGTTATAGACAATAATATAGAATGGGTAGAACAGAGTGGCAGAAGGAAGCAGGAGGCAGCATATTGTTCAAATTAGTATAATAACAGAAAAAAATGGTTCCTGTGTGTCTCTTTGTTCAAAACAATTTACCATGTTCTTAAATGCATGATCTTAATTAATGCTCATACCATCTTATGCCGAAATATCATTATGTTGCTTCTCTCTTCAAAGGCTCTAGTATTTTTGTATTTCAGAAGAAGCTAGAGTCCTTAGAAAGAGCTCACAGGCCCCATCCCATCTATACGGCCATTCCTGTATCACTTCATCTTCCACCTTGCCCAAACTATCATGCTTAAATCAGCTTCCTTGAGAATCTTCACACATATTAGACCTTAGGTACTTGGACCTTAACATTTTACGTTCTGAACATCTACACATGTAGATTATTCTCTAACTTATTTCAAGACTTCTACATAACTATCACCACTTCATAGGAATATCTAATTTATCACTCAGGAAAACTAAAAATTATATCTATGCCCTTTCCTTCTTTGTGTCTTTTTCTTTAACCTTTATCACTCCTAAAATTCTGTATAGTTTGATTTGCTTATCTTATTCCTGGTTTAGATACCTTTTTAAAAATGTAAGCTCCTCAGGGTTTACCCACCTGCCTCCCCACTGACTCCCCACCCTATTTGAATACTGTTTTTCCTTTTACATTTTACAGCTAGACCAGCGTGCTAGCAAATGAAATATAAATTTTAGCTCCCAAGCCTCTTAAGTACCTACTCCATTTCTTTCATATTTAACAGATATATCATCATCCACACATCCAATGTTCTATGTGTACACGTGCACATTTGTATATCGGACAATAAGGCTTCACATCTGGAATTTGAAGTATCCCAGAATGCAGAAAAGTAAGTAATAAAATTTTTATAATTGATATTGATGAATCAGCTGCAGGCAAACCTCCTGATTGTGATATGTGTTCCGCCCTCTCTGTACACAAATGAATAGGGTAAAAACAGTAAAGATAGTCCCCTATTAGTCACTCTATATACACCTTCACATTTGCCTTCATCTCACTTCTATCTCCTCTTACTTCCATTTGCTTTTTTTGTTATGAATCTAGTATTTATGGCTGAGGCAGGGCTGAGTGAGGCACGGTGATTACGGCTGATTTTATCACAGCTGTATTACTTAGCTGCAAGGTGAAGCGTTGTGGTAAAATGGATCATGAATTCCTGAAATTGACTATCCGTCACCTTTATAATCCTGATGGAGAGGCAGGTCATATCAGGCCTGACAACTTCTCATGCAAACCAGAGAACCAAGCAATGTTCCTGACTGGATTTGCCTGGAAAAGTAACTACTGAACAATAGCATAAAGGGTGGTTAAAGCCACACACAAGAAGAGATGGGCGTTAGGCAGATCTTTACCTCAGTATACAGATTGGAAATCCTTTCCATGATAAAAATGGAGATAACTCTGTTATTCAAGACATATAAATTTAGGGACACTATAGCAATTATTGACTAATTTTTGCATTTGTAATTCTCACCCTAAACTCAGAAGTATTACAAACATTTTCTGTTGAATATATCTTTGATATTTCTAGCTCAACAACTCTTGACACATGAGTGGGAGACCAATAAATACTTATAACATAAATGCCCGAGTGAATAAATTAATGGAATGATTTTAAACAATGATTTGGTCTTTGTTTTGTCCCTATAGTAATATGGAGTTTGCTGCTTCATAAAAGTTCCATTTAATTATTGGATAGCATTTTAATTTTCAGTGTACTTTTCCTCATTATGAACCAATATTTTCACTATAACTTCTATTAGAAATTGTCATGGTTGAGTCAATAGTTTTGATTTGATTATCACTTTCTCTCTGTACAGAAGAATATTGAATTTCTAACTCTGGAATTATGAGGCAGTTTTTTTCCTTTACTTTACATGGTACCCACTTCCATGTTTAGGAGGCATTACCAAGATAACGCAAGGATTTTGATTGTAGAATCAGTTTTATTAGGGACTCGGAATCTTCAGATTTAAATGTAGCTCTCACTCCTCCACAAAGAAACTACTCATTGCAACAGATGGAGATCTGTTGCAGATCTCCACAGAAAACCACAACTGATCAAAAGAAGGTAATACCTGGCCCCAACTGACCCGTCTACAACACAATTTCTGCACCTGAGCTTCAGGGAACAGTATGGAAGATGGGCAATGATGGTTGAAGATTAAAAGGAGCCAGATGTCTGCTGTGAGACTGAATTTCCTAAGAATTTCAGGGAAAGTACACTCATAAAGTCTCAACAACATGGTTATATAAACAAGACTTGAATAAAGACAGTACCAAGAGATATGCTGTCATGGAAAACTCATGGGGTCCACCTTTAAACAAAGAACTACAGGAAACCAAGGAATACTGAGCAAGAGAAAATAATCTTTCCCAAGAAAGAGTCCTCCATTTGGTTATCTAATATGTACTGGTCATCTTGAAATTATGTCCATACCACCAGTAACGTTGTATGGAATGAATAGATTATGTTATATACACTATATATATATATATATATATATATATATATATATATATATATATATATAATATATACACACACACATATATATACATACACTCATACATATATGTATATACATATTTATATATACATACATATATATACATTTATTTAATTGTCTTCAATAGTTGTCACATACACACATACACACACACATGTATGTGCATTTGTGAGTGTGTGTGTGTGTGTGTGTGTGTGTGTTTTGAAAACAAAGACAATTAAAGAAAAAAAGAGGCCAGAATTCATAAATTTGAGAGAGAACAAAGTGGGGCGGCATGGAGAGGCTGAAGTTAGGAAGGGACAGGAAAAGTGAAATTAATTATATTTAGATTTAAAAAAATACCATGACTTTCACTATCCAATAGGAGACAGCTTCTGTGTTCTTCAGTTGTATGCTCCCATGTTCTTCCTCTTTAGCAGAAATGTTTGGGATATACAAATGTTCTCCATTGACATTCTCTGGGCACTTAATTCAGCATCTATTTGCACAGACGCTTCTTAACATGGACTAGACAGAGAACAGTTTTCTCAAGAGTTGCAATCACTAAATCCACAATCTTTTCTTTTTTTTTCTCTTGTTAGAACTTTTACAGAGATTCACACCCATGAGCCAAGCTCTATATTTACCTACTTTTTCAAATTCAAGAAAATCATAGAAGAGTTCAATCTCATCAAAACCATTTTAGCAAACTAAAATTTGTCTCTATCTTTTCATGAGTAAAATGATTCTATTATGGAATAGAACCCCAATTATTTTGAGAATGTAATTTATTCATATCATGATGAAGCAAGAAAGTCCCATTAATCAAAATGTTCTTCTCATTTCTTTATTGTTTCAAGAGGGAGTGACTTAGTTGTGCTCTACCTCAGTGTACATGTGAGTGTGTGTGTGTGTTTGTGTGTGTGTGTGTGCGCGCACATGCACACGCATTTGTTCTTTGCTAATGAAAACTCAGCATTGATAACAAAGCAGAAAATAAAAAAAAAAACCAATTTGTTTCTAATTACATATAGTGTTGTTAAATACCATCTGAGGGCTTTTGCACAGAACAGGTAAGAAAGCTACAAACACAATTAGCTGTGTCAAAAAGAGATAATAATTGTCACTACGCAGTCAGATGGATATTAAGACAGGCATGTCTGTGAGCTAGGAAGGAAATGGAGCATTGCAGTCAGAGACAGTCACAGGAAAAGTGATATATGAGGACACACCTGGGGGTTGATTGCCAGGAAAGTCATTATACTAATTCAATTAAAGTTCATAAGGGCAGCTGTCCCTTCTGCCCTTCACAGCCAACTGTCCTGAAGTCAAAGCATTGGCCTTAACACAGGCAGTTGGATAAACACTTGCTTTGAACATTTTTGAAACCTGTTTTTACTAAATAACTACTCTATATAAATCAATGAAATAATAATATTAGCATGAAAAATGAATGAATTTGTTAAAATAGGGTAGGTATAGTTAAAATTATTAAATTCCTCAATTTGCCAACATGGAGAGATACCAACTTCTCATATTCATCTTTAACATTAGCTTTTTAGGTAAAATAGTAATTCATGCTTATTCTGTCTTTACTTCCCAATACTTCTATAATAAATGATTTGTACTTTTTGGAGAATTGTGCTGACACTTAAACTGAATATTACCTCAACATTGAGACATACATACCAAGAATTTAATTACTTCTGTAATGTATATTCCAGGAATCTCATAAATATACCACTCCTATTTCAAACCTTAAATTCATTTTTTGAAACACAATATATACGAAATAGTAACTGTATATGGGTATAAGTCTCTCACAATTGAATGATGATGAGTTCAAACAAGAATATTCTTTATTTGCTCATCCAAAGTGATTTCTAGTCATCTAAGCAATTCCTTACTGACAGAAAATGTAGTACCCATGTTTCTGACTATTGAGTGATAGGATGCTCAGTGGTCTTAACTTCTGTTTAAGCTACAACAATTCATATTCTTCATGAACTTTGCTTCACTTTTGTTTCAGTTTGAACTTATACATCCTTTCATGTACTCCATTTGGCCATTGAAGCTGAGCATGGCAAATGTGGAATGGACTCCACAGCTCTGACATTTCCTCCCTGTCCAACATCATGTTCACAAACTATTGAAATTGCTTTCCCTTAAATAAATAGAGTGTTGACATTTCCTGGGAAGAAGTATTTGACAAATCAGAAAAAACAAACAAACAAACAAGAAAACAAAACACAGTGCTAGTGTCACTCTCTTTTAGGTTAAAAATAAAATAAAATGTTGAATAATATGTTTCTACCAAGGAAAAGAGTTTCCTTTTTAATTATCCTTCTTATATCATTTGTTCTGATTTTACAACCATTCCAACATGCTTATACATGTTTCCTACTAACACTTATTATCAGGATGAATGAGCGCAGATGAGAGGTATTCTTAACCTACTCAAAAACAAAGTTCCCTGCAATAATTGAAAGCTTTGATATCAATGTTACATGCTGATGTTTTGGTTTACCATAGTTATTAGAATCCTGCTAAGCTGGCAAGGTCATTTCATTGAACATAAACCACACAACTTCAGGAGTGAAAACTGTTAACAAGAATTTAATATATAATCATTGCTTCTCAAATATCCTTTCAATAATCTAGTGTAGAGCTACATAATTTCAGAGACAAATGCTGTTAAATATTTTCTTTTTTAACTAGGTAAAGCAGTGTTCCATACAAAGAAAATCAATGGTTCACATCTCTGTATCCAAATATTCTGTTTTGTTAACTCTATCAAGAAATAATTCAATGCCTCATTTTTTTGAAAGTGGCTTAGAGTTTGAAATCATACAGCACTTTCTTCCATCTGAACATAGCCTTATACATTTCTTTTAATGTTTTCATGAGATTTTTTCATTAAATTCTTTACTTAAAATTTTTCACTTAAATTCTTTAAGTAGCTATCTTTCTCATAATACTTTTAGTATGAAAATCTCTTATATTTTATTTATTTATTTACTTTTGATTGAATGGTTGGAGCCATTGTAATCAAAACTTTCAGATAATAAAAGACTATGTTACTTTTATAAGGAAATATGTAAATGGTGACTTGAAAATGCCAGGTCTGTTAATTCCTCACAGTGGTAAGAAAGGAAAGTCGCTGGGTAGCTCTATCCTTAGCATCACAACCTTACCCAGCTCCCTGGAAGGGGCAGCCTGCTCTTAGTATCCTTTTTGTATCTGTCTGGTAGGTTGTGGGCAGAACCATGTTTTTCTACTATGAAGAAAGTGGACAGGACATGGAGGGGCCCAATAGTAGCCAGCCTCAAGGCCAATGTGAGAAACCATCATTTCCACTGATGTTCCCATACCAAGTGCTTAAAGTAGTAAGGACAGAAGCATGGTGGTATCAAATTAGCAGCCATGTTTCTAATAACTTTCCAGTTATGTGTAGATGAAGGAAAATAAATTTTTCAGCCAGCTAGCTATCTCTGAAAGCCTTGCCAACTTAGCTAAAGCAGTCGATTGAGTTAAGCTTGTTTGTCTTTCCTAGAGAAAAGGGTGGATGAGAATCTTTATTATTTTGACTAGGAATGAAAAAGGAAATTAATATATAGGATAAATGTACTAATAAATTTTCTTCTACTGATTAACAATTAATATTGACCGTAGAAATGAAAATGGGGTAACTTTTCATGAAAATACATCCAAATCTTGGCTGGATTACCTCATAGTCAACACTGATCATTTGGCTTCTCAAACTATTTGGAAAGGTTAGGAATGATGTGCTTTATGAATCTTGAACTATAGTGTTACAAAACTTAATAACAGAGCAAACATCAAAATGCTATTAAAATAATTAATAATTCACTTGGTCCCCATTTAAGTCACAATGGCTGCCTAGCTTCACATAAAGAGATCAAGCTTCAGAGGTGAAACAAGGCATTAACAGGTGTCACAGTATCACAAAGGTGATTTCCCATTAGCTACATGGTAAATGTTCTGAAACAGCAGCAAGAATGCTATAACCCACAATGCGGCCTATGCACCAAGTCACTACATTAAATGAAGTTATTATTTTGGTTAAATAAACTCCAAGCCATTATTCTAAATGTATTAATTAAGGTTGATGGTGTAATGAAATAGGTTGAATGCTAGCTTCATCTATGTAGTCTAAATGAAGTCTGGAACAATGCAATCTTAATGGAGGCCTTAGGAGGAAACTTTGAATACCAAAGGGCATGGCATATGAGACATAAATGAATTTTTTTGTTTGCCCATGGCAATGGCCAGATGCAAGATTAATAAATTTTGACCAAAATAATCCAGCACGGTGATTAAAAGAGCACAGAATTTGAGATGTCTGTTATTATTATTATTATTGTTATTATTATTATTGTTATTACTATCACTGTTACATATATTTGTATGAACTTGAGAAACATTGCACAGCCTTTCTAAACCTTAATATTGACATTTGCAAAGTCAAGGGTACTAATTGTTGCTTCTTTATACAATTGTTGCCAGAATTAAATTAGAATTCCTTTGCAAAGCACTTTTCAAGGTGTCTGTAACAGCAAAGGACTCAATGAATGTTAACACTTATTATTACTAGCCTCAAAATGTATCTATTGCATGCTCATTCATATTGTTAATTGGGCTTATGTTTGAAATAAAGGAAGTGCTATATTATACAATGTAAAATTCACAAGGGCAATCAATGTTTTCTTTCCTAAACGAAATACTAAGATTTCATAGACTAAATACTGAATTGGATGTCCAAATTCTCTTGGGAAGGGATTTTATAATAGAGAATATAACTTGGATAACACATGGGTAATAATATGTATTTGAGAAAACAAAATGCTGACTCTACAAATTAATAGAGGACATTTCCAAGAACATAACCATTAATTCTTCACTTCTAAAGAAGAGTCAAGGAATTGAATTTCAAACTGTAACTAATTCAGAAATGTGGAAGAATAATTTTCTGTACACATCAAGAGGTAAAATTGACAGGAGGAAGAACATTTGGATCATGCATGTTTAACATGTTTGAAGAACTTGTCATTGTGAAATGAGTTCATGAAATGACCTTACTGAAAACTTAAATGAATAAATAAAAGTCATCAGGACTGTTAAAATATATATATATTTCGCCCCTGGGTTTGCTATAAAAGGATCTCAGGGGTTATTACCATCTTATCAAATATTCCATTAAGACTAACAGCCCTAAAAGAGAACTGTCATTTGCCAAAATTTCCTCTGAGCTCTAGGAATCCTTTCTGTCAGTGTCATGCCTCAACCAGAATTCAATACAGAGAAGGATGAAGTCAGAACCTGGTTAATATATAATTAGCAATAAAAGGAGTTGGGCATTTGAATAATACATCATATGGCGAGATAAGAAGAATACTAAGAAAATGGGGAGAATATAAGCTAAAACAAATCAGATTCAAGGAGCAAAAGGGGAAATTGATGGTAAATAAGGGTGAGATGGAGAATCATATAGCAACAAAGACTTCCATTTGTATCCAACTTTCCCAACAGTGGTTCTTTTATAGAACTTTCAAAATTTTTCATGGAAACTTGAAAAAGCATCTACATCCTTATTTTAGAAATTAAAATATTTAGGGATAATGAGTCACTGGAAAGTGACTTGTGTTTCTCTTAGTGAGAATGGAGTTTGACTGGAACTCATCTGGACCTTTAGCTATAGTCATCAAGACACTATTTCTACATGATGCCCATAATCCCCAAAGGCTAGGACACATAGCTATTACCCTTGAGATCATTATTCATTGACTTACTTTGTATAATGGCATTTCCTTTGTTACTAAGAAATAGGGTAAATATTTGCTCTAAATCTTTGCAGGTAGGATATGAAAGTAATCCTCATCATCATATTATCTGGCACTGGTTAGTTTTAATTGTCAATTTGACCCAACATAGAATCACCTGGGAAGACAATCTCAATTGAATAACTATCTTTATCAAGTTTGCCAATGAGAGCATTGTCTTCATTGTTAACAGATGTAGGAAGACTTAACCATTCTTGATAGCACCATTAACTGGGCAAGATATTCTGAACTATACAGGGCAGCAGAAAGGCAGACTAATCAAACAATGATTATGAGTGCATTCTTTTGAGAAATGAGTGCATTTCTCTCTTCTTTTAATCATGGATGTGGTTTGATTGATTAACTGCTTGAGTTTCTACTTTGACTTCGTCTCAATTATTGGATTAAAATCTGTAATTTTAATATGAATAAACCCTTTCTACTCTGAAATTTTTTTGCTAAGCCACAGAAATGAAACTAGAAGATATAAGACACTGGTTCTCAACCTGTGGATCATAACCCCTTTGGAGGTAGAATGACCCTTTCAGAAGAGTTTTCTAAGGCCATCTGCATATCAGATATTTACATTACAATTTAGCACAGTAACAAAATCACAGTTACAAGGTAGCAATGAGAGTAATTTTATTTTACCACAACATGAGGAACTTTAGAAAAGGGTCCCAGCATTAGGAAGGCTGAGAACCACCAATGTAGGGTTTTCTAATCTTCTCTAGATTACTTAATTGATATCAAAGTTTCATCAAGGTGAACACGTTTAGGTGATTCCAAAGATCCAAACCAGTCAGACCAGCCACTCTTCCTTTGTGTGTTCTGAGTAAAGTGCCTCAACTCATATATTCTTCATTTTATTTTATATGTCAGGCTGAAAAGTAGGAATATATTTTCATATTTGTGTTTCCCTGAAGTACTAAAGGTAGCTCAGCAATCACCTTTAGGCTGTCATATCAGAGCTCCACAACCATTTACCCATCGATGCTTAGAACTGCCTCATCTCACATGATTTCTTTTTATGCTCCACTGTAATTTCTATCTTCAAGATTCTCCCTGGAGCACTGTTTTGGAAAGACAAAGCTATGAGGGAGAACTTACAACACTGGCCTGTAACAAATCGCCTTCTACAAAGAGAATAAACTTTGCAAGCAGTTATTTTGTACCAAGTAAAGCAAGTTAGTGTGGAGTTGGTCACTGTGGTTTGACAGTTCTCCATAGGCCAATGTGTTTGAACGCTTTAGTGCCACATGGCTTTGCTGCTGAGGAAGATTGTAGACCTTTCAAGTGTATATTCTTTGGAGAAAATAAGTGACTGGAGGCAGGCCTTGAGTGTTTTGATTAATTATTAGATAATTCTTGATTTTTTTTTTCTGGGTAAGTGTCTCACCTGCATAATGTCTCACCTGCATGAATGTTTGGTGCCCAGAGAGGATATAAAGGGCATTGGATCCATTGGAACTGGAATTAAAAGAAGTTTTGACCTGACAAGTGGGAGCTGGAAATTGAAACTGGGTCCTGTGCAAGAGCAAAATGTGCAGCTAACTACTGAGCAATATCTGTAGGCCCCTTCTGGACATTTCTAGACCTATTCCACTTCCTACTCATTGTTCCTGACTGTAGATGCCATGTTCAGCCAACCCCCTTCTCTTACCACTATGATGTCTTCTCTGACTGCTGCCATGTTCCCCCAGGGAACTTGAGCCAAAACAACAACAACAACAAAGGAAAGGAAAGAACCCCTTATCAGGTATTTTATCTCAGCAACGAGAAAGTAACTCAGATAATCAGTTATAGGTGAAACACTACCTTATAACGCATATTTGAGGATAGATTGGGAGTAGCCTAGGCTGAATATTTGTGCTTTCCCTCCATCCTACTTAAGGTTATCATTTCTATGATTAAACATCTAAAGATTTTGAACATTTTTTAATTTTACTTATGGTTATTGGACTCCTGTAGTTATTACTTTGAGGAATGTTGGTTTAATTAATTTTTCCATTTATTGATTTGGTAATATAATGTTGTTTTACTGAGAACTTTATATATTTTAGACATGAATCCTCTCCCAGGTATACACATGGCAAAGATTTATTTTTCTCATTCTGTACACTGGCTCTTTGCTCTGCTGATTGTTTTGTTTGTTGGGTTGGAGAATTTTATTAATTTCATGAAATTCAACCATTTAATCTGGTTTAAAAAATTTGTTTAGGGTAGTATGCTCTGCACCAGATTCCTGATGTAATTGTACAGGAAGACTCTTGGTTGCTTTAACTACCTAAGATGATAAATTGTTACAATGGCAACAGTAAACTCACGCACTTGTTTGCTGTGCAAAGAGGTTTTCTCATATCACTTCCTGAGACTGAGGTGTCTAATGTTATAGTTTTAGGAAATATTAGACATATGCTTATTAACATTAATTGTATTTTTCACTAAATGGTCTCAAAGATTCCTTAAAACACAAAATATGTACTTTAAAGAATTCCTAAATTTAAGCGTATGTTGAGAATTCACAAGATTCATCAAAATAATGATGAATTATTTGAATAAAAACAATGACACAAAAAAGGTTTTGAGTGCAAAAGATGTGATTAATTTCCCTTCTACTGTGAAAGAACATTCTGGGCATATGTTACGTGGTTCCCTGTGTTTATACTTAGTTCTGGTAGCTCATGACTACTATAAAAAATAACAACCTAGAGGTATTGATTAGAGTGAAATAGAAAATCATCTTGGAAAATGCTTAGTTCTATCGTATATAAGAGAAATTTATAACACTTAAAAAATGAAATAATGGGTTATGATGTATACACATCCCTCCAGAGGATTTAAGCTAGAGATAAATGGAGTGTTGAGGAAACTTCTCAAAAAGACACAACCTCACGTGACTCCTCAAATTTCTCAAGTTAATTGTAGTCTATATTATAGTTCAGGAGAATTTTATATGAATCTCAAGCAGCACAAATGATTAAGTCCAACACACAAAATTTGTAGTCAATGAGGTTCTTTAAATTTAATTTTATTCTAAGCATTGCCTTTAAACTATCTGCTCCTATTGGTACAACTCAAAGATCTCAATAAATGAAGACATAATCAACAAAATACAGAGAGAGAGACTTTAACTCAGACAATGTTAGAAATGAAAGTAAATTATCTTTCAGCTCAGCCTATGTGATATTTGACCCTTGAACATTCAGTGTGAAGATTCTGGGAAACTCCAGAACTGAGTGACCTCAAAACAATCTTTCAGTCAGGGATGCCAACGATGACTTCAAATACAGCTTTTACCAATAAAAGAAGACTCTGCCAGAGACAGAAAGTCTAGAAATGATAACGTTATTAAGTATCTTATTTGGTAACACAATAGACTTGATGTTTTATTTAAATAATCTTTCACCTTACTGAGTGTTTACTAATTACCATACTCACAATGGATAATTTTTTGGGAGTAGAGGTAAAAAAAAAAATAACATTCTCAAGTGGTGACTTTTAAAAAAAGCTTATTTTCTTTATGCTAGAAAAATTCAATCACAGAAATTATTCATACTAGATCATATCTGTTTTATCCAGAATTTCTACAGCCCTCTGTAGAGTGAACAACATGTCCCTGAGCAACAGTCTTGGAAGTCAAAATTCAGAATGTATTGATTCATTTTACAATAGTAAGGTACTTTCTGTCACCTTTTTTTATTTATGAAATTCTATTACAGGAGCCTACAGCAATTTATAAACTGGTCTAAAAAGAGCTTATAAAGACTGGCCTTGGCCAAGGAGAGGACAGAGGAACAGAAAGATTGTTCATTGTATTTGTTAAAATATTGTTTGCCCTTTTTTCATTCTCTTTCCCTGTATTTTTGTGAAAATCAATTCATTTATATAGATGGAAAATATTTCAAATATTACTAAAAAGCCAGTCTTGTCAAAAATGTGCTTGAAATGTGAATATAACTTAAAGGGACATTTGGAATCAAATGAGTATGCTCTTGTGGGGAAGGGGATCGTAAGTGGTGTTTTTTCTTGTGTGCGTACATATGCATCTGTGTGACTATTTTGTTTCATGTTCCTTTTGACAATCAAAGAATTAAAATATTTTATTGCTCTGCTATTCTGTGATTTTCTTCCTTATGTACACCTCGTGTCTTCTGCATCATCAATGATGAATGTTACTGTGTGGATGTTTTAAGCTCTGCATGAGTTCTGTACTGGGTTCTTCTCACAGCCCCAGTTCCACCTGGTGGAATTGGGAACATGGAACCATTTTCTTTATGAGGACAGTGGTCCATTCACTTTTACAACTTGTCTCTAAGAAAAGTACAAAGAGGTATATGTGAGCAAGTCTGGCTAAACTCCATGATTTCAAGGCATATAAAAGATGGTACTCTGAATGGCGGAAATTTTATCTTAAATAGGATACCACATGAGGCATCAGTTCTGCAGGTAGTCATAACTGGGTTGCAATTCCCATTGCACCCCATAGGGAGGACTAAATGACTTCTGGGTAGATTATATATTCCTTCTGCATAAAATGGGTCATAGGGGGCTAAATATGATCAAAGTATATTATATTCATATATTTAGATGTCATAATGAAAAAAGTTGTTCTGTAAAATTAATGTATGTTAATTTACTTTTTCCATTCCTTTGTTGCTGAACTTAAATGAGAGAACACAGGAAGTTCGCCAATGTAGTGAGTGAAACTAGATTGATGATAACTATTTCATTCCTTTGTCTTCTCTACTTTCCTCTTAGGAGTTCTGTTGTTGACAGTGTTTACTCTAAACTATCTTCTCCATAAGCAAATAGGACTAATTTTCACTTGTATTAAAAAGGCAGGCTGTCACTAGCAATCATTTTTAATTTTAGTGTATAATTTTTATACAAATGTATATGAAAGTTCCCTTCATAACTTTGTCTTCAACTCAATCTTCATGTTTTCAAACTAAAGACTGATAACTACTAATGCATCAATTCTTCATTTATGCTCAGATAAATATTTGTAATTTTGTAATAACCTTGATCATTTTTACTGGATTTCTCATAGTCTTTTTTAGTTTGTCTTTCCTTTTTTGTATATATCATAAATCCTTGAGGGAAAACATGATCCCATGAGGTATTTAGAGTATAATTTCCATTATTAGTAGAAGTTAAGAGAAAGAGTTCATTTAACTGAAATCCCTACTATTTTTCACCGGTTTTACTAGTGTGTAATTGAAGGTGTGTCTTCTAGGGACATTTTGGCTTTTTGCTTCAATCCCAGTTATTGACATTTACTGCCATCTTGACAGTCTGAACTCGGTCCTTTCTTCATGGACTCTAATCCTTTAGCCCTTCATCTAATCATCTTTAAGTATTGTTGGTTTTTTTCTTTTCTACGGTTTATTATGAATCTCAGATCTATTGACAACAAACTCTTATCTTCAGCCTTTCCTGAAACCTTCTTGTAACATGAATGTGATTCAGCATGCAGCTTATTCTGTTACAGGAAACAATATGTGGAGAAGCAGTCATGGAGGCTTCAGAGAGCAATGATGTTGGTGGAAAGGAAGCAGATGGCAGAAAAAATGGTGAAGTGTTTCTCATAATAGGTGTTGTAGCTTGACAGGTATAATATAACTGGAGGGAAAATTATATTACAGACCTGACCTGGGAACCAGATATCAGCCACATATAACTTAGACATTGGGCTCAAGGGAGAAGGGAAATAACAGATTTACAACTAAAAACAAAATGCATAAAATCACTAGTCAATCCTCTGAGGGTTGGTATAAGTGTGCTAAGTGTCATGAACCAACCATCTCAAGCAAATTTACCTGCTATCTCACTTGGCTTTAATTGTAACACCTGAGCTAAAACAATTTGCCGTGACTTTTCAGATAGTGTACAGTTTGCTATTATCCTGACTAACTTTATACCCCCTCTCTATCCCCTCCTTCTATGGCCCCCACTCCGAGTTTTCGAGAAAGGGTTTCACATAGCCAAAAAAGTTGACTTCTCACACTATGTGGCCAGGATTTGACCTTAGACATCTCATGCTCCTACCTGTTCACCCCAAGTGTAAGTTTTCAGGCACACATCATCACACCTAGTCAGGCTGGCTTCTCGAACAATCAGGATCATCTTACTCCCCTAAGGATTTTTATCTGAGAATAACCCACTTCAGCAGCACCTTAATTTTCCCCTTCAGGTGCACAAACCAGGAGTGCCCAAGGTTCTATCCATTGCTCTTTCATCACAGCCATTGGTTGGACTATTCCTAACTATTCCCCTTCTGAAACTAGCCAAACTCACTTGACCATGAAAAGCAATCTATTTCTGCTTCTGGAAGCTGATATCCCCAGACCCCACAGCTCATGCATATTCTTTACTGCTTTATGCTATAAACTGAACACAGTAACAATTCTGATTCAGGTCCACTCCTATTACATGCAATAGTCCTGAGATGGGTCTAAAGGTATGCATCCATCTATCCAGAACTTTTACACAGCAGGGAAAGAGAGTGAGATTTTTCCTACTCAAATCTCTCCTTTCACAAGTATAAGAACAATGTTGTATTTGCATCCCTTTCCTGCTGATCCTATCCCCTCTGCTTTATTCTTAAAAGCTTCCCACCACCAATATGTCTCACCAACATGACTGCCCATACATGAGCTGAGAGGATGACTCTAATGAACATGCCAAACTGAATGGATGAAAGCCCATAAGACATCAACCCAGAACAAAGAAGTATGGGCAACCCAGTAAAGCTGAGAATGAGGGAGGTAGCTTTCTCTGAGGAAGAGCACACAAATTAGTTGTCCAGTCCCAAATAGTCAGCTCTGAAAACATATATGCAAGTGACATTATACAGACCCAAAAGGTTATATTTAGGAATATATCACATATGCACATACAGATATATATGCTTGTAGTGACAATTAGTGAAAAGGGAGGCCAAGAATTTGGAGAGAAGGGAGGACATAGGTGAAGACTTGTAGGGAAGGAAGCAACGGGAGAAATGTTGTAATTAATTAAAATCTTAAAAATAAAATAAAAACTCTTTAAAATATAAGATTAAGGCCAAAATCCCAAATGTGAATTTCACAGTTTTTTACAGTTTGACCTGTATCTTTTAAAATGAAAATATAATTACATCCTATATTTTATTTTCTATTTCTCACCCATTCGTTATGGTGCCAAGAAAACAGCATTAACCATGAAAATCTAAATCATTGCTATTCAAGTATTGTGTATCATTTATATCTGCTATTTCACCTGAGGTTTTTCTTTTGTTATTTCCTATACCTAGTACCCAGTGCTTTGCTATATACTGTGGAGGTATGACATTCAGGCAGAAATGTCATCACCTTCATAAACTTACTCTCCTCTTCTTCCCTTGAGCAAGAAGGAAACCCGTGGCATCCTAAAATTTAGTATTATTTTACCTACTGTAAAAGTTGGTAGGTAATGCTTTCTACTTCATCTTCTAGCTCTAAAAATACTAATGTAATCATATATAGAATATAATTCCCTACAGCTATAAACTATCTATAGCTCCCATAATGTGATGACTTCAAATAAAGAACTTTTAAAATTGGTTCATTAAGTAAATGTATTCAGTAGTTTTATAGTTCCTTCAGCAAGCCTAGTAATTTCTCTATCTTCTTTCTGAATCATTTATTTACATATGGAATCAGAGGTATCCCATTATTTTCACCCTGAAAATAATAGGGTTGCAAATTTTCTATTTGACATAAAGAAAAATTTATCACTAATCAGAGTTTTGCACTTTCCAGCTAATTGAAACTTTTCTTCAATCTTTGTATGTTTGGGAGTGGCAAGTCTTATGGAAGTCACAGCTCTTCAAAATCCATGTTAAGCTAAATAGCTGTAATTTCTCTCTTAAAGACACTATATTCACTTTCTCACAGAATATGCCTGCAGAATTGATAGTAATTGCCTGTTTTCTTGCTTAACTTCAGTCTTATTTGTCCCTTGAACCCAAAGGCAATGGTGGAAGCAAAGCCTATTCAGTCTGGGTAGATGAATACAGGTATTTTGAGGAGACATTTATGAAAAAGCAAATGATTTCAACAGTAAAGCATAAACACAAATAAGTCACATTGTTGAGGCTAGGAGGCACCAAGAGTGGTCATCTAACTTGATTCTTTACCCTGGGGTCAGAGGTAGTCTCACTTCTGAAACAATGGTTATCTCCCTCTGTCCTCAAAATAAAGGAGACCTTTAATATAATACACAGTTTCATTTTCCCTCTACATATTCTATTTTCCTATGATGATTAGCAAAGAATAAAATTTTCCAAAATAAATGTTATGCCAGAAAACGTACCCTGAAAGGAGTATTACCTGAGGTTAGTCATATGTTTGAACTTATTTGGTGATGTCGTGGACTCTGATTTCTAACAACTAGAACATAAACATTTTTATCATGAATAGAACATCATTTTCTAAGACTGCCATTTGAAAGTATGAAGGTAAGTCAAGTGTGTAAAACTCTGCTCCGTTGTGGAATTCAGAAGATGCTATAAAACAGCCAGTTCTAGGAAGGGTTTGTGTTCACCAATGGCTTCTGTCACTCCTTGGTGACAACAATGGTAGAAAATTGAAGTTGTTTTCTCAGGCAGAGAAAATGCTTGTTAATAAAATAAAACAAACACCAATCTGGGCTGCTTTCCAAAGGGGAGATTGTAACTGAAGTTTTCTAAGTGTCTCAGTTTTATCATAATGCAGTTTGTTTGAAAGAAGACACTTGGTATTTAGGACACCATGGGAACTACACTACTAAAACTGCTGATCTGCAATGGTTGCAAAAGAATTTGTCACAAATATTATGGTCTTCATGCATTGGTGAGCTCTTATAAATCAGTTCTGACTGCAGATTCTGTGAGCAAATATCATAGACAAGACTGAAGAACTTTTCAGTCTCATAGTAGAGTTTGTTTTCCAACAGAAGAAGAAATCAGCAGAAATTTCAAGGACAAAGAGCTGTTTTTGTGCCAGATAACTCTGGCTATAAAAGAGAGAATTCTGTCATTGAGTAGTGTGCACATGTTCTTCTCCTCCTCTCTCTTCTCCTTCTCCTCCCTCGCCCCCACCCCTCTCTCTCTCTCTCTCCCTCTCCCTCTCCCTCTCTCTCTCTCTCTCTCTCTCTCTCTCTCTCTCTCTCTCTCACACACACACACACACACACACACACACGTACACCTTTGTCAACCAGATCAATACGTCAGATGCAAATGAGGTGAGCTCAGGAGAAGAGAGATTCCAGGAGAAGAGAGATTCCTATTGCAGAGTGAAACATTCCTGGAAGAAAAAGACAGATCCGTTTAAGTGTACAAACACACCCAATAAATCATGGTGATCTTGGTGGGGTGACTGTTCTTCCTTCTGGCAGCTTTGTAATTACTCGCTGAAAACAGCAACAACTTTCTTTGGAAACAGTCACTCTGTATGCAAGACAATTATAGCACTGGACATCACTGTTGGCCAAAGCTTACACTATGTATGTCACAATCCATTAGTTAGGAAATGTATCTGAACAGCCTGAAGTTTATTAAACCTAAGTGCCACTTTTCTCTACCACTTTTCTCAAGGTCTCCCAAGGGCAGTCATCGGCTATTTCTAATGTTCCATGAATCCAATCTGTAAATAATTCTAAGTCCAGAATTTCTGAATTATTATCTGATCCATGAGATCTGAAAGCTCTCAATTCAGCTTCCCCCAAACAAGTTTTAATCCTTGGCTGTAGTTAACAATATGATATCCTGAGAAAAATCCTACAATCAGTGAAAAACATTCCGTCACTTTCCCTCCTGTGGATCTGATTAGTCTGCCTTTGTGTTTGAACATGTTAGAACATATTGAAATGAAAAGAACAGGAAGAACCCTGCTTCATGTGTGACAGATCTCACTACACACACACACACACACACACACACACAAAACACACCTGTCTTGTTTATGATTCCCCGTTTGTATTTAACTATGTAATGACTTGCATTATCATCTAATTGGTTCCCCTGTAAAAGCATCATTTTCTCAATTAGTTTGTAAGGAAAAGGGCCAAACCTTGAATGGTCTCATTTTGCCAGCAGCAGTATGTTGTAGTCAGCTTATACAAATTTGTGAAAGTCAATTTTGAATTTTGTAGGGAATTCTGAGTTATTATAAAAGCAAAAATATAAAGGCTTATAATTAACTAAATGATAATAAAAGCAAAGACAGTAAAGATCCAAGGCTTATTACCATTCATTTTATTATACTTTCACATTATCTATGATTGTGAAATTATTTACAGATACTTTTCTGTTGTAAAGGCTATCTGATGGTCCAGCGCTCTGGTCTTTCTACAGCTTTGTATTCATTAACTTCACATTCAATGACTTACTCTTAATAGACCAAAATTAACCATAGTGTGAATAGTTATATGAGAGAAATATGCAAATACTAGATATCAGGGTTCACTTCTCTCTCCTAAACAGCTGGGTAAACATTTACCAGATTACCAATGATTACTATTTAAAATCTCAGTGACATCTAAACACCACAGGTATGTTCAAGAACATGGAAGAAAAAAACACAATATTATAGGAATAAGTCCTTCACCCATTATTTCAACTTATACAATTCTTGTTTATATTTGCCACATTCTATACAGGATAATCAGTGGTGGATATGGTTACAGTTATGGTTATCCATATTGTATATGAATATGGGTATGGTTATCCATAATAGAGGGTGAGGATAATGTGTTCTGAGAATCTCTCTCCTGTCACTCATGAAGATTCTTCTGGCATGGGCATAGCATGATAGTCAACAATAGGAGACTCAAAATCCCTTGACTTTCAGTTTCTAAGTTCTTTGGTCTTTATTTTGTACAAAGGATGAGGCTGAAATCTAAGTTGCAATTATGTAAAGTCTGACTATACAACTATAGAAATAGAAAAACAGTAACTAAGAAAAATTTACTAGAATCCCATTCTTATGTTTTAACAGTTAGGAGAACCTCGTAAATCAAATTCTGTCCACTATTATGGATCAAGCACAAAACTAAACCCATATCATCAAACTGCCTTGGTCCCAGATAGGAAATTGCATTTGAACTGAGGTTTAGGTGTGTTAGTACTGTCAGTGAGTGAAGGGAAACCTTGACATTAATGGTAGAGAAATAGGACTACTTGGTAAAAAATAAAATAGAATAAACTGAGCAGTCAGTCTGGATGACAGGTAAGAATTGTAAATATTTGGTGAATTATCATATAAAGAATATATTGCGCCCACTTTTCCCCTAAAGGACAACATTAGAATTTCTTTATATTGAAAAGAAGATCTTGTGAAAACCAAAATTTAATAAATAAAGCTGTTAAAAGATACAGTGTCCTGCCTAATGTCACAGTAAGTTCTTACATCATTTGACATATCAAGGGGCAAATGGTCCCGGTACAAGACAGTCAGAATACTCCTGTTGGTCTTTTCAAATATTCCCCTTTTGTAGAAAAAGAGAGAATAGCTGGGATCCTTACCCTTTGTTACCTACAGTCTCAAATCTGTATCATATACAATCTAGGGTTTCCTAAAACAAGCTCCCTGGTAACAATTTTCTTTCAAAAACTACTCCTAAATATATGGCATTAACAGTAGGCAGAGAAGTAAACTAATTAGACAGAGCATCCATCTTCCTAGCTGAAGAAAGATGAGCACTGACATTGCAGTAAGAGAGTTTTCAGCAGGTCATTAGGCAATTGTGGAGAATGCAGCTGCAAAGGAGAGCTGTTAAAAGCTGGATAGGGAGAGTCAGACAAGGTGTTCCTGATATTTACTTCCAAGGACTTCCCAACTCAATATTATATTTACCGTACAAAGCATGCCAAAGGGTAAGCATGTGGTTTCTTGAAAATCACAGGGAAATCACAAAAAGTAGGCATGTGCCTTGCTTCAAAAAAAATTTAAATCTTGCATGTAGGTTAGTATAACTAATAATGAGAATCTGGCTTTCCTTATGGTATGTCTTGTTGATTTCTTTTAACCTTAGTATCATATAATTATAGTTAGCTGGTGAAGTATTCTAGTCAAAAGCATAAACCCTGATTATTTTAAGTCATATTATAGAAACAACTATAATGAAACTATAATCAGGATTTTCTGTTGCAGGCAGAGTTTGGTGAAAACTGAATATTTTAATCATCTCATGTCTTGTTTCCCCATGCACAAGTAGACCAGACAGCAGTTAAGTGGTCTCTCTGTGGTTAGTCTGTACACATTGCATACCAACTTACACTAACCTTGTAAGAGTAACTTTTCTTTGTCTCATTTATATGTGTACATTAAACATGAAATCTATATTTCTGTATAAAGCTTGTTGTGAGATAAGTTAAGTAATTTACTGAGTCTTGAACATTTAAGATGGTGTCAGGCAATAAGAGACACTCAAAAATAATAATAATTGCTACTGTTGTTATCATTAACTTTAAAGAAGAGATTTGTTGCATTCTACTAATAAGATCAGACGAAACGATTTATTTCAGTGCTACAGAGAAACAGTCAAAAAATAACCAAGCCCTTTTCATTGTTCACAGATTGACTTATATATAAACAACAATAGCAACAGTAGTGACATTAATTCATTTTAAACATTGATAATAGCAGGTTAAAGCAAAGAAAGTGTAGTTATCTTAAATTTATTGAAAATTCCTTTGAGAAATTCACATCAGAAATGATTGCTCCTGTTAAATGCACGTCGTTTTGATGGGAAACGTAATTGTGCTTCCCCGTACCTGTATGTGAGCTATTTGAAGAGCATAAAGTTTAAAATAATGTCACATTTATCTACTCCAGTTCTCTGTAAGTCTAATGGCTGACTAGTGAGGGTGGGATTTAATGGCATATTGTGATGAATGATTTAGAATGATCCTAAAAGTTAAAGAATAAAAGTATATGCATGTGCAGGAACACATTCACATTGCTTGACAGCTTTGGATTCTGAGCCAGTCTTGAAAGCTAGAACTTTGCTACCACGTTTAAGGGGTTACAGAGTGCTGTGGAGTACAGTAGCTACTAGCCTCCATGTGGGTATGACATGTAAATTGGTTAAATTTCAGTAATATTAAAATTCTATTCCACACTTGCTTCAACTGCTCAAAAGTCCTCAATGGTTGATGGCTATAGCATTGGGCAGTTAGGATACGGAATATCGTATTATCCCAGAGAGGATAATACTGGGAGGAGCCGGTGGGAATGGGAACAGGTGTGAATGGAAGCTGGCGTGAACGTTGGAGAAAGTGAGAACTGGAGAAGAAAACAAGCTTCAGAATACTGAAGAAGATGCAAC
Source organism: Cricetomys ansorgei (assembly GCA_026225945.1). Classification (NCBI taxonomy): domain Eukaryota; kingdom Metazoa; phylum Chordata; class Mammalia; order Rodentia; family Nesomyidae; genus Cricetomys; species Cricetomys ansorgei. The sequence goes on along the minus strand of JAMJFZ010003266.1, from coordinate 4,131,821 downwards.
TGCAAAGAAAGCTGCAGTTGGCAATCTACAGGGAAGGTGCAGGAAGACACTGGTGAGAAGCTAGGTGTCACGGTCACTGTGAGGACGACACTATTGTAGGAAGGGTGATGAGTTCCCACGCTTTACTGTCCTGGTGTGAGTGAGGCAACCCACCTGGAATTGTGATTGGAGACAAATTTACTTCAGCAGGAGGCTGGTTCCAAAATGCCAAGACTAAAGAAAACAAAACAGAAAAAGAAAAAATTCTCACAATCTCCTACAATTTCAGCTAACAGACTTAATGGCAAATTCTTTTCAGATACGATAGACACACATCCTATAGCACTAAGCTGCAACTAATCTATTTGCTGGTTCTTCTGTCCACAGATAGATAAATACTCATATTGGCTTATTTAACTCATATTGTTCAGGAGGTGAAATAATTCTCCCTAATTAATTTTTTCATTCTGAGACATTTTTAAAAAGTGGTTCACTCTTTTTTTATTGTTTGCCTTTACTGTCAAACACGAAACTTTTTCTTTCTGCTCATGATATTAGACAAGACACAGGATGATATAGGAAGGTGACTGCTACATGTGTGACCATTGTAATTCAATGCTGCGTCTTTCACTTCTCCTAAGGACATAAGAGTGCAGCACTGAGCTGTGAGGTGACGTGTGTTGCTCCTTAGAGAACATACAAGATCACAGTGCCTGGGTATGGCATGCATGTATGGGGCTGTGACTCATGTATGAGGAAGGTCTCCTGGGAAGACTGCTTTCTGAGCTGGCTAAAGAATGCGCTTCCAGTAGGACAATTTTAATGCAGTGTAAATCCAAAACTCTGTCTTCATTGTAAGGGAAAAACTGATGGGGAGTGCAAACAGCAGAGATTAAAGGAGGCATAAAGACAGATGCGCATGTGCGCATTGTCATTCTCACGTGCTGAGAAGGAGATGGACTAATAGAGATGGGCTACCAAACAATTTCTTATTTATTTCCTGTTCATTTTGTTTTTCTAAATCCTCAGTAAATTTTTGTCTAGCAGAAAATTCCTAGTTGTTTCAAAATTATATTTACTCTAAGAACCAAGAAATTATGAAAAATGAACCGTTTCAAAAATGGACAGAATAAATGATTTTTCCAAAGTTGTCTATTTAGATTTAAGGGAAAACTTAAAACAATTAGAAAGATAATACTAAACACGAGCACAGGATACAATCCCTGACCTGCATCTGAGAGTGCTTTCTTTGTGCTTTCTCTTTCCAACTCATTCCAGATCATTTTCAGCCTTGCTCTGACAAGCTGTTTGCAGAAAAGGAATGCTCACTAGATGCTAAAGCAGAGACAAATTCAAATGGGTACTTGCCCTTCTTCACTGTCATTCGGAAATGACTGAGAGACTGATGACTCCAGGCAACGTTCCATGGTCTTTGCTAAAAGGGGATTATTAATTTCCCAAAGAAGTGCTTGCTTTTCTTTTTATTCCTTGTTAATTTCTATTCTTCTTAGTTTTGTTTCTATTTTTCTATTCTCTTTTTCTTCTTTCTACGTACAGCAATGGAAGATTCTGGAGCAGTGTAAAAGTTGGGCTCAGTTAGACCCACATTAAATCCTACTCTTTGTCTGGGAGTACCACAATATCTGGGAGAAGGGGATACTGAAGAAAATGTGGGTCTTTAGGAGTATCAGCCCTGTTCTATTGTGGACCCATATCCTGACCCCAGCTCACTGTGAGGTGCAGATTACAGTGGGCTATTTACTGTGTGAAGAGGCTTTCAGCACACATCACTGCGTAGCCTTCAGGTTCCCATTTGTCTCCCTCATCTAAACTTTATCATAAGTCTACCACTCATGAGACATAATTTTGGATACTACTGAAAATAAAACATTACTCTCGTATAAAAGCAGACTCAAATAAAGCCTACCTAAAATGTCCACCTTCACTGTGCTGTGGCATTTGCATTTCATGGAAAACATTTTAAAAATCATTTTAGTAAGTGGAATCCATTTTCCTCCATGAACTGCTAATACTGAATTCTTAATAGCTTCCCCAGGGTTTTCTGTCTTGCTATGAAACCTTGAGTGATTTCATCATTGTTGAGGCACAGTAAACAATCACAGTTTATGCTCAGAAGCATAAAACTCTCATCTATTACCCTTTCTAGGTTTTATATTCTTAAAGATAGAAAATTTATTTTCCATGCAATCTGAGTATGAGATAATGCTAAATTGGTTTATAAGCTTGGTGAACATTGATATAAACATTCTTAAAATGCTTTAATGTAAAATATCAGCACTTTAAATCCTTACAGAGACAATTATACTCCCAATTTCTCAGTTTTTAAATAAGCTACTGACTGATTCTTTTCTTTGTTGGAGCTCATCTTTTTTCTTTATTTCTGGTTCTTCTTATTTTTTTCATAAAAATACCATGTCATCATGTTCCTTTTCTAAGTAGCTCCTGTAGCTTCATATTCAAAATCTAAAATGTACTTAGTGGGGTGCAATAATATTTAAAATATATTAGATATAGGGATGGTTGGTAATAGTAGTCCAATGACTCGTACAAACAATATAGAATAGGTAGACCTGGGTTGTCCCCCAAGGGTTGAGTGTTGGCCTCAATTGGCTGAAGATACTACACATTTAGGACAGACTGCTGTATAGCCTACATGGTACCAAAATAGTATATAAGTTGCCAAGGGAAAGAAGAAATTAAGCAGTCCTACCCAGTTGCATCAACTGTGAACCATGATAGTGACTATCATGGGAAGATATCTGTAAGGACAGTAAGTGGCACTTACATGTTAGTGGTAAGCAACAGCTCTCTAATTGCACTTAAGGCCTACTCAACAGAAGGCAAATAATACCTGGCAATGAAAACCTAGCCAGCTTCCCAGAGTCACTGAGATTATGGACATCAGGAAAGAATTTACTACCATCACCTGGCTAGACCAGCCATCATTCTTTACTACATTCTATATCTTATTCGTATACCCACAGATAAATTTTGCTCCCATACCTCATTAAAGAAGCCCGTCTTTAAAGCAAATGGAGACCATCACAGAAAGCCACGATTGGACATAATGCAGAGATCAATGGTTACTGGGGATCTCGTCATCAATGGATACATCTATGTGACAGCTCCTAGATCTGTGACTCAGAGAACAATGACTCAAGGAACATCTATGGGATAAGGAGTAGAAACTTTGTAAGATCCAAAATACTAGAAAAATCTATGGTGAAACATTCTCTGCTAGAAATTGCAGCATAAACAGGACCAGAAAATGTCAATATCAATGGACACATTAATACAGAAGGAGAAAAATTTCACAGGGTCCTGCCTCTGACAAAAACTGCAGGGAACAGATGACTGCTGGAGAAGAATTGGTCTTTTTCCAAGAATGAGCCCCTTTTTCAGTTGCCCAATGCAAAGTTGTAAACCTTGAAATAATAATATACTCACAAACAACCAAAATCTATCAGAGTGTTCTATTAAAATATTTATCCATATGTATATATACATATATATTAATAATCGTCAAAGAAAAGAGGCTATAATTTGAGCGGGGTAAGAGAAGGACTAGAGGGAGGATTCCTGAAACATTCTGAAGGAATGGAAGGGAGGAGGTAAAGTTTTGTAATTCCATTTCAATTAAAAACACATTTAAAAATAAAAAAAATACAAAGATTTGTAAATGATATGAGATATTGTGCTGAGGTGACAGCTTAGCAAGTAAAGCACTGGCTGTGCATGCATGAATGAGACTTGAATCTGGATCCCCAAACTCCAAGTAAGAACAGTGTGGGTATGTCAATCAGTCTATAATTTTAGCATGTGAGAAGTGGAGATAGTGAGTCCAGGAGCAAGCTGGCTAACCAGACTAGTTAAGGTTCAGCAAGAGACCTTGCATCAACATCAAAGGTGAAAAAATCACCATAGAAAATATCTGATATCAACGTCACGCATCCACACACATGCACCCATGTATGTGTGTGCATACATCCAAATCTGCTTTATCCCATACACTTGTACATGGATACACAAATGCACCACCCACATATACATACAAAATAAAAATAACATTAAAAGTGTACCTTGAGGGCAATTAACATGGCTCAATAAGTAAAGATATCTTTACTCTGCCAAGCCAGATGAAGGAGCAATGGGTTACAGACGTTTTTAAATATTGCATTAATGAGGGAATTGATTTTTTGACAAACAAGTACATTATTGATTGACTAATCAGTTCATATATTTTGATAATAACTCTGTATTTTGCTTCAGTGGAAAACCTCATAGTATATCATTAGGATCTCCATTATTTAAGAATGTGAATATTAGTACACAAGCCAAGCATGAAATAAGTTAATTTCAAGAATAACATAAAACATGGGGATTGCAGAGAGGGCTCTGCAGTTAAGAGCACTGGCTGTACTTCCAGAGGACTTTGGTTTGATTCCCAGCACCATATAGCTACTTACAACTATCTGTAACTCCAGTTCTATGGATTGTGAATCTCTTTTCTGGCCTCTGCAGGCACATGACACGGTGCACATGTATACATTTAAGCACTTATATATATGTGAAAAAGTATAAATAAAATTTGAAAGAGTAATTCAAATCTTTTACTTATGGAATTTTATATGGAAGGATATTTTTGGTAAATATTTCATGGATATAAAACATGAAATTGTTTCTTGATATAGTGGACATATATAATTTAAAATTGTATTATATGTACATTTGTAATTTTATAAAACATGCATATACGTACTAACTCATTCTGACTACAGTAAGTTTCTAAAGATATGGTAGGGATACCATGCTTCAAGTAAAGTGCATGGTCATAGATGCAAACACTGATTTCAAACATTTCTCAGGAACCAAGAAGACCACATATAAATTCTAGGCTAAACAAAATTTTCCACGTTGTTATCTTTTTTTTCTTCATCTGAAAGTGCCGAATAGGTTTAAAAGTTTTATCTGATGATGTGTTGCATTTTGATTTAGTCTGTGCATCCTTCCCTAACACATCAGCGTAGACCATGTGACTTGCAAATTACAGGATTTGATTTCTCACCGTTCTAGGGGCTGGAAAGACCAAAGTCACTGGGTAGATTCTGTGCTGAGGAATGGAGGGTTCAGGCTCTGATGGACAGTGGCACTTTCTCACTGTGTTTCACATTATGAAATGGACTAGCCAGCAGTCTGTGGTCTCTTTTATCAACCAGCTGGCTGCCCATGTATTGAGTCCACTTCCTACAGGCAAACCTCTTGATATTGTCATGTGTATAGCTTGGATTTCAATTTAAGAATATGATGGGAACAAAGATCTTTCCTCCACAGCACTTTTCTACCATCTTGTTCAATTATTTCAGTGTTTTAAATACATAGTTAAATATTCATCATATAATCCTTTGAGAAGCATAAAATCAATTTCTATAAAGCATTTAATGATTTTTGCTCAATATTCTATTTTGTATAATGTTAACATTTAATAACCTGTTTCTGTTCCTTTTGATTTTTCAGACAAAAGGAGTGACTATCTACTAGAACATTTAATCTTTCTAAAAACATTTTACTTCTTAATTATTTTATCAATTTAGTTGGTGAAAAAAATCCCAGCTAATAATAATACTTTGTTCCCGGTTGACAAGAGAACTAAAGATCTTAAAACATCTAAGGCATGAAAAACAGCATACAGCATGGTCCCAGACACACATTAATACGGAATTCATATTTAGTATTGTTATCTTCTGGTTGATACTAGAGTGGAACTCACTGTAGTCATGCTCAAAATAGATCAGATCCTGTTTGGAGTCACTTTTATTCTACTTTCTAATGTTTCTGTAGTTAGCAAAGTCTTTCCTATACCACAGTTATCCTACTTTTATTTTTAATTCCGCTTAGTGGTTATCTTTACGGCATTTAAGACTAATCTTTAAAATATAAAATGTTACAGACATAGCGACAAAACTAAAACCTACAACAGACAAAATGTAGTCATCAGATGTTAACCTTGCTCTGCTTGCTTCAGAACCTCTTAGCCACAGCGAGAGACACAGCCAGTCTCACACCCATAACCATGCTCCACAAACTGGTGACAAACACTCCTACAGGTCTTTAGACATTCAGTTCTGACTCTGCATTTAAATAGCTATCCAGTAAATAATGAAAGTCTTTCCATTTCTTTTCCTTTTTATTACTACATTTTCATGTATAGAATGTTTTTTTTTTTTTATTGGATATCTGATGTGAATTGGATATGAAAGAGCAGATGCAACATTCCACGTTTGTTGTTCAGAGGTGAGGATTTTACAGAATGATTGGATCCTTAGGGATCTGGCCTGATCGCAGGATTAAACCACCGTTAGATTGTTTTAATTGGACTATTGAGAAACGGTAGAAACTGAGGGCGGGTCTCACAGGAGAGAGTGAGTCAATGGGTATGCCTTTGAGAGGTGGAGGCTGTTGTCCACCTCTTCCCTGCTTTAGGTCTGTACTGTGACTGGCTTGAATAGGGCAGCTTCCCTCACTACACAGGCCACTCCCATGACACTTGGCCTCCCCTCAGGACCATAGCAATATATCCAGGCCAGTGGATTAAAATCATAGGGAGAGTACACATTTCCTCCTTTAAGTTGTTTTACTCAAGTATTTTGTCATATTATTGGAATATGACTACAATTAGTATTGTTATACTAGATACCTTCTCTTAAGTGTTTTATTTCAATTTTCTACCCAATTCAAAAATGATTTAGCTCTGCTTTAAAATGTTTTTCATATTCTTTACCTATCTCTTTTAAATAGAATTTCTTTATGATGGGTCACTCAATTATGTTTCATCTAACAGCTGGTTATTTTATGGGTTGAAGTGACTTTTAAATGTTTTTTAGGTGGTGTTATATTCTCTATACTACTGAATATCTGAAAAACTGCTGTGGAAAAAAAACTTCATAAGGACACTTATCTAAGTGCAGATATATATTTATAAGTATTATTCTCTGCAAGACATGAGGCTATTGTTCATCCTTCATTGGCCTCTGGTGTAACAGAGAAGGAAGTCACTAATTAGGATCTTGGCATTTGATCATTCCTCCTTTTTACATTTTTTCTGCTTTTGGAGATCATTGCTATTTTCAGTGAACTTCTAGACAAGTATCTGAATTTCATTTGTATTGATGTGATTAAAAAAATATACTCTCACCAAAAGCAATTAAGGTGATAAAATGTTTTATTTCAACTCACAGGTTATGTTGCATCATTGAAGGAAATCTGGACATCGAAAGCAAGAATTTGAAGCAGAAACTGTGGAGGGAGGCTGCCTGCTGGCTCACTTGCAGACACTCATTTATTTACCTTGCTATCTTATATATCTGAGGAACACCAGACCAGGGAACAGCGCTTCCACAGTGGCTGGGCCAGCAACCACCAATCAAGACAGTCCCCCTCATCGACATGTCTACAGGTCAGTCTGATCTGGACAGTCTCTCAGTTGAGACTCTTCTCAGGTAATGAACTGTGTTGAGTTGACCATGAAGACTCACCTATTGAAATTTCATATGGTTTATTTCAATTGTGTTTTTAATCATTGCTTCTTTCAGAATTTCCATTTATTTCTGGTAAGTATCTGTGGCTTACTAGGCTGGCTGAATAGAAATGTTGGGCTTAGCATCATTTACCAGTTCATCTTCATATTTCTCTATTTTTAAAGTTTTGTCATGTAGCAGCTTCTAAAGTTTTTAACCATATTATTCGCTCAAATTCTTTTCCCCCAGGTTCTCAGCTTTTGATTTACTTAGGACATAATTTAAGGTAATTAAAGAACATCAGCCACTTTTTATAACCTGATGTTATGAATATTTACAGAAAATATTGTCAGTTTTTGAGAATGGGCATCAGAGCACTTCAGCAAGGAGTAAATGCCAGATAAAGCAAAGAGCTTCTCTGAGAACCCCCATATTCTGTCATTTCTCAGCAAGAAAGTCCTGAGGCTAGAGCCCATTGGTAACCCTTTACCCTAAAACCTTTTTCAGAGGAAAAGACAGTCTCAGAGTATGAACATGAAGTTAGACTTGTCTGCCATGACACGGCTGAGTTGTACCTGCCGTCATTCACATCTGTATTCTTCTTCATCCAAGTCTGAGCCTGGGGACTTAAGGAGAGCCCCCAACACTCACAACACCCTTTGGAGTCTACTAATTTTTGTTTTATCCTATTCTTTTTTTATTACTTAATATTTTTCCACAAATATAATAAGTTCTCATGTGATACTAAAAGAACCAAAATTTTCTAAAACTTCTTCTATTAACTGGCATTTTAAATTAAATGTCTGCTTTTCTCCCATTTCAATTCAATAGTCTCATCCAAATTAACATTTGTTTCTAGACTGTATTTCTAGAATGCTTGTGACATTTATTTATATGTTTGGGTTTATGTATGTACGTGCATGCATGCGTACCCACTACAGCACACAAGTGGCAGTCAAAGGACAATTTCCCAGAGTCAGTACACTCCTTCCACTGTGTGGGCCATGGCAGCTAGTGCCAATACCTGCTGAACCATTTTACTGGCCCCTGAGTTGTGTTTACATTTAAACAGCTTTATATAGAGAGGAAATAGATTCAAATTCACTGCTCACAAATACACATTGTGTGTAGATTGTCTTTCTAATTCTGTGTTCAGTTAGCCTGTCAACTGGTAGCAGTTTACCTAGATATATTATGTTTTGTACAACTTTTAGTTTAACATTTATTGTCTATTAATCTCTTGTATCAGACTGAAAAAGCATAGCACTTTATCTTGAGCGCTTGATTGTCTATACAAACAACTGACTAAGCACATTACACAACAGGTTTCCACGATCTTATGAGAGGACTTTGTCCTTGACTTTCTACCACCACCCCTCACCTAGATCTTCATTAGTTATAAATAATGGTGTCACATATTTTCTAGTACATCTTCTAGTTTCAGCTATAGATGTCCAGCAATGTGTGGAGAAAAGGGGACTGTTCTAAGGGCTAGAAGAAAGGAAATGCAGTACCTGTTCAGTCATATAGGAGCCACTCAGTTGTCTGACTGATACAAACTGTATTGTTTCTGGCCCATGGGATCGACAATAAGAATGCAAACCACTTTTGTTGTTGTTGTTGTTGTTCTATTTTCCTATTATGAGTCAGGAAAATTTTCACTTCTTCTGCTCCATCCTTTGTGGGGTATTCATAGGCACTATTATCAGTGTTAGGAGATTATGAGATGGGGGCTGTAAGGGATATCATTGATTTTGGGTGGCAGCATGCTGTTGCAGTGGGCATTTGTCTCAGCTTTGATTGAGAGGGTGGCAAACAAAACAGAAACTCCTTCTTTGTCAGACAGAGTTTTGGACTCTCAATTGTGCTTCTACAGCTCTGATATGAAAACTTCCAGGATCCAGGTTCACTCTCATTGCTCTTTTGTAGGTCTTATTTTAGTCTGTTGTGTTACCCAGGACACTCACATTCTGGTTAGCAGGAAGAGAAATGAACATAAGGAGAAGGGGTGAAGAAACTGAATGAAAGACCTACTGAAGTAAGGGCTAAGAAAGCTTCATGAATTCCTATTTACATGTTAAAGACCAGAAGTTAGTTGCAAATGCCTCACCACCTTAAGAAGAGCCTGGATCTGCAGACAGTCTTGCTGGGGTTAGTCATGTACCCCAAGGAGTAAAGACTTTCATGATACTGGAGCAAAGTGTTGAAGAAGGACCAGGGCAGAAATGAGAAGAGCTAGCAGAATCTATCATATTTATCTTGTTTTATTTTATTTTTTGTTTTATTTGTTTTGTTTTACTTTTTGGAGTATGTTGAAATTTTGAACAGGTAGGAGGAGTTAAATCAGAGCTTGGTAACTAAATCTTATTTAAATCAGCATAGGTATTGTATGCCTTTAGATAATATCAAATGATTTTGCCTTTTAATAACAAGTTAGATGAAGTTTCTATAACCCCACATTTACCTGTTTTAATTAATAACAATTCTAATGCCAAAATCTAATATCAGAATCTACTGAGATCTTCCCTTGTCTGTGAATAAAGCACTTGTGAAATTTTAAAGGAAATATCAATTTTTTCTCTTGCTCCAATAGTATTCTGGTTGTGTTAGAAAGTATTCTTCAAACCAGTGCTAAAGGACCTGTGCTTTTTGGCATTTTCAAGCTGTTTACTTAGAAACAGATATATACCTAAGTAAAAGAAGAGGTTACCAGTGAGACAGATGGTTACATGTGATATGACATAGCACTGGTGCTTTTAATATTTCTCAAGCCTATGCAGGAATTCTTTCTGTCAGCTTCCACACAGCATTTAAATCATGTAATATAAAAATCAAACTGTCTTCTTGAAAAATGAAGTTTTAATTATTATAAATTATCTTTTGTTCCTGTAACTTTTTTATCTTTAATTAGTCCTTCTATTAGCCCTCTTGCAGATATCATCCATTTCAACAAGATAAAATTTCTACTGCAAGCACCCCAAGAATGGTGTTTTACTTGAGTGTGGAGTGCACTTTTCTTGCCCCCTTATTGACTTGGAAAGTTGAGCTAAGAGTATCACTTGAGCTCACAAGTTTAAACCTATTCTAGGTAACATAGTGAGACCATGTGTTATTAAATTATGATACTTCTAATAGTTGATTTCAATTGTTTAGTTGTTAACTCTGCCACCCCTAATATTTTCACTATCTTTACTAATCATTGACTGAAGGTTTTACAGGAATATTTAACCACTTAACCCAATAGCATGGCTGTGCTGGGGGAAGGATCACATTGAAAGCCCTGTGTGATAGCTAGGAAAGAATCAATTCCAAGGACCTGTATGAAAGGATCACATTCAGAGACCTCTCCTCAGTGAACTGGATGGAATGCGGAAAGAAGGTTAGTCAGATTAATACTATCCTCTGTTTTTGCTAGTGTTAGGTGAAAGGGATTTCTGAAGTTTTAAGGCAACATAGCACACAACTTTCATCCCAATACTAGGAATCTAAAATGATGCAGTCAGTTTAGAAGTAGGCCACAGCTCTCAGTTCATGGTTACAGAATGAGCACATGCCTTTAATCTCAGCTCTGAGATTGAATCCCAGGGAGGACAAGCCAAACTCTCAGGATATAAAAGGCAACTTTCAGTTCAGTCAAGAGTTCAAAGGGAAGGCAGAGTACAAAGTGTGGAAGCAGAGCTCAGAAAGAAGCAGGGATGGAAGTCAACAAAAAGGAGAGCAGTTCAGTCAGAGAAGTTACAGGAGTCAGCCAGATTCAGAAAGGTTCAGTCAGAAATAGGCAGCTCAGAAGGTCAGTTTGAACCAGCAGCTTGTAGAAGAGTTTGACCAGAATAGCAAGTGAGTTGAATCAGCCAACCAAAAGAGTTGAATTCAGTACAGCTCTGAGTTCAGAAGGAAATAGAGCAAGTCAGGAAACAGTAAGTCTCTGAGGTTGAAATGTTCCATTGCTAAGCTTAAAATTAGATAGTACTGAGATTGAAACCCTCTAAGGACCAGGGATTGTATTAGCCTAAGAACCCGAATCTATATCTACAGGAGGTCATTGCAATAATAGCCTAGATTACTGTAAAGTAATTTTTAAACCCTAAGTTCTGTCCTGTTACTTAACTCACATATGATGGACATATGACATCTTCAACTCACTTCCTCTCACCTTTTTAGTCATTGAGAATACAATTTTCATCACTCACAGATTTTTTGTCCTTATATTCTCTGTCTTTTGTTCTTACTCATCTGTCCAATGTTTTTGTCCAATTAAATCAAATTAATTTGTCGAATTAAATGAAATTTAATTCCTAAAAATGAGCAGGAAAATTAGAAAAAATAGGAATACCACTATGAACTAAATATTTGTATCTCTAGTCATGTGAGATTCATATATTGGGTCCCTAACACCCAGTCCAACTGGATTATATTTGGGGATAGTGTTTCTTGGCAAGTAAGTCAAACTATGTGAGGCTAAAGAAATAGGGCCTGCAACCAACATGGCACGTGCTACTAGAAGATCAGTCAGCATCAGCTGAATCTTTCTATCTTGTGCTCTCTCCTCCCGCTCCTCATAGTACCAAGAAAAGGCCAGATGTGAATCAGGTTAGCTTTAGTAAAACAAAACCTCAATACAAACAACTTAAAAGAGACAAGGTATTTTGGGTCCATGGTTTCAGAGGTTCCAGTTCATGGTTACTACTTGGCCTAGTTATTTGGGCCTGTGGAAGGAGTGCAGCAAAACAAAAGCACTCACATCATGGTTAGGGGAAGCAACAGAAAGAACAAGAAGAGGGTGAGAAAATAAGGTTCTACCACCTAAGCTACCCAGTCTTTGGGACTTTGCTATGGCATTGTGAGTAGAATAGTACAGGATCATAAAGGTCCCAAGGCTAAACTCTCTAAACAAGACCAAGCAAGATGGCAGTACCACAAGTCATGAGTACTAGAGACAGTTAAGATGCACTCCACCCTAAGACCAAACACAAGGCTGCCCTTACCTAGGTCTTGTCAAAGTCTCATGACCACCAAAGCACACTGGGCAGAGATCTGAGAGAGTAGTCAATTTAGTGAGGCTTTATTCTTAGTCCCACATCTTTTCCCTGATTTTAGCTTCTGGTGCAGAGAGTGAAAGGAAGTTAGAAGAGGAAGACCTAATACCAGATGGTAGCTAAACAGTATTGAAAAGCAATGCAGTAATAAGCAGGTGGGAATAATGGGAATGCCATCCTTATAGAATTAATTTTCAATGCATGTTTAAAGTAAGTGATAAACTTCTGACCATAAATGTTTACACTGAGAAAAATAGAAAAGGAAATCTAACCTTTTAACCATAGCAAACCAGGGCTTGTTAATGAGATACTTTTCTCTGGCTACTCTCTTCCAGAATAGTTTGTTTTTTATAATCAGAACATAATCAAAATAAAACATGCTATGTTGTATGTATTTAAAATGTTAGGTCCCCCTGCCTTCTTCCAGATTTTTTTCAGTGCTATCTAATTTCACTTTCCAGCCTGGATCTTTGCAGTTTGGAGCCTCGTCGAGCTCATTGTCTTCATAACACATACGCTTGTGCGTTTACCTATGAGGTAGCCTAGCTTGGCTGAGCTTTTACATATATTCATTTAATAGCACACATTATTTCACAGCATTCTCTTTCCTGCCTCTACCACATTACCAGGAAAGCCTGTTAGAATGAAAGCTCTGTTTTTCTAAGAACACACCTTGTTGTGAATTAAAGATAATTTTGCCTGCTTAACACAGCAAGATTTGGACGAGTTTCTATGCATCAATATCTTTAAAAGATCTCCGTCTCCACAGGCAGGTGAGAGAAATGTTGAATATTTAGCACTTGCTGTTAGAGACAGTGTTGCTATTCTATGTGATGTCGGAAGTAGATTGCTTCTTAGTGAGCATTCTGTGGCTCAGCTGACTTGGTTATCATTATTGTTGACGTGGTCTTGGCAATAACCTGGTTATCTTTTTCAAAAAGGAAATCTATGAATATCAAATCGGTTAGTGGCATTCAAATGGAAGTCCAGAACTTTATTTCTGCTTCTGCCCCAATAGCATGAGTACCTGTCCCCTCAGGAGAAAACTTCCAATACTTTAGTTTCCTTCTAATGATAATCAGGTGATTCTCTTCAATCTGGTCAGGGTAGGAAGTTTGCTGGTTACTCTAATTGCTCTTCCCTCCCCAAAATACAAAATACTAAATAAAATGAGAAACCACTGATAATGAAAGCTTTGCTGTCAAAAACAAGACCGCAAGAAACAGACTGAAGGCATATTGATACAAAGAGTTATCTCAAGAGGGATAATTAAAACACACTTGTACACCCAAAGAAAAAGAAATAGATGGTTTTTGTGCTCCTCACTCCAAATCCTCTTGTATTTTCAATAAGTAATAAGACAGGAGAATGTAAGCTAGAGTGCCTCTAAAATTGGCAATTAATAAGGAAGCTGTTTTGATTGTATACAGTTTCCTTCCTGCTCAATTTTTAAATAGATCATCCTGTTCACCTCCACCCACATTCTGTCTGCTTCAGGGAAGAAACCTTGGTAGTTTTGACTTCTCTTACTCCAGACATGCACAAGGGACCTTTTTATAAATGAAATGATTTGTCTCTTTGTGTTCTTATCTTTATGGGTATAGAAACAGAGAACAGTCACTCCAAGAGCTCAGGTGATCTTTCTTTGCAGTTATATGCCCTGGGCATCTGCTGAGTTTCTGTTTAAGCTTTTATTTTTGTGGTGTGTTTGTGTGTGTGTGTGTGTGTGTGTGTGTGTGTGTGTGTGTGAGAGAGAGAGAGAGAGAGAGAGAGAGAGAGAGAGAGAGAGAGAGAGAGAGAGAGAAGAGAAAGGGAGGGGGAGAGAGAGAGAATGTAGATAGTAGTCTAGTAGTCATTCACTGGCTCTTTCTTGCTACAATTTTCTAGGGTGTACATCATAATGAAGGGTCATTTCTGCATGGAGGTACCATTCCTACAGAAGACAAGTTTAGAACTGTATCAAGAACCAAGAATGAATAAAAACAGAAAGTACCACTATCTTCTTTTCTCTCTTTGTCATATTCAGAATCTCGGACTTTCACTCCTTGTGATAAGAACACAGCCCTCCAGGTATATCTGTTCTCTTGCCAGATAAAGGAAGGTGGAAGTAAGAGACTGGGCCATGGCATTTGCATCTGAAGATGTGGAATATTTTTCAGGCTTTTGCCACATGATGCTACTCATTGCCCAGATAACTCTCAAGAAATCTAAAGACTGCATCAATCCAAATTTAAGCTCTATTATAAATAGACTTATTCACTCAATAAATATTTATTGGACACTTACAATGTGCAAAGCAGTTTGAAAATGTGTAACGTTGTCTTTTCTCCCAAGTGGCACATGATTGCATAGGAGCAAATAATATATATATGCAAATAACTATATTATCCTAGTCAAAACTCTTTCAGTTGCAGATGACAGAATCCAAGCACAAAGTCACTTAAATAAGAAAAGAACACATTGCTTCCTTTAACTGAAAACCAATGAGTAGATTATGGGTAGAACGTCAGGCATAACTCACTGGGTATTAAGTATAATTTTTAGCCCTCTCTTCTTTTTCTCTCCTTCAAGTTCTTCAAGTCTATATCCTTTTGACCAATAAATGTAGCCATAATTATCAAGACTCCATAGCATTGGCCATATAACCTTAGTTCCTGAATAGTGTCTGGACATTGAAATGTTTCCATTAAACATTTACAAAATTTAAAAAAAAATGTTTTCAGTGGATTAAAATGACATAAAACTAGTTACACTGGTCTTTTTAAAATGTTACATAATAAGTTCTTTGCAAACAATAATTAAAGAAGCAATATATTTTTACATATTTGTAATTTTCAGCAATAACAGCAAAGGAGAAAGTAGATTCTAGAGATAAAAATATTGAATGGTGTGGAAATGCAGACATCAAACTGGAAGTGCCCAGCAGCGAGGACCTATCAGGTAAAATGTGACAGCGAGCAAGCTTGTGAATTGATGGAGTGGGGATATGGCCAAGAGAGCAGAGATTATGAGGAAAAAAGTCAGATTCCATAAGAGTAAGAAGTTAGATGCTAACGTGATTGTGAATCTGGGTAGGAAAGAGCCTGAGGTTGGTCTTTAAATTTGGTAGTGTTGGTAGGCCACATGACTAGATGTGGAATGAAGGTCATTTCTTCTGATGTGTCTAAGTCACTAAGAGGTCAAGGTTCCTCAACAGTCCTAAACCTGTATCTGAGCATTAAGAGATGGAAGTCACACCAGCAAACGCAAACTCTAAGAAAGAGGAAGTTGTCATGAGAACAGATGACCTTTGGAGGTAAGTCATACCTGGCAATAGGTGCTTTGGTCACTGCCTTCTGTAAACTGAGCTAATATAACTAGCCAGGGCAGCCCTGGCTAGAGGCATGCCACTAAGTTCTCAGCCATCTAGGTGATGGAACCTTGCCTTGTGGAATAAAAAAAAAAAAATTAGGTGATAGTAGTTTTATAGCACATTGCTTTGTATCGAGAGCTTCGACTTCCTTTGAAGTTCTCAATGGCAGAGATACCTTTTCTCCGTTGCTATGGACGTAGTCCGGTGAGGAAATTCAGAGCTGAGAAGATTCTTCCAATTATAATAACCTTGGAAAATTTGCTCCTACTTTAAACATATAAAAGCCTTCATTACAAAATCTTTCCATACTCTCACCACTTGCTAAACACTGCCATTTTCAATTGGTGTCATGTATTTTATTAATATATGATTTTCAATGAATTTTTTCATCTATTCCATCTTGGAAGTTTTGAACCCAACAGTTACTGCTAGAACGCTAATTTCATGAGGATAGGGTTGGGCCAATTTGCTCAGTTTATGTCACCAGTTCCCTGATTTGTGTTTTCTCAATGGAATTCACAAACACACACATGCACACACACACACACACACACACACACACACACACACACACACAAATTTTGTTATTTTTTTTATAAAGGAATCAAAAATAAAGTGAACATGACTCTAATCATGCTAATTTGATAAAACACTTTCTCCTCTTGGTGGTTGTCTCTGTCATATTGAAAGGATATGAGAGCATCAAGCATTCAGGAAACACGAGATTTGTTCAGGTCATCCCACCCTACTTCATTCTCAATTTTCATACAAGTTTCTTCATGTTCCTAATGAACAATTTTTCTGTTTTCCCTCCACCTCTCATTTTTCCTTTTCTCCTCCATTCTATAATAGACGAGAGTACTCTTTTGTTACATATTCGCATTGTTTTTGGTGGTGAGGCTAGCCTTTAATGACTGAGCCTCTCTCTGGCCCTGTTACATATTCATTACACAGGTAGTCACTCTTAAATGTATTTACCAGACCCAATTTCCACACGAGTACTCTCTCTAATACATATTTTCTCTGATTTGCATCACTAATAGGAATAATGAAATTTCTAGATTCAGTACGGCTATTGCTGCATCTTTAGAATCATTGCCACGTTATTAAAATAATGAAAGCAAAACACTCAGCTGTGTTGGGAGCAGTGCTAATGAGGTCAAGGTAGTCAGTTCAATCTCTGGGCAGACAGGCTAGTATTTTAGACAGAACAAAAGAGTCTTGTGGTTATAGACTGCCCCCTTATCCTCAACCAAGCACTTGACAAACAGGAGCCATTTGTTGTTAAGTAGAATATAAGAGAGGAAGAGAAGAGCTTTAGACAGAGCCACCATATAGGAAGGATTTTTGTCATTTGCATAAGGAGCCCATTCCTGGAGGCCTATTATCATGAAGCCAAGCTTAACTAGAAAGTAGATATAATTTTAGTATGTGGTCATTGAATTTATATCAGTAATATACAACCTAATCAGACAGAAATTGTCAAAGACAAGGGTAAATATCAGACAATACATAGTATTTAGAGAAGGCAATACCAGAGATTGGTATAAACTTTAATAATATTTCTTAACTTGGGAGTAGCCTCAGGCCGGTACTGTACACATTTAAAAGGAGCTTTTCACTTGTATTATGAAATAAACTTTCCATATAGGGCTATTGACTCTGGAATCTTTACATTTATTGTAAACATTAATTACCTCCCCTTCCATTAAAGATAATGAAAAGGACTATTGATGATTAGGTAGCATGCCCAACTCAGTTAACAAGTGGTAGAGATAAGATTCATAGCTACTCTGATTAACTGAAGAGATCCTTAGAATGGGGGAAATAAAATATCTATTTGGTAGGAATATATGATCAAACATTCTGGATCCAAAAAGAGAAATTTCTTTATAAAAAAAACTTCGTTGTATTTATAAAACTGGCAGGAATACTCTGTTGTGAAAACAATTTATAGTCTAGAATGCATAGTTAATCTCAAGATTCTGAAAGGAGGAAAGAGCTAGAGGAATAGTGTATCTCACCAGCAATACTTATTCACAAACATCAGCAAATGCTTTTGTGAAGAGGTACTGCAAGGTGTCAAAGTTGAAGGTCATCTACAGGCGATTTTGCAAATATAGGATGATTCTGCACTGTTCAATTATACAGAAAAACGATAGGACATTTGCCTCGCTTTTGTAATATTTATCTGTTTGTGAGCATGAGGTTATGGTAAAAGGCAGACCATCCAACCCATGTTTGTCTTCCTATCTTAGAGTCCTCAAGGCCCTTCATTAGTGAAAATTAGGGAATTGGCATTATATAAGATGAGGAAATGATAAGACACACTTAACATCTAAAGCCAACAAGCAGCCAGAGGGTTTGAACATGAGGAAGAGAGAAATAGTGAAGAACAGCAGGCTCACTCTAAAGTAGCGATTCTCAGACAACCTCTTTTTAAGTAAGTGATAACTGGGCTGCTATTGGGTTGTTATCCTAGAATATAATGTGCAAAAAGAAGTAACAGTATCTAATATGGCTGAAGCAAAAAGTGTGAGAATTCAGAATGACCAAGATCAAAATCCCTGCCTTGCTACTTGTCACCTGGGAACTCCTGGCTTGTGTACACTTCCTCAAGTCTCAACTCCTTTGTTCAGAATGTGAGACTTCCAACATTCTCTTGATAATTATGGTGGCAAAACAAATGGCCTATATCAAAGATCAGTTTTCAAAGATGCCAAATGCTGTGTAGGCATGGTTAGTGTTAGAAAACCAGAGAAAAAAATTTTGTATGTGAAGAGAAAGTTGATAGTTACCCTCAGGTTGGGCAGAGAAAGCAGTCGACATGGATTTCTCCTGGTTTAGTATTTTATTAAATTATTCCACTTCAAGTCTGAAGCAGATTTGGTTTTCATTATACCACAAAACTATTAATGTGAAATTATTCAGAGCAAAAAGAAGCATCTACTGTTGCAATGACAGGAAGGAAAAGACTAGAGGAGACTTTGCTGCTGTGTGGGTGTTCCCATGCAGCCTCTAAGGAGGGCAGCAGTAGGAACAAGTCTGCATAGATGAGGAGAGTGGGCTGCAGAGGAGCACAAGGCAGCTTTATTCTCAGGACTGCAAACACATGAGAAACTCGTGAGCAAATTTTTGTATGTTGGTGCTGTTTTGGAAATGTTGCTGAGGAAGTCAATGACTTTGACTCCAAGAGACATTTTCATCTTGATTTCTAAGACAGGGTGAAAGCATCTGGCATAAGCTTCAAGAAAGGTATAATCTTTTAGTTAGCGTAGAGGAAAAAATCAACAGCAACAAGTCAAAGCAAGTGCTGGTTAGACTTGGAAAAAATTGCCACTTAGAGGAGAATGATTGAGAGAAGCAGCTTGATGCAGGCATGTGCATTGACACTCACTCAGGACGCCTGGGAAATGGTGCTGTGCTGGTTAATTGGACATTATGCTTTCCCTGGTGTTTCCATCATTATGCAGCACATATGGATTAACAATTTTCAGATAAATGAAATGCATGTGGAATCTTAAAATAGTCAGAGATTGCTTGGTCTACTGCTTCCAATTTATAGATAAGGATATTTAAGCCCAGTTAGGAGTCCTATATATGAACATCTCTTAATTATAATTGTAATATAGCAGCGATCAGAGCAGAAGTTCCATCACCTTTGCTTTGGTCTTTCCTCACAATAACCCATGTGGCTGGCTAACTCAACATTCTTCAGTGATTTTTTGGTGGATAGGAGGAAGTTGAGAGCTTTAAGTGACTTAGATGTTATTGGTATTTAGGGTGGATTCTGTCTAGACTTGCTAAAGCGATGGAGTTATAGAAATGGCATGCTGAGGTAAATCTCTGCACAGCCAGTAATATACCTCCAAAGTTCATTTTTATAAAGCAAATTACTGATTGTCACTTGTTCACGTGTTATTTATTTTCATTACATTTATAAACTGTCACTGAGCAAAGGGTGTAAAAGTAAATTGTTTTTTGTAGATGCTAAAGAATAAATAGTGTGTGAGTTGAATGATAATAGCTCCATAGGCTTATACATTTGAATATTTGTTCTTCAGTTGTTGGTAGGATTGGACTCTTTGGGAAAGATTAGAAGAGTATGGCCTTGTTGGATAATGTGTGTCACTGGGGGCAGGCTTTCAGCTTCCAAAAGTCTACACAGTCCCTAGCCAGTTGAAATGTAAGATGTGAACTCTCAGCTATTGCTCTAGTACCATGCCTGCCTGCCATGCTCCCTGCTGTGATGGTCATGGACTCTAACCCTCTGAAACTGTAAGCTGCAAATAAACTCTATATAAAGTTGCCCTGGTCCTGGTGTCAACGCAGCAGTGAAAAAGTAACTAAGATGGACAGTTTTTGATGAAAATTTAGAAATAGAATATTTGCCTAAAATATTTTTTAAATAAAAATGGGCAGATGAGATGGCTTAATGAGTAAAGGGACTGTTGCCCATCCCAGAGGCCTGAGTTAAGGCTCCAGGACCTGTGTAGTAAAAGGAGAAAACTGACTCCCCAAGTTCTCCTCTTACATCCAGATCCATTGTGGCATGAATATACCCTGAATAAGTAAGTAAATAAATAAACGTAATTTTAAAAGAAAAACATTTTATAATGGTCTGGTTAAAGAAGGATTGTCATATATATTGGAAGCAAGTACCTATAGGCTCAAGTTTTGATAGTACAGTGACCTCATAGCACAAGTTTACAATTAGCCAATTATAATGTTAGAAGGCATGAATGTACATTGTGTAAATGAAGATACATTTTCAGAATTTCTCATTTATTGAGATCTCTTAGGACTGCTATGAAGATATAATTTCATGACATTAATTATGATATTTCAAGATATAAATGTGAAAGCTATATTAATGTTCACACATGCACCCATATTCAATCTTACTAATAAAAATGTGCATTCTCTCTAATACAAGCATTGAATTAAGGGTTTAGGAGTTCACACTGGGGATTTTTGAGCAGGCCTCTCAAACTCTACTGCGGCAAGTGAATCCACTGGGGAGCTTTCTAGAAATGAAGATTCATATTCAATAGGTCTACAGTAAGGAACTCTCCCAGAATTTCACCACATCCCAGGAGATGTTACACAGGAGATGTTACCCTGTGTAACACATTTTTGGGGAGATAGGGGTTTGAGACCAGGTCTTATGCAGCCTTAGCTACTCTCTAACTCACAATTCACCTAGGTATGGTCTTGAACTCCTGATCCTCCTGCCTCAACATCCAAAGTGTTGGGCTTAAAGGGAAGTAGTACCACATCCATCCAGTACCACAAAATGGAACACATTCTGAATAATAATGGCTTAGCAGAATAAGGATAGATGAGGAGGGAAAGGACAACAAAATGTAGCTTCAAAATGCTACTCTTTCTTTCTCGAGAATTCTTTCATCTCTTGATGAAGTCATCCGAAGTCCCGGGATTAAGAAAGAGTGTGAATGAGTTTCATATCACCCTATAGCATCTGGATTTTATGCTACCATAAGCTGTAAATTTATCCTGAGCTATTTACTTGAAAATCTCTCCCACTATACTTGAGTGTGTTTGAGGACAGAGTCCTTTTCTCATTGTTCTCTCTTATGTTTGTTGGCCCTTCTATGTAAACAATTGGAAACAGACAAGGAAATAAGTGAACTAAGACCTGTAATCACTAGAAGAGAGATGGAGAAATGCAGGTGTCCAGCCTCAGCAACAGGATGAGGGTCAGGGAAAGGCCCCAGGAAGAGACGGATGGATCAGTGGCGAGAAAGAAAGAGGTGAAAGCATGCTTAATTAAAGAGACAGCTGGCTAGTGATTCAGCCAGGGAGTTTGCTAGGGCTTGCTCCTTCTGCGAATATCACTCCTGTCTTTTGTTTATTAAAAGTACACTGTAACTTTTACTGTTTACCAACATCAAGTACATTCAAAGCTTCACAGAACTCGCATAGTGACATTGTAAGCAAGAACAACCCTCATAGTACAGTTTAATTTTCAACTTGTTTTTTTCTCAGAAAACTCTAACACAAAGGCTCATTAACAGTTTGCTGGGTGCCTTACTTGCAGTTTCTGCAATTTCAGACAGAAAGAAGGGCACAAAGGTGCCAGGAAGAAATTCTAAATATTATAGACTTTAAGATTTCTCTAGTTCTTCTACTTTTTCCCTATATATATCCAACCTTCAATCATGTATTTCTTTAGTATTAACAAATCTATTCCTCTTTTCCTTGCCTACCCATTTTTCTTGTTTCTGGGGTTGTTTGTAGTTTCAAATTAGTATATAGATTTAAGCAGTTTCGGTCTTAAACAGCCTTTAAAACTTTGAGTATAATCACATCTATCCTAGGTATATAATTTATGATAGCTTTCTCATATACTTTTATGGTTGCCTCTAGGTAGGCTTTCTTTTTCTTGAAATAGGGTCAAGCATTCTCAGGGGTGATTTTCTATGTGTCCTTGTCTTTCCAGACATACTAACTCACCTATCCAGGCTCCTCTGCCCACGTATTTACTGGGGAATCAGTGCCCTTTGAGCCAGGAATAATTTTGTAATACAACTCCCTCATTCTCTGCATATTATCATGTAAGAGGAATCAGACATGAAATAACTCTCACATATTCTTAGGACTTGCAGGTCAGTACGAGTGTTATTATTTTTTAGAGCTAGAATCACCATGTCCTTGTTCCCTACAGTGTATCTCTTTACCAGTAAGTAAGTGCTGAATTAAAGATTCTTTTAAGTTTTGTCAATAAGCAAAACAGACACCATTATTGATAAGGCCGTCAGCACAGCAGAAAGGAGTGATGAAAGGCTTGCAGCAGCTGGACCTTGTCAAGCAGCCACTTGTACTGCCATGGTGGTGTAGTCACCAATAGTGGACGGCTAGACTGGGACATCATCCAGAGAGAACAGAAAATTCTGGATGCTCTGGCTAACCTCCATTTCCAACTACATAGGAGTTAGAACCACCTTAAAGCACACCCTTGGGATGCCTATGGGAGTGCTTTCAAGAAGTTTTAACTGAGAAGGGTATGCACACTTGAAATTTGAGTAGCACCATGCCATGTGCTGAACAAAAAGGAGAATACAAGCTGAGCAGTAGCATTCATTTTTGTTTCTCTGATTGGGATTTAACATGATGCAATACCCCACTATCCACCCCCGTGACTCCTCTGCCATGATGTATTATTATACAACACAAACTGTGAGCCGCAACAAACCAAGCTTTCCTTTTACTGGCTCTTTCCAGGTACTTTATCAGCAATGCAAAAAGTAAAAATAAAATAACTACTGCAGACGGATTAATCCCGTGAGGTTTGTGTAGTCAGAATTAATTTTCTAGGGGAGAAAACCCAAGATCAAAGCATAGAATTAAGAAGCATGTGCAGAAGTGAGAAAATTTCAGTGGTACATTGATAAACCTAGAAAGCAACGCCTGTAGATCTAATTGTGGTTGTCCTGGAACTTTTTTAGAGGGGTGTGTGTGTGTGTGTGTGTGTTTTCAAAGTGGGCTAATAGGAGACCTACAGTATTAATAGAGGGAAGGCGCAGGTGAGCTAAAACTGGAATTACTTCCTTTCCTACATGCTTAAAGGGAGAAATGGTCATTACATGGAAAGCAGGAAGTATCCCTCCCAATTGTGTGTGTTTAGAAATATTTAATTGCTTACATAGAAGAAGTTTATAGTAACTCCCAGAACAAAAATAACAACTTGTGGGACCCACGTGACAACTGAGAGCTTGTTTGTGAACAATTCCATGTCAGGATAGAATAGGTAGGAAGAGAGGACACGCAAAGGGCTCCAAAAATAAAACTCGCCTCGGGCCCTGAGCACGCCGGCTGATTATTTATACGCACCAGGCAGGGACATGCTTGTTAGTTTAGAATGCTGACATTTCTGACAGCGGCACAGGATTTGTTTTCTCAGAATATTCTGAAAACCACAGTTTTTAAGCCTCCTAACAAGCAGTGACCCTTTTGTCAAGTAAAATCTCACTCCTTAGGATAGGATACTCAGGATGCTCCTGTGCGACAGAAGCCCGTGGAGAAGCAGGTCGGATCAGCCTCCACGCTCTCCCAGTGTCCTGTGCTCAGCCTCAGAGCTTCTCAGTGGAACCTCAGGGCTTTGCAGAAGATGATCACAATCCAATTATTCCAGCTACCCAGGCCCAGAGGTCATCTTCCCTCAAACATTTGGTGACTTACCTCTTGCACAGACCCTACAGATTGGTTAGTGAAACTTAAACTTACAATAGAATGATTTATATACATTTTTGCCACACACATGAACAATTGAGCTGTTTGCTCTAAAACATTAGCAAATGAAGATTCAATGGCTATCAAGATTAAGGGAAAGTAAATGTAATAAAAGTATGTTTATTTTGTATTTTAATTTTGCCCGCTACCAAGGCTTTCTAACATAGTTTTGTATTTCTAATGTACACACAACCACTTTGAATCAATGACCTTGTCAACACATGATCGATGTTGATTGATAATGAATCTGCCCTTCATAAAGAGACTCTCTAGGAGAGAATTCTAATGAGATGCTTGGCCTTTGCAGAGTGTGATTCTTAGATACTTGGGGAAAAAAAAAAAAAACCTTTCTGTATGTATGTGTTAGAGTACTGATTTCTTGTTGTTTGCTGGTATCTGATCATATAATACATCATAGAGCCTGGGCTATGGTCCAGGTTCTGTGCACCTGGAATAAAGAGGTCTGGTTTGAGTGCCAACGTCAGGCAATTTCTTTTTTATTAGAGTGAGACCTTTAGAGGGGGTACTCATGCCATTGTTTTGTAAAGCTGGGCACCAACTCTGAAATGCTGGTGTAGGAATGTCAGTGACTCTCAGTGGTAATATTATTCTCTTTTTTGAGCTCTCTAAATACATTTTCTCCATCTCTAGGAAGCTGAGAAAACTTCTTTTACATGCTTTCTTTACTATTTGGTGTCTTTTCTTTGTTAAAATATTTTTCACAGGAATGTGTGTTTTATCATTTGATATTCTCTTCAGTCAAAAATGTTAGTCATACAAGGTAACTGTCTAATTCCCTATTTTGTAATGAGAATTCCACTTATAGTAAAAATAATTTATTCTTTGCAGTGCTTAAACTCATGGACAGGACCATTCAGGGATGTGCTTTAGCACTGAGGTATATTTCCAGCATCCAAATGAAAATTTACTAGTCTCTATATTTCTTAGAAAGAGATTTTGAAATAGACAAGCATTTTAATAGATGGACTTGCTCAACCATCAGATATAGGGATCCCTGACTGGTTGTTTGCACGACCCTTTGCATTCAGAACTACAGAATACTGCAGTAAAGAGAAATATTGGATAGTAAATATACCATACTGCATAATATTGTACCTACAGTGCAAAGCTAAGGAATCAACTGAAGTGTATATACAACTGCAGGACTCATTATACGATAGCATAACATTAATCTTTTTTCTTTTATAAATTTGCTCTTTACCAAATAGTTGTGCCGAGGCTATAATTAAACAGAGGCTGATATCCTGTAATTTTCTGATTAATCTAGAAACAAGGGAAACTTCTGTGGTTGAGCTCCTCTTGTATGCATTATTATGAATTTGTTTAATCTTCATAATAGCCCTGAGAGGTAAGCATTTTAATTTTCATCTTATACTCCTAGATTCTACAGCTCAGTCATCTCTACTAATGATCTGAAATTTTGTAGTCTGAAAGAGTGGTGAATTAGAACCTGCATTCAGTTGAACAACTTCAAATCAACTTCAGATGCATTCGGATGAACAACTTTAAACCTTTTTCTCTAGTTTCACACAATTTTAGAGGAAATATGAAAATAATTTGAAAAAAATCAGAAAAATTAAAATTTATATATGTGGTAAATGCAGATTAGAGTTAGATATAATATGTTAGATTTTGAATACATTTTATGTGTAATGGGGTAAAACACCAAAGTAATAAACATATCCAGTTATTGAACACATATTTTGCATTCTATCATCATGGCAGAGGTATAAAAATTAGATTTTGAACTATGATAAAGACATACTCTGTCTTTAATACTCTGGCAGTGATCACACGTAGAGCCTTTTATGTTCCTATATCAAACATCTGACAGACAATATGAGGACAGGAAACCTAGCATGGTATTTGTAAGATCTTAATTATGTTTAAAGACTAGTGAAAATCATTATTCTGGTTATGTGTTGTAAAAGAGAATGCTATATATTTTGAGCTCATTTTCTTTTCTCAGTATGATGAACCTATTTGTCCCAATGGTAGGAACATTGCTCCTAGACTCATGATTCAGTCTGTCTCTTCACCTCCTCACTTTGCCTGCCCATCCAGATCAAGAAACTGGGAAGTCAATGTATGAGACAAAAAAACAGAGAGAAGAAAAAATGAGTTGGTGGATCACCCAGGATTTGATTTTTTGTTATAAAAATTCGAGTTAAAACTAAAATTACAATGAAGTTAAATTACATCTAAAGTTAAAGTGTGGGACTCACTGAACCTCCACCAAAATACAGATTCATTTGCATCAGGAGAAATGTGCTCAAATGCCACAGGGAAGTTTGTTACCACTGTAACCGGGAGGGCTCAATACCAGTGGTTTTGTGTGATACAGTGGCAGTTCAACACTGTTTTAGCCATAATTCACTGAACAAGTAAGTGGTCAATGAAAGATAAATAAAAGGATGATTGATAGATAAATTGAAAGATGTAATAAAATATGTAGCCATATTTTAGTTACTATGAGAGAATTCATGGATTCTAATGCCTATAAAAACTATGCATAAAAACTTAAGATTAAATGCTTCAAAAGAGAGCTAACACACTTTGTCTAAAGCTGTTGTTTTCTGTGGAGGTTCTTAATGCTGACAGTAACACAGTAGAGTGAATATCAATACTATCATTCAATAATGAAGCAAAAGGGCAATGTTTATGTTTATAGATTGATGTTTCTAATTCAGAACCATTCCAGATAAAATTAACAGCCACTATATTTTAAAGAGTACTTAAATTTGTTATGAACTTTGCACATATATACTCCTTTCTTTTTAAAAATTTTCAGTAACTGACTTGAGGCTCCCATTAGTGAGGGAAACACTGACATGTTTTCCCTTACATCTAGAACACTGCTCACTAGGAATAATGCATCTTGTATATTCTTGTTTATCTAGGACAGAGCCAGGATTCTGACCAAGATGAACTTGACATCAATCCCTAAGATTTTTCACTTTTCTGTTTCAGGATATAGTCACCGTTCATTACTCACTAAGCAGCTTATGTTCATTGCACACTCTGGGTTAATTTTTAATACACTGCAGTTTTCTTAATATTACTCTATATTGAATTCTTTGTCAGTGAACTCTGTTTTTCAGCAAATACGCATCATGTGTTTCTTGATATAAATCAAACTCTATCCAGAAACAGACATAGACACAGCTGCTAACATTCTTTTAACTGCATTCATAAAACATCTTCTAAATTAATACACTGAGGTATTTCCAACCACCTTCCATATTTCACTGACAATAAGATGCCATTAATTATGATACAACATTATTTTATAAATCACACAAAAATAGATCATATAGATCACTAAATTACAAAATTATGCTTTATCTAAGATTAATTCTGTTTCCAAAATTATAACCTTATACATAAAATATGTGCCTCAGGATTCATGAAATACAGTATGCACTACAGTGCTCTCACAGCGTGCCGTGTTCCTGTGTTTTAATTTAGATGGATGTAACTAACGCACATACACATGTACACACACACACACACACACACAAATTGCTACTCACTTTGCTTCCATACTATTCTATTTCTAGTGCAAGTGTACAATCGGATAGCTCTGTGGTTGACCATATGGACTTTGGATCTATTATCTCTGGGTGCAGCACAAGGCATGCCTTTACAATATGATAGCTATACAGTCTTAGAAATATTTCTTAAGCTTTCCATAAATCATATTTCATTTTGTCTAAAGCACAGAAAGTGATGAAATCTAGCAAAAAATGTTTTGTCAGGATTAAACACGTAAGATTGTTTCCTGTACATATTAAGTATCAATAGTTAAATACCATTAATATAGCTGTTATAACAACTTGAGTACATGAGGATGGCATCTATATTGAACTCTCTATGCAAATCTTCACAATGTGTTAGTGGTTCCCTCTCAGCTTCAAAGTGCAAACCTTTATAAGTATGCAGCTGTTCTGGACATCATGAATGCATGCACATATTATCATACCAGTTATGTAACCTGTCATGCAAGCACATCCTTCTAAGTCATGGATTCCCAAAGGACCTACACAGGCATGCACAGAGAACCTGCTGCCTTTTAAGTATTTCTACTTTCCATAAATTTACAATTAATATTAATCCTGATCTAGAAAATAAGCCATGAACCAAAGCAAATCGCCTTAAAAACAGATTTTCATTAATGAGGAGATTTAGTGTAAGTTCCTCACTGCCAATTTTTTTGCTTGGCTTTTGTGAGAAATTGTAAAGCAACTTTCCCTGGTGAGACCCATACCATGCCTCTGGTACATGGTTGAGAGCACTTTTGTGATTAATAGGGGCAGAAATACAAGTACAGGCAGAGCCTTCTTCAGCACTTTCAAACATTCTTTTCCCCGGCTTTACCTGTGCTGCTGCATACTGATCTAGCACTACACATAGCCACATATCCATCAAACATCCCTGCTCGTGGCTGAGATGGTCTTTGGCTTTCCATCATGCCTTAGGCACACCTTAAGAATGCATGTGTGCGCATCTCAAACATTTGTTTAAGTTTAAGCATGTGTATAGTTTTTCCCGGGTGCACATTCCCCATCTCTTCTGTTTCTCCCCTCCTTATTGATTTTGATTCTGTTTAAGCTGTGTTGCTCTAAATGTGGGAGGGGAGCATTCACACATGGTTCTAGCGAGAATTCCCTTATTCCTTACAGTACTGGCTGCAGCTCTTTTACACATTAGGCAACTACATGTCAGATGAACTAATAGAATTGTATGATACAGAAAAAGTATATACATAAAAATAAGTGCAAGATTGCATGCATTGCAGTTGTCGATTTTCTAATTATTTGTTGTTATGTGAAAAGGAATCAGGAAGGGATAGAACAGAATACTGGAAGCAAGTATATTGTAACTGTCTTTGTTTAATCAAATCCTTAATGCTTCGTATAGAAATAAGTAACAGAAGGAAACATGAACTGTGGCATTGTTCAACTATGAATCTGTTTCCTTTTCCTTCCGATAATCCCTCAACTCTGATCTTTCTTCAGAGCTCCACTGTCCTAGAAATCAAGGGTAGATTCTGTGACACTTGTCAGGTTAGCCAGTTAGTATTGCAAATTGCTGGACTGGAGGAACTGATGACAAACAGGGTCACGGACTTCCCCTCTTGGACCATTATAGTAGCATAAAATCCACAGTAAAGTAAGGAATCAGAGTATGTAGCGCCATCTGCCTCTATGGGAAACAACCAGTGAAAAGCAAGGACTTTTGCTACCTGCTTAATGTGTGCCGTTTCTAACTGTGTGTGTCTAAACCATTCATCTTTTCCTTTGTATTTAAAATCCTCTATACTGAGTTTTCCTACTTGGAAGTCCAAGCAATATGCTACATGTTCTGAGTTATATTAAATAATCTATGATCATAGATCCCAAAATTGTTTAAACAAGCAACTACCAAATACATCCAACGAAGAGAGAGGGTTTTAGTTCCTAACACTAGAACCCATGAGCAGTATCTATTAGCCTTCTTCATTTATCTTTTCTAGTATGTCACTTGAACTTTTTCTTAAATACACAATATTAAAATGTGGAGTTCTAGACATAGGAAGTAGGATAGACTTAAGACACAGAGCTCTTAATGTTGTGGCCCTAATTTCAGTTTACTACGCACAGGATTTGGTCTCTGTATTCAGAGAGCACAGGGTCATGGATCCCCTCATCCTAAGTCACTATCATCCTTCAGTGTGTGGAATGTGGTTCTATTTCACAAGTAATCTATTGGTAATGACTGCAGTATGGGGCTCAAGGGGGAATATTTGGAAGAGGGAAGACAGCATTATAAACTACCACCACAACTCTGAAGTGCATATGAAAAAAATTTATTCATTTAGAAAATTAACAACTTCTTTATAAGTAACTTTTATTAATGCTTTTTATTTGTTTTGCAAAACAAACAAGTAACTAAGATAAAATTATTTCCTCCATTCAAGTTTTTGCCTCCCAAAGCAGGCAATTATTCTTGGAAGTCCCTGCTTCCAGGTATATGCGGTCTGTGGCACTCTGTGTTGTTATTTCAAGTTTTTCTGAAATGTGCTAATTTTTACCTAGAGAAACACCTTTATCATCATTGTTGCATCTTTGAGTATTTTCTGCATATCAAGAATTTGCTATATGTGTTTCATTGAATAATCCTACATATGGTTCCTATATGCAATGCATAATTATTTTCTTTCGTTTCTTGCACAGTAGTTTTGCTTTTTTTTCTGTTAGGAATATTAACGAAGTGTCTGAGTCTTTCTAATTCTTTCTCAATTTGGATTTCCCCACTCTAGTTATTCCTGTTATTTGTGAGCCATTGCCAATTAGTATTTTGATTTAAACTTTGCAAAGCAGATTATGGAAAGACAGCAAGGCAAGAATGGTAGAGTACTGGGTAGACTAGTTCCCATTTAGTCAACACAGCCCATCTAAACCTATAGAAGTCCATTAGAAACTTGAAATAACAATACAGAATGTCACAGACTACATATACCTGGAAGCAGTTGCTTCCAAGAGTACTTGCCTGCTTTGAGAGGCAAAAACTTGAACGGAGGAAATAATTCTTTCCTTGTTACTTATTTATTTGTTTTGCAAAACAAACAAAGTAAAAAGCATTCACTATGGAACACTGACCATAACTCAAAACCAGCCAAATGCAAAGTAGTTTATAAAGTGGTCCCTTCTGCTTTTTATCACCATGTTTGCAGTAGAGCATAGCTTTCTTAAAATTGGCATCTAAAAATACCCTCAAAATAACAAGAAGAAGAACAAGAAAAAAAATACAACAGAAAACAACCATACAGATAAAAATCTGTGGGCAGGACATGAAATTGGTGAGATGTGAATAAGAAATGAGAGCAAGTCAGCAGGACCATCATCTATCTGTTTATTAAGTTTTCCAGTGTAGTAGATTGATCTGAAAATAACAGAATGTTTATGAAGCATGAAGCGTTTCCTAAGCTTTCAATTAAAATGAAATAAAACAAAATGCAGGATGTGTGTGCATCGCAGAAAATCTCATTAGAACACTGGTCATCATAGGCAGGCATGGCTCTGTGACCACGTGTAGCTGTTTCAGCTCACTGCTCACTGGCTTAGGTCTTGTGCCAATTGAAAGTGCTATAGCTCTTTTGCAGCCCTGGGGCAGACTTTCCAGAGGATAACATATGACAGTAAACTCTTAAGAAAAAGTACAGTATCCTAACCTCCATCCTGTAATGGACAAAAAGTAATTATATGTGCAGCTTTTTCATAGAATCCACTGTTAAAAGTAAGAGTAGCATGCACAGCTCAGAAAGCAATACGTTAAAGCAGTTGGTTCCTTTGCATTTACAAATTTATAATTTAATTTAGAGATGGGCTTGGACTCGGGGAGGGAGGGACAGAAAGTAGGAGCTATAAATGAAAGAAGAGGAGCAAATATTAAATTTAAGAATGGAACAGGCTCACAATCACATGTTGTAACAGGTCAAGGGTAAGTGACATTGAGCAGAGCAGAGTAGAGTATGTGGGAGCAGAATGGCGTGGGATCTCCTCCCTCTCCAGGAGCCATTCAACAGCAAGACAGCAGAGCTCGGTGCGTGAGGTCCAGAAACAGGCTTAAAAAAAAAATCATGAATCCAAAGTAAAGACATTTACAAACAATTAAATGGCAGTTTTCTAATGATTGTCTACTTTTAACACTTTTAAGATTTGTGAATACACACGTATGTAGATATCATATGTGTGTATACCTACATCTGCATTATATACACATACACCTTTCTGATTAGTAAAATTCTGCTATGATAGATAGCAGCCACCTAAACTTTGGTTTCTGTTCTTGGGCGTCTGCTTTAAGGAGGCATCTATTGTTCTCAGGCCTCTGCCAGAATGAACAGCTTTAGATCCTGCAGGCTAGCTTTGTGTTGCACTTGGAGAAATTCCAACTGTGATCCATGTTCTCTATTCCATGAAAGGGCATCTCAGACTAACATCAATGAGCAAAAATGCATCTAAATAGTGCATATTTATAAGCTGAAATATCTCAGAAAATGAAAGAAAAATGAACAGCTGGCCAAGTGAAGAATAAATCCCCAATTTCTTTTTTCTTTCTTTCTTTCTTCTTCCTTCCTTTCTTCCTTCCTTCCTTTCTTTCTTCCTTTCTTTCTTTCTTTCTTTCTTTCTTTCTTTCTTTCTTTCTTTCTTTCTTTCTTTCTTTCTTTCTTTTTTTTTTTCTTTCTTTCTTTCTTTTTTAAAGTAAGATTTTGTTCCTACTATTTAAAGAAAAGAAAGAAATCAACTTTGTTTCCCGAACTTCCTACTCTCGTCTTTCTCAGGGTAACTGTATTATATGAGAGCTGGTTAGAGTCAACCAAAATAAAATGAAGGCATTTCCATGCTTGCACAGCAAGGGAGAGCCTGGAGGATCAGGGCCAAGATGTCTATCTTGGACTGGACCTTGATAACTTATGAATATCCTTCAGTCTCTAACAGCTTGTGTATAAGAAAGCAGTTCCAGTACAAGGTTCCAGTTCTACCAACTCCTAGTGACTGGACTTGGCCCAGATCTTTAACAATGCTCTGTCCTAATTTCTTCAACAGGAAAAAAGTATAGAGACTCATAAGAATTTGTGGAGATTAATTATGAAGGAGTTTGAAGGGCTCAAATAACATGTAGCTTATAGTGAACCTTCTATGACTACGTGCTGTGATTGTTAGCCTGATGCCTGATTCTCACCTATAGCAGCAATTTCTTGTGGCGCCTGGTGGGTGTCGTTAGCCAACCACTTTGCTAACAGACTGATTGGGTAAGTAATGATTTAGAACAATCAGTGCTGGAAGCAGGTTTGGGAAGGAGAGTCTGAATGATTGCTGTTGTGTTGTTTTTCTTTCTTTTATGACCTATAACCAATACTTACTGGAGCAATATGTATTCACAAATTGCAGGCCCTGGGAATTGGAAGCAAAGTTGCTATTTAAAGGCTTCTCCCAGTGTCTAGATTGGCATTTTGTGGTTGCTACACGGCAATGAATGTTGAATAAGGGTTCAGGTAACTAGTGAGGTCTGCCTTGGTGTCTTAGACCTAGTCCAGGTACTGAGGGTAGACCAGGCCAATTAAAAGAATGAAAATATGTTTTTTGTTTTGATTGTTTTTTATCTTGGAATTACTTCAGGACCAGTCAGATACCTGTAACTGAAGTAGTGGTTTTTGCAAAGTTAGAGTGTGTCTGTTTCTATGATATTTTTTATTGAATATTCCAAAGATAATGACTTAAATGTGAGCCAATCAAATATGGTATTTTTGAGTCAATTATTTACTTAAAAATATTCTAGGAAGAAATGGTTCATGGAAATGTGGTTCTCCAAGAATTTTCTTGCTTAGCAAATGTTGTAAACAAATAAGTATTTGAAGGAAGCTTGGAGTTTGTATGGTATGTGGAAAGAATAGATTGTTCTAAGAGAAATTGGATGGGATAATGGAAAGTATTGCAAACGCAAACTCTGCAGCATTAGCAAAGGTTCTGAGTTGTAGGCTTTAGTGGCTAAGAGGCAAGGAGGCAGAGCATCTGCGAGGTGAAGGGACTCATGGCCTCCACTTTTCATGGTATTTATTTTCATTTTTAAGGTATTAGTAAAACATGGAATTTTTATGGGAAAGAAATGAGTATCAAATTTAAACACAAAACGGCCAACAACTGACCTTATTTTACCTTAAGGAATGACAATTTCACATGATTGCATGAATATTTTAAAACTGTTCTCTCACAGAAGCAACAGATCTGGAGAACAAGGTAGAGACTAAATCTCTGCCAAGATTAAAGCCTGTGGGCTGTGATACAGTGAAAGTTTTGCGTGCGCACACACACACGCACACACACACACACACATTCTTTCTTTTTTATAGTTTATATATTCAGAGATCCAGTGATTTTTTTTTTTTTTGCCTTTTGGGTTTTAAATATGATGGTTTTGATATCTTAGCTTCTTGACTCAAAGACCAAATACATACACAACGTCAAAGCAGCAGAATGAGCTTGATTTCATAGGCTCGATATACTGGATTTGATAGCTGAAAGATAACATATAATCACTGAAAGCAACATTCATTTTCTTTCCAAACCTCCTTCTTAGACTAGAAAAATAGCCTGTCTTAGTTAGTGTTTTATTTTTGTGAAGAAACATGATGATCATAACAACTCTTATAAAGAGTTTAACATTTAATTGTGGTTGGCTTACAGGTTCAGAGGTTTAGTGAAAAATTATCATAGCAGGAAGTAGTGGCATGCCTGCAGACATGGTACTGGAGAAGGAGCCAAAAGCTTCTGAAAACTGAAAGCTCAACCCTCAGTGACACACTTCTCCAACATTATCCTAATTATCCCTTTGGGCCTATGGGGTCACTTTTATTCAAACTACCACATAAAGAACCTAAAGAACCAAACCATCAAAAAATATTTTTGCTGTTGAACAAACTAGAAAGAGAAAATGTTTGGTTTTATTTGGAAGGGTTTAAAAAACCCACTTGAATTACCCAATATTGTAGAAGTTTATTTTCAGTTGTGTATAAAATTTGTGCACTGTTGGGTGAGGGACTTCCTAGGCCTTGGCATTTTATATTGTCTGCAGGTGTTGGATTTACATGGGAGGTGTTTGATTTTCATGATCTGCATGTGCTTTCAGTAGAACATCTGAGGAGTTTGGGATCAATGAAAACACATGAGCTCAGATGCTCAGGGTTCCACCATCCAATGTAGCACTGGCCAGGATAGTAGGCCCCTCTGCTGAGGTCTGGCAGGGTTACCAACCTATGAAAGTACCACTTTGTCCTTCTTGGTGAGCCTAGATACCACCTAACTACTACAACCCAGTTCATTATTTAGGAATGTATAGATAATTAATAAAATGGAAATGCATAACATGAAAACATACAGTCATCCAACTGCTTTCTGCTTCAAAAACGAATTAAGGATTCTGCTTTGGAAATAAAGAAGCTTGAATTTATTACATTTAAACCCATTTATTTCTGTGGTATATTTAGACTATGCAGGGTATGGAGGAGTTATAAACTAATATACATCCACTGAAGTAAAATGGTATTAAAGCTATATACCAGGGAATAGCCCCATCCATGCTTACATAGTTGAGAGGATGGAACACCTAGAATAGGAGGGTTGCAATTGGTAATTGATATTATTTTCATGATAATGATTTGTGCTTGTTTACAGGAATTTATATGTATATATATATATATATATATATATATATATATATATATATATATACATATTCCAACTATTACATTATTAAGAATGAAGCCAGAGATGACCCTCTTTCTCAGCCTGTCGCCTGCAGTAAAATCTTTTAAACAAGATGGAACAAAAGGTGATATTGTATGGGGCAGACAGTAGATGTATGGCATGTATACTGATTTCCCTCTGTGTCATTTAAAATGTTAACCATAGAGAAAGTTGAGAATTCACCTGGTTACCTCTGCCCTTTCTCTCAGTTGTAGAAATGACTTCTTTCCTCCCATGGAAAATAGGTATTTGTTTTATTTGTCCTAATCAGTAATTATAAAGGAATCACAACACTGGAATTGAGCATCACCACAAATACCCTTGGTAATCCTAAGGCCAGAAAAGATGGCTTGGCAGTCAGGAGTTCTTGCTGTTCCTGAAGAGGACCCAGGAACAGTTCTCAGCACCCACAATACGGGGCTCATAACCACTTGCAACTCTAGATACAGGGGATCCAATGCCTTTTTATGAAAAAAAAATCAGGAAATTAGAAACAAAAGGCAGTGTGCAGTGTAAGAGAGTAAAGCAGCCTTGTGGGATGTAGTAAGACAGAAACGGGTGCTGGTCTCTGGTACAGTGAAGAACAGTATTTAATGAGTGGTGTTTTCTTAGGGCTTCTGCCTGTCTTATGTGTTTTTTCTCCTCCCTGTTCCCTTGCTGCAGTCCTCTTTTCTCTACTCCCCTATAAATAGTCCCACAGAGGTATAGCAGACAGTAGCTCAACATTCCATACCTGAAGGTCCTGGTCTAGTAAATGTCATATAGCATTAGACTCCTCTTTTAACTCACCAACAGAAATAGTGTCTACAGTCCTTCATAACACATAAATCATAAATTCAACCAGGTGGTGGGTACCAGGCACTCCCTCTTTCTCTTTCTCTGCCTGTCTCTCTCTCTTTCTCAGTCTCACTTTCTGTGTATACATCTCTAATAGCCCCAAGAGGACAGAGAGAAAAGTAAAGAAAAGCATCCTGACTATTATAAATCTTGCATTTGTGTAAGTTATGTAAGAGTAAGCATGCTCACCGATCCCCAGAAGAATGACACGTTTTTCTTACAATGCTTTAAAAGTATTGTTTGTTGGATAAAGATATTCTTTTTTCCTAATCCATTTGGTAAGGGAAACAATGAGTCCTGGCCTATGAAATGCCCCCATGAGTGAGAGGTAGATTTGCTGAGAAACAGATGACCCTCTTCTACCTCCACACTACAAAAGGCAGCAGAGAAATTTCTCAGGTAAAAAAATAAACAATAAGTCATGAGCCATGGGTTCTTAAAAGGACCAACTCAGATATATCTGCCTTCTCTCTTTTCTTTTTAATCTCACTTTGTTTTCATTTCCCTCTCCTTCCTTTACTGCCAGTCTAGCCCCATCTTTTAGTATTTTCTCTCCTTTTGCTCCTTCAGGCCCACGCTTGTCTATTCTTCTATTTTATTGCAATTACATTTACTTATCTCATTCTGTTTCTTACTTTGTACATTCTGTGACTAATGAATATTGATTTCATTAGCTTCCAGGTCCATCAGTAAAAAACAAGATTAGGAGCCTGGGCAGGAGAGGAGACAGCTTCCTTACTTTTAAACCAGTTTTATCCATTATTATATAGAGAGTGTAGTGCTTGTCTTATCCTATTCCTGAGCCATGGCCTAATGTCTTCATTAAGTCGCAGTCCAGGGGATGGTGTTTATTTTTAAAGCAGGGGTCTGAGCAAAAGCTTACTAATCCTAATGAAAATTTACCTTGTTCTGGTTTCCCTGTTTTTCTTTTTCCCACACTTTGGTTCTTGACATGGATGCTAATGATATTCATTC
Source organism: Cricetomys ansorgei (assembly GCA_026225945.1). NCBI lineage: Eukaryota > Metazoa > Chordata > Mammalia > Rodentia > Nesomyidae > Cricetomys > Cricetomys ansorgei. The sequence continues at coordinate 4,094,545 of JAMJFZ010003266.1, read as the reverse complement.
AGCAACGTGTCTCAAAAAGCCTTCATTCAATCTGCTTGGACAGTGGTGTCCTACTAATGACAGTGTAGTAACAAGATATCAAGGTTGCTCTGTCTCATGTGAGGTGCATTCTAAGAAGTGAGAATTTTGCTGGGTAAGATGTATAAGATTTTCCCCTGGAAGATGACATTTATCTTTCAGTATTATTTAAAATTTTATAATAGCTGAGACTCTTAAGAAGAGACATATCATTCATGTTCCTATGAGAAAAGAGAACAGCTCTTCAGATACCTCTAGATATATTAATTCCAGTTTTCATTTTCTTGTCGTTCTCATCTCTGCTGTTCTGTTTGTCTCCTTTGTTGATCCTTCATTCTTTTCCTTTCTCTCTGTACTAACACCATCATTCATCAAAGACTCTAAAATTGCTTTCTTATCAAAATTTAAAGGGGTTTTTATGGACAAGCTGAAGCTACCCTGATCCAATCCTTTCCCAACTCTTTGTCACCATAGTAAAAGCTACCCTTTCTCATGTAGTTGGGGATACCTCCTCCTCGTGCTGCTGCTCAGTATGTCCTCAGTGCCTGGAGGGCGCTGCTATAAAAGATGCAATGGGGCATTAGTCTGATAAACCCAAGCTAGTGTGAAAAATCCGTCTGTCTCCAGAAAGGTGAGACCAGTTTGGAATTCTAGGCGCACAGTGAGAGATTAGAAGTTTTAAGGAAGCAATGAGAAGATATTAGGTAGGAGAGACTTTGCTGAATTAAACAACTCTCGATGAAATACAGAAAATGGTGGGTGAGGAGGAGAATGGAGGGTTGGATCCTAAATGTGGCAGGTCTCCAGTTATCTGCCAGGGACTCTGGGTCTGACCATGGGTTCCTCTGTGCCTAGGGAACACCCTAGGCACCTGAAGCTCTCCAGCTATCTACTTATTCACTCCATGGAACTTAATGTAAACAAAAATCTCTGTTGTCGTGAGATAAGGTCATTTCACTTGGGGATTATTTGGAGTCATTGCTTCTTAATTTTCTCTGCTTAAATTAAACTGTGACTCACGTTTATCATGAAAACATGTACCCCTTGCTCTGCATTTTCATTTGCAAGTCCCAAGATTCATCCCACCCAGGCTTTCTTCAGATTCTAAATGTTAATGTTGAGATTGTTGCCACCAAAAGCTTCACCTGTTGAGGACACATTAGGTTTTCTTCGTTTTTCATATCCAACATAATCAACAGTTCTTCATATTCAACATATAGAAAGCTACTGAAAAAAATACACTAGAAATGAAGTTTCACCACAGTTCTACAGAACTCTAGCCTCTTGTGATCTGATCAAACTTAATGCCCCTTCTATCTCCATGTTTCCCTCCCCCTCTCTCTCTCTCTCTCTCTCTCTCTCTCTCTGTCCTCTCTCTCTCTCAGCACAGGTTTCTCCATGAGTGATCTCTCAAATCCTTAATTATCTTCCATCATTATCTCCTCTCTCAGCCTCCACGATGTCTCCCCGAATTTCTAGGCATGCAAAGGGAGAGGAAGGGAATTGATTCCAGACTCCTGCAGGGCAGGGAGTAATGGCATTCAGGAGCTATGGCTGAAGAGGGGCCTCACTGAGTCAATTGGGATTCACATTCACATGGAGAGAGTAAGACTGTTAGTTCCAGAACAGTGGCTTTCTCCATTCCAACAGGGGCAGAAAACACAGAGAGAACAGAGCAGAAAGTAAGTGTCCTCCGGTGGTTCCTTTCATTCTTTTCCACTGGTCAACAGTCTCGATGATGAACACTTGTCTCTCTTTACACATTTTCTCTACCTTTATCATCTGACTCTGTTTTCTCTCAGTGCTTGTTTTATTTAGGAGAAAGTTTAAATCTAAAGCAAAAAAAAAAAAAAAAAAAACTGAAAACCAAAAATTGTACTTTATTTTTCATGGTGTTTTCTTTCTCTCTTTCTCTGAATGAAACGGTAGGTAGTTTTATACATTGTAAAATCAGATTGACTTCTAAGTAAATACCTAAAAATGAATAAAAATTAGAAATTGATTATGTATTTGGACATTGGCGAAGAGAACTGTATACTATATCATTACCGAGTTCGCTTTCTTTCTCTCTCTCTCTCTCTAGTGTTTCGCTTTCTCCTTTACTAGGTTTCTTGACCAGTTTATCAAGTCAATATGATTTTGAGGAAGGTAACAAGAATGTAATTGTATTTTCATTAAAATCCTGAGCTGGTACTTAGTGAGATCATTTTCAATAAATAAATAAATATATCCTAAGATTTATAACCTCAATTATAAAATGAAGAGGGTCACAGCTTCCTTAGATGGTATTATAGTGACTAGTAATTTAACTTTCATTATATGCTGGTGTATGTGTTACCTGAGAAGGTGATATGTAAATTTGAGCAATGCCCATTGCCTTTTGGAAAAGCTTCCTTTTGTCCATATACAGATTTAGGCTCTCCTGAATTTAGCCTTTGTATGTAACAGACAAGTCTATGAGAGTTGATTTTAGCCCTTGGGAGCAGCAAAAATAAAATATCTGTATGATAATTGCTCTTCCAGGTATGATTGCCTCTGTAAACTTCCTGAAAATCTTGGCTTCTTCATTTTTTATTTTTTAAATTAAAATTTAGTCAGTCAATGTGGATTTCATCTGTTCTCAAAACTCACTTCTGCCGCCTTGTGTTTCCTGTTTCTTTTAAATGCTGTCTACTGAAACAGTGGGACACGTAAATCCTGATGTGATGTGCGTCTCAAATAATGATAAAAATCAAGTCACATGGGAAAAAAAATATCAGTTTCCTTGTTGACAAAAACACAAGTATCAGTATCTCCAGAGACACACTTATGAATAAGCAAGCATTCTGTCTCTTTTGAGAGAGAAGAGAGGTTTTCCTGACTTTCCTTGTGGGTATTTAATGACAATCTACATTAGATGACATTGCATCCAATGGCAACTGAAAACTGAAGAAGTATGATAAGAACTATGTTTTTCTTTTTTTTTTTTTACAAACTTTTTTTTTACAAACTAAAATCTTAGGTCAGTATATGATCTTAGTAGTGGAATTGAAAATAAGGTGTTTGATTATAAGTCTCACTAACCAAATGCTCTTGTGCTCTAGGATATTTTAAAATCATTATATTTTTAAGGATATAATGAAACTATAAAAATCAATGGTATACCTCTAGCTTTAAATATCTGAGTAAAATTTTACTATGTTGAGGGAAAGAAAAACACTGAGGTCTTATATAAGCTTCAACTGATGAAAGGTATGTAAAGAGAAGCCCAAAGTGTAGGTGTGCAAGGTTTGAAAACATGGGACTTTAATCTGTGTTTGACATGGTTCTAATCTGTTTTCTGTCTGAAAGGGAGTAAAAGAGCAGGAAAGGATGGTTTGGTGTTAAGAGCACTTGCTCTGCTGCCAGGGAAAGCAGAATCCAGACTTCTACAATCACACAATAACCCAGGAGCCTTGCAATGGCCTGTCACTCCAGGTCTGAGGGCTCTGATGCCCTCTTCTGGACTCAGGGTCAGTGTTCACACACAAACACACACACACACACACACACACACACACACACAGAGTCATAAAACTTTGAGTTTGATACTCATTGAAACATAAGGAATATTTTCTGTTATTCTCAGTTTTTCTCAGGTCTTTATTTTTGATCAAATAGCTAGCTTTGTACAAACCATTATGAGTTTGCTAGTTAACTTATGCTTTTGTCTGGTCATTAAACATATTTAGTAATGGTGAAATAAGTTTAAAATTGAGGTATGATTATAAGCAAATAAATAGCAACTAATCATGAGAAAGGGTTGCTAAAAACAATAGTAATACTTTGATTTGTGGCAATAATTAAGACAAGGATGAACTAAGAAATTTAGAGAGAGTAGATGGAAACCCATGTGGCTTTTCTTACTTGTCCAACAAGGATAATACAATACCAAACACATTGAAGTCCAAGTGTGGTACAATGATGAGTTTAATATTTTCATATTCAAAGTTTTTAACAAGATGCTTACTATGGAATCCATATAAAGTAAAGCCAACTTACCTTTGCAAAATCTGTGAAAATATTATAATTTCGTAATTTGTACAATACTTACCACAATATAGAGCTGATTTAAACAAAACAAGGATGATATCTGTCTTACAATACAGGGACACATCATGTGTTCAGATGCATGTGTGTGTTCTTATTTTACCTGGCTTAAAATTCAGTCTTAGATACATCAAATTAGTTTGTAAATTTCAAATAGGATCATCATTCATAGTTAAAAATCTTTCATTTTTGAAATGAACTTTCATATCACAGTGATAATAGACAAGTCTTATTTTTTTTTCTTTGCTCAGGATGGAGATCATACTATTCTGTCAATTTCCTGTCATTTGTAGATTTAAGAACATCCACCCATCTTCAAATACTCTTTTTGGTCCTTCCTCAAAGACCATGAATGAGTTTCAACTAGACAGCAATTAGAGAGCAAGGCCCTATAGGTCAACTATTGTACTTAAAATCTGTAGGCCCCACAGACATATATCAATCCATATATCACACACCATTAACACAGTTTTTATATATTCGGTCCACTTACCAAGGTATACTTACACAACTTCCAACACACAAAAATATTCTCTTTCAAAGCAATCATGATGAAGAAAAAAATTACTTATTTTGCAAAAGATATATGCATTTTCTATCAGATTTCTCTTTATTCCCAAAGACTGAAGCACCGCCAGTCACTTACACTTCTCTGAATTTTCTTTCATAATTGAGGTCTTGTGATGGTTAAAACTATCTTTACGTTGAACTTCACATGCTGCCTGCTGGATTTACAGAGAGGCAGGAACATCATTACAGAAGATCCTTAGGAAGAATATCTAATTAAGACCTGTGTGTCTGACCAAGGAAGTGGCTACAAGCCATATAAGAATAAAACTTTTTGCTGCCCCTACCTGTCTTTTGTGCAGTAGTTAAAGTGGGCAGAAGATAACAGTGAATTGGCAACTTACTACAAATCTGTAGGTTGTTCCGTAAGTAAAATAAACTAAAAATCGAGAAAACATAATACATTTTACTTGTTACAGTCTTTCTTATATACATAGTCAAAGATCCATCTAACGTTTGATCGAATGGCATAATTTTCCATAAATTTACCATAAACAAACCACAATCTGTTTATAGTAGTTAAATCACTCGGTCACTGCTTCCATAACTATGACTTCTACACTTTTGTAAAGAATAGGTTTTAATTTAATATTTCACATAACTTTAATAGTTGTTTCCTAAAGTGTTTAAGTTTTAAAATCTAGGAAACATCTGAACAATGTACTCAAACATAAGTGTTTTGACATCTACCACTGAGTTACTAAAATACACACCCAGATACATCTTACCACAATCAATCAAGTCCTTAAACATTGCAAAGAGAAAATAAATATTTCAAACTGTCTATTCAAGTGCACTTATAGCATAAAGAGCCTTGCATAAGCTTATCATCAACAAAGAAAACAATATATATAAATTTTGAAAATTGTATTACAGAAGAATAACCACTCCATTTAGATAACAAAGTATATTGATATTTATTCACTAAACATTCGAAAGCTACACACACACACACACACACACACACACACACACATACCATACTCCATTCTATAGATATGAATTATATCCCATCTATAAAAAAATGCCACAAAGGAGATTGTGAGGGAAATAAGACACGTGCTCAGTCTTTCCCTGTGAAAGAATGAACTAACATGCAGACTTGGGTCAGTATAAAGATTGCATGTCACAGCAGGACAGAAGACCACGTGGAGGCATACAGCTGTTTGTAGCACATTTGCAGCTCATAAACCAGTTGACTCCTGTTGGTAACCAAAGGAATCTGGCAGCAGCATAGGTAAAATAGCAGTGTCTTCAGTAAAGTTACCAACCTGTGACACAGGCTCTTATTTTAAATTTACATACAGAGAAAACACGAACACTATGGATTTCTAAGACTGTTTCTATGCTGACACCTATGAGGATACGTCAGCCCTGAAGGTAATTATTTCAGACAAACCTTAGAGGTCACAGAGATGCTATGAAAGCAGTGATGGTCCCATGTACAAGGAACAGAACTCCTCTGCTTTCAGCCTCCATCCTGGCAGGTAATGAAAGTGCAAATCTGTTTGTCAGTGTCTCTTGGTAGGTTTTCTTTCTGCTGTCTGCTCTAAGCACAAGAAATCTCCTACCGGGCTTTATCTTCTGAACTGACTGCCCTGTCAAAAAATCCAGGCACAATGCCTGATCTGGCTTTCCAAACTTTGGATTTCCCAACTATTTTCTCTAAAAGAGAAACAACAGGGAAGGAAAGCGCCCTGTGTCCGGTACATGCTAGACATCTGTGAACCAAGTTTCTAATCTACCCTTTCCCATAACATGTCTTACAACCAGGCCATTAGAATATCTGGCCAGTTTTACTTCTAAGTCAGTCACCCAAGCCCATGTCTGCTCACCATTAATTCAAATTTCTACAACTTTTGATTATTCCCACGGTCATGCATCACCTCTTCACTTTTGCCATCTTCAGTCTAGTTTCCAACTGCAGCCTGAGTCATCTCCTAATGCACAACATCAAGCATGTCATTGCTGAGAGGTAAAAGTTAATTTTCCCAAGAGAGATCCTAGGGCCTTTTGCAAAGCTCCGTGGAAATTGACTATGAGTTTGAGTTTAAGGCCCTGAGCTTCATGTAATCAATCTTGACCAATCACAAGACTGTAGCCCCAGGCTCTTTTCCTGACAACGAAACAGGTATGGCTTTCAGAAGCAGACATGTGATGAGTGAACTTCTTCAACTTACTAGTTACATCAATCTGCTTGTGAATCCATGTTAGACACAAGAAGACTACAGCTTCTTATAGCTACAAGCCTAGAGTATGTCAAAAAGGTTATCAAAAAGACAACCTTTTGCCTTATAATATTGCTGTTATTTATCCATTTACATGGTACTCCTCTCATCAAGTGCTCAAAGACCCACAATTGAGAACATGGGTTTCTCCTGCAATCTGGTACCGACTTAACCTCAGTGGACTATTTCAAAATACAAGGGTATGTATTACTGATTTTTGTCTTTGATCACTGAAATTGAGAATAACCCAAAAATGGCCTCTTGGCAGGTTCGGTGTCTTGATTCGCATGGCAACGACCGAGTTAAAAACAAAACATAACTTCACAAATAGTACATCTACTCTTAGGAGTGCCGTAGAGGTCATCAAGATTGCTCCTCAGGTAAAGGTGTTTGCAACACAAGCTTAATGACCAGAGTTCAATCTGCAGAACTCAACTAAAGATGGAAAGACAGAACTGACTCCAGGAAATAAAGTTATCCAGAGATCTAAACCCCTGTGTACGCGGCATGTGCTCCCACTCATCCGCATGCACAATAATAATGAATATATGTTTTCAATTAAAAATTCCAATATCATAATAACGGCCTTCCAGGCAAGATGTGTCCACTGGCACAAGAGCAGATTATTGATGCAGATAATCTACTGCTCTCTGAATTGGATTTGAATATTGATCCACAGGAAGGAACTCATGTGCAATACTATAAACACGATTGAACTCCATGGCTAGGGAAGCTGCAGGTGCTGCAGGACAGAATATTTTGATGAATAAGTATGTTGCCGATGCCCCTTCTAAACACGTATGCCATGAGTACTGTTAATATAGAGCCTCATAATTTTTCAAGGTGCTGAATATAAGTCCATTGAGTGTTTAGGTGTAGATAATATGTGCGTATCAATGCCCTGTCCCTCAAGGCTCAGGAAACACTCTGTGAAAAGGAACAGAAAGAATGTAGGAGCCAGAGGATTGGTAGGCTTGCTAGGAAAGGCTGACCTGTGCATACAGGATGTGACATGGGGACTGGAGGCAACAATTAGGTGACAGATGAGATTAAGATACATTATATGCAGGCCTACAACTTATGTATATAGTAATTAATTAGTTAATCAGAAAGATGAAAGTCAAAGTTTTTACCATGGCCTGCAAAACCCAATAAGGCAATTCCTGCTTCCAGGTACTAGATCACACAGCACCATTTATCCATTTATCCTTTCCAACAAATGGGCCTGTTTTTATATTTCAAAAATGCAATAAAATTTCTGCCACAGGGATTTTAAACTGTTGGCTCTTAAGATGGGGCATTCTCTGTTCTTTATCTTCCAACCTACTATAATCAACACCCAGAGAAAAGCCCTCTGTGATCTTCAATAGACTCATGAGAAAAGTTACCAGACAAACACAAAATTGGGAGTTTTTTAATTTTTTCTTTTTGTTTGTATATTTAACTAGAATCTGAAACTTAATGAGAAACATAATCTCATGATACTGAAACTAAGTGATGCAGAAATAATCTGTTTATAGCAGTAATACAATTTTCAAAATATTCATTCTTCCCGAAAAGGAGAAATAATTTTTTAGGTTAGTTCGTGATCCTCACATAAGAATGTCATATTCTCTTCCCATACTGATAATTATCCTTCATAATGTTTAACATGAGTACAAGAATGACATATAATTTTAGAAAATTAGAAAAATCAATAAAAACATTATTGCCAATTCCATCATGTAGTCATCTATATAGCTTTTTGGTGTACATTTAATAAAATACAGTTGCTTCAGTACAAAAATATGTTAGTTCATCACTGGCAACATGAGGCAAAACAAAGGCAGACAGAGAGAGAGAGAGCAGTACTGTGAGTCCAGGCTACAGGCAAAGGACACAAGGTGAGCCAAAGCTAGAAAGGGGGTATAGAACAAAATTCCTTGACTAGCCATTATGAAGGAAGATGATCTGCTGAAACACTGAAAGGACTCTGTTTTCCCATTTCTAAAAGAGACATCAGGGAGCACCTCATTTGCAAAATGTCTTCGGAAACAAGCAAGACAAACAGATGAGAATTATTACACTGAGCGACGGTTAATGTGCAACATGTTCGACACCTAATAGACAAACGAGACGTGGAAAAACCTCCAAGACCAGATGGCTGTTCTTATGTCCTTTCAAATGTAATATTTTTCAGCCTGAAACAGAGACAAGGCATAAAAAATGGGTGGGGGTTTAGTCTCACTGCAAGTAGCTGGGGAAAGAATAAAGCCCCTTTCTGAAGCTGCCATCCTTCACCAATATTGCATTAAAAAACAAAGACCCAATAGAAGTGTCAACTCCTATCAAAATCTTCTGTGACTTTCATAACAATAAAATTCATACTGAAAATAAACTAAAATATTTCCTCATGCAATGGATGCCTTATTTCATAGTGCTGTCAATCTGCTGGAAAATCTCTTAATACATCAGCAATTAGGTACACGGCCACTTTAGAGCATGCACGCGTGCAGTAGATTTGTATTTTACTTCGTCTTTTAATATGATATTATTCAATTATAGTTCTCATATTTCCAGCAAGAAGAGCTCTAGACAGCTGGCTGAGTGAGTCATTCTGAGTGTTCTGGGAGACAGGCCTGAGATTCATTTGCTCTTTGCTTGTGGGTATCTATTAATGAATCTTCCATCTTTCTCTCACTGTCCCCTACAGCCATGGTCGCTTGTAGAAAACACAGATTTACATAGCACAAAGGCTTCTGTCAATAGCATTAAAGCTCTAGTTATTTAACTTTCTGGTCTTGGAATAGGGAAAGGAAGATCAGAGGAGGAAAAAAATGCATAAAAATCATTCCACTTGTTAAACATAAAATATCGGATTGAATTTGTTTTGCTTTGTTTCATGTTTTTTCCTTATCTTGGGTTGTTATTTATAATTGTGAAGCTGAATCCCAGAGGGCAAGCTGAAGGTGTTACCCAACTGTTCTGGAAAGATGTTCTTATTGTAAATGGAGCTTTTCAAACATGCATATTCTTAGAAATGACCATTCTTTCTTTTCTTTAACTTTTCTAATGAAACATTCATTGTATGCTACCTCTCTCTTGGTAAAAGCTGACTCTCCTGAATCCATTCTGTTCATTGATCTTATTGTTTGAAATAGCACAATACAAGGCACTTTGATGGTATCAAGCAAATCATAGAGAATATGGGCTCAGACAGCATTTCTAAAGCAGATCACATTAGGCCTGATGCCTAATCAAGAACAGGTGATATTTTATTTGCAAGGTGAATGATCTCATGCCTTACTAGGGTGTGTGCTATAGAGAGAAGGAAGCAGACTGATGGCAACTTAAGGAAAAGAGCAAGACAGTAGGTTGAGGCTGAAAGTGTTTTCATAAGGCTTAAGGAGAGTCGCAGGAGAAGTTTGTACTATCACACAGACTTCTGGACTTAGTGCTCCTAGAGGTACGTGGTGCAATAACTCTTCAGTAGACATGTTTCCTCACTCAGTATGGCCATACATGTCTTATATATTATAGGTAGAGAAAACCCATGTGTTCACAAGTCAACAGACTTCGGCCTCTTCTCTGACATACTGAAACAGATGTACACCCACGATTGGACAACAGAAACAATGAAGATATTCTACAAACCTCAAGAACAAAACCTCACTCTAACTAGACACATTCATTCCTTGTCACTATAATTACCAGCTGGTGATATGACCCCAAGCCACTTTCCTTTATATCACTGATAAGCCAGCTGTCTAGTGGCAGCTATTGGGGAAGAGGGTGGAAGGTTTCATGGGAATGGGTGATAAAAGGAAGAAAAACACGACAAGACTAGTGTTCCCACCTTACATTGTGTCTATAACCAGTCCTTTGCAGGCTCCATGATTAGACCTTATTCACAGCTTTATTTCTACAAGTTCCCTTTTGTCCCTTCCAGTTCACTGTCTCCAGCACTGAGACTCTTTGGTGTTTTTCTTCAGGCAATCCCAAATCCCACCCTCAATTTTTTTCTTTGAGACAGAATATTTCTGTGTATAGCCCTGGCTGTCCTGGAGTTTGCTAGGTAGGCCAGGATGGTATTGAATTCACAGAGACTCTCCTGCCTCTCTAGTGCTGGGATTAAAGGAATGTAGCACCCTGCCCTGCTGTACCAGCTTCTTAATTCTTCTTTCATCATCTTTTTCTAAAATTTATGTTATAAGTTTACATCCCCAACAAAGATATAAATTCCTATATTCCCTTCATAAAGCCAAGTTATTCACTGCTGAGTTAAACAGCTACATGTCTTGGCTTCTTCTAGCTGGTGTCCCTCAGTGTCTCTCCATGAATGGCTTTCTTCAAGTAACTGAACTATTCACATACTCCAAATATATGCTATGCCTACTTACATTTCCATGCCATGGTCATCCCAATCCTTCATTTTGGAATTTCCTTCTCTTTCTACCTAATACCCAGTGAATCTATCCAGCCTCTTTCATCTCCGAAGCCATTCTTGATAGCTAGTATACAATGTTCTTTACAACCTACTTAGCATCACAACTATCTGAACACCACAACTTTTCATCCTTTACTATTAATTATTATTTGTTACAATGTCATTCTACAAAGCAGTATTTCAAATTCATTAGAATAAGGTCCTTATCATATTCTTTGCAAAGTATCTACAATGTTTCCCATTTAATATTCTCATTGAACAGCAGTTAAACAATCAGGTACTTAATTAACAAAATTAGATTTATTTGAAAGCTCATTACACAAAAAATTAAATTTAACAAGATCTAAAGATAAGATATCATAAAAGTAAAATTTCTTCCAACAAGCAAAACTCAAACAATTGAAGTTAAGTAACATCTTGTTAAGATGAACATTCAGGATTTTACTCAGGATGAGGAGAGGGTTAGGGCCATGAGACATTTTACCAGACTTTGTGCTGCTATACTACTTAGAAGCATCCCAAATAAGGCAGGATAGTTCAGGGTGAACTTGAGTTTGGGTTGACCTTAGTTTAAATCTTGAAGACTTATCATGCTTTGCTTTGTGACTGCATAGATGTTAAACAACTGGTCTAAACTATGACACTAATGATACCTTAAAGAATTGTTATAATATAATGTATGCATAAAGTATTTTGCATAGGGCTTGCCTTAGAATAGTAACTGCCTCTTATTGAATAATGAGTATTTTTAGAACAATATTTCAACTTTAGTAACCATGTATCTAATTTATTTTTTCTAATCTATTAAATTTTATATTTCTAATATAAATACTTTTTTATTTCCAGTTTCAATTTAAATATTTCTAAATTAAATAAACCATTGAGTCCTTAAATTGTGATAACAGCTTCATTTGAAATACTACAAGTTTATTTGTGGTTGGTTTGATGTAAATATTTTTAATAAAGAGCATTTATCAACTATGAATGCCATAAAGTAAACCATAGTTTTAAGTCTAAGAGCTAAGAAACCTAAAGAAAAATAAGTGGAAAAATACAACTGTTAAAAATAGAGACTTAAAATAAAACAGCAGAAAGCTAATTTGTCTGATTGTCCAGTTATGGCAGAGATTAAAACAGAATTGTGCTCACTAGGTGGTAAATGCTCTCAATTCCCATTGTTTCTGGTTCGTTCTCCCAGATTCTGTAGGAAATCTATTGAGAAGCTTTGCTGTGTTCAGAACAATGGGTACAAAGTAATGAGAAAGGCATCCTTCCTGCCTGAGTTGTGGAGCCTGCTAGGAAAATATCACTGAATAAGAAAACACACACTTTTCAAAAAATTTAACTTCCTGCTTATGATAATAAACAGAAAACTGCTTCTCTACATATCTGATGCAAAGTTTGGTTGGTAAATTCATCTTATACTTTTTGGAGAAGAGGGAAATTAATAATACAATTTACAAACTCATGACTTTAGTAGCGAGGGCTCAAATATTATGAACCATTTAGAAATAATATCCCTTTCATTCTCAGTGGCACTTAATAACTTGTTCCTTTACATAATTTTTACACTTAGATGTCATGACTTCCCTGTAAAGCAAGCATTTGGACCTCCACTTTAAGGATGGGCAGGCTGCCACTGAGAGATCAAACTATAGAATCATCTAACACATAGCCTATATGGCAACTAGTTACGTACAGAAGCCAGGAATGAAAAAATAGCCTGGTGCCCATGAGGAAAATTTCAGATCTGAGAGTTCTTCTCCTGATACCACGATCTGTTGCCCCAGGTTTTATGTATTAAGACTCAAAATGAAAATTAAATTTTGCCTAAAAGGGGCAGAGTTAATAACTAACATTTTCTATGCTTCACAAATATTTTAAGAAACCTCAGAGTTTAAAATGTCTATCATTAATGTCAAGTCACTTCTATCTTAAATGTATTTATAAAGAATGCCTTTTAGCATTGTGTCACATATCAATACTTTATTAAAGGAAAGAGGTGAGATCTGTTTATCAGAAACTGGGAGTTACTTTCAATATAGTCTAATTTTAGTAACTTTATTCAATACTTGCCTTTCCAACAGAATTCAAAAAATGCAACTGAGGAATTTCTTGCCCTCTATACTAGTTAATAGAAATGTCCATTTCATAAATGCTAAAGAAGCCAGATTTTTGCCTTGTTTGGGTCACAGCCACTTTTAGAAATATGAAGAGAAAATGATTACTTAAGCAAACTTCCTGGCAACATGCTTTCAGGTTACTGAATGCATACTCCTAGATAACCTCATTTTTTTTCTAACCTAGAATTTAAGAACACAGAAGGAATTTAGAGACCATGTGTACTATCGTTTCTTTATATGTTTGAAAAAAAATTGTATGTGAAGAAGACAATGTATTAAAAAAACATAGTAACGAGTTTTCCTTACTCCAGCTATTCTTGAATAGGCTGGAGGTTGTGGATGACCTTGGCTTCCATAGTAGCTGTGAGTTTCTATTCTGCCTATTAACATGGATGGTAATGACGGAGGTCGGCAAGGTGCTCGCCTACAGAGAGGCCAAGGAAGCTCTCACTCAGGAAGTGACTTTCAAGTCAAATGTCAGTAACTCTTACTTAGCCATAGTTTATTTTTACAGAAAAAAATATGTAAAGGAAGAAGTTCGTTTTTATCTTTGCATCTTCCAGAAACTATGAGTTTGCTATAGGCAGTTTAAAAATCCATATGATTCCAAACAATAAACTGAACAAACTGAATGCTTACTATTATCTTAACAAATTAAAAAAAAAAACTTCTAGTAGAGTCTCAATTAATGATTTCTTCAATACTAAATTTCACTCTTCCTCAATTTCATTATTTATTATGTTCTTTATTTGACCTGCCCTTCCCCATCAAGAAAAGGAAAAGAAAACTACAGATTATTCGTTTTATTCAGGAGAGAAATTTGATTGACAAGAACAGAGGTCATTGACCAGTAGAACACTTCCATTTTACTTTGAGAAAGCTTTCCAAAAAAGCGATCTTCATTCCCTATTGTTTGAATAAGTGTTGTGGAAAGAGAAATGGCTGGGGTAAGTTGGCCCAAACCTACAGCCATTGTCCATAAGAGATACAGATATAGAGCATGATTAGCTAAGGTCAGGATGCAGAGAGCAAGAATTAGGTCTATGCACACCTCAAGGACACTGCTAAATTGAGGTGAATTACTTCAGTGAAATCATACAGAGACCACTAGGCTTTGCTCTGCAAGCAATTATTTACTGCTTGAAAGCCAGCTCACGTCAAGATAACGTCTAGAATCTTAAACAGCCTTGATTTTTAATATATAAAAAGTTTAAAGAACATTTTATTAAGTTGAAGGCAAAGGAAATGCTACTTCAAATGAATGTCTTCACAGCATTATAGATAGGAAATTATGTGTACAGAGTCATGGAACACTTTGATCCTGTGTAGGATATGTCGAACACTGTTTTTCAGAGAAAGATTATGGAACAAGATTGTGTGTGTGTGTTTGTGTGTGTGTGTGTGTGTGTGTGTGTGTATTCAGTATCGAGGTAAAATAGAACTAAGCCACAGGATTCTGAATTAGGATCAATATGCCATATAGAGTGGCAAATATATGCCCAGTTATATATGAGAAGGAAAATTGAAGAAGGATATGGTACCTGGTGAACCAGGAACCTGATTGAAACTCTATGTACTCATAACCAGAACACAAGTGAATAAAAAAGATGCACTCAAATTCTAGTTCTACCACACACCACCCAATTAACAAAGTTGTAGAGTTTCCACATTGCAATGGTTTTCAAGTATAAGTTATTTTTCTTTGACTAAGAAGTTCTCCTGCTTTAAGAATAATTAAATAATGGTTGGGCCCATTCATTCATCCATAAGAGTCTTTGGGCACTGTTGACTCTGATTGGCATGGAATAAAAGGGACACTGTTCAAATTTCCTGCACTTAGAAGGGTTGTGTTCTACTGAGAAACACAGATAGTAGATATTTCTACAAAACTCTATCAATGACTTTTCTTGGTCATGTGACTAAATATCCAAATAAAAGGTAACACCATAGTAGGACACAGGGACAGGATTTGCTCAAGAGACAAAGTACTTATTTTGGCTCATGGATTCAAGAGATAATCCATCATGGTTGGAAAAGCATGGTAGATTTTATGTCACCAATACCATGGGACAGCTTTCTCATATCTTGGAAGTTTAGGAAGCAGATTTTGGTGCTGGAAATAGGGTAAGCTATAAAACTCTCATGGCCCCAATGGCTCTTGATTTACTTGCTAGGTTTCATGTTCCAAACCTTGCTCAACTTCCTAAAACATCGCTTGGGACTGACTAAGTGTTCAAATGCATGAACCTGTGTCAGGACATTTCACATTCCATCCACAACAAAACATCTGCAATTGTTTTCACTAGTACTAAGGACAGACTCCATAGTGAGTAAGGATAAGAAGAAAATCTGAAGAGAGGGCTTACTACGTTCTGATAGTTATTGAGGCAGAAGTAACTGAGCAATAAAATCAAAACACACAGATAAAAAATTAGCACTGTGCATGTTATAAAGAAAAAGATACAGAATAAAGGTTATGAATGAAGCGGGAGGTCAGAGGGAAAATGGAGAGGACATGAAAATTCTATCAAAATTAATATGAGTACAGAGCATGAGTAATCATCAAAACTGCCTCCAGCCTTTCTTTCCTGCAGCATGCTGGATGGTATTTGGAAGTCAGTGGACATTTTTACTTTCAGATTTCTGATGCTTCCATGATTCTATTTCTTCAATCAGATATTGTCTAGAAGCAACAAAGACTTGAATGAGGCTTTTTGAGCCCTATGTGGTGATACTTACTTTCAAGAGGAGAATGAGGCAATGTTGGTATTTTAAGATAAAGATCAATATTCAAAGTATAGCATAAATTCATGAGGTTTCTAATGTTAACACTTATAACAATAAAAACAAAAGATTGTACTGGTGTCACTCAATGGTAGTAATTGAGTTATCTGATGAATGGATTGATGGAGGTAACCAAGGACAGCGCAGAGAAGGAGCAATGGCAGTTACCTTTATAAAAGTCGAACTGCAGGAAAGAGGACAGTGAGAAAACAAGCTCTTAATTGAAAGATAAAGGTGAGGTAAAATGACAAATTAGTTTTGTTTAGTTAAGAAGAATAATTAAATAAAGTCGGGGATATGGTCTCACTTTCTATGTACACTTCTTCGTTCTTATAAAAAGGATCAAGAAAGCAGTCTAGGGGTACAAGCAAATGGGCATGGCCAGACTTTCTCGAGAGAGAATGATGGGATGCATACTTCAATAATGACAGTGAACTAAAACGTCCACGGAGCTTCCTGGAATCCAATGTAAGTTCAGCAGGTGCAGTTTGCATTGCCATTCTGCCAGTATCAGTTGACGATATGCTAGGAAAGGGCTCCCACTTTCTTTTCCCCTATAGCATTTTCCTGGCTTGAAAAGCAGTCGGGGCCATTTGGAATACTACACTTATGAAGACCCCCACATCGGTGATGCAGTCACCCGTACAGTTGTGCAGCTTGGTATCTGTCCAGTGAAGCCTGGTGGATCAGTTCAGGAAAATTAGTATTTTTCCCTCATTTATTTCTAACTAGGTATTTATAATGAAAGCACTTAGCTCATCCTGATTCCATAATCTATGCCAAATTTTTAATTGAAATGTAACTAACCTGCCCTAAATGGTAGTTAAACATAGATTCAGACTTTAAGAGGCCAGGGTTGTCTGGTCCTTACAGAATTTTAAAAATACAGATAACCTTGAATTTTGGAACAGGACATGGGAATTCCAAGCTCTCTACAATGGCTTTATTTTGTGTTATCATGTGCAGATCCAAAACATGTAATGTAGGCAAAAAATATTGTGCAGCCATGCATATTTCAGTTTTATTGCTTGCCCTTCTGCGGTCCCCTCCCTCACTTAATGACCTTCCCACATGTAAGGGCCTTTTAGGTAGAAATTTGTGAAGCAATATTTGGTTAAATAATGCTCACAGAAAACAGGTTAAAATTCTTTTCTGTACCCTATATTTTAGGAAAACATTTTATGGTCATAAAAATGAAGACGAATGCCCCAAATAAGTTTCATTTACTACCATGGCAATATTTCTACTAAAGAAAAATATTTCCCCAGTGTCTTTTCCCTTTTCTAGCCCCTTTAACTGTTGTATAACGTATAAATGTATAATGGCCTAATATTCACTGTTTTGCATAAAGTGAGTATAACCTAATACTTAAAAAAAAAAAAGTATGAGCACTTCTGAGAGAAACAAAGAAAATAAAAGCAAAACAGGATGAAGAGGCAAATGGATAGAAGGTCATTCTTTGTCTCTGTAATCTTGTGTGCTACCTTTCCAACAAGACAGCGGAAGAGACCTGAGATTTCAGTGCAAAGGGAATGTTTCAGAGATGAGGTTACACTTCAAGTTAACCTAAGATTTTTTGATCTGTCCATCAAGGCACTCAGTGAACAATGACATAGGGGACAGTGTCATTGAATTTATATTCCTTTCACCAAGTATATAAATATTTTATTTTTATTCCAAGTCTTTTTTCTTATATTGATATGTGTGTGTGTGTGTGTGGGTATATATATATATATATATTAGTTTTCTAGATCACAATAAATTTTCAAATATTCCCATGATGCATTGATATAAATTCCTTCTGAATTCAAAAGAGTGTTGATGTTTAAGGAGGAAGCATGCATTATGTTGTAATGAGCAAATTCAATAAGCTACTATCTCTGAGATTGTAGCTGTAGGTCTGGGAGTGACTATGAGACTATGTAACTTGCATAAGTAGGAGTCTTGTGCTGGCAGCCTTTGATATGTTGTAGAATGGTAAAAGGCCTTGAAAATATATTTCATAATTTAACAAGAGGCCTACATACTAAGGGTTGTTTTTTCTACTTACAGAATTGTTGAGTTTGTATTTTCTAAATGTGCGGGATACACACCATGCCCTTATACCCGGTTTCAAGAGCTTTATTGCCTTTTGTGAGGGGTAGAAAATATTTAACCTAATATCTACAAGATATGCCATAAGAAAAGTTTCTAGAGAAAAAAAGGGTAAAAGCAACAGTTTTAATCCCAGTGAACTTTATAATGTATAAAGCTGATCTGCCTTCACCTGGGCTCCTGGTGGCTAAGATAAATCTGTATTTTATTACACATATGTGAAGAGATGGAGAATAATATATATAAATGTTTGCTGAATCCACAGTGAAATTCTGACTCAGGGAAAGGAAAACATTTCTATGCCAGAAAAGAATGCAAACTAGAGGAAAATGAAATATTTGCCATAACAATATTAAAGGCTCAAGGTAATTTCAGCTATTCCCAGGAACAAGCTACTTCAAAGGGTATACCTGAAGTACACATCGGAAGTTGATGGAAGGATTGAAAAAATAAGATCTGTAAAAACATTAAAAGTAGCATAATCAACCAAGACTTATTTCATTTATTTTATTGCAGAGATTGGAAGACCTATTTCATGTTTACTTGAAATTTTTTAACATCCCTTGTAATCAAAACAGTGTGCCAGTAAACTCTCCTCTAACTACCTACAATGGAAATGAGAATCTCCATCTCCAACTTTGTCAGAGAAGGGTTAATAGGATAGTTAGGGCATCACAGAAAATGCTTCAGTTAGAAAGATCAATGCAAGGCTGGAACATCTGCCTATGGGGAGTCCATTCACCCATTCTTAATCAAGAATTATAGCCCTTTAAAAATAAAGAAGTGAAAGAAAATGAACAGAAGCACAAATCCATAGGCTTCCTTGTAACTAGTGTCAATTTTTCTTGTGCAAAAATTATTCCAATATTCAGAAACCTCTAGTCTATTTGAGAAGAATGAACTAAACATTGGTTAAATGGCCACATAATGTGAACATCTTATTTTGTGTTGATATGAAGCTACTGCTGTTGGGTTGAGAGGGAACCCATGAGTTCAAATAAGAAGGCTATGCTGTATTCTACCCACTGGGTGCTTCTGACATCTAATGATTAGAGGGTTTTGAGCATTAGAAGTCAGAAATTGACTTTTATTATACTGGGACCATTTCTAATGGATACTGAGGTATTTGTTTTAACAGTTTTTTTTTAAGAGTGTTTGGAACACTGAAGCAATCCTTAACCACTTAACTTCTGTGTAGAAATTAAGAAGACCCAAAGAAATAGTGTTCTACCTGAAAAACATCACAGAGAGTTCATATTGAATGAAAAGAAGACATGAGGAAAGAGGATTCATTTGGGTTTTCAGTCTGGGTTGAAAAGGCCTATATGCATGTACATTCAGTTCCAATGTGAGAAATAATGTGAAAGTGGATATGAACATAGGAGACTAGGTGTATCTGGACATTGATGGAGTTCCTGCAGCTATTTAATACTGCTTTGGCTACTCGGCATGGCCCTTCTCTCTGGACAGCGTTAACTCTTACATTCCCTGTGTATTTGACACTGTAATATTCTCACTTGTACCCTCCCATATTAAACAACACTACAGGACTACTCTTCATCAAGGAGTTTGCACAAGGAATGTGCACATGTCTATTGTCTTTTAACAGCACGTTTTTTTGTTTTTTTTAATGATTTCTATTTCACACTTAAATTCTTTAACTGTTATACTTTCTTTTTACAAACTTGTTTCTATTAGTGAAGAAAGTATGCACAGAGATAGGAGAGAGAAAGAGAACGAGAGAGAGGGGGGAAGGGAGAGGAAGAGGGAGAAGGAGAGGGAGAGAGGGGGGAGGAGGGATAACTGCAGTGGAAAATGTGTACTTGTGTGAACAGAAGTGAGGAAAAGTAGAATTCTTTCAAAATTATTAAATATTTGGCATACAATATCCATCCACCTTTACCAGGAATCAAACTAAGATCATAGACAGTCAACTCTGGGTCACCCATGGTTTTGTTGAATTTTACTTTTTTTCCTTAAACAAGTGATATTTCAAGCCAGAACTATACCAAAAACAAATCCTCGCTCCCCATGTCTTCATTTCACTCGATATATACTTTCTGAGATGTTTTTCTGATAAAACACTATTTCTTTGGTTGTTCTTAATTTTCACATACAGGCTAAAAATATTCACGTACTATAGAAGTATATTTCAGCAGAAGGCTATAAAAATGACAGTGTCATTGCAGGTACATGAAACAAAGCAATGACAAACTTTTACTTTGTCAATTCCCTGATAAGACCTGGTTTTCTGAATTGGGTAGTTTAAAGAAAGACACAAAGGAAGTTTAAAGAATGCAAAATATTATTGTGCATAATCTATATCTAAGTGACAAACAGGAGTGTGTAAAGGAAATAACATTTTCTTAAATACATAAGAGTTGTGAATTTCATTACTTAAACCAATTTCTAACTAACCTTACTATTATTGGCTCATCATTTTATTTTTTCTTTAACTATCACCATCTGGTTTTCTTGAAGAATTTGAATTTATTTCTTTTACCATCTCTGAATTGGGAAGTACATGTGATACACACATTTGATGAGAACAGTATAACAAAAGGTGGATGATCCACGCTCATGATTAAGGAATAAATGCAAGGCTCTTTGTAATGCTCATAGTACCCTGTGAGTAAATTTATCTCTAACATAGCCATAATGTCTTAACATTCATATCTTCTTAGACAATATCACTTGGAATTTTCTTATGGATGTCTTGTCTTCATAAACATTTTATGAATGGCAAATATTTCTAAATAGAATTCCTGAATATCTCTATGATAAGCACCAAGTTACAATCACATTAGTTTATCCTGGAAGAGTAATCAAAAGAGAAAAAGGGGACAAGTTTAACTCATCTTGAATTAAAACATGTTAAATCTGAATTAAATATAATACGTGCATATGCTGCACATGGCCTCAATGGGAATATAAAGTGTGGTTAAAGAATGTCTCTACAGTGCTTCAGATATGTGTCCTTCTACCTTACCTCCCATCCTTCTTTTGAATATCCTTTTCAAGTATGCTTTAGTATTTCATTTCAGGGCACCCACCCCTTCCAAGGCAATGTCACCAAGATGTCATTTACTACAAACCAATTTCCACATAATACATAAGCCAAATTCTCCTTCTGAAGCCAATTTCACTGTAAAATTCAATCTAAGTCCCTTTTATCTGAGTAAATTATTTCTCTTTCTATTAGGTGCTTATGGCTTTGAAACACGTACACACATCTTCCTTAGCCAGGCTGTATGGACATAATTCTTTCAAACTTTCCCAGTAAGTCAGCATCTCTCTGCTAATCAATTGTGAAACTCTCTCTGGATTGCTTCCAACCTGTCTACTTATTTTTGGTAGGCAGACTAACCAAACAGAAGAGAGCATTCTAGAACTCATGAATGTCATTGAGAGTAGAGCTGTCATCCTCTATTCCATAATAAATGATCTAAATAGATTGTACCCAAAAATAACATTAGACTTTGGGTGTCATGTCATACTAAAAGTGTGTCATCTTTCCTTTTTATCAATTCTCTTCTGTCTCAGACCCTCTTCAGTGTCTCTGCAATATATGCACATCAGCTCAAAGATTATTTGGAACATCTTATTTCTTCATAAACTTTTCAATTTACTTTTTAAGTTTTAAATACTGATTTCTTCTATAAAATATCTTAATATTGGTGATTTTACTTCTCATAAAATTCCTTAGAAGGATTTTTCGGAACTCTCCCAACTACACTATCTATATATTCATATCCTCATTGCTTAAGTCTTTTACTTAGTACTGATTTTTTTTTCTTGAACTTTTCAGTTCAATTCAACTCTATTAAATCTCTACAGTCTCACTCACTGTATTAAACACCAGAAGTGTAGCAGTGAAGCAAAAGCTATGACCACAAGGGATACAAACAAATAAATGTAATTTGAGTGTCACTCACTCCTTGTGTGTACCTTCTGAATATAGAGCCTGCTCCTGTTTGCTCATGCTCTGAAAACACTATATAAAATCTTATTGTCTTCAGATTCCATTAACAAATATCTTCAAATGACTGGCTTACTACTTCCTTGACTCTGTGAGTAAAAGCAAGTTAGCAGGTCCCAGAGATAAGTAAAAGGAATGTTTAATTATGTATGGATGTGCAGTCTAAATCCTGACTCAGTCATCAGTCTTCCAGTTGAGAGAAGCACCACCATCAGGCCAATACATGGGACTTAGCAAACTGACCCTGCACAAATAGTCTTCCTCCAGAAACTCAGTATATACAATTCTTAATTGATGATCATCCTATGTTTTCATCATCCATTCAATTATTTGCTCATCATATGCGTTATGATAGTTTATTTTGCATTCAAATTTACAAGTTTATTTTCATGAGATTAAAAGAGAAAGTTCATCTTTAGAACACTCAATAAAATCCTTCCCACATATACACTGAAGAAGAGTAGCTAGATTCCTACTCAGGTCATGTAACATGTAATAACCTTGTGTCAGAACATGATGCTTATGAAGTCTTGCCTTAAGGTAGTCAAGATTCATAGACTACTCTAAGAAGAAAAAAATACATCTGAGATCCGTGTCTCAGTTTCTTCATTTGCAAACAGTTTATGAGTAGCATCTCCGCTCACTGTGGTTCCCACATTGCATGCTCTATAAAGATTTACCGCGAGCACTGTGTGCTGCTTTGACACTTTCTGAAGATAATTTCAGCTTGATTTGCTACCATCAGAGAAGCACCTCTGAAATGTAAGCAAACCTTCTTTCTTTGTTGTCCTAATAAAACCTTATTCATATCTGCTATCATTCACCACAGTAAGCAAAATGCATATTCAAGTTTCCCAGTGCATCGTTGATCTTGTTTACTGAGTATAAATGTTCCAGCATCTTTCCAGAGCCAGGGTGAACCACAGGTTGAGAGGTGTTGCTGGGGTTAGAGGCTGATCCTGTCTTAGCTCTTGAATTTGCTTCAGTCCCTTTTCCCTTCACCTTGCTAACTGATTCCTTCCACTCGTTGCCCCATCTCTTCTTCCTCTATCTTACTGCGAGGTGTATGAGCTAAAAGAATTTTGCATTTCAGCTGACATCTTACCAGTTGATGAATTCTACACTGCGGTTTTCTCTAACCTAGATTGAAAACCTGTAAATCAGAGACTGTGCTGTCTCACACTATCTATCCTGCCCACATAAATCATCCACACATAAATCATTGAAATGACCTGCCAGCTAACCCCAAGTCACACTGCCAGCCCCTCCTCCTTTCAAATGGTGTCCATTCCATCTCAATTGGTGTCTAAGCCCGTGCTAATACTTAAATGAGCATGAATTAATTTAAAAATTAGAACCTTTGTGACAGAGCCCATTTAATACTAAAGTGAAAGATATAATATGTCCTGTATCTAGTTCTAAGAAGTTTATTCTAAAGAACTTATTCAGTATGCTCAGAAGTGTTTGATGAAATTATTTCTTCTTGCTGTTTAACTCTTCCTCACAGGCCTAAGAAATTTATACTTGGCCTTGTGCCCCCTCCTTTATAATAAAATCTACTAGATAGGTACTTTTTACAAGATAATAATTGGCATAGTGCTTCTTATTCTCTTATATCCTGGATTTATTTCTATACCTCCCTTTCCTACTTGTGAAATTCTTAATTTAAGCACAATCATAATAGTTTACAAATGGTTCATTGTTTATACTGTGGCCCCATGAAAATTCCCCATGATATTTTCTTTAGATATTTTAAAAAACTGTTTTTACAAGTGTATTTTAAAAAAGCTACTACACTTCTGCAGTTGTTTCCTTTTTGGTAGGCCTTATTTTTGTCAGTTCTAACTTACAGTTATTCAAGCACGTTAATATTTACCTGTCAGGTATTTTGACAGGTAAATATTTGTATATAATATTGTTATACACAAACCACAACATATGGATAGTATATTTACCAGAGTTGAATTTTTTTATACACCACCAAAATATTTGCCTGACAATGATTTCATAGTTCAGCAACTTCTTTGTGAATTTGCATTGACTTGAATATTTTAGCCAATTAGTGTGTTTGCCGAAATAGTTTCTTATTCACTTAACATAATTACAGAGCTGTGCTCAATGCTGTGAGTTAAAGGTGCTTCCGCATTCAGTGATTAGCCCTTTGTTTGACACTTTATAATTTTAACAAATAGGAGGGAAGAACCAGCTCTTGATCAAAATAGCTTTCTTCTTTTGTAAATTAACCGTCTAATGACCTTCGATAGGATTATCTCAGAATAAATTTCAGATAAATTGCCCAGGCACAATTTAAGGATCTTCTCTGAATCATCATACAGATGAAAGGAAAATAATTGTACTTTTTTTTTTCTAAAAAAGAAAAACATAAATATTGTTTTTAACTTTTTAAAGTATTGTCAGTTAATAATGGAACCTTAAGGTAGGAATCCAATGCAGAACTTGTCATGGGCTTGTTACGTAGTTGGTGGGTGAGACGCATTTGCTGCACGGGCGTTGGCATAAGAGTTCTTGCCAATATTAGAGTTTTTGCCACACCAACAAAAGCCTGCGGGAAAGTGATAATGCTATTAAGCCTGGATCCTTATGTCATGTTCTCTATGTGGTAGGTATGTTATTAAATGTTCTGCATATATTCTGTCATCTAACCTCACAGGGACTCTAAGAGGAGGTAACAACATTAGGCCCATTTTCTCTGATGAGAAAATACTGGACCATATAGTAGAGTCCTACAATTAGAAAGTGGCAGAGGTGATGTTTGACACAGGCCTTCTTAACGTCTAAAAGTAGACTTTGTAGGCAGGTCCTTCCTCTCATGGCAAAGGTATGGATCTAATAGGTGAAGAAAATGCAAGGATGTATCCAAACAAGACTGATCAAATACACAAAGCATTTATGCTGAAACTGAAGCCTGGTGTTTCCTGAGCTCTCAATGAGCATATTTTGTTGAGGCCAGATCTGGTTTCTGAACAAGGAAGTATCTCCATCCAAAAGGAGAAAGGAATCGAGTCAAGATGAAAGGAACTAGAGAGCCTAGCAGACACTGCCATACTGTGTGTGTTATTAGCTGGGACAACAGATAAAATTGAGTGGAAATGTGACAACTTTTAGATGGTATGTTACAGATGCAGGATCAAAAAGTAAAGCAGAGTCAAAAGTTATGTTTAATTTAAAAAAAATCTTTGATAGCTGCAGAAATTGTTTTGTTCTATTTTATAAGCTGCTTCATTGTGACAATTAAAATAGAACTTTAATATTGACAAGAACTTTAGGCTAAATAAAGTACAAAATATAGACATTTATCTCTTCCCAATTGCTTCTTTTTAGGTCAAATATGCTAAAAATAAATCTGAGCCTTAGTATTGGCAAGACAGGAGATTTCACCAGAATCCATTATGAAGAATAAGAATAAATCAAGTGAAATGGAATCCTGTCCATCTCAAAGGTTGAATGAGAAGGATTATGCTTGCCTGTATCCCCAGGGGTTTGCAGAGTTCTGGCCTTGCCACAGCATTAAAGAAAAATGCTGATGTTATCATGGGTTAAAACTAGTCCTAGATGCTGCCCTAAAGATGTTCTATGCAGCTTCTTCAAACCCCATATTGCTTCTGGATGCATAACTTGAAACATGTTGGTGATCTGAATATTAGAAATTGGATGGGCTGGAAAGAGTGTTGAAAATGAACTGAGGTGTAAGAAAGAGTGGAGATAGTATTTTAGCATAGCTGTGTTATATGACACTACCTTTCACTAACAGAAGACTTAGAATTGGGTTGCCTACCTTAAGTGCCTTTCATTTAGTTTTAATGATGCATCCTATTTTCTTTTGTAGCTTAAATTCCTTGACATAGTTTTCTGAATTCCATGCTATCCTGAACCGGCACAATCCTCTATAGTATTCAGTGCTCAATGAAGGACATGCTATTATGCACATTCTGAAAGTTTAACACTGTTTTGAGTGGTAGCATTTTTTTTTTCTTGAGGAACAGGGGAAATCTAGAGCAATAATTGAGTACATCATTATTTGTCACTGATAATTGCTGTACAAATCAAATATTATTCTGCTGAAATTTTACTCTGGCTTGGCCTACATAGAATTCCAATTATGTCAGAATATTTCATCTCAGAAGGATAATACGAGTGTATGCATTTCTGCATATCTAGGAAGTATAAGGAGCCAAAGTCGCAGAATTATTTAACATCTGCTCAGCCATCATTTCAAGGGTATTTAACCTTAATGGCATGAATATTAATTCGTATAGAATATAAAAGTTTCAGCCTCAACATTTGCTTTGCAGTGTTAAGTTAATCAACACATATCCATTGATTCGAAAGCACTCTGTTTGTAGCTGTGACTGAATGTGATGATTTTAGCAGCAAAGAAGGTTCAGGAGACTGTGGCCAGGGAGTTCATTACAGGAGGATGGATGATAAGGGCATATACTGAAAAGCAAGGAATGATAGAGAGGGAGGGAATTGTGATTAGGAGAAAAAAATGAAAAGCAGAGACTTCCCTGAGAATAGACATAGAGTGAACAGAGAGGGTTGTACCAGGCGTGCAGAAGAGAGGTGGACAGGGTTAGAAGAATGTCCTTATTTCACATACTCAGAGATGGACTCCTCAAGAAAGGAATAACTAGCTTTGGCACGGAAATTTTATTTATTTATTTTTCTGCAACTAAGATGTCTTTGCAACTCAATTTGCTTTGCATATGACCTGCCATTTCCACTGCCTTCCAGGTGAGTGTCACCTTCATCTTAGACCTTGTCTGTTCCTGGCAATGGCTGAAAGGCACTCACCCCGGACTCCTGTGAATATATCATCTAATGAAGACATCTATTAATACAGGCACATTACAGCTCACCATCTGGCTCTGCCTCTTGGACCCTTCTCCTCCCTACAGATCTGCACTCACACAGCACGCTGTGCCTAATCAATTATTTATCCATTTCCTTCACTGCTGCTAACAGACCCAGTCTCAGTTCTGGGCTGCAAGGCAGCTGAGAGCTGATGGAAGACATTTTAAGCCTAAAACCACTTTTCTCACCCAAACTAAGCATTGAGCTTCATAAAGTTCTTGTAATTTCCTTGGTCTGCCCTTGATTCTATCCCTTTGTGTGATCTTGCTGTGAGAGGCTGTATAGTACCATCCAGACTTTGAAACTATATTCTGGACGTGGAACACGTATTTTCCTCTCACATGTGATCTTGGTAAACTGTTAAACTTCATGTTGTTTTCCTACCCTGTAAAATCTGGGTAAAGGCTTGTTTTGTATACTAGCAGAATCACTAGGTTAAAGGTCTTAGCTGGCCTACAGTGTGCTTTATGGTTCTTATTTTATGGTTCAAATACCTTGTTGGTATTTTCCTCCTCTAATCTGCCCAAACACATCCCGTGTTCAATCCTTATCTCATCCTCATTAGTCTTTGTGTATCTTTCCAGCCTTTCTGTGTTCGACAGAAGTAATGTATTCTCCCTCTCATTTGCTCTTATTCCATTCCTCATTGTTCTTTTTCAGTTTTACTCTTATTAGAGCATTCTTAACTCTGAGATATCCTTCCTGCCCAACTGTTTTTGTCATTTCAAAAACTTTTTTCAAGCATAGACATGCTAAATAAATAAATATTTTCTTCAAATCTTGTCGTGTTGGTTTCTTCTTGAAAATACAGTTTTAGCTGGGTGTTTGAATTATTGAAAAAATATGAACTATTCCCTCTTGAAATATAGCTGAGTTTGATGTTTGCATCTGTTTGTTTCCAGTTGCATGACAGCTTCTCATGATGAAAAGCAGCTAGTGATTTGAAGACCCTTTCCCTCATTTGCAAGCTGCTTTTCCTCTGCCCCAGCTACAATTTGTAAGAAATGTCATTTTTCAGGGAAAGTTAAAAAGATTTTGATTAGTTGACTTAACGCTAAGTGTCATACTTTCCTCGTATTAAAAGAAAGCATTACCAAAAGATTGCATCTTCTGGAATCAGGTTATTTTGATTTTCTGTTAGTTGGGATCTTCAGTTGAATGGTCATTGGGTAACTTCATTTGTCTGGTTGAAAAGGAAGAACAGGATGTCTGAGTTCTACGTTTTTGTAAGTTTACCTTAACTGGAATTTCCCACATATGAGTTATCTGTTTTTTTTTTTTAAGTTCCCAGAACAAAGGATTTTACAATTCATTTGTATATTTTTTCAATATATCATTTATTCATTCATTCAATCTGGAATATATTGATTTTCCTTGAGCATTGGGAAAGACTTAGTCAAAAGCAGATACTTGTCTCCTGAGTTCCTTCACTCAGTTTACATGCATACAGATGATTTTATGAGACACCAGACATCAGGGACAACAGTCTCAATTTGGCAGAGTCACCATTCTGCAAGACAGCACAGGGCATTGCCAAAATGCAAATATCCACTGAGTGTTGTTCCTGAGGGCATGTTGCTCTCTCTGTGTTTAATGATGATTTGGTTTGGGGCTTGTGTCTAAGTGAATGGCTTGCTGTATTTTTTTTTTCAAACTGAAGACATAGAGGAAAATGAATATTTATGCTATCTTTGATTTTTCTAAATTTTCCACCAAACTGCCTGCCAGCACTTTAGTATTGTCATTAATAATTCAAATTAGAATATTGTAATTAAATTCCCTTGGGCATCACCTGAGAGGTTCTCTACAACTGTGATGCCTTAGGGCTCCCTGATCTGAATGGCCTTGTGGTTAGTACTTCGCGTAGATGTACATAACCTAGTACTTTTATATCTTGCCTGAAACTACCTCTCTGCTATAGTTGTTTGGCTCTGGTTGCAATTAGACTCACACTTTAGTGTGCTGTAAAAATCTCATTTGATGATCTATATCCATCTTCAATAAAACTTGGTGCTGGCTGAAGCAGGAGAAGCCTTTCACCCATAGCGTACAAGCCAGCACTAGGGGAAGAGTATCCTGATTTCTCCTTGCCTGATGAGGCTGTCAGTGACATTAATGACTCTATGCATTAAGGGTGCCATGGTCATTTCCTATATGGCAGTATCACTGAGGCTTATTTGAGCACAGAATAAAAATGTTATTCACTTCACCCGTTGGCACAGGTGTTTTACAGGCCCATTCCTCTCTGACTTAGAAAGCAAGAACTCTTTTACATATTTAGAGAGAGGTGCAAGGGTACAATGGATTAAGAAAGGAGAAATCAAACTACCTCAAGAGGCTTAAGGTATACTCTATACGGATCACAAGGGCGAGTAGAATTGCAAAAACAACCTAAACACCTATCATAAAATGTGTACTAAACAGCAGGAAGCAACAAAAAAAAGCCTACAAAAATTGAAGAGGTGTATTTTGTGGGCAGTGCAGCTTCTAAAACAACACTGTAGCATAGAAACCTTTGCTTTTCCTACTCCATCCCCACCTCTCAGCAGTGACTTTCCACACTGAAAGTTGCTCTCTCCCTTCCTTATCCCACATTATTTACCCTCCCTGTATAATAAGTTGGAGTCTGAGACTAATGTGCAGCATGACTTTCCTTGGCCAGGCAGGACATCAGAGACTGCAGAACGATGACAGCTTTGGCAGAGATCCAGAAAGGCTTTTTATTTACTCCCTTGTCTCTGTCCAGTGAGATGGGCTGCTACTTCTCCATGTGTGTTCAAAAGCCCCTGTGTGGCTGCAGCAGAAATCTTGGCAGGGTTGTGTTGGTTCACAAGAAAATTCTACCACTTTCCTTTATGCCAGGACTGAGGGACACTAGAGTCTTGGGTATGTTCAGAAAAGAACCCACCAATAAAAATAACAGTATTGGCCCAGCATGAGACAGACTAGCTACTAAGACGGGAAACCTCCACATTCCTGCTCTTTTGAGACTTTTATTTGAATTTTTACTCAACAATGGAAGGAAGATAAAAATATGTATGTGCTTGCCTGTATTTTAAAGCAAATTAATGTTTGAGTGATGTCTTTCTTTTCAGATTTGATGGGGTAACACGGCCAAATCATATTTATTTAGCAGCTTTTAAAAGACTTTAACCCTCAGCCCTAATTTTAAAGCTAATGGGAATTTGTGATTCATCAAGAACTTTAAAATTAGGGATCATTACTTTTGCTACATTTAAATTCAAATTACCTAGGCTACTCAATTAATCAGTCTTTAAACAATATTAAAATAGTCAAGGCTTGTCACTCTCTTGTCTATGATGGAAGGTGATTCAGACTTCATCCAAGTTGGTGAACCATTCTGAAGGGAGCTAATTTAGTATGTCTTACCATCCTTCTTCCTTTTGCCCCCCCATCTTTCAACCAAGAAGAGCCATATGTCTGCACCATCTTCCTGTCCCTTCTGGCTGTCACATGGCTAATTGCCCCTAAACAGCTGGATAAGACAATAGCTTTTTTAATGATTCAGCTTAAATATGGCCAAGCAGAGTGAATGCCGCTCTGTACCATTTCCCTGCAAAGAAATTATCTCCCTGAAATGTTTTTCCAATAAATATAATAACCTTTAAATCTTTTCTTTGTCAAACAATATCTAGTCCTTGTAAGATGTACCTTTATTAACGTTTTAGTTACTTTCAGAGACATCTTGTAAGCTTCCTTTTCACGTATGCACACACATGCACACACACACATGTGTGTGTGTATATATATATATATATATATATATGTATACATGCGCATATATACATATACGTATATATATACACATATGTATGTGTATATATATATATATATATAATGTATGTATATATTCAGAATTGCATGCATCGTAGTTTGTGATTAGAAATGAGAATGTTATATAAGTTATAATAATCTTGATCTAGAATTGTATTATCTCCTGATTTATCAGTCTTTCTTGTCTACCAGAAAAGGATAAATGGTTATAATACAATGTCAACTTTAAAATTTTGAGTGCTTCTGGGTGTGATAAGATAGCCAGATGGGGGTCAGTGGTTAAGGTACTTGCTGACAAATCTAACAATCTGATTTCCACATCAGAGACTCATATAATGGAAGGAGAGAAATTAATCCTTCAATTTGTCCTCTGACTTTCAAAAGCAATATGCAAATGTCTCTTCACGTAGACACACAATGAAACACACATACTCACACATACCTGTAAAAAATATGAAAGAGGAGTAATTGGTAAATAAATGGTAATATCCTCTCACTGGCTAACAAGAATATCTTTATAAGTGGACCATCACAACTCCAATCCTTTTAAAAAATATTTTATTCAGTTTATTTTATTCGTATGTGGGTTCTATCTGCATGTAGATCTGTGTACCAGTTGCATGTTAGTGCCCTCAGATATCAAAAGAAGATATTGAAGAGCCTGTAATTGGAGTTAGAGGTGGTTTTGAACCTCTATGTGGTTGTGGGACTCAACCTTGTGTCATCTGGAAGAACGGCCAGTGTTCTTACCCATTGAGACATATTTTCAGGACCTCTATTCATTCTTAATCAAGATTCCTTAGTATCCTAAGTTTATATAAGTCACTGGGTGTGCATAATATAGATTGGCTCTTCATTGAGGGTTAAGTATCTCTTTTTCTAAATCAAGATATATGGATATACAATCTGATATGTTAGATGCTAAACCTGTCTCTCTATTAATTATATTCATATAAATGTTCAGTCCACTGTTACAGTCTTCCTAAATTACCTGCTTAATATTGTCCAGCACCAGTGATTTTCATAGGTTAATTATTCCCCACATAAAAGAACATGAGCACTAGACAGTCAAAAGGTGTTACCTTGTCATTTGATTAACTCTCCTTCTTTGGTTCAAAGAAACAGAGTAAGGTCGCTAGTCATCAGTCATCTAAAAAAATCATTCCCCAGCCAGGGAACACCATGATTCATCAGTTCTCCACACCCCATATCAACAGGGCCACTGTTATAATGAGATCAAGGGAGGAACAGAAAGGTCAATGGTTTTGCTCCTACTCTGGGTCTTCATATGCCCTCACCATCAGCCACCCTATAATGACTGGGGATATTCAAGAGTGTTCTTTATTAAGCAGAAGAATCAGAGTCATAAGGAAGGTCTAGAGAAGAGTAAGAGTAGGTTTACGTTTAGAGGAGGAGGTCAGACACATTTCACCCAGCAGATCCTCATGGTAAAATACTTTTTGTGATAT
The DNA here is from genome assembly GCA_026225945.1 of Cricetomys ansorgei. Classification (NCBI taxonomy): domain Eukaryota; kingdom Metazoa; phylum Chordata; class Mammalia; order Rodentia; family Nesomyidae; genus Cricetomys; species Cricetomys ansorgei. The sequence goes on along the minus strand of JAMJFZ010003266.1, from coordinate 4,062,119 downwards.
TTACTTTTCTTGCCTACTACATCAACATGTGGAAGAAAGAAAACTCATTTTTAACATCAATTTTTTAAATGGTTTATTAGTTCAGAGAAGACATCTATTTCTTTTACTTATCTACAAAGCCCCCCTCTGAAACCCAGTCCAGGATCCTGGAATAGCAAATCCATCAAACTTATCTTCCAATTTCCATTAGTCTGCTGTTTCTTTGTTGCTAAGCTCCTTAAAGTCATGGACGGATTATGATTCTTTGAGCATGTGCTTAATGGTATGTGTAGAAATAAAGTATAAGTTCAAGTCTCTTAACTTGCTACTCAAGGGAAGCTTATAAAAGCACATTTTTGTTCACTTCATTTGGTTGACTCAGAGATGTATTCAAACAGTATTCAAAATACCTGAGTATCCCAGTATTCAGGATGCTGAGGCTGATTTTGAATTCAAGGCGATGTGAGCTACTTTGTTCATTCTAAGACAGAATGTACTATATACCAAGAACATAGGTACCTTTTCCAAAGTCCAAAATGGAACCTTTAATTCTATTCCAATGCGGTACACCAACCCTCTTACAACTATTACTTGCTTGAGTACCCACTGTATCATTTCAGCTAGAAAATGCATAGAGAAACCTGTTTTCTCCACTTTCCATACATGTACTTTTGGTTCAGAAATAAATTCTTTAGGTCTTAGCTTCCATGTGTTCTAAAATATCAAGCCACATGTCCTAATACCAAGTGTGTCCTGTAGACTCTGGAAACCATGACATTACCCACTCATATGTAATGTCATCATCTCTACAAAGCTCAGGTTGATGGTCCCTGTTTTCCAAGAGGTTACATTTTTTTTTTTTGGTAAGGAAAGAGAGAGATCTTAGAAACAAAAAACTCTATGTTCATAATTTATAGATATGGAAAAAGATGCAGCGCTCAAAGAGCAATTAGAAAAGGACCTTATTCTTTTCATTTTTAGGACTCAGCTTTGTTTTCCTCCTATCCTTTACATCTTTGTCATACTTCATGAAAGGACTGCCTTGGATAGCCGGTTTTAAGCAGGGTACATTAGCATTATCTTAGCACACAAAAGCCTCTATATTGTTTGTTCTTGAATAGATGGTTTTACTTTGCTTTCTTCTTTCATCTTTTGGTAGGTCAAATTATATTCTTCACTCTTCATATGATGAATGTCACTCTTTAAAATAAGAAATAATGAACCAGATTGTGTATGTATGTGTGCTTGTGTATGTTTGCTTTATTAAGCAAAACTGAAAGTTAAATTGAATTTAAATCAGGACCTTTTTAAACATTTTGAATTGCTCTTTTCTTTTACTTTCTGCTTCAGAAATCAGATTCTATATTGGTTTATTTTCAATGACAATATTTAGAAAAGGTTGTCACGTGCGATATCTGAAATGCCAGTTATAATAAACCATAGGTATTACTTTAAAAATTTGCCTTTGGGGTAATATTACCAGTTAGTTGTATCATTTACACTTAGGAATATACACACACATGTGTACGTCTGTGTGTATATGTGTGTGTGTGTGTGTGTGCTTATACTTTGCTTGTTGGTCTAATAATCACTCTTTGAATGGATTGAGTCCACTTTCAGTTTAATCTAAGGATTATTTTTTTAAAATCAAGTTTGTGATGTAACTTTTAGTAAAATTAACTATATAGAATAATTTGTTTTATACTTTTAGATGAGAAAATCCTTTGTTATTAATCTCTAGTTTCTCATGGGATATATTATCTGCTTCTATTGTCAAAAGAAGTATAAATGACTACACTAACCCATTTAATGAATATATCTTTCTATATATCTATATATCTATATATCCATATTTATATCTATATCTAGATAAATACATACATAGATAGATAGATAGATAGATAGATAGATAGATAGATAGATAGATAGATAGATACAAATTGTTGCAGAGATAGGTATCTTTATAGAAGCTAGTTAATAAAGGATATTTCCTCTTAATGTCATCTTTTTTGTAAATATCTATTTTATATTACTCATTTCATGGTGTCTTATACAATAAATCATTCCATATAATATAATCATCCCAAACTGTACTCAGATCACACAGACACGTGTAGAACCTCCACTTTAGAACCTCCACTATCCATAAAAAGACTGTTATTATGTCACTGAAGCACAGCCTGCAGAGCTATAAGCTTGACTAAAACCATTCTTTTATAACTTCTCCACTGTATGCTTTTGTATTATTAACAGCAGAAAACAGACTGACACATCATGTATAAACATTTTCATCAAATTAACCCTGTCTTCTGCATATCTCCCTCACATACTACTTCAAAATGCCCTTCTCAGGGCATTACTTACAATGATTTACTATACAGAATACAGGAATCTAAAACTCTACACTTTGCTTTGATGACTCTATTCTGACCTTGTGTTTTAGGGATATAGTGACCAGCCATAACATCCTATATACCTCTCATATTTATATCCATAATATTACAGATAAGGATCTTTAGATTTAAATAATATAGTAAAAGAGTCAGTTAGTTACTAACTCTCAACAGCTAAAGTGAGAAAAGTAACATCTAATATATCAACATTAGATTATATCTTACCCTATCAATGGACCCATCATCAATAAGGAATTCTGGGTAAATGTTTGTCACATTCTGTATACTGAAATTTGTAAACATAAAGCAATTTCACAACAAATTTGATAGTTATTTTTTCTCAAGTATCAAGAAGTTAATAAGCTTCTTTAAAAAACAAACCAAAGAATCATTATCAATTCACCCAGAAATTTACCCAGATTAAAAAAAAAAAAAAAGTTTACAAAATGCCTGTTCTTAGAAACAAAATTCTGGTCATGTGAAATAAATTACAGGCTATAAATTACATAAAATTTCCAGAATACATACAAAACAATAATTACATATAAATTTCAACTAAATAGAATTGCATATTTATGTTTATATGTGGATGAAAAAATGACCCAAATAAAAGTACAGTGTTATGAAATTGAGATCTTTAATTCATACGTGTTTCTCTGTTTGTGAAATTTTCTGGACTTAATGTTTTGAGAAGAATATTCTTAAAGAGTAAAACTCAACGGGTTCCCTGTCATTAGCAGTTTGAGATCTGGGTACATGTATAAATTGATTAGAGACTGAAGGAAAACCTTGACATGTCTCCTTTTACCTTTTCGCATGTATGGGAGCTTTTATTTCCTTGTTTCCCTATCCTGATTTTTAACAAAGCAATATCAATACATTATATTTAAGAACTGACTTAGCATTTTCCAAGAATTTCCATATAACATTGTCACTCACCATTTCTACCATTCCATCACTGAGCTGGAATGTCATCCCATTTCACTAATCAGAAGTTGCCAAAACCAGCCAGGGCTCCAGCTTCCTTTTAAGCATCTAAGCGTTTCTAGCACTAGAGTATTTGTAACTAATAGCCATCTTTCCTACCACTCATTTGCCCCATTGAGAGAGATTCCTAGTATTCAACACACACACACACACACACACACACACACACACACACGACATGTATGTGAAATAGGTAACTGCTATTTTTCAATATACTTAGAACTTTTCAGTCTACCATCTCATGTCCATTAGAAAGAATAAGTCAAATCTTACAAACCCTTTAGCTTATAACTTTGGCTTTCAACCAAATGATTAATTTAGCAGGGGAAATGCAATAACAGGTCCCATAAAAGGGACAGAGGATTGTTTCCTTGAATAGGTTCAGAATGATTTCCAGCCTTACCACAAGAATTGTGGTAACCACAATAACATGGATTTTGCTTAAATACATTCAAGTGATTGACATTATGGATTTCATCCAAGGGCTCTACTTGACTGGAAATCACCAGGAGATGTCAGAGAAGATTAAAAATAGTTAACTAATGTATAATCAAGACTTAAGGAACTGATCAATGTTCCTCATAGAGAAGATAAATTAGAAATGTACATTACTAGACTTTATTTCCCAATAAATATCACAATGTCAATTGTTGAACGCTAAATATTTCTGCAGTCTAGAGTAATAGGACAGACATCTGCTTCTTCCTTGTAAATTGGCGTTAACCTAGTCCAGAGAACTTTCTGGAATTATGGCTATGGACAGGACCAAACATAATCCCACATGAAGGTATGTGTTATATCAAAACAATGATTTTCCTAGAAATTTTTCATTTTATATTGTTTTCCCATATATATTATAGTTAGTCAAGTTTTCTCCCATTTCATTAAACGTAAACCTAAAATAAAAACACAAAATATAAGTTCCTTTTTTCTTTACAAAAAAAAAAAAAAAAAACATGGAATTTGATTTGTAAAACAGAAAGAAGTAAAACTTATATTTAGTTTTCTATTTTTCAGGCTTTTCTCCCACCCATACTGAGTCTGTCTTTGCAATCTTTTTATTTGCCTCTAAATCTTAGAATCAGTAATCTTTGCTATATTGTAATTTAGGGTCCTGGCTAGTCTTGGAAGAATTAGCATGTTAGGATATAAGCATTCAGTTAAATTAAATTTTCTAATTTTATTTGATTATATATAAATATATATTAAATAAAATATTATATATAGGCATGTATGTGCATGTGTGTGTGTACCCCATAGTATAGGGCATACTTGTTATGCTTATTATTTATCTGAAATTCAAATTAATTGCCTACTTCCTTGTTTGTTTTAAGCCATGGTGTGTTCTATAATATTCCAAATATCTATAGCCTTCATGTGTATAGACTGCCCTTGGCCAGTCTGATCTACCTAAGTTCACCAAAGCACTCTGATGATTCAGGGTCCTCCAGTATGAAGAGGGGCATTTAATGGGAAGGAACATGAAACAGAAGCAAGTTAATCCTCTCACATTGACTACAGTTGTGCTGATATTCTACTAGATACTACTATAGCCCATGATTTGATTTCCACAAGTTTCAGTTGGATCTCAGATAATAATAATAATAGTAAAAAAAAATCCCTCTAAATGCATCTAATGTGATTGAAACCAGAGTGGAGAACCAGCACTTGCCAATCGCTCCTCAATAATTAGCATCTTTTGAAATAGACATCCATTTCCCTTCCAAAATCTTCATGATCAATTCTGTTATAAGGGCGGTAATAAAGATAATAGCACCTTAATAGGCTCCTCATGGGCTATTACCTTTGCCAATGAAGTAAGTGTGCTAGATTTAGTCAGTTGGCTGGTCTGAAAAAAAGTCTCATAATAGATCTTCAGCACCAAAGTAGATTATGTCCTGTTATTTAAATATATCATTAGATGTGATGTGTTATTAATGTTTTCTTTTCTGTGACAATATCAATTCCCCTACAAGATACAAAACTAAAGAACCTCCTGATGGATGGCAGAAGTGCAACGAAATGGGAGAAGGAACAATGGATCACAAAAAGAATCCAAGGAAGCAATAAGATATACAGAGAGTCACACAAAGGTAGAGGGTGGGAATATGTAGAATGAGTATGCCAGAAGAGGTTTCCTTTCATTCAGTCACACAAGGGCTTTCAAAGACAAGCTTTCAAGCCAAAAGAAAAGAAGAAAGGTCATTTCAAGAGGCCAAAGATCTCTGCTATAGGTAGGACTGGTGGCTTTCAGAATTCTTCCCAACTTTTCCCCCATAAGCACACCAGAGAACAGTTGGTCTTCAGTGTCGAGGGAGTGGCTTCTTCTGAGTCTTCATTGTAACCTCTTATCTTGCAGATTATCCATTGACTAGATAGGCACTGGCCTTGTCACTGCTGAGATGAAGGCTTATAGACAATGAACCACATTTGCTTTTATGCGCCTTGCTGAAATTTTGGCATCTTTTCCAAAGACAGAGAGAGAGGAAAAAAAAGAACAATTTATACCTGACCATAAAAAGATATAATAGCTATTGAAAATAATATGTTAGAATAAGAAACACTTAAATGATCACATTAACAAAGCACAATTAACGCTCAGTCGGTCCCTATTCTCCCCTAGAGATTCATAAACCCACAGTTGGAGGCAGTAGAAATGTCCTGTTAAACTGGACCAAAAACTGTCTTAGATTAGATGTCACTTATCTTTTTCTCTTCTTGCTTCTCTATTTAATAAATAGTAGATTTCAAAACCTGCCTGGAAATTAGTATGAAAATGTAGATTTTTGAAAGCTCAAAAATAATTTTGAGAATTTTTCCCTGTTTTCGGGTAAATAAATGGTAGAGTGATAAAGAAGATTAATGATGTTGACAGATGAGTGACAAGCGTAATTCAGTTACTTTAAAGTAAGAAGATTAACACTCATCATAAAACAAAGAAGTGAAGGTAGATGGATATTTAGACGATAGATTAGATAGCTGGAGGATAGATAGATAGATAGATAGATGATAGATAGAGATGATAGATAGATAGATAGATAGATAGATAGATAGATAGATAGCATGAACTTATACACTAGCCAAATTATATACATTGACTGCAGCCGTTTTGAGAAATATATAAAAAAGAAGAAATACTCCACAGCTTTGAAACACAGACTATAGCTCCACTTTTATACAAAACTAAAGATTGCTAGTGGTTCTTTCATTGAAAGCCACCATCAAGTACATTATCTGTAGTAGCACGCTATTTAAAGATTATAAAACACATACTATTATTGGAAGAATATGTGGATTTAGTCATTTAAAAAAATTCTTTCTTTCATAAAAGATGTAAAATACTATATCCTCCTCCTAAGGGTCTGTCCTGTTATAGTCAAGATGCAAATCTCTAGAGTGACCCGAGAGGAGAGTCCCCTTTCTATTCCTGTCTTGCTGTCAAGGTGCTAACATCAAACCTACAGCCTTGCATATGATGATGCCATCTGAGCTACATCTCCCTGAAGAATTCCATTTAATAAGCCTTATTTCTGTCTTGGTATGACACAGGCTACATTAGCTCATTTATAAACTATTCGCTACCTGTGCTCAATAAGACTGAATTCCTAAGTGAAATTAGAGCTGAGGAAACCAAAATTTTGTTTATGTTTTCAAATGTCACCAAACTTTTTATAAATATGCTGCAAGCCCTCTGCCAATTTCAAGTGAAATTGGCTTGTCTCTGAATTAATAGAGAAGCCTGGTAAAACATAGAGATATAACACATGTGTTACATTCAGGTTTTGTGGAAGTTCAAAGTGGAAATCAAGAGAAGAGTCTATTTGGCATGATATTGTAACATTAATAAAGGAAAACAAAACTAAAAGACTCTCTATGAATCCATGCTTTTTATGAGTTTTACCTGTCTGTAAGCTTAGTGCATGCCTTACAATAAATATGAAGTGATAACAAGATGAATAACAGCAACAATTTTGTGGTGAAGGGATAATGACACATGAATTTCAAGTTTTCTGTGGAGTTCTGATTGAATTACTGCACTATACTAGTACAGTAGTTGGTATATAATTGAAATGATATAATATTCCAAATTAACTGTCAGCAATAAAAATGCAGTAATGTCTGAATGGAAACAAACTAAATTTCTAAAATATTCAAATAATGAGTGGCTTTATTGTCAGCTCATTCATTGGTCAAGGAGGGTGCAGCAGAGAGCTGGTGGTCAAACACTAGTATAAAAGTAACCAACAATGATGTTACAGGTATACCTTGAGATTGTCAGACCTAGAGAATGAGCCCCACTCTCCTCAAGAGACTGAATCAGAGAAAGGAAACACTCAGATGAGGAATTTCTCAGAGACAACAGCATCTACTATTCACTCTCACTTAATGGCAGGTAGTAAATTTACTTCTCTGTAAATTAGCAACTGACAGAAATCTTGACAACATTGCAATTAGTTATCAATAAGGCTGTGGATGACTGAAATAGCAATAATTCAATTAATTCAATATGAGCATGTCTGTGAGGTTCCAATATGTCTACCTCTTTCTCTCTGTCTCTGTCTCTCTTCCTCTCCCCCCCCCCACACACACTCTCTCTCTCTCTCACACTCTCATTAGTACACACGCATCTCAACAAGTTGTTCAAAATCTGGAATTGGCATGTATATTGAATAGGGACAAAACAATCTGATGGATATAAACCATAGGAAGAGTAAACCTACAGGATCAAAAGTGTTTGAGTACATATAGTTACAAAATTAATTCATGGAAAGAAAAGAATTTCAAACACTTGTTTGTGAGATGAAGCCATGTTGTACTTTAGGAAAAGGAGAAAAAAAAATCACAGGTTATTCTCTAAAGTCATCATCTGGTTATTTTGCTGTTGTTGTTTTATTGTTTAGTTGGCTTTGGTCCAGAGATTGAACCTCACTCTTTGTGTATGCTAAGCATGTACTCTACTGTGACCTGCATGTACCACAGATCCAGCTCAATATGCTTTTTTATGTTTATACATATTTATGTATTTATTATTTTTCCATGCTGGAGATGAAAGACAGAGCATGCTGGTCAAGTAATGGACCACTTAGCCACAAACTCAGGCCCCCAAAATGGTATTCAAAATTAATTCCATTACCACACAATGTATAGGTTTCATATTGCATTTTTATAGCTCCATGTTACTATGCTTTGTTCTTATTCATCCTCAACACCAATGCACATCGTTAGCCTTTATGCTCTACTCTTTCTGGTCCTCTCTCTCTTTTATTCCTTTAGCCCACAATTCTGCTCGTATTTATGTCACATATATCCCATTACTCACTTTTCCCATTGTTCTTTCTAGATTTCCTAATGAACACATACACACACACACACACACACACACACACACACACACACACACACACACACAGTCTGCATGTGACACAACACAGGTATTTGTCCACATCTCCCCAGGAATAGTATCATAGCAGCATGCTACACTTATTAACCCCTCCACAGTTTATAGGACAGCATTTCTCTCTTCTTTCTCTTTCTTTACATACTCTCCCTCCTTTTCCCATCCTTCCCCTCTTCTATCCACCCCTATTTGATTTGTGTTGAATCTCCTCTGTAAATCACCCTCCTCTCTTTCTTAGTTTTATATCGTTAGAATGTTAGCTGGTTTTTCATATCTACTCTTCTTATTCTTTCCCTATGTATCAACTTCAATCTCATGTTAAAACTATTAAAGTTTTATGATTTTTTCGTTAGTACGTAACTAATCTGTGGTGGTTTGAATGAGACTGAACCTATAGACAATATTTGAATGCTTAGTCCCCAATTGTTAAATTGTTTGGATTAAAAGGAATGGCCTTGTTGGAGCAGGTGTGGACATGTTGGAGGACATGTATCACAGGGAGTGGGTGTTGAGGTTTCAAAAGGTGCAGTGTCTCCCTCTCCCTCTCAGCCTGCAGATCAGGATGTAGCTGTCAGGTACTTCTGCATCAACTTGCATCCTCTGCCACCATGCTCCCTGCTGTGATAATACTGAACAAATGCTTTGAAACTGTAAGCAAGCTTCCAAGTATACACATTTCTTTATTATAGTTTCCCGGTCATGGTATCTCTTCACAGCAATAAAACAGTGATTAAGAAACAATCTCACCTCTTCCACTGAGCCTCTCTTGTTAAGAATGTGAAAATTCAAATTTTTCACCCAGATATAACAAGCCACATTTCTCTACTATGAAGAATATACCAAAATAGAAATGCATACCCTC